>CM041761.1:42500-715000 GCA_023373885.1 Hestina assimilis
CCAACCTAACCTAACCCAATCCCAACCCAACCTAACTCTAACCCAACTCTAACCCAACCTAACCTAACCTAACCTCCAACCTAACCTAATCCCAACTCTAACCTAACCCAACCTAACCCAACCTAACCTAACCCAACCTAACCCAACCCAACCTAACCTAACCTAACCCAACCCAACCTAACCTAACCTAACCTAACCCAACCTAACCTAACCTAACCCAACCTAACCTAACCTAACCTAACCTAACCTAACCTAACCTAACCTAACCCAACCTAACCCAACCCAACCTAACCTAACCTAACCTAACCTAACCTAACCTAACCTAACCTAACCTAACCCAACCTAACCTAACCTAACCTAACCCAACCTAACCTAACCTAACCTAACCCAACCTAACCTAACCTAACCTAACCCAACCTAACCCAACCTAACCTAACCTAACCTAACCTAACCTAACCTAACCTAACCCAACCCAACCTAACCTAACCTAACCTAACCTAACCTAACCTAACCCAACCCAACCCAACCTAACCTAACCTAACCCAACCTAACCTAACCTAACCTAACCTAACCTAACCTAACCTAACCCAATCCCAACCTAACCTAACCCAACCTAACCTAACCTAACCTAACCCAACCTAACCCAACCTAACCTAACCCAACTCCAACCCAACCTAACCCAATCCCAACCTAACCTAACCTAACCTAACCTAACCTAACCTAACCTAACCTAACCTAACCCAATCCTAACCTAACCTAACCTAACCTAATCCCAATCCTAACTCTAACCTAACCTAACCCAACCTAACCTAACTCCAACCTAACCTAACCTAACCTAACCTAACCTAACCTAACCTAACCCAACCTAATCCCAACCTAACCTAACCTAACCTAACCTAACCTAACCTAACCTAACCCAATCCCAACCTAACCTAACTCTAACCTAACCTAACCTAACCTAACCCAACCTAACCTAACCTAACTCCAACCTAACCTAACCTAACCCAACCTAACCCAACCCAACCCCAACCTAACCTAACCTAACCCAACCTAACCTAACCTAACCTAACCTAACCTAATCCTAACCTAACCTAACCTAACTCTAACCTAACTAACCTAACCCAACCTAACCTAACCTAACCTAACCTAACCTAACCCAACCTAACCCAACCTAACCTAACCTAACCCAACCTAACCTAACCTAATCCTAACCTAACCTAACCTAACCTAACCTAACCTAACCTAACCTAACCTAACCCAACCCAACCTAACCTAACCCAACCTAACCCAACCTAACCCAACCTAACCTAACCTAACCTAACCTAACCTAACCTAACCTAACCTAACCCAACCCAACCTAACCTAACCTAACCTAACCTAACCTAACCTAACCCAACCCAACCTAACCTAACCTAACCTAACCTAACCTAACCTAACCTAACCTAACCTAACCTAACCTAACCTAACCTAACCTAACCCAACCTAACCTAACCCAACCTAACCTAACCTAACCTAACCTAACCTGGGGTGCAAGGCGGTCACCTCCTCGTGGTGCACCCTGGAAACGGCGTCGGCGCCCGCTCTGCGGAATAGTCGCCGACGACGGCTAACGACTGCCAGGGTAGGGGTTTCTTCAGGGGAAATGGGGAGGAAGAAAACCTCGGTAAAAATCACCCCAATCTCAAGGTCTCCCGTGCCGAAGGGATGAATGGCCGGAGGGTGTCCGGTCACTAGCGGAGGGACCTCACCCTATAAAAAGGAAAGAAAACAAAATGGCAAGTTCTAAAAACGTAAAACTACTCCAGGAGGGTACCGGCCTAGCCGGAGAATCCCTCACGGGGCCTTCGGGCCTCGTCTGCCCCACCGAATCTGGAGGGGGCAAACTTCGCCATTCGGTCGCCCGCAAGGGTGGCCTGAGCCAGGGGGGCTTTAGTTCCGGAGGTGCGGAGGCGGTATCCGCCCAGACCGCACCAACGGCAGGTTGTAGCGAGGCTACAATGGTAGAGGAGCGATCGTTCTTGTCGGAGACCACCGACTCGGACGCTACGCAGAGAGGTGGGCGGGGACCACGCAAGCGGTCCCGCTCGAGGATGAGGACGAGCGACGGCGAGTCCGACACGAGCTTGGAGACCGAAGTAGAGGTCCTCAAGCAAAGAGAGGCCGGGAAGGCCTCCAACCACGGGACAGTGGGTCGGCTTTCTTAAGGCCAAACAAGACCTGGCTAAAAAGAAAGCCGTCGCGGAGTACGAAGAGGCCGTGAAAAGCCTAGAGAAGAAGGCGTATGCTACGCGGATTGCGGTCCAGGGCAAGCGCTCTGAGTGCCCGCGCGTAGAGCAACCGCTCACTTGCGCAACGTCGGAGGAGCTGCACAACGCCATCGAGGCGGAGTGCGGACTCATAGCGGAGGCAGCAGGGAAGTCTTCCCACCTGAAAGGCCAGATCTTGCGGACCTTTAAGCTCAGTGTCGCTTCCATCAAGGAAAGGGCAGCAGAACTGGCCTCTCTGACCTCAACGGAGGAAACGAGGCGGGTGTTCCGAGAGAACGCTCGGCTCAAAGGGGAAGTGGCGGAACTGCGTCAGGAGATTGCGCAGCTACGGGCGGAAGTGCGGGCGACTGTCTCTGCCGCACCGACTCCTACGGAGACCGCGATAGCTCCTGCGCCGAGTTCCAGCGCGAGGCCGGTTCCACCGGCAGATAGAGAGGAGTGGATGCGGGCGGCCATGCTGCAAATAGGCAACATGGTTAATGCCCGCATCGAGTCTTTGGAGGCGAGACTATGCTTGCCTCCCGAGCGAGTACGTCCGCCGCTGGCCGCCGATACCAAGGCGGCAAAAGCAGCAGCCAAACAACCCACGACATCGAGTGGGAGGAAAGCTGCGGCCCCCAAGAATGGTGCCGAAAGGTCAGAGGCTGCAACACCCTCAACTGCAATTGCCGGTGATGAGGCCTGGACCTTGGTCACCGGCAATAAAAGGAATAAGAAGAGGTCAGTTTCAAAATCGGCAGCCCAGCCGCTGCCGAAAACGAGGGAGAGGAAGGGGCCCAAGAAGCCTAAGAAGCCCAAGGTCAAGCGCAGGCCGAAACCACCGCGCACTCAGGCGGTCGTGATAGCCGCGCCGCCGGAGGAAAAGGCAGACTACGCCAGTATCCTCAAGAACGTGCGGGACCGGGTGAACTTGTCTGAACTCGGTATTGAGGGCGGGCTCAAGTTCCGCACGACAGCAACCGGCGCGCGGCTACTGGAAATGCCAGCTTCCGTCAGCGCGGAAAAGGCCGACCTGTTGGCGGCTAGAATTAAGAGCGTCCTCCCGGAATCATTAAGAGTCGTCCGACCACACAAAACGGTGGACGTCCGCCTGAACGGTCTGGACGACTCAATTACCGGCGAGGAGGTGCTCAGGGCGCTGGCCACCAAGGGTGCGTGTCCCATAGAACACGTGAAGGTTGGCAATATAAAGGCCGGCTCCGGAGGCATCGGGGTGGTATGGGCCCAAGTGCCGATGACTGCTGCCAAGGCCTTAACGGAGGGACGCCTTTGATCGGGTGGAGCTCGGTGCAGATCTGCTGCTCGAGCCCCGCCCCCTCCGCTGCTTTAGATGCCTGCAGCTGGGGCACACAAAAGCAGCCTGCACGGCTACGGAGGACCGCGGGGAGGCCTGCTACCGCTGCGGAAAGGCCGGCCACAAGGCGACGTCCTGCACGGAGCCGCCGCATTGTGTGGTGTGTGCCGCAGCGGGCAAGCCAGCCAAACATCGGGTTGGCGGCAAAGGGTGCTTGCCCCTTACACGGAGGAGGAAAAGAGTTTCTGGGCCGAAGGCGGCTGCGGTGACTGAGCGGACGCACCGCGAGGAACCGATGGTGGTAGAAAATGCCTAGCACGATCCGCTCAGTCATGCAGGCGAATCTAAACCGCTGCGCCGCTGCCCAGGATCTCCTCCTGCAGCACATGGCGGAGTGGCGGTTGGGGGTGGCAATTGTGGCGGAACCCTACACGGTTCCAGACCGCCACAATTGGCTCGCAGACAGGTCCGGTTCAGTGGCAGTAGTGGGAGCATGGTCCACTACGACCCCAATCGTCCTCCGCGAGCGGGGAGACGGTTTCGTCGTTGTTGAGTGGGGAGGGTACGCTCTAATAGGGGTGTACTTCTCCCCAAATAAAAGCCTCGCCGAATTTGAGGCGTTTTTGGACGAGCTGGGCAGTGCAGTCCGACGCACTGCGCCACTGCAAGTGGTCGTCGCCGGGGACTTCAATGCTAAGTCCTCAACCTGGGGATCCTCGGCGACGGACCCACGGGGCAGTGAAGTAGAGGACTGGGCGGCCTCTACGAACTTAGTTCTGCTCAACAGAGGCAATGCGCCGACCTGTGTCCGGCCGCAGGGGGAGTCCATAGTGGACCTCACTTTCGCTTCCCCTGCAATAGCAAGCCGAATTAGGGACTGGCAGGTCCTAGTAGAGACGGAGACGCTCTCGGATCACCAATATATCCGATTCTCCATCTGCAGCGTCTCCGTCTCCGGTGCTGGAATAGCCTCTCCATTTCCGCGGTGGGCGATAACGCGCCTCAATCGCGAGGTCGCTACCGAGGCAGCGATTGTGCAGGCGTGGGAGGCCGATTCGGCCCCAGTGCTGGCCGTGAGCGAGAGGGCCCTTTGGTTTCGCGAGGCACTGGCTCGCATCTGCGACGCCTCGATGCCTCGCGCCAGGCGACCTCCGCCAGACACGGCCATGTACTGGTGGTCGCAAGAGCTGGCTGCACTCCGTGCGGCGTGCAAACGCGCCAAGAAGTCGGTGGCGCGATACAGGCGCAGAAGAGTCCGCGCGGTGGAGGACGAGCAAAGGCTTGGCGACACTTATAGGGCCGCTAAGCAAGAGCTCCAGGCAGCTATAAGAGCTGCGAAGCGGCGCTCATGGGAGGAGCTGCTGGAGGGGCTTAGTAGGGATCCGTGGGGACGACCGTACCGCGCGATTCGCAATCGCTTGCGCAATCACGGCGTCCCGGTCACGGAAACCCTGGACCCCCAGCAGCTACAGCAGATGGTGGCGGTACTCTTTCCTCCTCAGGAGCCGGAGAGGACTCCTCCAGCGGTGAGTTTGGCCTTGGACACCACCAACCTTGAGGCCCCGCCCGTCTCGGACGGGGAATATGCCGGAATAATCGGGAGACTTCGGGGCAAAAAGACTGCTCCAGGGCCGGACGGCGTGCAAGCCCGCGTGCTTGTGCTTGCGCTGGAAGCAGGGTTGGAGTCGCCATACAGGGCGCTCCTCGATACCAGCCTCCAATCAGGGCAGTTCCCAGCATGCTGGAAAGAGGGCAGGCTGGTGCTCGCCAAGAAGAGTGGCCGGTCAGACGACTCACCATCGGCTTTCCGACCCATAGTGCTGCTGGACGAGGCGGGAAAGTGCTTCGAGAGAGTAGTCGCTTCCCGCATCTCGGAACACCTGCGCACTATGGGTCCAAATTTGTCGGACTGCCAGTTCGGCTTCAGGGAGGGTCGTTCAACGATGGACGCGATCATGAGCGTCAAGGCCCTCTCTGCCGAGACAACCTCCAGAGGAGGCTCAGTGGTGGCGGTGTCGTTAGACATCGCCAACGCGTTCAACACGCTCCCGTTCCGGTGCATCCTGGAAGGACTGAAGTTCCACAGGGTGCCCGGATATCTGCAGCGTCTAGCCGCAGACTACCTACGGGGGCGTGTCGTCCAATATGTGGACAGAGAAGGCCGCCTAGTCTCCCACAGAGTGGAGCGAGGAGTTCCACAGGGGTCGGTCCTCGGTCCGCTCCTGTGGAACATAGGGTATGACGCGGTGCTTCGCGGTGCACTTCTTCGCGGGCTCTACCTGGTGTGTTACGCTGATGACACTCTGGTAGTTGCCCGCGGAGATAGCTATAGGGGATCGCGGCGATTCTGGCCACCGCTGGAACAGCTCAGGTGGTGGCCAGAATCAGAAGACTGGGCCTGAGCGTGGCGCTGGATAAAACCAGCGCCATATGCCTTCATGCGCCCCGCAGGAGGCCTCCCCCCAACTCTAACATCACGGTTGGGGGAGTGCAGATTGGAGTAGAGCCCTGCATAAAATATCTGGGCTTAATGATCGACAGCCGGTGGAGGTTCGGGGAGCATTTCCGGCGGATGGGCCCAAAGCTGGTGCGAACCGCGGCGGGTCTCGCCCGTCTGCTCCCGAACATTGGAGGACCGGGGTCGGCGTGTCGGCGTCTGTACGCCAACGTGGTCGCCTCGATGGCGCTTTATGGTGCCCCAGTGTGGTTGGATGCCCTGAGTCCCATTAATAGATCCCTACTGAGAAGACCTCAGAGGGTCATGGCGATCAGGGCCATCCGGGGATACCGCACCATATCTTTCGAGGCGGCCTGTGCTCTAGCGGGCACCCCCCCTTGGGAGCTCCAGGCAGAGCTCTCAGACTTCCTGTACAGGAAAAGGGGCGAGGCGCGAGACAGGGGCAGGCAATACTGTCCCGCAGAAGTGGAGAGTTGGAGAAGGAGGGGCAATGCAGCCATGATGGCGAGGTGGTCGCAATTACTCCTTGAGCCGACGGCTGGACATTGGGCTATTGCCGGCATCCAGCCGTCGCTCAGGAAATGGGTCGAGCGCAAGTCGGGCTCCCTAACGTACCACCTCACCCAGATGTTGTCAGGGCACGGGTGCTTCGACAGGTACCTGCACACTATTGTGTGCAGGGAGTCGAGCCCCGTGTGCCGCTCGTGTGACTGGGGGGTGGACGACACCGCCCAGCACACGTTAGAGGAGTGTCCGGCGTGGACAGTTGAGAGACTGCGGCTTATTGCAGTAGTTGGTACGGACCTCACATTGCCCAATACCATCCGGGCAATGTTGGATAGCACAAGTGCGTGGACGGCGGTCTCGGAGTTTTGCGAGGCCGTCATGTCCCGTAAAAGGGAGGCCCAACGCCTTAGAGTCGACGATCCCCTGGTGGAGGCGTCGCGGCGTTGGAGGAGGGGGCAGCGTAGGAGGTGGTGGCACCAAGTTACGCTGCCCTAGTGGGTGGCCTGCGGACGAATGTCGCTGGGGCGACAGGAGTCCGCATTGCACAGGGCCCCCGCGAGGATGAGAGCGAGCCTATGGGTTTCTGCTCGCTCTCATGCCCAACAGGGCGAGAAGGGTCTGCGTCCGTTTTTGACGCAGACAACGCTGCGACGGTCAGACGGGGCCAGGTGCTCAGCACGAATGCCCCCGGCCGTCGCCCGGCGTAGAGACGAAACCTGGTGGAGTTTTAGTGAGTAGGAGTTCACATAACCCCGGCAGCCCCAGCTCCGGGGTATCCATGAGGATTTCTCCACCTTAAAAAAAAAAAAAAAAAAAAAAAAACCTAACCTAACCTAACCTAACCTAACCTAACCTAACCTAACCTAACCTAACCTAACCTAACCTAACCTAACCTAACCTAACCCAACCTAACCTAACCTAACCTAACCTAACCTAACCTAACCTAACCTAACCTAACCTAACCTAACCTAACCTAACCTAACCTAACCTAACCTAACCTAACCTAACCCAACCTAACCTAACCTAACCTAACCTAACCTAACCTAACCTAACCTAACCTAACCTAACCTAACCTAACCTAACCTAACCTAACCTAACCTAACCTAACCTAACCTAACCTAACCTAACCTAACCTAACCTAACCTAACCTAACCTAACCTAACCTAACCTAACCTGGGGGTGCAAGGCGGTCACCTCCTCGTGGTGCACCCTGGAAACGGCGTCGGCGCCCGCTCTGCGGAATAGTCGCCGACGACGGCTAACGACTGCCAGGGGTATGGGGGTTCTTCAGGGAAATGGGGAGGAAGAAAACCTCGGTAAAAATCACCCCAATCTCAAGGTCTCCCGTGCCGAAGGGATGAATGGCCGGAGGGTATCCGGTCACTAGCGGAGGGGACCTCACCCTATAAAAAAAGGAAAACAAGAAAAATGGCAAGTACAACTAACGAACGTATACTCCAGGAGGGTACCGGCATAGCCGGAGAATCCCTCACGGGGCCCACGGGCCCCGTCTGCCCCATCGGATCTGGAGGGGGCACACTTCGCCATTCGGTCGCCCGCAAGGGTGGCCTGAGCCAGGGGGCTACAGTTCCGGAGGTGCGGAGGCGGTAACCGCCCAGACCGCACCATCGGTGGTTGAGGACAGGTCGTTTCTGTCAGAGACGACCACGGACTCAGAGGCGACGGCGGGAAGCAAGCGAGGTCCTCGCAAGCGATCCCGCTCTGGATTACGAACATGCGACGGGGACTCCGACACCAGCGTGGAGACGGAGGTCGAAATCCCGAAGCAGAAGCGAGGCAGGGGAAGGCCTCCTACAACGGGAAAGTGGGTCGGGTTCCTGAAGGCGAAGACTGAGCTGGCCAAGGCCAGGGCAGACGCCGAGTTTCAGGAAGCCGTAAAAACGATGGAAGAGAGGGTATATGCGACGCGTAAAGTAGTCGAGAAAAAGCGTGTTGCATGCCCTACCGAAGAGACGCCGATCACGGCTGCATCGGCGACTGAGCTGCACAATGCCATCGAGGCGGAGTGCAGCCTCATTGCGGAGGCGGCGGCAAAATCGTCGAACCTTAAAGGTCAAATCATCAAGACCTTTAAGCAGAGCGTCGCCTCGATTAAAGAGAGGGCTGCTGAATTGTCCTCGCTAACGACGACTGAGGAGACGAGGCGACTCTTTAAGGAGAATGCTCGTCTCAAGGGCGAAGTAGCAGAACTGCGCCAGGAGATTGCGCAGCTCCGGGCTGAAATATGGAACAGAGCGTCTCCTGTCATACCACCGACTGGAAGACCGAGTCCGGCAGCCATGGAAACAGAGGTCACTCCTGCGGCGCTTCCGGGCGCAGTGTCGGTCCCATCCGCGGACAAGGAGGATTGGATGCGGGCAGCCATGCAGGAGATCGGCAACATGGTAAACGCCCGCATCGAATCGCTCGAGATGAGGTTGAACTTGCCACCTGAGCGAGTGCGTCCACCGCTGGCCGCCGATAGTAAGGCAGCCAACACGACGGTCAGGCAGCCTAAGCTGCTAAAGAAGAAAAACAGCGAGAAGAAGGCTGCGGGCTCCCAGAAGAAGGGTGTCCAAAGCGTAGCGGAGGTGGTAGCACCTCCTGTCACGAACGCCGGTGATAGGGCCTGGACCCTGGTCACCGGCAAGAAAAAGAGGAAGAAGTCGGCATCCAAATCGGCAACTCAGCCGCCGCCGAAGCCCAAGAAGGGAATGGACCAAAAAGCCCAAGTCCAAACGTGCCAGGAAGCCTCCGCGTACTCAGGCAGTCGTGATTGCCGCGCTGCCAGAGGAGAAGCTGGACTACGCCGAGGTTCTCAGGAACGTGCGTAGTAAGGTGAACCTGTCCCAATTGGGCATTGAGGGCGGGTTCAAGTTCCGCACGACGGTGACCGGCGCGCGGTTGCTGGAAATGCCAGCTTCCGTGAGTGCGGAGAAGGCCGACCAGCTAGCGGCCCAAATAAAGAGCGTCCTTCCGGAATCGCTTAGAGTCGTCCGACCACACAAGACGGTTGATGTCCGCCTGAATGGTCTGGACGACTCGATTACCGGCGAGGAGGTGCTCAGGGCGCTGGCCACGAAGGGCGCCTGCCCAATAGAACACGTCAAGGTGGGCAGCATTAAAATTAGCGCTGGGGGAGTTGGGTCAGTTTGGGCCCAAGTCCCGATGACGGCTGCCAAGGCGTTAATGGCGAGCCGATTGTTAATCGGATGGAGCTCCGTCCAGTTGAAGCTTCTCGAGCCTCGCCCACTTCGGTGCTTCAGGTGCTTACAGCTGGGGCACACCCGGGCGACCTGTACAGCCGTGGAGGATCGTGGCGGAATATGTTACCGCTGCGGGAAAGCGGACCATAAAGCGGCGGTCTGCACTCAGGCGCCACATTGCGTGGTATGCGCCGCAGCAGGCAAGCCAGCCACACACGTGGTGGGAGGCAAAGGATGCTTGCCGCCCCGACGGCAGAGTAAGAAAGGGGTTGCTGGGCCAAAGGCGGTTCTGGTGACTGAGCGGCCGCGCCGCGAGGAGGCAATGAACGTCGACAATGCCTAACGCGGCCCGCTCGGTCATCCAGGCGAATTTAAATCGCTGCGCCGCTGCTCAGGATCTCCTCCTGCAGCACATGGCGGAGTGGCGGTTGGGGGTGGCAATTGTGGCGGAACCCTACACGGTTCCAGACCGCCACAATTGGCTCGCAGATCGGTCAGGCTCGGTGGCCGTGGTCGGAGCGTGGTCCGCAGAGACCCCGCTCGTCCTACGCGAGCGAGGAGATGGCTTCGTGGTGGCGGGGTGGGGAGGGTACGCTCTTATTGGAGTGTACTTCTCCCCCAATAAGACCCTCGCCGAATTCGAGGCTTTCTTGGTGGAATTGGGCGGTGCGGTTCGACGTACTGCGCCACTGCAAGTCGTAGTCGCCGGGGACTTTAACGCTAAGTCCTCGACCTGGGGATCCCCGGTGACCGACCCTCGTGGTGGTGAAGTTGAGGATTGGGCGGCCTCTGTAAACCTGGTGCTCCTCAACAGAGGCAGTGCACCGACCTGTGTCCGACCGCAGGGGCAGTCAATAGTGGACCTCACTTTTGCGTCCCCTGCGGCGGCCAGTCGTGTTAGGGACTGGCGAGTCCTGGAAGAGACGGAGACGCTGTCGGATCACCAGTACATCCGGTTCTCCATCTACGGCGTCTCCGTTTCCGGTGGTGGATCAGCCCCCGTATTCCCGCGTTGGGCAATTACGCGGTTGAACCGAGACTTGGCTGCCGAAGCCACGATAGTACAGGCGTGGGAGGCTGATTCGGCCCCAGTGCTGGCCGTGAGCGAGAGGGCCCTTTGGTTCCGCGAGGCACTGGCTCGCATATGCGATGCCTCGATGCCTCGCGCCAGGCGACCTCCGCCAGACACGGCCATGTACTGGTGGTCGCAGGAGCTGGCCGCGCTACGTGCGAGCTGCAAACGGGCGAAAAAGTCCTTGGCTCGCTACCGCAGGAGGAGAATGCGGGTTGCCGAAGATGAGCAGCGGCTCATCGCAGCTTATAAGGCCGCCAAACAAGACCTTCAGGCGGCCATTAGAGCGGCGAAGCGGCGCTCGTGGGAGGAGCTGCTGGAGGGGCTCAGTAGGGATCCGTGGGGACGACCGTATCGCGCGATTCGCAATCGCCTGCGCAGTCACGGCGTCCCGGTCACGGAAACCCTAGACCCTCAGCAGTTGCAGGATACGGTTTCGGCGCTTTTTCCTGCGCGAGAATCGGAAGTGGATCTGCCCGCCCGGAATCTAGTTTCGGATGAGGCTGGTGTTGAGGCTCCGTCGGTCTCCGATAGGGAATACGACACCATCCTTGAAAGGCTCCGCGGAAAGAAGACCGCCCCAGGGCCGGATGGGGTCCATGCTCGCATGCTGGCGATAGCACTGGAAGCTGCACTGGGGTCCCTCTACAGGGCACTTCTGAACTCGTGCCTAAGTTCGGGGCAGTTTCCAGCGTGCTGGAAAGAGGGCAGGTTGGTGCTTGCGCGGAAGAGTGGCCGGCCCGACGATTCGCCGTCGGCCTTTCGGCCCATAGTGCTGCTGGACGAGGCGGGGAAGTGTTTTGAGAGGGTGGTCGCTTCCCGCATCGTTGAACACCTGCGCACTGTGGGCCCAGATCTGGCAGATAGCCAGTTCGGATTTAGAGAGGGCCGATCCACCATCGACGCCATAATGAGCGTGAAGGCCCTCTCTGCCGAGACGACCTCCAGAGGAGGCTCAGTGGTGGCGGTGTCGCTAGACATCGCCAACGCGTTCAACACGCTCCCGTTCCGGTGCATCCTGGACGGACTAGAGTCCCACAGGGTGCCCAGGTATCTGCAGCGGGTGGTTGCAGACTACCTACGGGAGCGTGTGGTCCAATATGTGGACAGGGAAGGTCGCTTAGTCTCGCATAGAGTAGGGCGAGGAGTTCCACAGGGGTCAGTCCTTGGCCCGCTCCTGTGGAACATCGGTTACGATGTGGTGCTCCGTGGTGCACTCCTTCGCGGGCTCTACCTGGTGTGCTACGCTGATGACACTCTGGTAGTTGCCCGCGGAGATACCTACAGAGAGGCGGCGATTCTGGCCACTGCTGGAACAGCGCAGGTGGTGGCCAGAATAAGAAGGCTGGGCCTCGGTGTGGCGCTGGACAAAACCAGCGCCATATGTTTCCATGCGCCTCGCAGGAGACCTCCCCCCAACGCTAACATCACTGTTGGGGGAGTGCAGATTGCTGTAGAGCCCTGCTTAAAATACCTGGGCCTAACGCTTGACAGCCGGTGGAGTTTTGGGGAGCATTTCCGGCGGATGGGACCCAAGTTGGTGCGAACCGCGGCGGGTCTCGCCCGTCTGCTCCCCAACGTCGGAGGACCGGGGTCGACGTGCCGGCGCCTGTACGCTGGCGTGGTCGCCTCAATGGCCCTCTATGGTGCGCCGGTGTGGCTGGATGCCCTGAATGCCACTAATAAGGCTCTGCTGAGGCGCCCTCAGCGAGTCATGGCTATCAGGGCAATCCGGGGCTACCGCACCATCTCATTCGAGGCGGCATGCGGGCTTGCAGGATCCCCTCCATGGGAGCTCCAGGCGGAGCTGTCAGCCTTCCTTTACAGGAAGAGAGGAGAGGCGCGCGACGCGGGCAGGGAGTTCTGTCACACCGACGTCGAGAGATGGAAGCGAAGGGGCAGTGCGGCCATGATGGAGAGATGGTCGCAGGCACTCCTCGAGCCGACGGCTGGGCATCGGACCATCGAAGCCATTCAGCCGTCGCTCAAGAGGTGGGTTGAGCGGAAGTCGGGCTCGCCCACCTACCACCTGACGCAGATCCTGTCAGGACACGGGTGCTTCGACAAATATCTACACACCATTGTGTGTAGAGAGTCGAGCCCCGTGTGCCGGTCGTGTGACTGGGGGGTGTACGACACTGCCCAGCACACACTGGCGGAGTGCCCTGCGTGGGCGTTGGATCGGCTGCGCTTGGTCGCGGTCATCGGGATGGACCTAACACTGCCCGAGGTCATCCGGGCAATGTTGAGCGACAGGAGGTCGTGGACGGCTGTCTCCGACTTTGCGGAGTCAGTTATGTCCCGGAAAAGGGAGGCCCAACGCCTTAGAGACGACGATCCCCTGGCGGAGGCGTCGCGGCGTTGGAGGACAGGGCAGCGTAGGAGGTGGTGGCACCGAGCTGCGCTGCCGTAGTGGGTGGCCTGCGGACGAATGTCGCTGGGGCGACAGGAGTCCGCATTGCACAGGCCCCCGCGAGGATGAGAGCGAGCCTTATGGGTTTCTGCTCGCTCTCATGCCCAACAGGGCGAGGAGGGTCTGCGTCCAACTTTGACGCAGACAACGCTGCGACGGTCAGACGGGGCCAGGTGCTCTGCACGAATGCCCCCGGCCGTCGCCCGGCGTAGAGATGAAACCTGGTGGAGTTTTAGTGAGTAGGAGTTCACATAACCCCGGCAGCCCCAGCTCCGGGGTATCCATGAGGATTTCTCCACCTTAAAAAAAAAAAAAAAAAAAAAAAAAAAACCTAACCTAACCTAACCTAACCTAACCTAACCTGGGGTGCAAGGCGGTCACCTCCTCGTGGTGCACCCTGGAAACGGCGTCGGCGCCCGCTCTGCGGAATAGTCGCCGACGACGGCTAACGACTGCCAGGGGTATGGGGGTTCTTCAGGGAATTGGGGAGGAAGAAAACCTCGGTAAAAATCACCCTAATCCCAAGGTCTCCCGCGCCGATGGGATGAATGGCCGGAGGGTGTCCGGTCATTAGCGGAGGGACCTCACCCTAAAAAGGAAAAAACGTAATAATGGCAAGTCTCAACAACGAACGTATACTCCAGGAGGGTACCGGCATAGCCGGAGAATCCCTCACGGGGCCTTCGGGTCCCGTCTGCCCCACCGAATCTGGAGGGGGCAAACTTCGCCATTCGGTCGCCCGCAAGGGTGGCCTGAGCCAGGGGGCTACAGTTCCGGAGGTGCGGAGGCGGTAACCGCCCAAACCACACCAACGGTGGTATTGGAACGGTCGTTCCTTTCTGAAACGACCACCGATTCCGACGTAACAGTGGGACGCAAGCGGGTACCTCGCAAGCGATCCCGCTCAGGACTAAGGACATGCGACGGGGACCTGACTCCAGCGTGGAGACGGAGGTCGAGGTCCCCAAGCAAAAAAGAGGCCGGGGAAGGCCTCCTACAACGGGGCAATGGGTCGGCTTTTTAAAGGCGAAACAGGAGCACAGTAGGGCCAGAGCTGACGCCGAATACAAGGAGGCAGTAAGCAATCTGGAGAAGAAGGTATACGACACACGTACCGCAATTAAAGAAAAGCGAGTCGAGTGTTCAGGGTTCTTCAGCCGATGAGCAGTGCAACGGCCGAAGAACTGAACAATGCCATCGACGCAGAGTGTGGGCTGATCGCAGAGGCGGCGGCAAAGTCCAAGCACCTCAAAGGGCAGGTGCTGAGGACTTTCAACTTAAGCGTCGCGGCGATAAAAGAAAGGGCAGCAGAGCTATCCTCGCTGACCATCTCGGAGGAGACTCGAAGAGTCGCTGTCGAGAACGCGCGACTCAGGGGGGAAGTTGCGGAACTGCGCAAGGAGATCGCGCAGCTCCGAAACGAAATGAAGGCGACTACGGGGCCAACCATCGCACCGAGCCGTATGGAGACCGACGCCGCCCCTGCGGTGCCTCAGGGCGCGACGCCGGGTCGACCTCTGGATATGGAGGAATGGATGCGGGCGGCCATGCTGCAGATCGGGAACATGGTTAACGCCCGCATCGAATCATTGGAGGGGCGACTAAACTTGCCGCCTGAGCGAGTACGTCCACCACTGGCGGCGGATGCCAAGGCGACGAAAGCAGCGGCTCAACAGCCTACGCTGCCAAAGGAGACAACGAGCGGCAAGAAAGCTGCGGGCTCGAAGAAAAAGGGTGCCCAAAGCTCGGTTACTGTTGCACCTACGGTCTCCAATGCCGGTGAAGAGGGCTGGACCCTAGTCAAGAAAAAGAAGAGGTCCGCCCGAAAACCAGCCGATCAAACGCCGCCGAAAGACGGGGAAAGAAGAAGAAAAAGGGCCCAAAAAGCGAAGCCCAAACGAACAGCTAAACCACCGCGCACTCAGGCGGTTGTAATAGCCGCGCCACCGGAGGAAAAGCCGGACTACGCTGACGTCCTCAAGAACGTGCGGGACCGAGTGAACCTGGCCGAACTAGGCATCGAAGGCGGGTTCAGGTTCCGCACGACGGCGACCGGTGCACGGCTGCTGGAGATGCCGGCGGCTGTGAGTGCTGAAAAAGCGGACCTCTTGGCAGTAAAAATAAAAAGTGTTCTCCCAGAGACAATGAGAGTCGTCCGGCCACACAAGTCGGTGGACATCCGGCTTACCGGTTTGGACGACTCCATCACCGGCGAGGAGGTCCGTGGGGCACTGGCTGCCAAGGGTGCCTGCCCGGTGGAGCACATTAAGGTGGGCAATATAAAAATCGGCTCCGGAGGCACAGGGGCGATTTGGGCGCAAGTGCCGTTGGCGTCAGCAAAGGCGTTGACCGCAGGGCGTCTGTTGATCGGGTGGAGCTCGGTGCGAATCAAGCTGCTCGAGCCCCGCCCACTCCGCTGCTTTAGATGCCTGCAGCCGGGGCACACTAAGGCGACCTGTAAGGCTACGGAGGACCGCGAGAGTGCGTGCTACCGCTGCGGGAAGGCCGGTCATAAAGCGGCGGCCTGTCTAGAGGCTCCGCACTGCCTGGTATGCGCCGCGGCGGGCAAGCCAGCGAAGCACGCTGTAGGGGGTAAAGGGTGCTTGCCCCCGTCACGGAGGAGGAAAGGAGGTACTGGGCCTAAAGCGGCTCCGGTGACTGAGCGGGGATCCCGCGGGGAATATATGGCGGTCGATGATGCCTAACGCGGCCCGCTCAGTTCTCCAGGCGAACGTAAACCGCTGTGCCGCTGCTCAGGATCTCCTCCTCCAGCACATGGCGGAGTGGCGGTTGGGGGTGGCAATTGTGGCGGAACCCTACACGGTTCCAGACCGCCACAATTGGCTCGCTGACCGGTTGGGCTCAGTGGCCGTGGTTGGAGCGTGGTCCGCGGAGACCCCGCTCGTTCTGCGCGAGCGCGGAGATGGCTTCGTTGTGGCGGGGTGGGGAGGGTACGCTCTTATTGGAGTGTACTTCTCCCCCAATAAGACCCTCGCCGAATTTGAGGCCTTCTTGATGGAGCTGGGCAGTGCGGTCCGACGGGCTGCGCCGTTACAAGTGGTCGTCGCCGGGGACTTCAATGCTAAGTCCTCGACCTGGGGATCCTCGGCGACGGACCCACGTGGCAGTGAAGTGGAAGATTGGGCTGCCTCACATAACCTTTCACTGCTCAATCGAGGAAGGGCGCCGACCTGCATCCGTCCGCAGGGGGAGTCTATCGTAGACCTATCTTTTGCGTCCCCTGCGACGGCCAGACGTGTGCATGACTGGCATGTCCTGGAGGAGACGGAGACGCTGTCGGATCATCAATACATCCGATTCTCCATCTACGGCGTCTCCGCTCCCGGTGGTGGATCTGCCCCCGTTTTCCCGCGGTGGGCGATAACGCGCTTCAATCGCGAGGTCGCTACTGAGGCTGCGATTATACAGGCCTGGGAGGCTGACTCGTCCCCAGTGCAGGCCGTGAGCGAAAGGGCCCTTTGGTTACGCGGGGCACTGGCTCGCATTTGCGACGCCTCGATGCCTCGCGCCAGGCGCCCTCCGCCAGACACGGCCATGTACTGGTGGTCGCAGGAGCTGGCAGCACTTCGTACAGCGTGTAAGCAGGCAAAGAAGTCGGTGGCACGTTACCGCCGAAGAAGGGTTCGGATTGTGGAGGACGAGCGGCGGCTAGGGGACGGCATAAGGCCGCCAAACAACACCTGCAGGCGGCCATAAGAGCGGCGAAGCGCCGATCGTGGGAGGAGCTGCTGGAGGGGCTCAGTAGGGATCCGTGGGGACGACCGTACCGCGCGATTCGCAGTCGCCTGCGCAATCACGGCGTCCCCATTACGGAAGCCCTGGATCCCCAGCAGCTTCAGAGAACGGTGGCTACTCTCTTTCCAGCCCAAGAACCGGAGACGGTTCTACCTAACCGAAGTCTGGCTGCAGAAGAGGTTGGTCAAGAGGCCCCTATGGTGTCGGACAGCGAGTATGACACTATAGTGCATAGGCTCCGCGGAAGGAAAACTGCCCCGGGGCCTGATGGTGTACACGCTCGCGTGTTAGTGCTCGCGCTGGAAGCGGCACTTGAATCCACATTCAGGGAAATTTTGAACGCGTGCCTGAGCTCCGGGCGGTTCCCTGAATGTTGGAAACAAGGCAGAGTGGTGCTGTTGAGAAAGCCTGGGCGACCAGACAATTCTCCGTCAGCATTTAGGCCCATAGTGCTCTTAGACGAAACGGGGAAGTGCTTTGAGCGAGTGCTGGCCTCCCGGATCGTGGAGCACCTGCGCACTGTGGGTCCGGACTTAGAGGACTCTCAATATGGGTTCAGAGAAGGCCGCTCAACTACCGATGCAATAATGCGAGTGAAGACTATCTGTGCTGAGTCGACCTCCCGTGGTGGCTCAGTTGTGGCGGTGTCGTTAGACATCGCCAATGCCTTCAACACGCTCCCGTTTCGGTGCATCCTGGACGGACTAGAGTCCCACAGGGTGCCCAGGTATCTGCAGCGTGTGGTTGCAGACTACCTACGGGGGCGTGTTGTCCAGTACCAGGATAGGGAAGGCCGGCTCGTAAGTCACAGTGTGAGTCGGGGTGTCCCACAGGGGTCGGTCCTTGGTCCACTCCTGTGGAACATAGGTTATAACGCGGTGCTGCGAGGTGCCCTTCTCCGCGGGCTCTACCTGGTTTGCTATGCCGACGATACTTTGGTGGTTGCCCGCGGAGATACTTATAGGGACGCGGCAATTCTGGCCACTGCTGGAACAGCTCAGGTGGTGGCCAGAATCAGAAGGTTAGGGCTCAATGTGGCGCTGGACAAAACTAGCGCCATATGCTTTCATGGGCCACGTAAAGACCACCCCCAACGCTAACATCACAGTTGGGGGGGTGCGGATCGGGGTAGAAGCCCATATTAAGTACTTGGGCCTCACGCTTGACAGCCGGTGGAGCTTCGGTGAGCACTTCCGGCGGATGGGACCCAAGCTGGTGCAAGCAGCGGCGGGTCTCGCCCGCCTGCTCCCGAACGTCGGAGGACCAGGGTCCACGTGTCGGAGACTATACGCCGGTGTGGTGGCATCGATGGCACTGTATGGCGCGCCGGTGTGGGTCGGTGCCCTGAACGCCAGTAACAAGGCTCTGCTGAGACGCCCTCAGCGAGTCGTGGCGATCAGGGCAATCCGAGGATACCGCACCGTGTCCTTCGAGGCGGCATGTGCCTTGGCAGGTACCCCCCGTGGGAGCTCCAGGCGGAACTCTCCGCCTCGTTGTATAGCAAGAGGTGCGAGGTGCGCAGCGCCGGAAGAGGGTTCCGCCCCAGCGACCTGGAGCGGTGGAGGAGGAGAGGCACGGAAGAGATGGTGTCGAGGTGGTCTCAAGAACTACTAGAGCCGACGGCTGGACATTGGGCTATTGCCGGCATCCAGCCGTCGCTCAGGAGATGGGTCGAGCGCAAGTCGGGCTCCCTATCTTACCACCTAACACAGGTGCTATCGGGACACGGGTGCTTCGACAGGTACCTGCATACTATTGTGTGCAGGGAGTCGAGCCCCGTGTGCCGGTCGTGTGACTGGGGGGTGGATGATACCGCCCAGCACACGCTAGAAGAGTGTCCGGCGTGGACAGCCGATCGACTACGTCTCATTGCGGTTGTCGGAATCGACTTGTCATTGCCCGTGACCATCCGGGCAATGCTGGACAGCAGGAGTGCGTGGACGGCGGTCTCCGACTTTGCGGAGTCAGTGATGTCCAGGAAGAGAGAGGCTCAGCGTCTGCGAACAGACGACCCCCTTGCGGAGGCGTCGAGGCGTCGGAGGACGGGGCAGCGTAGGAGGTGGTGGCACCAAGTTACGCTGCCCTAGTGGGTGGCCTGCGGACGAATGTCGCTGGGGCGACAGGAGTCCGCATTGCACAGGCCCCCGCGAGGATGAGAGCGAGCCTTATGGGTTTCTGCTCGCTCTCATGCCCAACAGGGCGAGAAGGGTCTGCGTCCAGTCTTGACGCAGACAACGCTGCGACGGTCAGACGGGGTCAAGTGCTCAGCACGAATGCCCCCGGCCGTCGCCCGGCGTAGAGACGAAACCTGGTGGAGTTTTAGTGAGTAGGAGTCTCACATAACCCCGGCAGCCCCAGCTCCGGGGTATCCATGAGGATTTCTCCACCTTAAAAAAAAAAAAAAAAAAAAAAACCTAACCTAACCTAACCTAACCTAACCTAACCTAACCTAACCTAACCTAACCTAACCTAACCTAACCTAACCTAACCTAACCTAACCTGGGGTGCAAGGCGGTCACCTCCTCGTGGTGCACCCTGGAAACGGCGTCGGCGCCCGCTCTGCGGAATAGTCGCCGACGACGGCTAACGACTGCCAGGGGTATGGGGGGTTCTTCAGGGGAAATGGGGGGGAGGAAGAAAACCTCGGTAAAAAATCACCCTAAACCTAAGGTCTCCCGTGCCGACAGGTTGAATGGCCGGAGGGTGTCCGGCCACTAGCGGAGGGACCTCACCCTATAAAAAGGAAAGAAAAAACAATGGCAAGTCTTAAAAGCGATAAATTACTCCAGGAGGGTACCGGCCTAGCCGGAGAATCCCTCACGGGGCCTTCGGGCCTCGTCTGCCCCATCGAATCTGGAGGGGGCAAACTCTGCCATTCGGTCGCTCGCAAGGGTGACCTGAGCCAGGGGGGCTACAGTTCCGGGGGTGCGGAGGCGGTATCCGCCCAGACCGCACCATCGGTGGTATTGGAACGGTCGTTCCTTTCGGAAACGACTACCGATTCCGATGCGACGGCGGGACGCAAGCGGGTACCTCGCAAGCGATCCCGCTCAGGTTTGAGGACTTGTGACGGGGACTCCGACTCCAGCGTGGAGACCGAGGTCGAAGTCCCGAAACAGAAGAGAGGCAGGGGAAGGCCTCCTACAACGGGTCAATGGGTCGGCTTCCTAAAGGCTAAGCAGGAGCATGCTAAGGCCAGAGCTGACGCCGAGTATAGGGAGGCTGTAAGCAACCTAGAGAAGAGGGTGTACGACACACGGACCGCAGTAAAAGACAAGCGAGTCGAGTGTCCAGGAGTTCTTCAGCCGATGAGCAGTGCAACGGCCGAAGAACTGAACAATGCCATCGACGCAGAGTGTGGGCTGATCGCAGAGGCGGCGGCAAAGTCAAAGCACCTCAAAGGGCAGGTGCTGAGGACTTTCAACTTAAGCGTCGCGGCGATAAAAGAAAGGGCAGCAGAGCTATCCTCGCTGACCATCTCGGAGGAGACTCGAAGAGTCGCTGTCGAGAACGCGCGACTCAGGGGGGAAGTTGCGGAACTGCGCAAGGAGATCGCGCAGCTCCGAAACGAAATGAAGGCGACTACGGGGCCAACCATCGCACCGAGTCGTATGGAGACCGACGCCGCCCCTGCGGTGCCTCAGGGCGCGACGCCGGGTCGACCTCTGGATATGGAGGAATGGATGCGGGCGGCCATGCTGCAGATCGGGAACATGGTTAACGCCCGCATCGAATCATTGGAGGGGCGACTAAACTTGCCGCCTGAGCGAGTACGTCCACCACTGGCGGCGGATGCCAAGGCGACGAAAGCAGCGGCTCAACAGCCTACGCTGCCAAAGGAGACAACGAGCGGCAAGAAAGCTGCGAGCTCGAAGAAAAAGGGTGCCCAAAGCTCGGTTACTGTTGCACCTTCGGTCTCCAACGCCGGTGAAGAGGGCTGGACCCTAGTCAGAAAAGAAGAGGTCCGCCCGAAAACCAGCCGATCAAACGCCGCCGAAAGACGGGGAAAGAAGAAGAAAAAGGGCCCAAAAAGCGAAGCCTAAACGAACGGCTAAACCACCGCGCACTCAGGCGGTTGTAATAGCCGCGCCACCGGAGGAAAAGCCGGACTACGCTGACGTCCTCAAGAACGTGCGGGACCGAGTGAACCTGGCCGAACTAGGCATCGAAGGCGGGTTCAGGTTCCGCACGACGGCGACCGGTGCACGGCTGCTGGAGATGCCGGCGGCTGTGAGTGCTGAAAAAGCGGACCTCTTGGCAGTAAAAATAAAAAGTGTTCTCCCAGAGACAATGAGAGTCGTCCGGCCACACAAGTCGGTGGACATCCGGCTTACCGGTCTGGACGACTCCATCACCGGCGAGGAGGTCCGTGGGGCACTGGCTGCCAAGGGTGCCTGCCCGGTGGAGCACATTAAGGTGGGCAATATAAAAATCGGCTCCGGAGGCACAGGGGCGATTTGGGCGCAAGTGCCGTTGGCGTCAGCAAAGGCGTTGACCGCAGGGCGTCTGTTGATCGGGTGGAGCTCGGTGCGAATCAAGCTACTCGAGCCCCGCCCACTCCGCTGCTTTAGATGCCTGCAGCCGGGGCACACTAAGGCGACCTGTAAGGCTACGGAGGACCGCGAGAGTGCGTGCTACCGCTGCGGGAAGGCCGGTCATAAAGCGGCGGCCTGTCTGGAGGCTCCGCACTGCCTGGTATGCGCCGCGGCGGGCAAGCCAGCGAAGCACGCTGTAGGGGGTAAAGGGTGCTTGCCCCCGTCACGGAGGAGGAAAGGAGGTACTGGGCCTAAAGCGGCTCCGGTGACTGAGCGGGGATCCCGCGGGGAATATATGGCGGTCGATGATGCCTAACGCGGCCCGCTCAGTTCTCCAGGCGAACGTAAACCGCTGTGCCGCTGCTCAGGATCTCCTCCTCCAGCACATGGCGGAGTGGCGGTTGGGGGTGGCAATTGTGGCGGAACCCTACACGGTTCCAGACCGCCACAATTGGCTCGCTGACCGGTTGGGCTCAGTGGCCGTGGTTGGAGCGTGGTCCGCGGAGACCCCGCTCGTTCTGCGCGAGTGCGGAGATGGCTTCGTTGTGGCGGGGTGGGGAGGGTACGCTCTTATTGGAGTGTACTTCTCCCCCAATAAGACCCTCGCCGAATTTGAGGCCTTCTTGGTGGAGCTGGGCAGTGCGGTCCGACGGGCTGCGCCGTTACAAGTGGTCGTCGCCGGGGACTTCAATGCTAAGTCCTCGACCTGGGGATCCTCGGCGACGGACCCACGTGGCAGTGAAGTGGAAGATTGGGCTGCCTCACATAACCTTTCACTGCTCAATCGAGGAAGGGCGCCGACCTGCATCCGTCCGCAGGGGGAGTCTATCGTAGACCTCTCTTTTGCGTCCCCTGCGACGGCCAGACGAGTGCATGACTGGCATGTCCTGGAGGAGACGGAGACGCTGTCGGATCATCAATACATCCGATTCTCCATCTACGGCGTCTCCGCTCCCGGTGGTGGATCTGCCCCCGTTTTCCCGCGGTGGGCGATAACGCGCTTCAATCGCGAGGTCGCTACTGAGGCTGCGATTATACAGGCCTGGGAGGCTGACTCGTCCCCAGTGCAAGCCGTGAGCGAAAGGGCCCTTTGGTTACGCGGGGCACTGGCTCGCATTTGCGACGCCTCGATGCCTCGCGCCAGGCGCCCTCCGCCAGACACGGCCATGTACTGGTGGTCGCAGGAGCTGGCAGCACTTCGTACAGCGTGTAAGCAGGCAAAGAAGTCGGTGGCACGTTACCGCCGAAGAAGGGTTCGGATTGTGGAGGACGAGCGGCGGCTTGGTGACGCATATAAGGCCGCCAAACAACACCTGCAGGCGGCCATAAGAGCGGCGAAGCGCCGATCGTGGGAGGAGCTGCTGGAGGGGCTCAGTAGGGATCCGTGGGGACGACCGTACCGCGCGATTCGCAGTCGCCTGCGCAATCACGGCGTCCCCATTACGGAAGCCCTGGATCCCCAGCAGCTTCAGAGAACGGTGGCTACTCTCTTTCCAGCCCAAGAACCGGAGACGGCTCTACCTAACCGAAGTCTGGCTGCAGAAGAGGTTGGTCAAGAGGCCCCTATGGTGTCGGACAGCGAGTATGACACTATAGTGCATAGGCTCCGCGGAAGGAAAACTGCCCCGGGGCCTGACGGTGTACACGCTCGCGTGTTAGTGCTCGCGCTGGAAGCGGCACTTGAATCCACATTCAGGGAAATTTTGAACGCGTGCCTGAGCTCCGGGCGGTTCCCTGAATGTTGGAAACAAGGCAGAGTGGTGCTGTTGAGAAAGCCTGGGCGACCAGACAATTCTCCGTCAGCATTTAGGCCCATAGTGCTCTTAGACGAAACGGGGAAGTGCTTTGAGCGAGTGCTGGCCTCCCGGATCGTGGAGCACCTGCGCACTGTGGGTCCGGACTTAGAGGACTCTCAATATGGGTTCAGAGAAGGCCGCTCAACTACCGATGCAATAATGCGAGTGAAGGCTATCTGTGCTGAGTCGACCTCCCGTGGTGGCTCAGTTGTGGCGGTGTCGTTAGACATCGCCAATGCCTTCAACACGCTCCCGTTTCGGTGCATCCTGGACGGACTAGAGTCCCACAGGGTGCCCAGGTATCTGCAGCGTGTGGTTGCAGATTACCTACGGGGGCGTGTTGTCCAGTACCAGGATAGGGAAGGCCGGCTCGTAAGTCACAGTGTGAGTCGGGGTGTCCCACAGGGGTCGGTCCTCGGTCCACTCCTGTGGAACATAGGTTATAACGCGGTGCTGCGAGGTGCCCTTCTCCGCGGGCTCTACCTGGTTTGCTATGCCGACGATACTTTGGTGGTTGCCCGCGGAGATACTTATAGGGACGCGGCAATTCTGGCCACTGCTGGAACAGCTCAGGTGGTGGCCAGAATCAGAAGGTTAGGGCTCAATGTGGCGCTGGATAAAACTAGCGCCATATGCTTTCATGGGCCACGTAAAGACCACCCCCAACGCTAACATCACAGTTGGGGGGGTGCGGATCGGGGTAGAAGCCCATATTAAGTACTTGGGCCTCACGCTTGACAGCCGGTGGAGCTTCGGTGAGCACTTCCGGCGGATGGGACCCAAGCTGGTGCAAGCAGCGGCGGGTCTCGCCCGCCTGCTCCCGAACGTCGGAGGACCGGGGTCCACGTGTCGGAGACTATACGCCGGTGTGGTGGCATCGATGGCACTGTATGGCGCGCCGGTGTGGGTCGGTGCCCTGAACGCCAGTAACAAGGCTCTGCTGAGACGCCCTCAGCGAGTCGTGGCGATCAGGGCAATCCGAGGATACCGCACCGTGTCCTTCGAGGCGGCATGTGCCTTGGCAGGTACCCCCCGTGGGAGCTCCAGGCGGAACTCTCCGCCTCGTTGTATAGCAAGAGGTGCGAGGTGCGCAGCGCCGGAAGAGGGTTCCGCCCCAGCGACCTGGAGCGGTGGAGGAGGAGAGGCACGGAAGAGATGGTGTCGAGGTGGTCTCAAGAACTACTAGAGCCGACGGCTGGACATTGGGCTATTGCCGGCATCCAGCCGTCGCTCAGGAGATGGGTCGAGCGCAAGTCGGGCTCCCTATCTTACCACCTAACACAGGTGCTATCGGGACACGGGTGCTTCGACAGGTACCTGCATACTATTGTGTGCAGGGAGTCGAGCCCCGTGTGCCGGTCGTGTGACTGGGGGGTAGATGATACCGCCCAGCACACGCTAGAAGAGTGTCCGGCGTGGACAGCCGATCGACTACGTCTCATTGCGGTTGTCGGAGTCGACTTGTCATTGCCCGTGACCATCCGGGCAATGCTGGACAGCAGGAGTGCGTGGACGGCGGTCTCCGACTTTGCGGAGTCAGTGATGTCCAGGAAGAGAGAGGCCCAGCGTCTGCGAACAGACGACCCCCTTGCGGAGGCGTCGAGGCGTCGGAGGACGGGGCAGCGTAGGAGGTGGTGGCACCAAGCTACGCTGCCGTAGTGGGTGGCCTGCGGACGAATGTCGCTGGGGCGACAGGCGTTCGCATTGCACAGGCCCCCGCGAGGATGAGAGCGAGCCTTATGGGTTTCTGCTCGCTCTCATGCCCAACAGGGCGAGGAGGGTCTGCGTCAACTTTTGACGCAGACAACGCTGCGACGGCCAGACGGGGTCAAGTGCTCTGCACGAATGCCCCCGGCCGTCGCCCGGCGTAGAGATGAAACCTGGTGGAGTTTTAGTGAGTAGGAGTATCACATAACCCCGGCAGCCCCAGCTCCCGGGGTATCCATGAGGATTTCTCCACCTTAAAAAAAAAAAAAAAAAAACCTAACCTAACCTAACCTAACCTAACCTAACCTAACCTAACCTAACCTAACCTAACCTAACCTAACCTAACCTAACCTAACCTAACCTAACCTAACCCATTGACGTTTTTGTAAATAAAACATTTTCTTAGAGTCATATCTTCACCATTTCTTTTGTAGCGTACCTAGTTTAGTTCCCCCCTTCGATTCATATTAGTTTTAAAGTCATAAAGTCCCACAAATATTTTTAAATTCAAAATTTTCACAAAAATTTCTAGTTTTCTTAAAAAATAACACTTTTACGTCTGTCCGATCTTCTCGGAACCTAGGGAGAGATTGTGGAGCTGGTGGAGACGCATCCAACGACATCAAGATCGTCTCGATCCCCCCAGCGGTTTCCGAGAAAATAGCCAAAAACTAAAATCGAATTACCCTCCCACCCGCCCATTGTGAATACTGTATAGGTAGGGACAAAATTTTTGACAAAAAACTTTTTATTTTTATTTAATTTCCGATACCCCAGGGACCAGGAAGCCGGCCTTGGGTCATCCCAGTCAGACTTATTTACAGAATTAGAGTCATTTAAAACAAATTTAACGTAAATTTATTAAAAACTAAGGATGTTTGTAGCGACTCGCACGCCTACTAAAGCGAGGAAAGACGATGCTGGAAGCTCCGGCGGTACAGCCGAGAAGCCGAACACGCAACCGATGAGGCTCACGTACGACGAGGAGGAGCCCGGAAGGGTGTCGCCCGGACCCCAGCAGAGCCCTGCGGCAAATGAATGGCCGTCCCTTCCTAAGCCCGTGGCCACGACATCAAGGCCAGAGGAAGTAAAGGAGAAGAGCCAGAAGACACCACCGCCAACTAAAGCGGTGGTGAACAGCCCGACGAAGAGGAAGCCGAGTTCGGGGAAAAATAGAGTTTCCGAGGCGAAGACAATCTTGGTCACGGCCAAGACACACCTCGGAAACTCTAGGAATCTCAGGACGGACATCAAGGAGGGGGTGACGACGGCTCTCGATAACCTTTACCGGCTCGTGAAGGAGGCTGAGGAGGAGCTGAAAAATAAGGGACAGAGCAAGAGACGGGTTGAGGAGAGGGAGGAAGTAGTCGCGGCTCCGGCACAGACCCCGACTCCATCTCCTCAGCCGGTAGCTGGCCAGGATGAGCTGGCGAAAAATCTGGAAGAGAACAATAGGCTTATTAAGGAAAATATAGACAAGATGGCTAAATTGCAAAAGACCATAGAAACTCACCAGAGGTCCATGGAGACGATGACTTACGCCGGTGCTGTGGCCGGCGGCGGACCGAGAATCCCGGCCCCGCCGACGGCGATGCACTCGGTGGTGATCACCTCTGCGGTCGAGACTGACACCGGAGAGGAGGTCCTGAAAAAGATCAAAGAAGCGGTTAATGCAAAAGAGGGTGGCATAGTAGTGGATAAGATAAGGAAGGCCAAGGACCGAAAAGTCATCGTGGGATGTAAGGACCTTGATGAGATCAAAAAGGTAGCAAACAGGATAAAGGACAGCGGAGCTAAACTCAACGTTGAGACCATCAAGAACAAGGACCCCCTAATAGTCCTTCAGGGCGTCCTGCAGAGCAACTCTGATGAGGACGTCATGAAGGCTATTAGGGTTCAGAATAAACACCTGCTGAAAGATATGAAGAAAGAGGATGATCGCATGGAGGTGAGGTACAGACGCAGAGCGAGGAACCCACTAACGGCGCACTTCGTGCTCAGAGTCTCGCCGTTCATTTGGAAGAGGTTGACCGACGCAGGGGCGGCGCATGTCGACATCCAAAAGGTCGGAGTGGCTGACCAGTCCCCCCTGATACAGTGCTCGCGCTGCTTAGGGTATGGACATGGGAAGCGGCACTGCACTGGGGCGGCCGATTTGTGCAGCCACTGCGGAGGTGAACATCTGAAATCGCAGTGCGCCGAATGGATATCCGAGTCGGCCCCCACATGCACCAACTGTAGCAAAGCCAAATTGGCAAAAGTAGACCACAACGCGTTCAGCTCGGAGTGCCCAATCCGCAGGAAGTGGGAAGCCCTCGCCAGATCGGCGGTGGCGTACTGCTAAGGGCAGCCAAACGTATAAAATAGTTCAAGCAAACCTGCAGCGGAAGAAACTTGCCACCAGCGAGCTCCTCATAGAGGCCCAAAAGCGGAACATCGCTATAGCACTGCTCCAGGAACCATACGTGGGAGGGATAAGAAGAATGAGGAGCCACCGGGGCGTAAGGGTGTTCCAGAACTCTGAGGGAGGAGATGGGACTGTAAAAGCGGCCATTCTAATTTTCAATCAAGATTTAGATGTTGTACAGTACCCGCAACTCACCACCGATAACATCGTGGTGGTGGGAATCCGAACCAGAGCCTGGAAGATCACGCTGGTGTCCCTCTACTTCGAACCCGATAGGCCCATCGAGTCGTACCTGGAGCAGCTGAAACGGATCGAACGCGAGACAGGATCTAGCAAGTTGGTCGTAGGAGGAGATGCGAACGCCAAAAGTGCATGGTGGGGCGGCAATACCGAGGATCAGAGAGGCGAACAACTGTCTGGAGTTCTGTGGGAGATGGGTCTGCACATATTAAATATGGGAGACATTCCAACCTTCGACACAGTGAGGGGAGGAAAAAGGTATTGCAGCCACGTAGACATAACGGCCTGTTCGGCAGACTTGCTCGACTGGGTGGACGGGTGGCAAGTCGTGGAGGGGCTCACGAGTTCCGACCACAACGCCATCAGCTTCGGAATCAATCTCCAAAAATCTAAGGGAATAAGAATTGAAAGGACTACCAGGATTTATAATACCAAAAAAGCGAAATGGACTCAGTTTCATGAGACACTGACACAAATTATGATAGATAAAAAATTAGGGCTGGTAGAACTTTCAATGATAAACGACACAGACAAATTAGAACAAATAGTCAGACAATACACACAATCCATAACCGAAACATGCGACAGTACAATACCAACAAAACACAAAAAAGAAACAATTACCTTACCGTGGTGGTCCGAAGAACTCGCAGAGATGAAGAAGCTTACCGTCACCTGGAAACGCCGAATCAGGAACGCAGCGCCGGTCCGAAGAGAGTGGGTCATCAGCCAGTACCTGCAACAAAAAGAGAAATATGAGATAGCAGTAAGGGAGGCTCAGGAGGAAAGCTGGAAGGAATTCTGCAAGCGACAGGATAAGGAAGGAGTCTGGGAGGGAATCTATAGGGTGATGTCAAAGGTCAGTAAGAGGGAGGAAGATGTGCCAATGCAGGCGGAAGGGAGAACGTTGAACGCCAAGGACTCTGCGAGTCTGTTAGCCGAAACGTTCTATCCCGAAGACCGTGAAGAGAACGACGACATTGACCATCGCCGAACCAGAGAACTGGCAGACCAAGCAAACGTGCAAAGCCATGACGAACAACACGAACCGCCGTTCACAAAAAGTGAACTCGCGAGGTCAATGAATTCGTTTAATCCGAAAAAGGCTCCGGGAGCGGACGGATTCACCGCCGATATCTGCTCCAAGGCGATCGAATGCAATCCGGACTTCTTCCTAGCACTATTGAACAGTTGTCTGACGCACCACTACTTTCCGAAGATCTGGAAAGAGGCAACAGTGGTGGTATTAAGGAAGCCTGGTAAGGATTCGTACACTGTGCCCAAGTCTTACAGGCCGATTGGGCTTTTGCCTGTCCTGGGCAAGGTGTACGAAAAAATGCTGATAGCTCGTCTCAAATTCCACATATTACCAAGAATTAGTACTCGCCAATACGGGTTTATGCCCCAAAGGAGCACCGAAGACTCCCTCTATGCCTTGGTACACCACATCAGAGACAAGATAGCAGATAAGAAGATCGTCACGTTGGTGTCCCTTGATATAGAGGGGGCATTCGACAGTGCCTGGTGGCCGGCGATGAAAGTGCGGTTGGCTGAGGAAGAGTGCCCGTTGAGTCTGAGACGGACGATCAGTAGCTATCTCAGTGATAGAATGGTCAAGCTTAGGTACGCAGGGGAAGAAATCGAGCGAAAGACGAATAAGGGATGCGTCCAGGGTTCCATTGGTGGACCCATCCTATGGAATCTGCTACTAGATCCACTACTAAGACAGCTCGAGCACAAGGGAGTGTACTGCCAGGCGTTCGCCGATGATGTAGTTCTGGTGTTTGACGGTATCACGGCCCGGGAAATCGAAGGACAGGCCAATGCCGTTCTCGAACATGTTCGGGCGTGGGGTGTCAAGAACAAGCTGAAATTCGCACCGCATAAAACAAGTGCGATGGTTATGACGCGGAGGCTAAAGTATGACACGCCGCGACTAAACATGGGAGGGATCGACATTGGAATGTCACAAGACATTAAGGTGTTGGGGCTCACTGTTGACGCGAAGCTTACGTTTAATAAGCATATTGCTATCACCTGTAAGAAGGCGATAGCAATCTACAAACAACTAGCTAGAGCAGCTCGCGTCAACTGGGGCTTGCACCCGGGAGTGATCCGCTTAATATATACCGCAGTAGTAGAACCGGTTGTGCTATACGCGGCAGGAGCATGGGCACCCGCCTCAAACAAAGCAGGGATTCAAAAACAACTGAATTCCATCCAACGTAGCTTTGCCCAGAAAATATGTCGAGCATATCGTACAGTATCCCTGAATTCTGCTCTTGCAATATCGGGGATCCTGCCGCTCGACATCCGAATACGTGAGGCACACAAACTGTACGAAGCTAAGAGAGGCGTACCTCAGTCGGACCTGGGAGGACGGGAGGTAGAGAAGATGGCCTCGGTGATGGAAATCCCGCACCCATCAGAGCTACATGAGATGGAGCTGCTGTGCCTCGGCGACGTAGCACAACATCGCGAGCACAGTAATTACGATGTAAGGATCTACACTGACGGGAGCAAAATTGATGACAAGGTAGGCGCTGCCCTGTCAATTTGGAAGGGTGAAAACGAAACTGGTGCCCGCAAACTTGCCCTTCCCTCATACTGCACGGTATACCAAGCCGAATTGCTAGCAATTCAAGAAGCAACGAGAGAAGCTCTGAAGGCCAAGGACCACAATATAGCCATCTACAGTGACTCCATGGCAGCACTCCAGACAGTCACGAACCACGCTGCCCTCCACCCACTAGCTGTTGAAACGAGAGACGTCCTCAGCCGCTGTAAAGCCCAAAACAAGAACGTCTCTCTGTTTTGGATAAAAGCTCACGTTGGTATGGAGGGCAACGAAAGAGCCGATTCGCTAGCAAAAGAAGCTGCCTTGAAGTCCAAGAGGATACCAGATTACGATAAATGCCCGATCTCATTCGTCAAGAGACAAATCCGTGCGAACTCTCTTGACGAATGGGATCAGAGGTATAAAACAGAAACCACGGGCTCGATCACGAAAATGTTCTTTCCGAGTGCAGTAGAGGCGTATAGGGTGGTTCGAAAGATGACGCCAACTAAAGAACTAACGCAGGCGCTAACGGGGCACGGTGGATTCTCTGAATATCTAGAGCGTTTTAAATGCAAGGAGAATCCATCGTGCATATGTGATTCTGAAGTAAAAGAAACGGTGCCTCACCTACTAACCGAATGTCCCGTTCATGCAGTCGATCGCCTGCAGTTCGAAATGGAAACAGGGATGACACTTTCTGCTGAGAACCTGTCCAAAATAGTTCTAAGTAATGAGTATAGAGAAGTACTAATAAAATTAATAATAAAAATTGTAAAAATAGTTAATAATAGAAATAAGTAACGTAAGCAATCATTAAAAAAAAAAAAAAAAAAAAAAAAAAAAAAAAAAAAAAAAAAAAAAAAAAATTATCAATGAATTACATAATAATAATTACGAAGGAAGTAGATGATTAAGTGAGTACATAGAGTAAGATAGATTAAGAAGGAACAATTAAAGACAAAAAAAAAAAAAAAAAAAAAAAGAATAAAACGCAATTAAGAACAAAGCAAAAAATTGATTAAGAAGATTTAATACCCAATATCGTAACTACCATAGCATAAGTCCCCAACACCAACTGATTGAGAAATTGAATGAAAATTATAGAATATAATACAGACGGAATAAAAAGAGCTCTGATCATGTCAGAGGAAACGATAGAAACATAAAAAAAAAAAAAAAAAACCTAACCTAACCTAACCTTTTTTTTTTTTTTTTTTTTTTTTTTTTTTTAACGCAGAGAAATGCATTTACGCACACCACTCGACTAGTGTACTCCGAGGAGTACACTAGGGAGTGGTAGTGTGGGACTCGACCACCTGTGAAGCAGGCGGTAATACCCACTAAAACTCTGCGGAACCCTCATCGCCTTTGTGAGACGTCATGGGGTCGCTTGCGCAAACTACCATGACGCCTCGGCGGAAAGGCCCGCCTATGCGGGCCACCGTCGCCGAAAGGGTACCCCGGGTATCGCAGGGCACCCTTTCCCGCCCCGATGGCGTGCGGAGGGACTACTGTCCCTCCGCCGTAGCTCCTCTAGGGTGGAGGAAGCAGGCGCGCAAAGCCGCGCCTCCTGCCTCCAGGTCTCCTTCTCCGAAGAGGGTCCGCCTGGGCATCACCCTCGCGAACCCTCTCCGCGGTCTCCTTCAGCGAGATTACTGCCTCGCAGAAGGAGACCATGGCCGACCAGGACCTCTCGTCGCGGAGCATGGCCCCCACCACGCTCGGCAACGAGAGGTCTCCACCCACTACCGCCATCAGGGCGTGGCGCTGGGGAGCCCAAGCGGCGCATTCTGCCAGAGTGTGATGCGCAGCGTCCACGGACGCGTCACACTCGTGGCACCGGGGCGACACTTCCCGACGCGCAACCTGACACAGGTACTTACCGAAGCAACCATGCCCGGTAAGCACCTGCGTCAGCCTGAACGTCAGGACACCGTGCCGCCTCTTGACCCAGCGATCAAGGTGGGGGCGGACTGCCTCCACCGTCGCCAGGCCCGCCGCCGGGCTCTCCAGTTGAGCCCTCCAGCGCTGGATCAGAGCCTCGTCTGCTAGGCGTCTGATCCGAGCGACTCCCTCCCTCGCTGGACGTTCTCCGACCGCCCGCTCAAGCGCCCGAAACCGGTACATCTCGGCGAGCACCTCCGCCTGGAGTTCCCAGGGCGGATCGCTCGCCAAGACCGTCGCCGCCGCGTACGACACCGTACGGTACCCCCGTATCGCCCTCACCGCCAGGACCCGCTGCGCGCGGCGCAAGTGGGCCCTGTTGACTACGGAGAGGGCGTCTATCCAAACAGGAGCACCGTACATTGCCATGGACCTCACGATACCGGCATAAAGACGCCGGCACGGAGATCCAGGGCCCCCGACGTTCGGCAGAAGCCTGCCGAGGGCCGCGGCGGCGCCTATCAGTTTCGGCGCGAGCTGGGCGAAGTGGGCGCGGAACGTCCAGCTACCGTCCAGGGTTAGGCCCAGATATTTCATCTGGGCCCGAACCTCCACCATCCTCCCCTGGACGCGCAAGCAGGCGTTGCGGGGGGTAGTCCTGCGTGGGCCACGAAACAGGAGGGCCTCCGTCTTGGATACGGAGACCCTCAGGCCCAGCAACCCCATTCGGTCGACGACCAGGTTGGTGCCGACTGTGGCTACTCGTGCCGCCTCTTCGTAGTTCCTCCCCCGGGCTGTGACGAGGGTGTCATCGGCATATGCGATGACACCCATCCCGGGGAGGAGCGGACACCGGAGTAGCCAGTCGAAACCGATGTTCCACAGGACCGGGCCGAGAACGGACCCCTGTGGAACACCGCAGCCGACATGTCGTCGACCAACCACCCCATCTACCCCCATCCACAACACCTGCCTGTCCTGCAGGTAGGCGTCCAACACGAGCCGGAGATAGAGAGGCACCTCGTGATAACGAAGCGCCTCTCGTAAAGTCTCATACGGCAACGTGTTGAACGCGTTGGCCACATCCAATGAGACGGCTAAAAGCACGTCTCCCTCCTCCACTGCGGCCAACGACCGGACCTTCAGGGCGTTCAGGGCGTCCACCGTTGACCGGCCCGCCCTGAACCCGTACTGAGCCGCTGAAAGGCCCGGTCCTACCTCCTCGATATGGTGAGTGAGACGGGCCGAGAGAATTCTCTCGAAGAGCTTGCCCATCTCACTCAGCATAACTATTGGCCTGTATGCCGAAGGCGAGTCCAGAGGACGACCCGCCTTGGGCAACAGGCACAATATTCCTTCTTTCCAAGGCTTCGGGAATTGCCCACTCTGAAGACATGAGTTGAGCAGCCCCCGAAGCCTTCCTCCAAGACGGTCCATGGCGAGGCTCAACACACGCCCTGGAATGCCGTCGGGACCCGGAGCCGTCCGTTTGGCCCTGAGCTTCTCCAAGGCTATCTCAAATTCCCCCTCAGTGATGGGGGGAATCTCCTGCTCTCCCTCATGAAGCGAGGGAGGGGCCATCACTGGAGGGATGTGCCTGGACGGCTCGGGGAACAGATCACTCACCAACCGCGAGAGGACGTCGGGAGACAAAGTCTCCGTGACCGGGGCGCCGTGCGCGCGGAGTTTATTCCGCGCGCTACGATAAGGGCGCCCCCACGGATTCTGGTCCAGACCCACGATTAACTCCTCGTGCGCCGCTTCCTTGGCCAACGTGATGGCGAGCTGCAGTGCCTTCTTAGCCATCCTGTAGGCCTGTTGCAGCTCGCCCTCAGTTACAGGGTCGCGATTCGCCCTTCTGCGGCAGCGCAGAAAGGCCCTCCGCGCCCCATTGCTGGTCACCCGAAGTTGTGCGATTTCGGGTGACCACCAGTACACAGCTTTGCGCCTAGGGCGCCTTCGCGACCTCGGCATGGCCGCATCACATATCCTTGTCATGGAGTCGTGCATGCGGCCAGCCAGAACCTCGACGTTGAGCCCCTCCTCGCTCCCCTGGGAGCACCAATCCTCCAAGATAGCCGCCTCCTCAGCCATCTCTTTGTCGAGCCGGCTGAGTACCCACCTTGGGAAACTTCGAGCGGGCACATTCGGGTGGACCATCTGCGTCGAGCTCGTGGAGACCTCAAAACGAACATATAAATGGTCCGAAAGGGTCTCCACGTCCTCCTCTACTCTCCAGGTATTCACGTTGCGTGCGGTAGCGGGGTGGCGAACGTTACATCCACCACGGACCCCCTGCCCCCGCACACGTGAATGCCGTCCCCACGTTAAGTAGGGACAGCCCGGAGAGTATGGACCATACTTCGACAGCCTCACCTCGGCAGTCCGTGGTGGGGTTCCCCCACGCCCGGGATTTTGCATTAAGGTCGCCGAGGACGATGACTTCCCTCGGTGCCTGGCGGCCTACCGCAGCTCTTACCGAGTCAAGGAAGTCCTCGAACTCGGCCAGGCTGCGGTTGGGGGAGAAGTATACTCCCACGAGCACATACTTCCCCCACTTTGTCACAACCAGTCCCGGTCCCCTCTCAATAATCGAGAGGGGAGGGCCGGTACTGCATCCGGACACTATGGCCACGGAGCCCCCAGCGTCACCCACCCAGTTAGGCTGAGAGGGGACGAAGTAGGGCTCGCAGGCCACCGCCAGGTCAATCTCCCACTCGGCAATGGACTGCATGAGCAGGTCCTGCGCTCGTGCCGAGTGGTTGACATTCGCCTGGAGGAAACTTTTGAGGTGTACTGGCATTATACTTCCATCAAAGTCTCCTCCTGGGCCTGGCGGCTACTGCTGGGGACGGCATTGGTCCGTGGAGCCGTCCTTCCTTGCGTGGTGGGTGGGGCACAATCTTTGCCCCCCATCACGTGCCCCGATGGGCGTCCCGCGTCTGTGCAGACTGCACAATGCGGTGTCCTACGGCACTCCCTCATGAAGTGCCCCTCACCACCGCATCGGTAGCATAGGTGCCCTCTTGCCACCCTTGACGGGCACATCGCCACGGTATGACCAAGCCCCATGCACCGGTAGCAGCGCATGGCACGCTGCTCGAGCACCTGCACCTTCGCCGAGGACCAGCCGACCAATAGCCGGCCGGCCTCAGCCAGGAGCTTAGCCGTCGCAAGCGGGCACCTCACTACAGTCATGCCCATCCGTCTGATTCCCTCGGAGATCTGGCCGACACTCACCGACGCCACGGAGCATTTACCGACGCGAGCGATGGCCTCGGCCACCATCTCCGAGGTTATGGAATCGTCCAACCCCGTCAGCCTCAATGACCCCTTGGCTGATGGCAGGGTCACCGTGGCCACACCGTCCAGGGTCTGGCGCATCTTATCAGCCAGACCATCAGCTGCCTCCTGGGTAGTGCCCACCGGAAGCTCGATAAGGCGGCCATCTGTTGCAGATCGGCGGATAGACAGGCCGGGCCCGATCCCCAACTGTGACAGAACCACGTTCTGCTGGACCTTCGTGAGTATTTGGGCGAAGGATACTCCCTCCTTCACCGCCGCAGGCAGTAAACTAATAGCAATCGCTATAGTTTTGTGTGCGGCGGGAAGCTTCGGTTTAGCCGAAGTCGCTGCAGCAGCTTGCTGGGGCGGACCGGCAGAACCAGAGGGGGGCGAAGATCTTTTGCCCCTGCCCTTACCCTTCTTGACTACCGTAGTCCAGCTATCCTCCTCATTGGAGCGACTTGGACCAGGTGTTGCAGCAGTTACTGCCGACTCAGCGACAGCAGAGGACTGCGCCGTCTCCTTCGGGCGAATGGGGCCTTTCTTCGTCTTCGGGGTGCCCTTCGAAGACGAGGGCAGCAAAACTGGCGATGAAGGCCTGGTCACCACTGCCGGTGAAGGGCTAGGCACTGCCAAGGCCGTGGAAGCCACCACAGGTCCTCTGGCGCCCGCCGCCAAAGGAGGGCGAAGGTTTCTTGCCGGTAAGAGACGCTCTTCTATTCCGGCAAGTTTGGCATCTATCATGACCCCGATAGATGTCAAAAGTGAGGCCCTCATTTCCTCCAGACCAGCCTCCGGTGCTTCGCACCTAGTGCCCTTCCTCATCTCCGAGAATTGTTGGCGATGTGCCTTCAATTCCCCTTTGAGGTTCTCCACCTCATTGCGCAGACGCCGATTATCGGCCGCCACCTTTCGCAGCTCCTCCGTAGTGGTCCTGTCCGCAAGGGTTTCAACCACTTCTTGCAGAGCCGATGCCGCCAGCTTGAGCTTGCGAACCATCGGGCCTTGGAGATTACCAGATTTTCTCGCAACCTCCAAGACCATCGCAATGTGGCTACCGGCGTGAGTGCGTAGCTCTTCAGCATCCAGCAACACTGCGTCCCTAGCATTGGCTTCAGAGCCCGACGCCTCGTCCAGAAGGACAGAGTCCTTGGGGGCCTCCTTACGGAAGGCTCTCGCCGAAAGGGCCTTTTCGAAGGCCTTTTCTTTGGCTTCCGCCTCCGCCTCTCTTAGCATCGCACGAGCACGAGAGATGCCCGTGCTACCCCTCTTACCTCTACGAGCCTTTTGGGCTCTCGCCGAAACGTTAGCCTCCGTTTCGGTTTCGGATCCTGATGGGCTCCCCAAAGGGGGCACAGGATGAACCCTCTTGCGTCCGATGGACACATCAGTCTCGGCACCGGCGTCCGAGTCCATAGCGGACCCTCACGTCAACACCAAAACAACATACACAAACAAAAAGACCAATCAAAAAGCAAAAATCAAAAACCAACAGACAAAGCCAGGCGAAATCATAAGTATCGGGAATCGGAATCCTTAATCAAGCAGAAAGTCGTCAAGAAAACCAAAATCACAATACCGAAAAACACCAAAGCACCAACGAAACTCCCAAAAAACTCCGTATCATAATCAAATCACGGACGTTCCTCCAGGCCAACGCTACTTAACCTAACCTAACCTAACCTAACCTAACCTAACCTAACCTAACCTAACCTAACCTAACCTAACCTAACCTAACCTAACCTAACCTAACCTAACCTAACCTAACCTAACCTAACCTAACCTCAAGTTCCCCGCCACCCGCCGTCGCGAGAACACTGGTTCTGAGTTGCTCCGCGCACTTTAAAAAGTTCAAAAATCAGTTTGAGTGGGAAAAAGTTATCCAATTCTAACGCAAGTGGTATCAAAAGTTGCGGAAAAGTGAGTGCTGTGCGGTGCTGAAAGCGGTTTCTCGATCCGACATCGGACCGATTTGTTATTCGCCGAAAACCTCAATTTTGCCTTGAAAAAGGTAAAATTTTGAGCAGTTTTTGCGAAACGCTGGTCGATTAGTCGCGGTGAGCTACCCTTTTTATTATACCGTCGGGTGGGCCTTAACAGCCCGCATCTTTTGATACATCAATTGGATTTTTACCACTTAAACTCGCGGAGTTATTTAACTTTTTATAAAATTAGGGCGTGGTCCGAAAATCTGAACCGCGCCATAGAAATTTTTCTTTTTCATGCCAGTAGTTTAGGTACATTTTCCCCTTTACATTCATATATCGAACTTTGAAAACGGAGTATTTTTGGACGAGAAATAGCCAAAAAACCGTCAAAGTTTGATTTTTCAAAACTTTAAAAGTGCTTTAAAAATCATTAGTCGCGACGACCCCCTATTTTTATTAATTAATTTTCTTACACCCATTAGGCCTAACAAAACCCCAAAATTTTAGATTTTTTCTCCCAGTAGTTTTTGAGTAATAAGCAAAAAAACAAGTTTGTTTACAAAACGAGGTACCTCTTCCAGACACTTCGCAACAAATTTAGATATCCCATATTTTAAAGCACTTTTAATATAGTTATTTAGTTTTTAAATTTTTAATCTAGCTTGTATAGTTTCTAAGTTACAGTCATTTTAGTGTTTTTTCCTGCTTTTTCCTTCACGGTTTTATATAGGATCTAGTATAGTATCTGAGCAGTTGCTCCATTACAGGACCTACTCCCAGACCCCAATTTTAAGGTTATAGGCCTCTCCGTTCCAGAGCAATCCCCTGGGCAGTTTTTCACAACTCCTGGCTTCCGGAGACAGAAACTTTGCTGGTTGATTGCTCTGGAACCGGGCCTCACAGAAACGTGGGGTTTTCTTCGCTGGTCAGTGGGTCCTTAGATCCTACAGCCAAGTCATAAAAATAAGAGGAAAATTTTTCGCCTTTTCTCCCCCCTTTTTTTGGTGGGAGGATTTTAGCCCTCTCGTTGAGAATCCTCCAGAACCAAACCCGGTTGTTCTGGGACAACAGGGAGCCGAGATACGGTCGATCAAAGTTTTGGCGGCCATCTTGCTCCGCCATTTTGGAAAACTTTGACTGGCCATATCTCCTAACGGAGTGAGCTAGAGGGCTGGGACTTTTTTCGTTGGCCGTCGCGTTCAATCCCCGATCGCCCACTGTTGGTTAGGAGGACATTCGCGCTTGGTGGGATTTTGGACCGGATAAATAAGGAGGAGGAGTCAAAACCTCTTCTAAACAAAACCCCGTCTTCGAGAGATTAGTGGTTCTAGAGATATTGCGGGTCTAATATTTTGCCGCCATTTTGGTCGGCCATCTTGGCATATCGGGGCAATCTTCGGAGGTCCATATCTCTGGAACCGCTTTTCGTAGAGGGACGCGGTTTTCTCCTTCGGTATTGGCTCTTCCAGGCCTATACTACGATAGCGGAAATCAGGCTCTACGTAGAGTCACTCTATATATAGTTCGGTAGAGTCGCGGCAGTTGCTCCAAAATGTCTAGCAGTAGCCGTAGCAGTAGCTACGTGACGGCTCCATCCAAAAAACTGGTCTGCAACCCGTGTAAGCCTTCCCCCTCTAAGACCGTAAAAACTATTAAAAGGCTAAGGACGGCTAAACCGAAACAGGAGGCTGTAAAGATGGTGAAACCTCTGACACCGGAACCCCATGCATCCCAGGGGGAGGAGGAAGACTACGGTACGCCAATCTCCGGTCTGGAGGATCGACCTGAACCCACTTACGTGGTACAAGGGCCTCCACTTATAACGATAGATAGCCCATCAGCTGGAGAAAATGAGCTCCAGCCTCCCCCCCCTCAGCAGACTCAGAGGGCGGGTAAAGATGTTGCGGATCGGGAGGATGTTACAGAGGAAAGAGCATGTAGTGAGGGACACGTTACCTCTACACCCGATCCAGCCCGGCCGGACCGCACGCGATCCGAATCGGCTCTATTGCGCATTAGGACACAGATCCGAGCCGCATCCCAGTCGAGGTTAGACATGAGTGTTCGCTCGGCCCGAGAACCAGAGGATGAAGAGAAGTCCCAGGAGTCGTTCATGTCCGAGTCTCCGGCGTTTGGTGGAGGGGCTCTTCACGACATGCCCAGGATGGCAAACGCCTTATATATTAAAACCAAGGCACGTCTTGAGGAGTCCCGCAACCTAAGTAGGGACATAAGGGACTCGGTGAATGATGGACTTCATGGACTACTCCAAATGGTCATCCGCTTGGGCGACTCGAGACAACGTCATATGATAGAGAAAGAGCGCCTGCGATCTCACTATGAGCACCAGTTGGAAAGGGTTGAGGCCAGACACGGTAAGAAGCTAGAGGAGATGTCATCTGCCCACCTCTCCCGGCTGGACAGCATGGTGGAAAAACTGAGCGGAACTCATAAGGAGGCTGAGGCGGCTCGCTGGTTAACGTACGACTTGGAGGCGAGCATTGGGATCTAGGCAAACGCCTAGAATCTTTAGAAAGGAAGGTGGCCCAGGGCCCCTCGCCGGCTGCAGAGCCGACTATACAAGTCGACTCTGTAGTCTGCGACGTTGCCCTGGAATTGACCAGGCTCGCCTCAGTTGTAACGGAACTGCAGAAAAGTGTCGACAGTAAGATCGGAACGGGTCAGAACCAGTATGAGTCTCATGCGAATTCTGCAGAAAACACCCAGGCTCAGAAACCCCGTAGAGGGAGCTCTGGTACCCGGCCCGGTCCGTCTGCTGGGCAGACTCAGCTTAAAGCCCCCCGTGCAGTGTCCGGACCGCCGGCAGCAGAAAGAACGTACGCGCAAGTGATTGCCACCCCCAAGCACGGGCTGCTCCTGGAGTCTGTGGACCCACGTCAGACTTCAGACGAAATTGTCACAGCCGTTAAGTCTAAGGTTGACGTAATCAGTCTGGGCGTTAGGGTGAACAGAATCTCGAAGCTGCCCCGGCAGAGGGTGGTAATTAATTGCGACTCCGAACGGGACAGAGAGGCACTGAGAGCGGCCATCAAGGAAAAGGATGGCAGGCTGACGGCCACGCCCATGCGTTCAAAGAGACCTCTCCTCAGGTTCATAGGAGTAATAAATGATCTCAGTGACACAAAAATAAGAGAGGCCTTGTTCACGCAGAACTCCTCGGTCCTTGAAGGAATCACTGTTACGCAGGATAACTTCAGGATCCAACGCAGAGCCAAAGGACGTACGGACCTACTGGCTAATGTAATAGCTGAGGTCAGTCCGGAACTCTGGAGTCGGTTATGTGATAGGAAACTGAGGATCGGCTACCAAGTGATCCAAGTGGTGGACCAATCCCCCTTAACCCAGTGCTTCCGGTGTTTCTCGTACAGCCACATGGCCAGAGACTGCAGAAATGATACGGTTTGCGGCTACTGCGCAGAGGGTCATGACACTCGCCATTGCCCAAACAGATCGGGTGCTCCGAAGTGCTCCAATTGTTTGGCCAAGGGCGGGTTCTCCCCAATGCACCCCGCGTATAGCTCAGAATGCCCAGAATGGACCAAATGGGACAATATTTCGAGATCCTCAGTTTCTTACTGCTAATAGTAAAAGGCACCGAACCAAATCTAACAGTCCGGAATGCAATTTTAAAGTTCGCCCAGTGCAATCTGGGTCGTGGCCTAGTGGCCACAAATGAAATAATAGCAGAGTCCATCAGTCAGGGCCATTCGGCTCTTCTGTTACAAGAGCCATATGTGGGTGCGGCTGGAATACTCTCCCTGCCGTACATGACCATCCAAAAGACCACGAACAGAAGTAAGCCAGTCAAATCGGCCATTGTCATCCTGGACACAAACATTACTGTGTTAAGTACAGCGTCGTTGCAAACCGAGAATATTACTGCGGCTACCCTAGTTTTAGATAAATTTAGGTTAGGTTTAGTCTCAATTTACCTGGAAGAGGACGAAAATCTTCAGGACTACCTGGCCCAGATCAGCAACGCAATTGCGGGCCTAAATGTGCCGCATCTACTCATCGGTGGAGACATAAACGCGAGGAGCCCCTGGTGGGGCCATCAGGTCGAGGACAGCAGAGGTGAGTCCATTACCCAATTTTTTGCGCAACAAGGACTCGAGGTATTAAATGAAGGTAATACCCCGACATTTTATGCGATAAGGAGGGATGTAGTGCATCAGAGTATTGTTGACGTCACGGCTTGCACTACCACTTTACTAGATTTGGTCAGTTCATGGAGAGTGGATCCGGAATTGGTCACGACATCGGACCATCGCGCCATAACATTCTCTGTCAAAATAGCCAGGAGTCAGGACAAACCGGCAGCCAAGCGCACTACCCGGAAGTACAACACCGCACGAGCTAACTGGTCGAAATTCTCAGAGTGTCTAAAAGACGAAATATTTCATCAGCCACTATTGTCCACCCCTCTTCCAGAGGAGACCACTCAGCTTCTCCTTGATGAAGCAGTAGAAGCTCTTACCAATGTGGTGGATAGAGCGAGCGACAAGGCGATTCCTCGCCTAAAACCCCGAGGAATAAGACGGATTTCTTGGTGGAATGACATGCTCAAGGAAATGAAGACCTCAGTGATAAGGCTCCGGAGGAAGATAAGTAAGGCAAACCCTCTGCGAAAGCCCTGTATCATCCAGGAATACAAGCAGAAATTAGCTGAATACAAGAGCGCAATTTTATCAGCAAAAACTAATAGCTGGGTGGACTTCTGTACAAAACAGGAAAAGGAGTCGATGTGGGACCGTGTATACAGGGTACTCAGATACTCCGGACGCCAAGAAAGTGACATGTTGCTCACTGATGCACAGGGACAGGAGCTCAACGCCAGCGATTCGGTAAAACTACTGGCCGATACATTTTATGCAGAGGATGACCCAATAATCGACGAAGAAATCCACAGCCAAATAAGAGTAGAAGCAGAATTGGGCATTGCACAAATTAAAGAGACGCACCCAGCCTACATCCCGTTTAAACACCAGGAAGTGCAGGACATCTTTGCAAAAATGAACCCTGCAAAGGCTCCGGGACTTGATGGATTTACTTCAGACATATGTCAAAGAGCTTATGAGGAAGTTCCGGACACCATTTTAGGGATTTATAACACCTGTTTGAGGATTGGCTACTTCCCTGCAGCCTGGAAAGTGGCAATTGTCAGAATCCTTAGGAAGCCAGGTAAGGAAGACTACACAAAGCCAAAAGCCCATCGGCCTATCGGACTGTTGCCCATCTTTGGAAAAGTGCTTGAGAAGCTGTTCTGCAACAGACTCATGTGGCACTTGACACAAAGCGGTGGGCTTAGCAACCGGCAGTACGGGTTTATACCGCAGCGTAGCACCGAGGATGCCCTCTATGATGCCCTGGGCGTTGTCAAAGATGGTCTGAAGCGCAAGGAGATCATAGCAATGATCTCCTTGGACATAGAAGGCGCCTTTGACAACGCTTGGTGGCCTATGATTATTACGAGGTTGTTGAGAAGACAGTGCGACCCGTCCATTACGCGCATTATTGGAAGTTACCTGACCGGTCGCAAAGTACGAATAGAGTACGCAGGAGAAACAGCCATAAGAGACACCAGTAAAGGATGCATACAGGGCTCCACCGGAGGACCACTTATGTGGAACATTCTAATGGATCCCCTGCTATGGGATGCAGAAAACTTGGAGGCACATATACAAGCCTTCGCAGATGACCTGCTAGTCGTAGCTTCAGCAAAGGACATACCCAAGTTAAACGTCAAAGTCAATGATGCACTGGCTCTAATTGATGAGTGGGGTAAGCTGAACAAACTCAAGTTTGCGCCTCATAAAACCCAAGTTGTCATAATCACCAAAAAGTTAAAATATGACCTTCCTCAATTTAGATTATGCAACACTACATTAGTAACCCAACCACAAATTACATTACTTGGAGTAACGCTAGACAAGTCACTGAATTACGCTTCACATTTGGATAAGGTCTGCACAAAGGCCATTAAGTGCTATAAATCGGTTGCGCGAGCGGCACGAGCAACTTGGGGGCTAAACTCAGAAATAATAGCAACAATTTATAAAGTGGTCATTGAACCTACTATTTTATACGCCGCTAGCATCTGGGCCCCCATAGTAGCAAAGAAATATGCACTTAGGAGACTTAGTAAGATTCAGAGACTCTTTGCCATCAAAATTGCCAAAGCCCACCGTACTACGTCCTTAAATGCTAGCACTCTGCTAAGTGGCATCCTGCCTTTAGATATAAGAGCAATCGAAGCTGCCAACTTATATGAAGTTAAGAGAGGGAAGCCGGTCAGCTTTTTCCCGGGAAGACAGATGGAAAGAAGAATCCATCCATCCAGCCTTCCTCATCCTGCGCATCGCACCAGGATGGACTTCGGAGCAATTACTTCACAGGATGAAGTAGAGAATATAGGAAACAGGTGGCCAATACTCTTTACTGACGGAAGTAAAATAGAGGGCCGAGTGGGAGCCGCGTTCTCTAGATGGTCTGAGGGGGAAGAAGTATCTACCCATATGTTTAGGCTGGAGAGGTTCTGCTCAGTGTTTCAGGCAGAACTAACTGCAATTTTACGGGCCATAGCACTATTAAAATCGGGAAAGTTTGGAAGCAAAAGAGCCAACATAGCTTCAGACTCAAGATCTGCCTTACAAGCTATCGCTAACCCGAATAATCTGCACCCGCTGGCCCATCAAATCCGAGAGGAAATAGAGGAGCTGTCAGACATGGGAGGCGAAGTCTCACTATTCTGGATAAAGGCACACTCAGGAATAGCGGGTAATGAGAGGGCAGACCAGTTAGCAAAAAAGGCAGCCACTACTCTAAAAACCTCACCTGTATACGACTCATTTCCTCTGTCCTCGGCCAAGTGGCACCTACGACAGGAATCCATCGACATGTGGCAATCTAGATACCATTCAGAAGCTTCCGGCGCCACAACTAAGGCCTTCTTCTCCGATGTCCGTCGTGCTCACCGAGTTCTCAAGTTCCTGCCGAAGACGAACCTCGTAGCCCAACTCCTGACAGGTCACGGCGGTTTTGGTGAATATCTGTTTCGCTTTAAATTAAAAGATAATCCGGCCTGTGCCTGCGATGATGAGACTCCAGAAACCGTCATGCACCTTCTGTGCGAGTGTCCCAGATTCTCTCATCGCAGACACGACCTGGAAATGAGAAGTAATACTCAAGTCTGTATTAATAACCTAGGACTTATTTTAGATTCGGAGCACAGAGACCTATTTATTGAGTTTGGAATGTATGTAGTTAAGATGGCCAACAAATGTAACGGCTCTTTGATTGTACCATAGCCATAAGAGGAAAGTGGGATCCTCCAGGATGACAATGGCGGGGATGCAAAGGGGGTTCTGTAACATTGGCACTTAAAATAAGATTCATAGTATAATAAAGTAGAAATATCGATATAGCGACATGTATGAAAAAAAAAAAAAAAAAAAAAAAAAAAAAAAAAAAAAAAAAAAAAAAACTTTGTATATATATATATATATAATCATGGTTAATTACTTAATTATAAAGTAGGTAACAGATCGCCAAGTAGTGATAGATAGCAGATAGAGTAGTAGATAGATAATAGAGTAGTGGATAGATAGCAATGTACTTTACGTAGGTAGGTATATAAATCAATTGTAATTAAGCTATGTGTAAGGCCAAGTGTTACAGAAATAATTATATAGTGTTGTAAATGTCAGTTAGGTTAAGTCGTACATGTAAGTTATGTTAAGTCGTATATGTAAGGTATGTTAAGTTGCCATGTAACCCCTGTTGCAAAACAAACACAAAAACACTTGTTTTATTTTCCTACAGTTTAAATTGTAAGTACAAAAGATTGTTGCAATATTAAGAGCAACAGAGGGGATAGGATAGCAGTGCAGGGTCTTCCCTTGCCTGCTTTTAAAAAAAAAAAAAAAAAAAAAAAAAAAAAAAAAAAAAAAAAAAAAAAAAAAAAAAACCTAACCTAACCTAACCTAACCTAACCTAACCTAACCTAACCTAACCTAACCTAACCTAACCTAACCTAACCTAACCTGTTGGGGGTGGCAATTGTGGCGGAACCTTACACGGTTCCAGACCGCCACAATTGGCTCGCAGACCGGTCGGGCTCTGTGGCTGTGGTCGGAGCGTGGTGCTCGAAGACGCCAATCGTCCTGCGAGAGCGGGGCGACGGCTTCATTGTTGCGGGGTGGGGAGAGTACGCTCTCATAGGAGTGTACTTCTCCCCCAATAAGACCCTCGCTCAATTTGAGGCCTTTCTGGCGGAATTGGGAGGCGCGGTCCAGCGCGCTGCTCCGCTGCAAATTATCGTCGCCGGGGACTTTAATGCTAAGTCCCCTACTTGGGGATCCCCGGTGACTGATCCTCGTGGCAGCGAAGTCGAGGATTGGGCGGCCTCTGTGAACCTGGCCCTGCTCAACAGAGGCAGTGCACCAACCTGCGTTCGGCCACAGGGCGAATCAATCGTCGACCTTACTTTTGCCTCTCCCGGGACAGCAAGACGGGTAAGGGACTGGCGGGTCTTAGAGGATACGGAGACGCTTTCGGATCATCAATACATCCGATTTTCCATCTGTGGCGTCTCCGTATCCGGTGATAGAGTGGAACCCGTGTTTCCGCGGTGGGCTGTTACGCGTTTCAATCGAGAAGTCGCCGCTGAAGCCGCGACGGTGCAAGCGTGGGAGGCTGACTCGGCCCCAGCGATGGCCGTGAGTGAGAGGGCCCTATGGTTCCGCGAGGCACTGGCTCGCATCTGCGATGCCTCGATGCCTCGCGCCAGGCGACCTCCGCCAGACACGGCCATCTACTGGTGGTCGCAGGAACTCGCCGCTCTCCGTGCCGATTGCAAGAGAGCAAAGAAGTCCGTGGCCCGGTACAGACGGAGAAGGGTCCGAATAGAGGCCGATGAACAGCAGTTGAGCGATACCTACAGGGCCGCCAAACAACATCTTCAGGCGGCCATAAGAGCGGCGAAGCGGCGCTCTTGGGAGGAGCTGCTGGAGGGGCTCAATAGGGATCCGTGGGGACGACCGTACCGCGCGATTCGCAGTCGCCTGCGCAGTCACGGCGTCCCGGTCACGGAAACCCTGGACCCCGAGCAGCTACAAGAAACGGTGGCGGTTCTCTTTCCCGCTCAGGAACCGGAAGCGGCTCTGCCTACCCAGAGTCTGGCCGCGGTCGAGATCGTTGACGAGGCACCGATGGTGACGGACGGGGAGTTCGACAACATATTAGAGAGACTCCGCGGGAAGAAAACTGCCCCGGGACCAGACGGCGTGCACGCCCGCGTGCTGGTGCTGGCGCTGGAGGCTGCGTTGGAGTCGCCATACAGGGCGCTTCTTGATACCAGCCTCCGCACAGGGCAGTTTCCAAAAGTATGGAAGGAAGGCAGGCTAGTACTTGCAAAGAAGCAGGGCCGTAGCGACAATTCGCCATCGGCGTTTCGACCCATAGTGCTGCTGGACGAGGCGGGAAAGTGTTTTGAGAGAGTTGTAGCTTCCCGCATCTCGGAACACCTGCGCACTATGGGTCCACAATTGTCGGATTGCCAGTTCGGCTTTAGAGAGGGTCGTTCCACGGTGGACGCAATCATGCGTCTGGAGGGTCTTTGTTCCGAGTCGACCTCCCGTGGTGGCTCAGTCGTGGCGGTGTCTTTAGACATCGCCAATGCCTTCAACACGCTCCCGTTTCGGTGCATCCTGGAGGGACTGGAGTTCCACAGGGTGCCCAGGTATCTGCAGCGGTTAGTTGCAGATTACCTACGGGAGCGTGTTGTCTTATACCAGGATAGGGAAGGTCGGCTCGTTAGCCATAATGTGAGTCGGGGCGTTCCACAGGGGTCGGTCCTCGGTCCGCTCCTGTGGAACATTGGCTATGACGCGGTACTGCGAGGTGCCCTACTCCGCGGGCTCTACTTAGTCTGCTATGCGGACGATACTCTAGTAGTTGCCCGCGGAGAAACTTACAGGGACGCGGCGATTCTGGCCACTGCTGGAACAGCTCAGGTGGTGGCCAGAATCAGAAGACTGGGCTTGAGCGTGGCGCTGGATAAAACCAGCGCCGTGTGTTTTCACGGGCCGCGCAGGAGACCCCCCCAACGCTAATATCACTGTTGGGGGGGTGCGGATCGAGGTGGAAGCCCACATAAAATACCTGGGCCTGACACTCGACAGTCGGTGGAGCTTCGGCGAGCACTTCCGGCGGATGGGACCCAAGCTGGTGCAAGCAGCGGCGGGTCTCGCCCGCCTGCTCCCGAACGTCGGAGGACCGGGGTCGACGTGTCGGCGCCTTTACGCCGGCGTGGTGGCGTCGATGGCGCTGTATGGCGCACCAGTGTGGGTCGGTGCCCTGAACGCCAGTAACAGGGCTCTGCTGAGGCGTCCTCAGCGAGTCATGGCGATCAGGGCAATCCGAGGGTACCGCACCATCGGGTTCGAGGCAGCTTGTGCCTTAGCAGGTACCCCCCCTTGGGAGCTTCAGGCGGAACTCTCCGCCTCATTGTATAGAAAGAGGTGTGAGGCGCGCAGCGCCGGAAGAGGGTTCCGCCCCAATGACCTGGAGCGGTGGAGGAGGAGGGGCACAGAAGAGCTGCTGACAGAGTGGTCGCAAGCGCTCCTTGAGCCGACGGCTGGACATTGGGCTATTGCCGGCATCCAGCCGTCGCTCCGGAAATGGGTCGAGCGAAAATGGGGCTCCCTGACGTTCCACCTGACGCAAGTGCTATCAGGACACGGGTGCTTCGACAGGTACCTGCACACTATTGTGTGCAGAGAGTCGAGCCCCGTGTGCCGGTCGTGTGACTGGGGGGTGGACGACACCGCCCAGCACACGTTGGAGGAGTGTCCGGCATGGACGCCTGAACGACTGCGCCTAATGGCCGTGGTCGGAGTCGACTTAGCTTTGCCCAATACCATCCGGGCAATGCTGGCCAGCGAGAGTGCGTGGACGGCGGTCTCCGAGTTTTGCGAGACCGTCATGTCCCGCAAAAGGGAGGCGCAACGCCTTCGGACCGATGACCCCCTTGTGGAGGCGTCGAGGCGTAGTAGGAGGGGGCAGCGTAGGAGGTGGTGGCACCAAGCTACGCTGCCCTAGTGGGTGGCCTGCGGACGAATGTCGCTGGGGCGACAGGCGTCCGCATTGCACAGGTCCCCCGCGAGGATGAGAGCGAGCCTATGGGTTTCTGCTCGCTCTCATGCCCAACAGGGCGAGGAGGGTCTGCGTCCATTTTTGACGCAGACAACGCTGCGACGGTCAGACGGGGCCAGGTGCTCTGCACGAATGCCCCCGGCCGTCGCCCGGCGTAGAGACGAAACCTGGTGGAGTTTTAGTGAGTAGGAGTCTCACATAACCCCGGCAGCCCCAGCTCCGGGGTATCCATGAGGATTTCTCCACCTAAAAAAAAAAAAAAAAAAAAAAAAACCTAACCTAACCTAACCTGGGGTGCAAGGCGGTCACCTCCTCGTGGTGCACCCTGGAAACGGCGTCGGCGCCCGCTCTGCGGAATAGTCGCCGACGACGGCTAACGACTGCCAGGGGTAGGGGGTTTCTTCAGGGAAAGGGGGAGGAAGAAAACCTCGGTAAAAAATCACCCCAATCTCAAGGTCTCCCGTGCCGAAGGGATGAATGGCCGGAGGGTGTCCGGTCACTAGCGGAGGACCTCACCCTAAAAAGGAAAAAACCGAAAAAATGGCAAGTCATCAAAACGAACAATTACTCCAGGAGGGTACCGGCCTAGCCGGAGAATCCCTCACGGGGCCCTCGGGCCCCGTCTGCCCCATCGGATCTGGAGGGGGCAAACTTCGCCATTCGGTCGCCCGCAAGGGTGGCCTGAGCCAGGGGGGCTACAGTTCCGGGGGTGCGGAGGCGGTATCCGCCCAGACCGCACCATCGGTGGTTGAGGACAGGTCGTTTCTCTCAGAGACGACCACGGACTCTGATGCAACGGCGGGTAGCAAGCGAGGACCTCGCAAGCGATCCCGTTCCGGGATTAGAACCTGCGACGGGGACTCCGACAGCAGCGTGGAGACGGAGGTCGAAGTCCCGAAGCAGAAGAGGGGCAGGGGAAGGCCTCCTACAACAGGAAAGTGGGTCGGGTTCCTGAAGGCAAAAACTGAGCTGGCCAAGGCCAGAGCAGATGCCGAATATCAGGAAGCCGTTAAAACGATGGAAGAGCGGGTATATGCGACGCGAAAAGAGGTGGTGAAAAAGCGTGTTGCATGCCCCAAAGAGGAGACGCCGATCACTGCTGCATCGGCGACTGAGCTGCACAATGCCATCGAGGCGGAGTGCAGCCTCATAGCGGAGGCGGCGGCGAAATCGTCGAACCTTAAAGGTCAAATCGTCAAGACCTTTAAGCAGAGCGTCGCCTCGATTAAAGAGAGGGCTGCTGAATTGTCCTCGCTAACGACGACTGAGGAGACGAGACGACTCTTCAAGGAAAATGCTCGTCTCAGGGGCGAAGTAACAGAACTGCGCCAGGAAATCGCGCAGCTCCGGGCTGAGATATGGACCAGAGCGTCTCCGGTCGTACCACAGATTGAGGGACCGAGTCCAACCGTCATGGAGACAGAGGTCACTCCTGCGGCGCTTCCGGGCGCAGTGTCGGCTCCACCCATGGATAAGGATGAGTGGATGCGTGCGGCCATGCTAGAGATAGGGAGTATGGTCAACGCCCGCATAGAATCGCTGGAGGCCAGGCTTAACCTGCCTCCCGAGCGGGTGCGTCCACCGCTGGCCGCTGATAGCAAGGCGGCAAACACAACGGTCAGGCAGCCTACGCTGCAAAAGAAGAAGAAGAATGAGAGGAAGGCTGCGGGCTCCCAGAAGAAGGGTGTCCAAAGCGTGGCGGAGGTGGTAGCACCTCCTGTCACGAACGCCGGTGATAGGGCCTGGACCCTGGTCACCGGCAAGAAAAAGAGGAAGAAGTCGGCATCCAAATCGGCAACTCAGCCGCCGCCGAAGCCCAAGCAGGGAATGGACCAAAAGCCCAAGTCCAAACGTGCCAGGAAGCCTCCGCGTACTCAGGCAGTCGTGATTGCCGCGCTGCCAGAGGAGAAGCTGGACTACGCCGAGGTTCTCAGGAACGTGCGTAGTAAGGTGAACCTGTCCCAATTGGGCATTGAGGGCGGGTTCAAGTTCCGCACGACGGCGACCGGCGCCCGGTTGCTGGAAATGCCAGCTTCCGTGAGTGCGGAGAAGGCCGACCAGCTAGCGGCCCAAATAAAGAGCGTCCTTCCGGAATCGCTTAGAGTCGTCCGACCACACAAGACGGTTGATGTCCGCCTGAATGGTCTGGACGACTCAATTACCGGCGAGGAGGTGCTCAGGGCGCTGGCCACGAAGGGCGCCTGCCCAATAGAACATGTCAAGGTGGGCAGCATTAAAATTAGCGCTGGGGGAGTTGGGTCAGTTTGGGCCCAAGTCCCGATGACGGCTGCCAAGGCGTTAATGGCGAGCCGATTGTTGATCGGATGGAGCTCCGTCCAGTTGAAGCTCCTCGAGCCTCGCCCACTTCGGTGCTTCAGGTGCTTACAGCTGGGGCACACCCGGGCGATCTGTACAACCGTGGAGGATCGTGGCGGAATATGTTACCGATGCGGGAAAGCGGACCATAAAGCGGCGGTCTGCACTCAGGCGCCACATTGCGTGGTATGCGCCGCAGCAGGCAAGCCAGCCACACACGTGGTGGGAGGCAAAGGATGCTTGCCGCCCCGACGGCAGAGTAAGAAAGGGGTTGCTGGGCCAAAGGCGGTTCTGGTGACTGAGCGGCCGCGCCGCGAGGAGGCAATGAACGTCGACAATGCCTAACGCGGCCCGCTCGGTCATCCAGACGAATTTAAATCGCTGCGCCGCTGCTCAGGATCTCCTCCTGCAGCACATGGCGGAGTGGCGGTTGGGGGTGGCAATTGTGGCGGAACCCTACACGGTTCCAGACCGCCACAATTGGCTCGCAGATCGGTCAGGCTCGGTGGCCGTGGTCGGAGCGTGGTCCGCAGAGACCCCGCTCGTCCTGCGCGAGCGAGGAGATGGCTTCGTGGTGGCGGGGTGGGGAGGGTACGCTCTTATTGGAGTGTACTTCTCCCCCAATAAGACCCTCGCCGAATTCGAGGCTTTCTTGGTGGAGTTGAGCGGTGCGGTCCGACGTACTGCGCCACTGCAAGTCGTAGTCGCCGGGGACTTTAACGCTAAGTCCTCGACCTGGGGATCCCCGGTGACCGACCCTCGTGGTGGTGAAGTTGAGGATTGGGCGGCCTCTGTAAACCTGGTGCTCCTCAACAGGGGCAGTGCACCGACCTGTGTCCGACCGCAGGGGCAGTCAATAGTGGACCTCACTTTTGCGTCCCCTGCGGCGGCCAGTCGTGTTAGGGACTGGCGAGTCCTGGAAGAGACGGAGACGCTGTCGGATCACCAGTACATCCGATTCTCCATCTACGGCGTCTCCGTTTCCGGTGGTGGATCAGCCCCCGTATTCCCGCGTTGGGCAATTACGCGGTTGAACCGAGACTTGGCTGCCGAAGCCACGATAGTACAGGCGTGGGAGGCTGATTCGGCCCCAGTGCTGGCCGTGAGCGAGAGGGCCCTTTGGTTCCGCGAGGCACTGGCTCGCATATGCGATGCCTCGATGCCTCGCGCCAGGCGACCTCCGCCAGACACGGCCATGTACTGGTGGTCGCAGGAGCTGGCCGCGCTATGTGCGAGCTGCAAACGGGCGAAAAAGTCCTTGGCTCGCTACCGCAGGAGGAGAATGCGGGTTGCCGCAGATGAGCAGCGGCTCATCGCAGCTTATAAGGCCGCCAAACAAGACCTTCAGGCGGCCATTAGAGCGGCGAAGCGGCGCTCGTGGGAGGAGCTGCTGGAGGGGCTCAGTAGGGATCCGTGGGGACGACCGTATCGCGCGATTCGCAATCGCCTGCGCAGTCACGGCGTCCCGGTCACGGAAACCCTAGACCCTCAGCAGTTGCAGGATACGGTTTCGGCGCTCTTTCCTGCGCGAGAGTCGGAAGTGGATCTGCCCGCCCGGAATCTGGTTTCGGATGAGGCTGATGTTGAGGCTCCGTCGGTCTCCGATGGGGAATACGACACCATCCTTGAAAGGCTCCGCGGAAAGAAGACCGCCCCAGGGCCGGATGGGGTCCATGCTCGCATGCTGGCGATAGCACTGGAAGCTGCACTGGGGTCCCTCTACAGGGCACTTCTGAACTCGTGCCTAAGTTCGGGGCAGTTTCCAGCGTGCTGGAAAGAGGGCAGGTTGGTGCTTGCGCGGAAGAGTGGCCGGTCCGACGATTCGCCGTCGGCCTTTCGGCCCATAGTGCTGCTGGACGAGGCGGGGAAGTGTTTTGAGAGGGTGGTCGCTTCCCGCATCGTTGAACACCTGCGCACTGTGGGCCCAGATCTGGCAGATAGCCAGTACGGATTTAGAGAGGGCCGATCCACCATCGACGCCATAATGAGCGTGAAGGCCCTCTCTGCCGAGACGACCTCCAGAGGAGGCTCAGTGGTGGCGGTGTCGTTAGACATCGCCAACGCGTTCAACACGCTCCCGTTCCGGTGCATCCTGGACGGACTAGAGTCCCACAGGGTGCCCAGGTATCTGCAGCGGGTGGTTGCAGACTACCTACGGGAGCGTGTGGTCCAATATGTGGACAGGGAAGGCCGCTTAGTCTCGCATAGAGTGGAGCGAGGAGTTCCACAGGGGTCAGTCCTTGGCCCGCTCCTGTGGAACATCGGTTACGATGTGGTGCTCCGTGGTGCACTCCTTCGCGGGCTCTACCTGGTGTGCTACGCTGACGACACTCTGGTAGTTGCCCGCGGAGACTCGTTTAGGGACGCGGCGATTCTGGCCACTGCTGGAACAGCTCAGGTGGTGGCCAGAATCAGAAGGTTAGGGCTCAATGTGGCGCTGGACAAAACCAGCGCCATATGCTTTCATGGGCCACGTAGAAGACCACCCCCCAACGCTAACATCACAGTTGGGGGGGTGCGGATCGGGGTGGAAGCCCATCTGAAGTACTTGGGCCTCACGCTCGACAGCCGGTGGAGCTTCGGTGAGCACTTCCGGCGGATGGGCCCAAAGCTGGTTCAAGCAGCGGCTGGGCTCGCTCGCCTGCTCCCGAATGTCGGTGGCCCGGGGTCGACGTGTCGGCGCCTTTACGCTGGCGTGGTGGCCTCGATGGCGCTGTACGGCGCGCCGGTGTGGGTCGGTGCCCTGACCGCCAGTAACAGGGCTCTGCTGAGACGCCCTCAGCGAGTCATGGCGATCAGGGCGATCCGAGGATACCGCACCGTGTCCTTCGAGGCGGCATGTGCCTTGGCAGGTACCCCCCGTGGGAGCTCCAGGCGGAACTCTCCGCCTCACTGTATAGGAAGAGGTGCGAGGCGCGCAACGCCGGAAGAAGGCTCCGCCCCAGTGACCTGGAGCGGTGGAGGAGAAGGGGCACCGAGGAGGTATTGACCAGGTGGTCGCAAGATCTCCTGGAGCCGACGGCTGGACACTGGACTATTACCGGCATCCAGCCGTCACTGAAGAAATGGGTCGAGCGCAAAACGGGCTCCCCTACGTACCACTTGACACAGGTGCTATCGGGACACGGGTGCTTCGACAGGTACCTGCATACTATTGTGTGCAGGGAGTCGAGCCCCGTGTGCCGTTCGTGTGACTGGGGGGTTGAAGATACCGCCCAGCACACGCTGGAAGAGTGTCCGGCATGGACGGCTGAACGACTGCGCCTAATGGCTGTGGTCGGAGTCGACTTGGCATTGCCCAATACCATCCGGGCAATGCTGGCCAGCGGAAGTGCGTGGACGGCGGTCTCGGAGTTCTCCGAGACAGTCATGTCGCGCAAGAGAGAGGCCCAACGCCTTAGAGACGACGATCCCCTGGCGGAGGCGTCGCGGCGTTGGAGGACGGGGCAGCGTAGGAGGTGGTGGCACCGAGCTGCGCTGCCGTAGTGGGTGGCCTGCGGACGAATGTCGCTGGGGCGACAGGCGTCCGCATTGCACAGGCTCCCCGCGAGGATGAGAGCGAGCCTTATGGGTTTCTGCTCGCTCTCATGCCCAACAGGGCGAGGAGGGTCTGCGTCCATTCTTGACGCAGACAAACGCTGCGATGGCCAGACGGGGTCAAGTGCCCTGCACGAATGCCCCCGGCCGTCGCCTGGCGTAGAGATGAAACCTGGTGGAGTTTTAGTGAGTAAGAGTCTCACATAACCCCGGCAGCCCCAGCTTCCGGGGTATCCATGAGGATTTCTCCACCTAAAAAAAAAAAAAAAAAAAAAAAAAAAAACCTAACCTAACCTAACCTAACCTAACCTAACCTAACCTAACCTAACCTAACCTAACCTAACCTAACCTAACCTAACCTAACCCAACCTAACCTAACCCAACCTAACCTAACCTAACCTAACCTAACCTAACCTAACCTAACCTAACCCAACCCAACCTAACCTAACCTAACCTAACCTAACCTAACCTAACCTAACCTAACCTAACCTAACCCAACCTAACCCAACCTAACCTAACCTAACCTAACCTAACCTAACCTAACCTAACCCAACCTAACCTAACCTAACCTAACCCAACCTAACCTAACCTAACCTAACCTAACCTAACCTAACCCAACCTAACCTAACCTAACCTAACCTAACCCAACCTAACCTAACCTAACCTAACCTAACCTAACCTAACCCAACCTAACCTAACCTAACCTAACCTAACCTAACCTAACCTAACCTAACCTAACCTAACCTAACCTAACCTAACCTAACCAGTATGCATCGAACTAGCGCACGTAACACAACAGCTCCGTACAGTAAAATCAAATAAAAATAGTTTCCGTTACCCCAGCACCCCAAAAGCTTGTGTCGTGATTTCTGAGCCTCCGATTCGCCAGGATTCGCGTTTGCAGCGTGACACCACCAGGGATTCACCAGGAAATCAACGTGGACTTTACCAAAGGGTACCCGCAGCAGCAGCATTCATTCAGACAGGAAAACAAACATCATCCCGCTATTCCCGCAACTGAAAGAAATCTGGGCGCGAAAACAAAACGAAAATCGGCCAGCCAGGACGGAAGATATCAGCCTTTGAAAATCGAGCAAAAGCACGTGGTGACCGCGTGTTCTAACCTCAAACCATTCGAGAGGCACGTGGTAGCATCATATACACCTAGTAAAAAAAAAAAAAAAAAAAAAAAAAAAAAAAAAAAAAAACCAAAGCTGAAGACTCCGAAGCCGGACCGAAGATTCGCGCCCTCAAGCTAAGGAATAGCCTGCTATCTGCGGAAGTGTCCATCAGGTAAGCGTCGAGGGAACTCCTACACCCAAAACCCCCACACCCCCGAGTTTGGTATCATCTGAACCGGGATCCCGAGCCCTTCCCACAGGATCATAAATCTGGAGGAGGAATAGCATCCTCCCACTTCCCACCCCCAGTTCAGTGTAAACCGAACCAGGAACCCTAAAACCTTTCCCCCACCACTACCCAAGGAGAGGAATACCTTCCTCCCCTCCTCCTCAGCAAAAATTTTTATCCCTTAAATCAAACCCTCACGAAAGTCGCCCCCTCCCCCTCGATAGCTACTTACCCCTCGCTGGATATCTCTGGAACGGGGAAAGATAGACCCCCCGTGTTTGGTGTCGTTGGAATCGCAACGAAGAGCCCTATCATCTGGCCCCAACAGAATCTTCGTTTTCCGTGGTGAGTCATCGACATCGCGCGCAACCGAAGCACAACAGCAGACATCAGCCGGTCATACTCGTAGTTTTAAGTAGTTAGTATTAAAAATCGTACTTTTCAAGTAACCCTCTTTTTAGTAATTTAATTGTAAACTAATTGTAATAGGAATAAGGAATAAGATAAGAAATAAAAATGTCTTCCAAATCGTCATCCTCCACAAAGACCCCCGCGACGGAAGCCGCACCTGCCAAAAGAGTGACCCCAGCCTCGCGCACATCAGTCCAGGCTCCCCAGAGACCACCGCGATCACTGCGTGAGAAAGTTCTCAGCAGGACGGCTACCGCAGCAAGCCCGTCGGCAAGTGAGGACCAAACGGAACGACTTCAGCCCGTCGATAACGCCACAGCAGAGGCCAAAGTAGCAGAGTGGGACTTCGTAAGCGTCTCACCTCGACCAATAGAGTCGGACGACGACTCTGACATATCGTCCGCAACGGGGCAGTCTGTCAGAGGGCGACTCAGCGTTATCCAGACGACCAGGAGAACCGGGGTCGAGATGGACCTGGCCAACAAACTGGCCAACGAAGTCTACCTCAAGGCCAAAGACGCAATTGAAGCGGCGGGAAATATGAAGAGGGAATGCAAGCAGACAGCTCTTGAATGCTTGCAGACCCTATATGAGACAGTGCTGTCGGTTTCGGACTCCAGAGCCAGACACAAGTTCAACTTGGAAAAGGAAAAATCCCGTCATGCTCAGGAGCTCGTTCGAATAGAACGAGCCCACAACAGCAGGATTGCCGAGATTTTAACCACCCTCAAGGAGGAACAAAATCTCGCTAAGGACGGGATAAAAAACACTCTGGAGGAGACCAAAGCCATAAGATCTTGGCTTGGATACGAAACCCGGGAGCCATTCAAGAAAATAGACGAGACGCATGCAAAAATGCAGAGTGTCGAAAAAGGTATACAAGAGATTGTCAGTAGCATCTCGAAAGGCAAGCTGGAGAGGAAGGAAACAGCCGATCCCGAAACACTCCAAAAGGAGTATGAGGAAATAGCCAAAGGGATCAGAAATATCTCTAACCAGCTAGATGAGATGCGGCGGGAGATAAGACAAATAAAAGCCGACTTAAAGTCTCCTTGTATGCCCGTCTTGTCGACCCCGGACACCGACTCACCCTCACCCGCCAAGGCTGAAGTCAGAGGTCTGACGGAAGAGGACCTCAAAAAGATCGAAAATATTATTAAAGCATCGGAGACGACCATAAGCAACGCCATCACCGCCACTAGCGTCAACAATCTACCGCCTGAGCCGATAAAGCTGGACGAGCATCTCTTGCCCGTCAACGAAAAACTGGAGGCTATTTCATCAGAGATGAAAACGATGCGCGAGCAACAGAGGGATCAACCGCCACCCCCGCCAGCCATGAACATAGGAACGGAAATCGCGCTGGCGGAACTGGCAAAATCCGCTGCTGCTGTAACGTACGCGCAGGCAGCCAAGAAGACGCCGCCACCACCACGGCCAAATCATACGCTGATAGTCTCGTCAACGGATCCCAATAACACCGGGGAGAAGGTGATAGAGACAATCAGAGAGGCCTTAGATATAAAAAGGACAGGCGTCAAAGTTGACAGGGTGAAGAAGGCTCGGAACCAGAAAGTGGTTCTATGCTGCAGCACGAAGGAGGACATGACTCTGGTTCAGAACAGAGTCAAGACGAAAGAGAACCTCAAGGTCGAAGTCGCCCGCAAAACCAATCCGCTGGCGCGGATCCGGGATGTCCTGTCCTACCACACGGACGAGGAAATGGTAGAGCACATCCTGGTGCAGAACAAGCATCTGCTCCAGGATGTGGAGACCAAGGACAGGACAATCCGGGTCCGCTACAGAAAGAGAGCGAGAAACCCGCATGAGTGCCACCCCGTACTTGAGCTCTCGCCGGAGGTCCACAAGAGATTCGTTGAGGCCGGTAAGATATACATCGGCCTCCAGAGAAGACCGATTGAGGACCACTCCCCCTTGGTGCAGTGCACGAGGTGTCTCGGCTTCGGTCATACCAAGGCCGTGTGCAAGGAGAAAGACAGCCTCTGCAGTCATTGCGGAGGAGCCCACTCCTGGGAGAAATGCTCGGCCAGGCTAGAGGGGAGACCCGCAGCCTGTAAGAACTGTGCCCGAGTAAACGGAAAGAGCTCAGAACGGGCGCACAATGCTTTCAGCGCCGTGTGCCCGGAAAGACAGAAGTGGGACACCATAGCGAGGTCTCGAGTAACGTATTGCTAAGGGCGACCAAGAGGACCAAGGCTCAACCCCGAAGAAGACGGACGGCAGGAAGCTTAGAGTGATCCAAGCGAATCTGCAACGCTCCAAGCTAGCGACAGCTGAACTGATCCAGGCGGCGAAGGACAGGAAAATCTCATTGGCCCTAGTACAGGAACCCTATGTCGGCAGTGAAGGCACAATGAGACATCATCCAGGCACGAAAGTCATCCAGTGCACACTGAATCGCCAGAAACCAGTGAAGGCAGCTATAATAGTTTTCGGAGACCAACTGGAGGTCACACACGACCCGCAGTTGGTGACCGAAACAGAAGCGGCAGCAATCCTGACTATGGATCAGTTTAAGCTCGGCGTTATCTCTGTCTACTTCGAGGGCGACCAAGAAATAGAGCCCTATTTGGAACGCACTCGCGCTGCATGCAGGGAACTTACGACCAGCTCAATAATCGTGGCGGGTGACGTAAACGCCTGGAGTCACTGGTGGGGAAGCAGCTCAGAAGATCATAGAGGAGCTGCTTACAGCGCTTTCCTGAACGAGATGGACCTCCAGATCATAAATACCGGTGATACCCCGACATTTGAGATCTACAGGCAAGGCAGACTGTGCACAAGCATAGTAGACGTCACCGCCTGCAGCCCTCAATTGCTGGGCAGGATAGAAGACTGGAGAGTGGACCGAAGTGTGACAACATCGGACCATAACGCGATAGTGTTTTCTGTGCGCTTGGACGGCAGACTGAAACCAGTAAAGGCGCCAACGACGCGGAGGTACAACACTAAGAAGGCGAACTGGTCCGACTTCGGAACTCACTTCAGAATGAATCTAGACCTGCACGACGTTACACCAAAGGCTATCAGGTCCGGGAGAACAACGGAAAATCTGGAGGAAATAATCGACAAGTACACGACTGCCATTCAGGAAGCCTGCGAAAAGTCCATGCCCCCCATGAGTCAAAGGAAAGGGACCAATGGAATACCATGGTGGTCCAAAGCACTCAGTGAGTCCAAGCGAGATGTTCTATGTAAGAAAAGAAGAATAAGGAATGCAGCCCAGAATAGGAGAGAAACCGTTGTCAAAGAATATCTAGATGCGAAAGAAAAATACGCTCAAATGGCTAGCAACGCACAAACTGAGAGCTGGAAACAGTTTTGTTCAACTCAGGAGAGAGAGAGCATGTGGGACGGAATCTACAGAGTCTTAAGGAGAACTAGCAGACGCAAAGATGACGAGCTGCTAAGAAACGCTGAGGGCAAGACCCTAAGCCCCCAAAAATCTGCAGAACTTCTAGCGGGCACGTTCTACCCTGGTGACTCTGAGACATCTGATAACCCGTACCACAAAAAGCTCAGAAGGTTGACGGATGGTGAGGGAAATGCAGATCACAACAACTTGTCGGACGACGACCCGCCTTTCACGCTTGGAGAGCTCGAATCTGTGCTTGAGGCTCAGAATCCGAAGAAAGCCCCAGGGGAAGATGGTCTGACGGCCGACATCTGCACGGCGGCAATCAGAAGCAATCGAGAAGTGTTTCTGGCGATAGCCAACAAGTGCTTGAGACTAACACACTTCCCGAAGCAATGGAAAACCGCCCATGTAATCATACTCCGGAAACCGGGAAAGGATGACTACACCCACCCCAAGTCGTACCGACCAATCGGCCTGCTACCAGTCCTCGGCAAGATCGTCGAAAAACTGATGGTAGGCCGTCTCCAGTGGCACACTATTCCGACTCTCAACGTAAGACAGTACGGTTTCATGCCGCAGCGCGGAACCGAAGACGCCCTTTATGATCTAATGAAGCATATTAAACAGGAAATCGAAGAAAAGAAAGTCGTGCTCCTAGTTTCGCTGGACATAGAGGGCGCCTTCGACAACGCATGGTGGCCTGCGCTCAAATACCAACTGCTAAGAAGGAGATGCCCCCGGAATATATACGCTATGGTTTGTTCATACCTGCAAGACCGTAAAATCAAGGTCAACTATGCAAGGGCAGTGTGCGAGAGGGATACCACAAAAGGTTGCGTCCAAGGATCTATCGGTGGACCGATCTTCTGGAACATCATCCTAGACCCATTGCTAAACATGCTGACAAATGCGGGTGTGTACTGCCAGGCTTTTGCGGACGACGGAGTCCTGGTTTTCTCAAGTAAAGATGTAAGAGCCATGGAGCAGATTGCCAATAAGACGCTTGCAGACATAACAGAGTGGGGAGCCCGTAATAAGCTAAATTTTGCAGCACACAAGACCAGTGCCATGATCTTAACAAAAAAGCTGAAGTACGAGGATCCAAAGCTCAGTATGTCCGGCAGCAGGCTGCGTCTTACTGACGAAATTAAACTCCTAGGACTCATAATAGACAGGAACCTCACCTTCAAGCCGCACGTGACCGCCGTATGCAAAAAAGCAGCGGACATATATAAACAACTAGCGTGCGCTGCAAAGGTGACTTGGGGCCTAAACAGAGAAATCACCAGGACTATCTATGTGGCGGTTATTGAGCCGATCGTAATGTACGCCTCCAGTGTGTGGTCTCCGGCAACGGAGCTACAAATGATACGCAGCCTCCTCGAAACTCTGCAGAGAGGCTTCGCGCAGAAGATCTGTAGGGCGTACCGAACGGTCTCTCTCACATCCGCGCTCGTCCTTTCGGGGCTACTTCCCTTAGATATAAGGATCCGAGAGGCGGCTAGCCTCTACAGAGTCAAAAGGAATCTGTCACGAGACTACCTTCCACCAGGTAGGGAGCTGGAACGTCGGGTAAGCTTCATGGAGCTACCCCACCCATCATCCACTCGAACGCCAGAGTACGAGCTCCTGGAGAACATGGAACCCGAAAACCCAGAATCCAGCCGCGTCACTGGTCCCCAGATATTCACCGACGGCAGCAAGATAGAAGGGAAAGTCGGCGCTGCCTTGACGTGGTGGGAGGGCGGAAAGGAAACCATGAACTCAACCTTCAGTCTCGACCCCTGCTGTACGGTCTTTCAGGCGGAACTCTACGCCTTGAACAGAGCGGTTCATTTAGCCGAAACCAGCCGAAAGCCAGTAGTTAACATCTTGAGTGACTCCAGATCGTCACTCGACCTCCTGAAAAACGCTGGTGCGAACCACGCCCTTGTGAAAGGCATAAAGGAGGCCCTGGAGAGGATCGAAGCAGAAAAAAGACAGGTTCGACTATTCTGGATCAGAGCGCACACCGGGACCGCCGGGAACGAGCGGGCAGACGAACTCGCCAAGGAGGCGGCATTGAGCGCAAAAACCGAAACGGACTATGCGAAAGTACCCCTGTCCTATGTCAAAAAGAAGATAAGAGAGGAGTCGATTCGCATTTGGCAGGATCGTTACGCTTCTTCCAGTACTGGAGCGGTCACCAAAACGTTCTTTCCTGATGTAGCGGCAGCCTATAGCGTAATCAGGAATTCGACGTTGACGCCCGTACAGATACAAGTATTGACAGGACACGGAGGGATCGCAGAGTACTTGCACCGATTCAAGTTAAAAGACAGCCCAGGGTGCGAGTGCGATCAGAACATCAGCGAGTCCGTATGGCACGTGCTCTTCGACTGCCCGCGGTTTCAGGCGGGACGGATAGAGGTAGAAGCCAAAATAGGCATAAATCTGACCATAGACAATCTTACTAGCATTATGATAGAGAAAGAAAAAAGACAGCTGTTTCTCTCCTACGCGGAGACCGCGTTTAGAAAAGCTGCTAAGCGAAATAGCGCCCCGCTGGCCTCGGACATGCCAGACAGAGCAACAACAATCCAACCTGCATCCGTAGATCCCAACACGACACCTGTGCTACCCAGTGCCGAAACTCACAACCAGCCGAAGGATAATCCAGAATCGCGATGCCGCATGCCGGTGGAGAGCTTTCTGGATTACGGCCACAAAGGTGATCCGGGCCTACGGATACGTGGAGTGGCTCTCTTTATGGACAGTGACGCCGAAACGTTGGGGATAAGCTTCTGCGCCGCGAACAGCTCGAGAAGTGTGTCCATCTCCCCCGGACTGGCAGCGCTGCTGAACGGCAGTACTTCCAGACCGACTCTGAAGCTCAGAACCTACAACGCACTAGCCAAAGTGGTGATTGTCGACAAGTGCTGCCGAATAGTTCGAACGAGAAACAAAACGATCGCGCTATTCGGGGACACAGGGGAGGCGACCCAATTCGCCCAGGCATGTTCTGTGCTAAAGAAGTTGGGAGAAAGGAGGGGACAGGACGCACCGAGAACAATAAGTGTGGACGCCATGGCTGTCGGACTATGGAGGAGTAGGGTTCAAGATCACTTAGGATGCATAGAAGCCTCGAAAACGCATGAGGTAGTGGTCTATGAGAGCAGAGGGCAAGACCTAAGCTATCTCAAGCCACGCACACCCTACCCTATCCAACCTGTAAGACCCGATCCCATGAGCGGCCCAACTTTACTCAGCGCGGCTGAAAAGCTTGAACAACGTAGACACCTCGCAAAGGAAACATCGGCGCAAAAACGACCAAGTCCGAAAGGAGCCACAAAAACTGGATTGATTAATACCTTCCTAGACACATTTAAGGCTGCGACACTGGCAATGCCCGGAACCAGCGGAAAGTCACCTGGAGAGACGAAAAGAGCGGTCACAATAGCATGCGCTACAACATCGGGTGCAAACAGGACATCAACCGAGACTGCCACAACAACCCGCACGGCCCGAACAAAAGCCGACATGGGACTGGTAGAGCCACCAATCTTTCGACCCGGATCAGAGGCAAGAGACCACGCCATAAACGCAATCCTCGAGTTCGTGGCACTCATGAGAGCAACCAGAAAAACGCACGGTAGGATATGTGAAAAGATCCTGGAATCCTACCGGCTCAACAGCGAAGGTCTCCTGAGTGTCAGGCTGGAGGAAGCAAATGCCGCCATCTACGACAATGCAACTTCCAAAGTCCTAAAAGGACATGAGGAAGGGTACCACATGGCGGCATATTGCAAAAGTGTAGGTTTCGTGACCCTGGATAGGGAAGAAAGTCGGCGCACCGGGACCCAAAAGTTCAATACCCCACCCGGAGACCCAATTGTAGTCATCGCAAAGGCCACAAGAATCATGTTGGATGACCAGATCCTGGACAGAGCCATCTCCACAATAGGCCCCAACGGAGAGGATCTGGAGTCCTGGCAACTTCCGAGGATGCAATGGATCAACGGTACACCAGGGTGTGGGAAGACGACGTGGGTAGTGAATCAGCTCAAGGTTGATGGCGACCTGATAATCACGTACACAAGAGAGGCGGCCGCCGACACGAGAGAGAGACTAGCCGAGCGCATCGGATCCCAAGCAAGAACAAGGGTCCGGACAATGGCCTCCGTGTTGACAAATGGCCTAAGAGACTCCGAAATCGGGAGGTATAAACGCCTCTTGATAGACGAGGCCTTAATGGGCCATTTTGGAGCCATCATGTTGGCAATACGCATCACAGGCGTTGGCGAGGCTCTCCTCATCGGCGACATCAATCAGCTGCCCTACATCGACCGCAATAATGTTTTCGATCTCCGCTACTGCCGTCCCAACTCACTTGTCGGAATCAGTAAAGAGCTGCTGTGCACGCACAGAAGTCCCATGGACGTAGCGTATGCCTTGAGCGAAATATACAAAGGCATATACTCGTCCAATCTCAAAGTACGGTCCCTGGAGCTCAGGAAATATAGCGGTGCGCGAATACCAAAAGACCTGGATAACACGCTTTACCTAGCACATACCCAGGAAGGAAAAGAGCGGCTAAAAGCCGCCGGGTATGGCACAGGAACGGGATCGCGCACACTCACAATCCACGAAGCCCAGGGGCTGACATGCGAGACGGTGATAATTGTGCGAACGGACTGCAGAGAACACAAGATATACAGCAGCGTCTCCCACGCAGTGGTTGCGGTGTCGCGGCATCGTGGTCGCTGTGTGTACTACACTGACTACGGCGAAAACGATGCCATCGCTCAGTTCATCTGGAAAGCCGAGACTGTAACGGAAGAAAACGTAAAAGATAGTAACCTGAGAGCGGCAATATGGGACCGAAATTTTACAGTAATCGAGGCGCAAAAATAAGATAATTGGCAGCGCGGCTTTCCGTTGCAGAGAACCTTCCGTTGTAGAGAAGAAGGGTAAATATACTGAAATAAGCAAAATAGGAATGTAATACAATATGCATGTATGTATGAAGAAATATAATGTTAATGGTAAAAAAAAAAAAAAAAAAAAAAAAAAAAAAAAAAAAAAATTATAATGATAACCAAATATTACATATATAAATATTATATATAACACATAAATAACAGAAACATTTAAAAAAAAAAAAAAAAAAAAAAAAAAAAAAAAAAAAAAAAAAAAAAAAAATATATATAAAATAACTATATATATATAGAAATAAAAATTAGCTATAAGTAAGAACCGGCAACACAATCATTAGTATGTTAATATGTACGGAGCAATAATGTTAATGTTAAATAAATAAATAAAGGCAAAGATAAAAAAGGCACGGACAATAAAGTCTGTGGAGAAGTTGTTAATAAAAAAAAAAAAAAAAAAAAAAAAACCTAACCTAACCTAACCTAACCTAACCTAACCTAACCTAACCTAACCTAACCTAACCTAACCTAACCTAACCTAACCTAACCTAACCTAACCTAACCTAACCTAACCTAACCTAACCTAACCTAACCTAACCTAACCTAACCTAACCTAACCTAACCTAACCTAACCTAACCTAACCTAACCTAACCTAACCTAACCTAACCTAACCTAACCTAACCTAACCTAACCTAACCTAACCTAACCTAACCTAACCTAACCTAACCTAACCTAACCTAACCTAACCTAACCTAACCTAACCTAACCTAACCTAACCTAACCTAACCTAACCTAACCTAACCCAACCTAACCTAACCTAACCTAACCTAACCTAACCTAACCTAACCTAACCTAACCTAACCTAACCTAACCTAACCTAACCTAACCTAACCTAACCTAACCTAACCTAACCTAACCTAACCTAACCTAACCTAACCTAACCTAACCTAACCTAACCTAACCTAACCTAACCTAACCTAACCTAACCTAACCTAACCTAACCTAACCTAACCTAACCTTTTTTTTTTTTTTTTTTTTTTTTTTTAACGTCGGAAAATGCTGTTACGCATCCCCTCGCGCGCCGTGTGATGACAAAGTGCGAGGGGTATGTGGGACTCCCGGGAGGTTGGTCTCTCCGTCCTACCCACTAAAAACCGACGGGCGCCTTCCTTTCGCTTGCAACAGGCCGGGATCAGCTGAGCCTTGCTCCAATGCCTTTGTTGCAGCGATTGCCGCGTTTGTATAGCGGCTCTCCTCTGTGTTCATATTCAAACAATCTCATATCCGGTGAAGAATGTCAATCCGGGTATCACGGGGGAAGCCGCGCATAGTTGCGACGGCGTCGCCCCGGTCGTCTTATCCTTTGCGGAGCGGCGTTGGGATCGGTCTCCCTCAGCCGCTCCGCGTTCTCCTTGTCCGATATGACGGCCTCGCAGAACGCTTTGAAGGCGTTCCACGGGCCGTCCGTGTCGCTTCCCACAATCGTACGGAGTACGTTGGGGAGCGACAAGTCTTGTCCTAGGACCGTTGCAAGGGCCGACCTAGGGCCGACCCAAGCCGGGCAATCCTCCACTGTGTGTTTTGCAGTGTCGATGGCATATCCACATTCATGACATACGGGCGTCGCTTCCCTCCCGGCGACACGGTGAAGATACTTTCCGAAGCATCCGTGTCCGGAAAGCACTTGCACGAGCCGGTATGAAAGCGACCCCCATCTTCTTTCCACCCATTTCTCAAGAACCGGGCAGATGGCGTCCAAAGTCCAACGACCGACACTCCGACTCTCAAGTTCGTCCTTCCACTGGGCGACGATTTCCGAACGGCTGTTCTCCCGCCATCCTTTTATGACCTCCGGAGGCGGGTCGAAGCCACGCCTCCTGGATGCCGTCTTTCTCCAATAAATTTCCGCCAAGGCATCCGCTTCTAAATGCCAGGGCGCGAGACCGGCGATGGCGCACACTGCGTCGTACGAAACAGTGCGGTACGCCCTCGCTACCCTGATTGCAACTATGCGTTGCGACTGCCTTAGCGTCGCTCTGTTGCTGTTGCAGAGCCTGTCGGCCCAGATAGGGCAACCGTACAAGGCCTTCGACTTAACGATGCCCGCAAAGAGGCGGCGACACCCCCGCTCGGCCCACCAACGTTCGGCATGATACGGCTTAAAGCCATGGCCGTGGCGGTGAGCTTGGGGGCTAGTGCCGCAAAGTGGGCCTTGAAAGACCATCTGGGGTCTAGGACTAGTCCGAGATATTTGAGTGTGGTCCCGATAGGAATCGGGACCCCACCGACAACAATTCTTGTCCCAGGCGGGGGAGCCTTCCTCGGTCCGTGGAAGCAGATGGCCTCGGACTTATCGAGAGCTACTCGTAGCCCGAGGCACCTGATGCGCGAAACCACTTGTGCCACACCCGCCGTCGCCAGCAGGCACGCTTCCCTAAATGTCCGGCCTTTAGCCGTGACCAGTGTGTCATCGGCGTAACAAATTAGGCCGACGCCCCTCAGCAACGTGCCACGCAAGACACGGTCGTATCCAATATTCCACAGGAGTGGCCCTAAGACCGACCCCTGTGGAACGCCACAGCCGACTCTGTGCCGTGTCCAACCTTCCCGACTCGGAAAGATGATAGTCCGGTCGGAAAGGTATGCTCCTATCACCCGGCGGAGGTATGCTGGGATGCCGTGGTGCCGGAGTCCACTCAGGATTGCCTCCCATGGTATGGTGTTAAAGGCATTCGCTATATCGAGCGAAACTGCCAAGACCACACCTCCCTGCGATGTCGACTCCTCGCAGACGTCCCTCAGCCTCGCGACAGCGTCGATGGTAGACCTTGCGTTCCGGAAACCGAACTGTGTGTCGGATAGATCCGGACCGACTGTCGCGAGGTGCTGCTTGATGCGGGCGGCTATGATGCGCTCGAAGAGCTTGCCCGCTTCGTCTAACAACACAATTGGCCTAAAGGCCGAGGGGGAATCCGGCGGCTTCCCTGCCTTCCGCAGTAGGATGAGCTGCCCAACTTTCCACTGTGCAGGGAAATTTCCGCTCCGAAAGAGCTCGGAGATTAGCTCCCGGAACCTCTCGTCTAATCCATTTTTAAGGGCGAGCCACCAGACTCGGCCGTGAAGGCCATCAGGCCCTGGGGCAGTTGTTTTGCCTTGGAGCTTCTGTGCGGCGTCCCTTACCTCCGCGAGTGTCACCTCCGGTGCACTTGTCTCTCTGGAGGCCGGCTCTCCCCGCCAACTGGTGGAAGTGTTGGGAGGAGGGAACAGCGTCGAAACGACTGTTTCGAGGAAAGCCGGCTCCATGGACGAAGTGAGAGGTGGGGCCCAGGGGCGAAGCTTACTCATTACGAGTTTATACGGTCGCCCCCATGGATCGAGCTCCAAGGTGTTCAGGAGCTCCTCCCACGCTCTTTCCTTCGACGCGCCAATCTCCTTTCTGAGAGCGGCCTTCGCGGTCTGGTAATCCGCGTAGAGGCCGCTTTCTACGTCCGGGTCTCGGGAAGAGGGATGCCTTCTTCTGTAGCGGGTATACCTGCGGCGGGCTGTGACACAAGCCGCTCGGAGCTGGGCCAGTTCGGGCGACCACCAGTGTACCCGGTCGCGGGGCGGGAGTGGACGGACGCGTGGCATCGCGACGTCACTGATGTGTGACATCGCTTCAGCGAACCATTCCACCTCGCTCTGTGTCGTCGCGTTTGAAGGCTTGGGGCACCAGGCCTGTACCAGTGACGCTTCGATGAGCGCGTCCTTCTGGAGGTTTTTTCGCGACCATCTCGGGCCTACTTCGCGAGGTGGTCGCGCGAGGCTACCTGAAACTGGGGCGGACCGAGGGAGATCGACCATAAACCGGATATACCGGTGGTCGGACAGAGTCTCCACCTCGGTCAAAACCTCCCAGTTCTCGATACGACGTGATAGGGCGGGGCTTGCGAACGTCACGTCCACGATGGAACCGCCTAGCATGCGCACACAGGTGTTCTCGGACCCTCGGTTGAGAGAGACCAAGTTGTGCGCAGCGAGCCACTCGACTAGCAGGTCGCCTCTCAGATCTGACTCCCTAGATCCCCACAACGTGGATTTGGCGTTTAAATCCCCCGCCACGCACACATCCAGAGGGCTGCACCATCGAACGAGTGCACTCACCTCCGAGAGGTATCGTTCGAACTCGTCGATGGGGCGGTTGGGGGAGAAATATGTCCCCACCACGGCCAGTCCGTTCAGTTTGATGGCGACGCATCCGTTGCCGCGACGTGTTGCACCGATGTAGAGCGGCGAGCCGACGTTGGCCGAGACGGCGATGGCGACGAGGTTGTCATTGTCACCGACCCAGTCATTCCTATCCGGAACCAAGTACGGCTCCGCCACTACTGCAACATTGATGGACCACTGCGCCAGACTCTGGAACAAAAGATCCTGGGCCCTGGCACAGTGATTCAAATTTGTTTGTAGGATTTGTAGGGTCATATTAAACACTTACGGCCTCCTCGGTCTCCATTCTTGCCCCGTTCGGCTGGGGCTGTGTCTTCGTTGGAGACACCCTCCTGGACACCTTACGTTTGGGGGCCGAACACGATGTTCCTCCCAAACGGTGGTCTGATTTCTTCCCCAGTGCGGCACACACGCTGCACTGGGGCTTATTGCTACAATCGGCCGCCTTGTGGCCTGGTTGCCCACACCTCAGGCACAGGTGGCTGCGGTCTTCGGCCGAGCAGCGGCTGGCGACGTGGCCGCCTTCGAGACACCTGTAGCATCTCAGATCCCGGGGCTTTTGTATCGCCACATGAGCGACTACCCACCCTATTAGGAGCCTGCCTTCAGTGATCTTTTTCGCGGCTGTGATCGGGCAGGTCACCCAGGCCGCGAAAAGACCTCTCCTGTCCGGATGGATTCCACTAACTCGGACCTGTTCCAGCGAACACTCGCCCTTTGTGGAGACAGCCATCCTTACATCTTCCGCGGTCGCGGAATCATCCAGACCAGAGATCCGGACGCCCGTAGACTTAAACGGTCTGGCGACCTTGACGCCGTTTCTGCCCAGCGCTTGGCCAAGTTTCTCCGCCAGGGAGTCCGCTGCGGCATCCTTGCCGGCCCCGGGGATCTGCAAAATTGCCGCCCCCGTGACCGCACGGCGGTACTTCACCGCCTCTATGCCCAGACCACTGAGGTCGACCTTCTCCTTGGCCTCCCTCATGATCTGGGCATAGGTCAGCCCTTGGCCTTTCCCCTCTTCGGTCACCGTTATGACGACAGCTGCGGACCGGGGGGCCTTGAGTTTCGGCCTCGCCTTTTGCTTGGCCTCCGACCGTTTACCCGGCCGTGACCTTGGTCGTGCCTCGCCTTTCGTCTTCTTTTTTTGCGCTTCAAGCGCACGCGATGTTGTCGGACGCGATTCCGCATTTGGTCTCCCTTGCGTCCCTTCCTGGTCACCTTCACCCAGGCGCTTTCTTCCGCCTCAGGATTCGGCGGCCGAGAAGGGAGGCTTTCTTGCGTGGGAGCAACTGAGTCTGGCTTAGTGGCCGGCGTGGATGGGGCCACTTCAGTTACTCTCTTCTTCTTCTTTTTCTTTTTCTTCCTTGTATCCTCTCCGGGTGTGGCCTCTGCTCTTCTTACCGCGGCCGCAGTATCCGGGATGGTCGTGGGAGCCGCAGAGATGTTCCTGCTGCTCTCGACTGCCCTAGTCTTCTTCGTATCCGCCGCAAGTGGGGGTCGAAGTCGCGGCGCGGGATTTAGCCGCGGCTCCAGACCCTCTATTTGGGCGTTAACGCGAGTCCCGACTGCTCTCATAATTCGGGCCTCGAGTTCCTCTACGTCGAGCGTCTTCGCCGCCCGAGTTTCCTTTGTGAGCTCCTTCATCTGGTGCTGAAGGTCGCTCACCTGGCGGCGAAGACGCTCGTTGTCTTCGCGCAGCGCCCGCGTTTCCCCAGTGAGGGTTTGTTGCGCGAGCACTATAGAGTCCTCTTTAATGGACTCTGCGGCTTCCTTAAGGGCGCGCACAAATGTCCCCTTGAGATTAGAGGAGCCTTTGGCCACCCTTGTCACAACATCTAAACTGGCCTCGATTCTTTTTAAAATACTGGCCGCTGTGTCCTCTCCTGTATTAGAACGACCCGGAGCCTCCGATCCAACCATTAGAGGTGTCTGTGATCGGGTTCTCCGAGCCTCTGAGACCGACTCAAAGAGCTCGGCCTCAGCGCGAGTCTTCATCTCCTCCTGAACGGCTTTGAAGTACGCCTTCTTCGCCTCTGCGAGACCGACGTACTCGCCTGTGGTCGGCGGCCGACCTCTTCCTTTTTGCTTAGGAGCGCTCGAGGTGGGAACGTCTGTTGCGCTGTCCCCACTATCGCTCTCCCTGCCTCTCTTGCGGCCACTGCTCCAAAGCCGGCCAGGAGTCCCCTGATCCAACGACTCGAGAGAGCCGACACGTGTGGACGACACGCTGCGCCATACGTCTGAGTCAGCGTCGGACATTCGTCTGTCTCCATCAGTGCGGGTGTTGTTTCCCGCTGTGGTGGGTGCCGGCATCGGCATGCGAGCCAGTACCACCTGCAACTGTCTTCCTTCGGAAGCTGTTGCACTACTCGCCATTGAGATCGTTGAGCCGTCGGACTCATGACCTCCTTCTTCTCCTGCCCTCGACGGTCGGGGCGTGGTCCGGCGCATAAAGCGCCCACGCCCGTCCCGGACGCCTCTCGTGTGCGGTCGTGCACCCCCCTGACCGCCGTTGGTGTGTTGGTCTTCCGCTCGCCAGCGGGAATGCGTTCCACAGGTGTGGTGTGGGCGGGTTCCGCCTCCACTACCTGAGAACGAATGCAATTGTTGCCACCCCCAGAATTCGAGGGGCAGCCGGAGCAAGCCGAAGCCAGCTCCGGGAGGGATTCTCCGGCTATGCCGGTACCCTCCTGGGGTAGTTTATTTTCACAAATTGCACTATTCATATTTGGTTTTTTCCTTTTTAGGGTGAGGTCCCCTCCGCTAATGACCGGACACCCTCCGGCCATTCATCCCATCGGCGCGGGAGACCTTGGGATTAGGGTGATTTTTTATCGAGGTTTTCTTCCTCTTCGCCACCTCTGGCAACTCCTCCACCGGTCGACGTGAAGTCGACGAACCCTGTTGGCTTCACCGGGTAGCCGAAGGTGTGAAGCACCTTCGACTATTAGTCCCGGCTACTGAGCCCCCCGGCACGGCAAGCCCAGGGTACCGCAGGGATGGACGTCTGCGGTTGGGGGAACCTAACCTTTTTTTTTTTTTTTTTTTTTTTTTTTTTTTATGTCGGAAAATGCTGTTACGCATGCCCTCGCGCGCCATGTGCTGATAAAGTGCGAGGGGTATGTGGGGCTCCCGAGGTTGGTCAACCTAACCTACTTACCCTAACCTTACCTAACTAACCTTAACCCAACCTAACCTAAACCCGACCTAACCTAAACTGACCAACCTAATTTTCCGGCCTACCCACTAAAAACCGACAGGCGCCTTCTTATCGCATGCAACAGGCCGGGATCAGCGGAGCCTTACTCCAATGCCTTGTTGCAGCGATTGCCGCGTTGCGTTGTATAGCGGCTCTCCTCAGTGTACATTGTACACATTCTCATATCCGGGTTCAAATGTCAAATCCGGGTGTCACGGGGCAAGCCGCGCATAATTGCGACGGCGTCGCCCCGGTCGTCTTATCCTTTGCGGAGCGGCGTTGGGATCGGTCTCCCTCAGCCGCTCCGCGTTCTCCTTGTCCGATATGACGGCCTCGCAGAACGCTTTGAAGGCGTTCCACGGGCCGTCCGTGTCGCCTCCCACAATCGTACGAAGTACGTTGGGGAGCGACAAGTCCTGTCCAAAAACCGTTGCAAGGGTCGACCTAGGGCCGACCCAAGCCGGGCACTCCTCCACCGTGTGTTGCGCGGTATCGATGGCGCCTCCACACTCATGACATTCGGGAGTCGCTTACCTCCCGGCGATGCGGTGAAGATACTTTCCGAAGCATCCGTGTCCGGAAAGCACCTGCACCAGCCGGTATGAGAGCGACCCCCATCTTCTTTCCACCCATTTCTCAAGAACTGGGCAGATGGCGTCTAGGGTCCAACGACCGACATTCCGATTCCGACCCAGTTCTTCCTTCCATCGAGCGATGGTTTCCGAACGGCTGTTTTTCCGCCATTCTTTTATGACCTCTGGAGGCGGGTCGATGCCACGCCTCCTGGATGCCGTCTTTCTCCAATAAATTTCGGCCAAGGCAGCCGCTTCTAAATGCCAGGGCGCGAGACCGGCGATGACACACACTGCATCGTACGACACAGTGCGATACGCCCTCGCTACCCTGATGGCCACTATGCGTTGCGACTGCCTAAGCGTCGCTTTATTGCTGTTGCAGAGCCTGTCGGCCCAGATGGGGCAGCCGTACAGAGCTCTGGACTTAACAATTCCCGCAAAGAGGCGGCGACACCCTCCGCTCGGCCCGCCAACGTTCGGCATGATACGGCTTAAAGCCATAGCCGTGGCGGTGAGCTTGGGGGCTAGTGCCGCAAAGTGGGCCTTGAAAGACCATCTGGGGTCTAGGACGAGTCCGAGATATTTGAGTGTGGTCCCAATAGGAATCGGGACCCCACCGACAACGATTCTTGCCCCGGGCGGGGGAGCCTTCCTCGGTCCGTGGAAGCAGATGGCCTCGGACTTATCGAGAGCTACTCGTAGCCCGAGGCACCTGATGCGCGAAACCACTTGCGCCACCCCCGCCGTCGCCAGCAGACACGCCTCCCTAAATGTCCGGCCTTTAGCCGTGACCAATGTGTCATCCGCGTAACAAATTAGGTTGACGCCCCTCAGTAATGCGCCACGCAAGACACGGTCATATCCGATATTCCACAGGAGTGGTCCTAAAACCGACCCCTGCGGAACGCCACAGCCAACTGTGTGCCGTGTCCAACCTTCCCGACTCGGAAAGATGATACTCCGGTCGGAAAGGTATGATCCTATCACCCGGCGCAGGTATGCAGGGATGCCATGGTACCGGAGTCCACTCATTATTGCCTCCCACGGGATGGTGTTAAAGGCGTTGGCAATGTCGAGTGAAACTGCCAAGACCACCCCTCCCTGCGATGTCGACTCCTCGCAGACGTCCCTCAGCCTCGCGACAGCGTCGATGGTAGACCTTGCGGTCCGGAAACCGAACTGTGTGTCGGATAGATCCGGACCGACTGCCGCGAGGTGCTGCTTGATGCGGGCAGCTATGATGCGCTCATAGAGCTTGCCCGCTTCGTCTAACAACACAATTGGCCTATAGGCCGAGGGGGAATCCGGCGGTTTCCCTGCCTTTCGCAACAGAATGAGTTGCCCCACTTTCCACTGCGCAGGGAAGATTCCGCTCTGAAAGAGCTCGGAGATTAACTCCCGGAATCTCTCGTCTAATCCGGATTTAAGGGCGAGCCACCAGACTCGGCCATGAAGGCCGTCAGGCCCTGGGGCAGTTGTTTTGCCCTGGAGTTTTTGTGCGGCGACCCCGATCTCCGCGAGTGTCACCTCCGGTGCACTTGTCTCTCTGGAGACCGGCTCTCCCCGCCAACTGGTGGAAGTGTTGGAAGGAGGGAACAGCGTCGAAACGACTGTCTCGAGGAAAGCCGGCTCCATGGACGAAGTCAGAGGTGGGGCCCATGGGCGAAGCTTACTCATTACGAGTTTATACGGTCGCCCCCAGGGATCGAGCTCCAAGGTGTTCAGGAGCTCCTCCCACGCTCTTTCCTTCGACGCGCCAATCTCCTTTCTGAGAGCGGCCTTCGCGGTCTGGTAATCCGCGTAGAGGCCGCTTTCTACGTCTGGGTCTCGGGAAGAGGGATTTCTTCTTCGGTAGCGGGTATACCGGCGGCGGGCTGTCACACAAGCCGCTCGGAGCTGAGCCAGTTCGGGCGACCACCAGTGAACCCGGTCACGGGGCGGAAGTGGATGGACGCGTGGCATCGCGACGTCACTGATGTGTGACATCGCTTCAGCGAACCAATCCACCTCGCTCTGTGCCGTCGCGTTGGAAGGCTTGGGGCACCAGGCCTGTACCAATGCCGCTTCGATGAGCGCGTCCCTCTGGAGGTTTTTTCGCGACCATCTTGGGCCTACTTCGCGAGGTGGTCGCGCGAGGCTACTTGAAACTGGGGCGGACCGAGGGAGATCGACCATAAACCGGATATACCGATGGTCGGATAGAGTCTCCACCTCGGTCAGAACCTCCCAGTTCTCGATACGGCGCGATAGGACGGGGCTTGCGAACGTTACGTCCACGATGGAACCGCCTAGCATGCGCACACAGGTGTTCTCGGACCCTCGGTTGAGAGGGACCAAGTTGTGCGCAGCGAGCCACTCGACCAGGAGGTCGCCTCTCAGGTCCGACTCCCTGGATCCCCAAAGCGTGGATTTGGCGTTCAGATCCCCCGCCACTATTACCTCCAGAGGGCTGCACCATCGAACGAGTGAACTCACCTCCGAGAGGTAAAGTTCGAACTCGTCGAGGGGCGGTTGGGGAAAAATATGTCCCCACCACGGCCAGTCCGTCAATTTTGACGGCTACGCATCCGTTTCCGCGACGTGTTGCACCGATGTTTAGTGGCGAGCCGACATTGGCCGGGACGGCGATGGCGACAAGGTTGTCATTATCACCGACCCAGTTATTCCTATCCGGAACCAAGTACGGCTCCGCCACTATTGCAACATTGATCGACCACTGCGCCAGGCTCTGAAACAGAAGATCCTGGGCCCTGGCACAGTGATTCAAATTCGTCTGTAGAATTTGTAGGGCCATATTAAACAATTACGGCCTCGTCGGTCTCCATTCTTGCCCCGTTCGGCTGGGGCAGTGCCTTTGTAGGTGACACTCTTCTGGACACCTTTCGTTTGGGGGCCGAACACGATGTTCCTCCCAAACGGTGTGTCGATTTCTTCCCCAGTGCGGCACACACGCTGCACTGGGGCTTATTCCTGCAATCGGCCGCCTTGTGGCCTGGTTGCCCACACCTCAGGCACAGGTGGCTACGGTCTTCCGCTGAGCAGCGGCTGGCGACGTGGCCCCCTTCGAGGCACCTGTAACACCTGAGGTCGCGGGGCTTTTGTATCGCCACGTGAGCGACTACCCATCCTATAAGTAACCTGCCTTCGGAGATCTTTTTGCGGCTGTGATCGGGCAGGTCACCCAGGCCGCGAACAGACCTCTTCTGTCTGGATGGACTCCGCTGACCCTGACCTGTTCAAGCGGACACTCGCCCTTTGTAGAGACCGCCCGCCTGACGTCTTCGGCGGTCACGGAGTCATCCAGACCAGAGATACGAACGCTTGTTGATTTGAAAGGTCTGGCGACCTTGACGCCGTTTTTGCCTAACGCTTCGCTAAGCTTCTCCGCCAGGGAGTCCGCTGCGACATCCTTGCCGGCCCCGGGGATCTGCAAATTGCCGCCCCGTGACCGCACGGCGGTACTTAATTGCCTCAATGCCCAGACCACTGAGGTCGACCTTCTCCTTGGCCTCCCTCATGATCTGGGCATAGGTCAGTCCCTGGCCTTTCCCCTCTTCGGTCACCGTTATAACGACGGCTGCGGACCGGGGGGCCTTGAGTTTCGGCTTCGCCTTTTGCTTGGCCTCGGACTGCTTACCCGGCCGTGACCTTGGTCGTGCCTCACCTTTCGACTTCTTCTTTTGCGCTTGGAGCGCACGCGATGTCGTCGGTAGCGATTTTTCCGCTTGTGGTTTCTCCTTGCGTCCCTTCCTGGCCACCTTCACCCAGGCGCTTTCTTCCGCCTCAGGATTCGGCGGCCGAGAAGGGAGGCTTTTTTGCGTAGGAGCAACTGAATCTGGCTTAGTGGCCGGCGGGGATGGGGCCACTTCAGTAACTCTCTTCTTCTTCTTTTTCTTTTTCTTCCCTGTATCCTCTCCGGGTGTGGCCTCTGCTCTTCTTACCGCGGCCGCAGTATCCGGGACGTTCGCAGGAGCCGCAGAGATGATCTTCCTGTTCTCTACTACCCTGGCTTTTCCGGTATCCGCCGCAAGTGGGGGTCGAAGTCGCGGCGCGGGATTTAGCCGCGGCTCCAGACCCTCTATTTGGGCGTTAACGCGAGTCCCGACTGCTCTCAGAATTCGGGCCTCGAGTTCCTCCACGTCGAGCGTCTTCGCCGCCCGAGTTTCCTTTGTAAGCTCCTTCATTTGTTGCTGAAGGTCACTCACCTGCCGGCGAAGGCGCTCGTTGTCTTCGCGCAGTGCTCGCGTTTCCCCAGTGAGGGTTTGTTGCGCGAGCACTATAGAGTCTTCTTTGATGGACTCTGCGGCTTCCTTTAGGGCGCGAACAAATGTCCCCTTGAGGTTAGAGGAACCTTTGGCCACCCTTATCACGACATCTAAACTTGCCTCGATCCTTTGTAGAATATTGGTCGCTGTGTCCTTTCCTGTTTTAGAACCACCTGGAGCCTCCACCGAACCAACCATTAGCGGTGTCTCCGAACGGGTTCTGCGAGCCTCTGCGACCGATTCTATGAGCTCAGCCTCGGCGCGAGTCTTCATCTCGTCTTCAACGGCTTTAAGGTACGCCTTCTTCGCCTCTGCGAGACCGACGTATTCGCCTGTGGTCGGCGGCCGACCTCTCCCTTTGACTTTCTGTTTTGGAGCGCTCGAGGTGGGAACATCTGTTGCACTGTCCCCACTATCACTCTTCCTGCATCTCTTACGCCCATTGCTGCTCCAAAGCCGGCCAGGAGTCTCATGATCCAGGGACTCGAGAGAGCCGACTCGTGTGGACGACACACTGCGCCATGTGTCCGAGTCAGCGTCGGACATTCGTCTTTCTCCATCTGTGCGGGTGTTGTTTCCCGCTGTGGTGGGTGCCGGCATCGGCATGCGAGCCAGTACCACCTGCAACTGTCTTCCTGTGGAAGCTGTTGCGCTACTCGCCATCGAGATTGTCGAGCCGTCGGACTCGTTACCTCCTTCTTCTCCTGCCCTCGACGGTCGGGGCGTGGTCCGACGCGTAAAGCGCCCACGCCCGTCCCGGACGCCTCTCGAGTGCGGTCGTGCACCCCCCTGACCGCTGTTGGTACGTTCGTCTTCCGCTCGCCAGCGGAAATGCGTTCTACAGGTGTGGTGTGGGCGGGTTCCGCCTCCACAACCTGAGAGCGAATGCAATTGTTGCCCACCCCAGAATTCGAGGGGCAGCCGGAGCAAGCCGAAGCCAGCTCCGGGAGGGATTCTCCGGCTATGCCGGTACCCTCCTGGGGTAGTTTATTTTTACAAATTGCACTTTTCATATTTGGTTTTTCCTTTTTAGGGTGAGGTCCCCTCCGCTAATGACCGGACACCCTCCGGCCATTCATCCCATCGGCGCGGGAGACCTTGGGATTAGGGTGATTTTTTATCGAGGTTGTCTTCCTCTTCGCCACCTCTGGCAACTCCTCCACTGGTCGACGTGAAGTCGACGAACGAACCCTGTTGGCTTCACCGGGTAGCCGAAGGTGTGAAGCACCTTCGACTATTAGTCCTGGCTACTGAGCCCCCGGCACGGCAAGCCCAGGGTACCGCAGGGATGGACGTCTGCGGTTGGGGGAACCTAACCTAACCTTTTTTTTTTTTTTTTTTTTTTTTTTTTATGTCGGAAAATGCTGTTACGCATGCCCTCGCGCGCCATGTGATGATAAAGTGCGAGGGGTATGTGGGGCTCCCGAGGTTGGTCAACCTAACCTACTTACCCTAACCTTACCTAAACTAACCTAAACCCAACCTAACCTAAACCCGACCTAACCTAAACTGACCAACCTAATTTTCCGGCCTACCCACTAAAAACCGACGGGCGCCTTCTTATCGCATGCAACAGGCCGGGATCAGCTGAGCCTTACTCCAATGCCTTGTTGCAGCGATTGCCGCGTTACGTTAAACAGCGGCTCTCCTCAGTGTACATTGTACACATTCTCATATTCGGTGTAAATATGTCAAATCCGGGTGTCACGGGGCAAGCCGCGCATAATTGCGACGGCGTCGCCCCGGTCGTCTTATCCTTTGCGGAGCGGCGTTGGGATCGGTCTCCCTCAGCCGCTCCGCGTTCTCCTTGTCCGATATGACGGCCTCGCAGAACGCTTTGAAGGCGTTCCACGGGCCGTCCGTGTCGCCTCCCACAATCGTACAAAGTACGTTGGGGAGCGACAAGTCCTGTCCAAAAACCGTTGCAAGGGTCGACCTAGGGCCGACCCAAGCCGGGCACTCCTCCACCGTGTGTTGCGCGGTATCGATGGCGCCTCCACACTCATGACATTCGGGAGTCGCTTACCTCCCGGCGATGCGGTGAAGATACTTTCCGAAGCATCCGTGTCCGGAAAGCACCTGCACCAGCCGGTATGAGAGCGATCCCCATCTTCTTTCAACCCATTTCTCAAGAACTGGGCAGATGGCGTCTAAGGTCCAACGACCGACATTCCGATTCCGACCCAGTTCTTCCTTCCATCGAGCGATGGTTAGCAAACGGCTGTTTTTTCGCCATTCTTTTATGACCTCCGGAGGCGGGTCGAAGCCACGCCTCCTGGATGCCATCTTTCGCCAATAAATTTCGGCCAAGGCAGCCGCTTCTAAATGCCAGGGCGCGAGACCGGCGATGACACACACTGCATCGTACGACACAGTGCGATACGCCCTCGCTACCCTGATGGCAACTATGCGTTGCGACTGCCTTAGCGTCGCTTTATTGCTGTTGCAGAGCCTGTCGGCCCAGATGGGGCAGCCGTACAGGGCTCTGGACTTAACAATTCCCGCAAATAGGCGGCGACACCCTCCGCTCGGCCCGCCAACATTCGGCATGATACGGCTTAAAGCCATAGCCGTGGCGGTGAGCTTGGGGGCTAGTGCCGCAAAGTGGGCCTTGAAAGACCATCTGGGGTCTAGGACGAGTCCTAGATATTTGAGTGTGGTCCCAATAGGAATTGGGACCCCACCGACAACGATTCTTGCCCCGGGCGGGGGAGCCTTCCTCGGTCCGTGGAAGCAGATGGCCTCGGACTTATCAAGAGCTACTCGTAGCCCGAGGCACCTGATGCGCGAAACCACTTGCGCCACCCCCGCCGTCGCCAGCAGACACGCCTCCCTAAATGTCCGGCCTTTAGCCGTGACCAATGTGTCATCCGCGTAACAAATTAGGTTGACGCCCCTCAGTAATGCGCCACGCAAGACACGGTCATATCCGATATTCCACAGGAGTGGTCCTAAAACCGACCCCTGCGGAACGCCACAGCCAACTGTGTGCCGTGTCCAACCTTCCCGACTCGGAAAGATGATACTCCGGTCGGAAAGGTATGATCCTATCACCCGGTGCAGGTATGCAGGGATGCCGTGGTACCGGAGTCCACTCATTATTGCCTCCCACGGGATGGTGTTAAAGGCGTTGGCAATGTCGAGTGAAACTGCCAAGACCACCCCTCCCTGCGATGTCGACTCCTCGCAGACGTCCCTCAGCCTCGCGACAGCGTCGATGGTAGACCTTGCGGTCCGGAAACCGAACTGTGTGTCGGATAGATCCGGACCGACTGCCGCGAGGTGCTGCTTGATGCGGGCAGCTATGATGCGCTCATAGAGCTTGCCCGCTTCGTCTAACAACACAATTGGCCTATAGGCCGAGGGGGAATCCGGCGGCTTCCCTGCCTTTCGCAACAGAATGAGTTGCCCCACTTTCCACTGCGCAGGGAAGATTCCGCTCTGAAAGAGCTCGGAGATTAACTCCCGGAATCTCTCGTCTAATCCGGATTTAAGGGCGAGCCACCAGACTCGGCCATGAAGGCCGTCAGGCCCTGGGGCAGTTGTTTTGCCCTGGAGTTTTTGTGCGGCGACCCCGATCTCCGCGAGTGTCACCTCCGGTGCACTTGTCTCTCTGGAGACCGGCTCTCCCCGCCAACTGGTGGAAGTGTTGGAAGGAGGGAACAGCGTCGAAACGACTGTCTCGAGGAAAGCCGGCTCCATGGACGAAGTCAGAGGTGGGGCCCAGGGGCGAAGCTTACTCATTACGAGTTTATACGGTCGCCCCCATGGATCGAGCTCCAAGGTGTTCAGGAGCTCCTCCCACGCTCTTTCCTTCGACGCGCCAATCTCCTTTCTGAGAGCGGCCTTCGCGGTCTGGTAATCCGCGTAGAGGCCGCTTTCTACGTCTGGGTCTCGGGAAGAGGGATTTCTTCTTCGGTAGCGGGTATACCGGCGGCGGGCTATCACACAAGCCGCTCGGAGCTGAGCCAGTTCGGGCGACCACCAGTGAACCCGGTCACGGGGCGAAAGTGGACGGACGCGTGGCATCGCGACGTCACTGATGTGTGACATCGCTTCAGCGAACCAATCCACCTCGCTCTGTGCCGTCGCGTTGGAAGGCTTGGGGCACCAGGCCTGTACCAATGCCGCTTCGATGAGCGCGTCCCTCTGGAGGTTTTTTCGAGACCATCTCGGGCCTACTTCTCGAGGTGGTCGCGCGAGGCTCCGCGAAACTGGGGCGGACCGAGGGAGATCGACCATGAACCGGATATACCGATGGTCGGACAGAGTCTCCACCTCGGTCAGAACCTCCCAGTTCTCGATACGGCGCGATAGGACGGGGCTTGCGAACGTTACGTCCACGATGGAACCGCCTAGCATGCGCACACAGGTGTTCTCGGACCCTCGGTTGAGAGGGACCAAGTTGTGCGCAGCGAGCCACTCGACCAGGAGGTCGCCTCTAAGGTCCGACTCCCTGGATCCCCACAGCGTGGATTTGGCGTTCAGATCCCCCGCCACTATTACCTCCAGAGGGCTGCACCATCGAACGAGTGAACTCACCTCCGAGAGGTAAAGTTCGAACTCGTCGAGGGGGCGGTTGGGGGAAAAATATGTCCCCACCACGGCCAGTCCGTCAATTTTGCCGGCTACGCATCCGTTTCCGCGACGTGTTGCACCGATGTTTAGTGGCGAGCCGACATTGGCCGGGACGGCGATGGCGACAAGGTTGTCATTATCACCGACCCAGTTATTCCTATCCGGAACCAAGTACGGCTCCGCCACTATTGCAACATTGATCGACCACTGCGCCAGGCTCTGAAACAGAAGATCCTGGGCCCTGGCACAGTGATTCAAATTCGTCTGTAGAATTTGTAGGGCCATATTAAACAATTACGGCCTCGTCGGTCTCCATTCTTGCCCCGTTCGGCTGGGGCAGTGCCTTTGTAGGTGACACTCTTCTGGACACCTTTCGTTTGGGGGCCGAACACGATGTTCCTCCCAAACGGTGTGTCGATTTCTTCCCCAGTGCGGCACACACGCTGCACTGGGGCTTATTCCTGCAATCGGCCGCCTTGTGGCCTGGTTGCCCACACCTCAGGCACAGGTGGCTACGGTCTTCCGCTGAGCAGCGGCTGGCGACGTGGCCCCCTTCGAGGCACCTGTAACACCTGAGGTCGCGGGGTTTTTGTATCGCCACGTGAGCGACTACCCATCCTATGAGTAACCTGCCTTCGGAGATCTTTTTGCGGCTGTGATCGGGCAGGTCACCCAGGCCGCGAACAGACCTCTTCTGTCTGGATGGACTCCGCTGACCCTGACCTGTTCAAGCGGACACTCGCCCTTTGTAGAGACCGCCCGCCTGACGTCTTCGGCGGTCACGGAGTCATCCAGACCAGAGATTTGAACGCCTGTAGATTTGAAAGGTCTGGCGACCTTGACGCCGTTCCTACCTAGCGCTTCGCTAAGCTTCTCTGCCAGCGAGTCTGCGACGGCATCCTTGCCAGTCCCGGGGATCTGCAGAATCGCAGCCCCCGTGACCGCACGGCGATACTTAACTGCCTCTATGCCCAGACCACTGAGGTCGACCTTCTCCTTGGCCTCCCTCATGATCTGGGCATAGGTCAGTCCCTGGCTTTTCCCCTCTTCGGTCACCGTTATAACGACGGCTGCGGACCGGGGGGCCTTGAGTTTCGGCTTCGCCTTTGCTTGGCCTCGGACTGCTTACTCGGCCGTGACCTTGGTCGTGCCTCACCTTTCGACTTCTTCTTTTGCGCTTGGAGCGCACGCGATGTCGTCGGTAGCGATTTTTCCGCTTGTGGTTTCTCCTTGCGTCCCTTCCTGGCCACCTTCACCCAGGCGCTTTCTTCCGCCTCAGGATTCGGCGGCCGAGAAGGGAGGCTTTCTTGCGTAGGAGCAACTGAATCTGGCTTAGTGGCCGGCGGGGATGGGGCCACTTCAGTAACTCTCTTCTTCTTCTTTTTCTTTTTCTTCCCCTCAGTATCCGGGATGGTCACAGGAGCCGCAGAGATGTTCTTTCTGCTCTCTTCCTTTCTGGTATCCGCCGCAAGTGGGGGTCGAAGTCGCGGCGCGGGATTTAGCCGCGGCTCCAGCCCCTCTATTTGGGCGTTAACGCGAGTCCCGACTGCTCTCAGAATTCGGGCCTCGAGTTCCTCCACGTCGAGCGTCTTCGCCGCCCGAGTTTCCTTTGTAAGCTCCTTCATTTGTTGCTGAAGGTCACTCACCTGCCGGCGAAGGCGCTCGTTGTCTTCGCGCAGTGCTCGCGTTTCCCCAGTGAGGGTTTGTTGCGCGAGCACTATAGAGTCTTCTTTGATGGACTCTGCGGCTTCCTTTAGGGCGCGAACAAATGTCCCCTTGAGGTTAGAGGAACCTTTGGCCACCCTTATCACGACATCTAAACTTGCCTCGATCCTTTGTAGAATATTGGTCGCTGTGTCCTTTCCTGTTTTAGAACCACCTGGAGCCTCCACCGAACCAACCATTAGCGGTATCTCCGAACGGGTTCTGCGAGCCTCTGCGACCGATTCTATGAGCTCAGCCTCGGCGCGAGTCTTCATCTCGTCTTCAACGGCTTTAAGGTACGCCTTCTTCGCCTCTGCGAGACCGACGTATTCGCCTGTGGTCGGCGGCCGACCTCTCCCTTTGACTTTCTGTTTTGGAGCGCTCGAGGTGGGAACATCTGTTGCACTGTCCCCACTATCACTCTTCCTGCATCTCTTACGCCCATTGCTCCAAAGCCGGCCAGGAGTCCCCTGATCCAGGGACTCGAGAGAGCCGACTCGTGTGGACGACACACTGCGCCATGTGTCCGAGTCAGCGTCGGACATTCGTCTTTCTCCATCTGTGCGGGTGTTGTTTCCCGCTGTGGTGGGTACCGGCATCGGCATGCGAGCCAGTACCACCTGCAACTGTCTTCCTGTGGAAGCTGTTGCGCTACTCGCCATCGAGATTGTCGAGCCGTCGGACTCGTTACCTCCTTCTTCTCCTGCCCTCGACGGTCGGGGCGTGGTCCGACGCGTAAAGCGCCCACGCCCGTCCCGGACGCCTCTCGAGTGCGGTCGTGCACCCCCCTGACCGCTGTTGGTACGTTCGTCTTCCGCTCGCCAGCGGAAATGCGTTCTACAGGTGTGGTGTGGGCGGGTTCCGCCTCCACAACCTGAGAGCGAATGCAATTGTTGCCACCCCCAGAATTCGAGGGGCAGCCGGAGCAAGCCGAAGCCAGCTCCGGGAGGGATTCTCCGGCTATGCCGGTACCCTCCTGGGGTAGTTTATTTTTACAAATTGCACTTTTCATATTTGGTTTTTCCTTTTTAGGGTGAGGTCCCCTCCGCTAATGACCGGACACCCTCCGGCCATTCATCCCATCGGCGCGGGAGACCTTGGGATTAGGGTGATTTTTTATCGAGGTTTTCTTCCTCTTCGCCACCTCTGGCAACTCCTCCACTGGTCGACGTGAAGTCGACGAACCCTGTTGGCTTCACCGGGTAGCCGAAGGTGTGAAGCACCTTCGACTATTAGTCCCGGCTACTGAGCCCCTCCGGCACGGCAAGCCCAGGGTACCGCAGGGATGGACGTCTGCGGTTGGGGAACCTAACCTAACCTAACCTAACCTAACCTAACCTAACCTAACCTAACCTAACCTAACCTAACCTAACCTAACCTAACCTAACCTAACCTAACCTTTTTTTTTTTTTTTTTTTTTTTTTTTTTTTATGTCGGAAAATGCTGTTACGCATGCCCTCGCGCGCCATGTGATGATAAAGTGCGAGGGGTATGTGGCTCCTGAGGTTGGTCAACCTAACCTACTTACCCTAACCTTACCTAAACTAACCTAAACCCAACCTAACCTAAACCCGACCTAACCTAAACTGACCAACCTATTTTCCGGCCTACCCACTAAAAACCGACGGGCGCCTTCTTATCGCATGCAACAGGCCGGGATCAGCTGAGCCTTACTCCAATGCCTTGTTGCAGTGATTGCCGCGTTGCGTTAAACAGCGGCTCTCCTCAGTGTACATTGTACACATTCTCATATCCGGTGTAAATATGTCAAATCCGGGTGTCACGGGGCAAGCCGCGCATAATTGCGACGGCGTCGCCCCGGTCGTCTTATCCTTTGCGGAGCGGCGTTGGGATCGGTCTCCCTCAGCCGCTCCGCGTTCTCCTTGTCCGATATGACGGCCTCGCAGAACGCTTTGAAGGCGTTCCACGGGCCGTCCGTGTCGCCTCCCACAATCGTACGAAGTACGTTGGGGAGCGACAAGTCCTGTCCAAAAACCGTTGCAAGGGTCGACCTAGGGCCGGCCCAAGCCGGGCACTCCTCCACCGTGTGTTGTGCGGTATCGATGGCGCCTCCACACTCATGACATTCGGGAGTCGCTTCCCTCCCGGCGATGCGGTGAAGATACTTTCCGAAGCATCCGTGTCCGGAAAGCACCTGCACCAGCCGGTATGAGAGCGACCCCCATCTTCTTTCCACCCATTTCTCAAGAACTGGGCAGATGGCGTCTAAGGTCCAACGACCGACATTCCGATTCCGACCCAGTTCTTCCTTCCATCGAGCGATGGTTTCCGAACGGCTGTTTTTCTGCCATTCTTTTATGACCTCCGGAGGCGGGTCGATGCCACGCCTCCTGGATGCCGTCTTTCTCCAATAAATTTCGGCCAAGGCAGCCGCTTCTAAATGCCAGGGCGCGAGACCGGCGATGACACACACTGCATCGTAAGACACAGTGCGATACGCCCTCGCTACCCTGATGGCCACTATGCGTTGCGACTGCCTAAGCGTCGCTTTATTGCTGTTGCAGAGCCTGTCGGCCCAGATGGGGCAGCCGTACAGGGCTCTGGACTTAACAATTCCCGCAAAGAGGCGGCGACACCCTCCGCTCGGCCCGCCAACGTTCGGCATGATACGGCTTAAAGCCATAGCCGTGGCGGTGAGCTTGGGGGCCAGTGCCGCAAAGTGGGCCTTGAAAGACCATCTGGGGTCTAAGACTAGACCGAGATATTTGAGTGTGGTCCCAATAGGAATCGGGACCCCACCGACAACGATTCTTGCCCCGGGCGGGGGAGCCTTCTTCGGTCCGTGGAAGCAGATGGCCTCGGACTTATCGAGAGCTACTCGAAGCCCGAGGCACCTGATGCGCGAAACCACTTGCGCCACCCCCGCCGTCGCCAGCAGACACGCCTCCCTAAATGTCCGGCCTCTAGCCGTGACCAGTGTGTCATCGGCGTAGCAAATTAGGTTGACGCCCCTAAGTAATGCGCCACGCAAGACACGGTCATATCCGATATTCCACAGGAGTGGTCCTAAAATCGACCCCTGCGGAACGCCACAGCCAACTGTGTGCCGTGTCCAACCTTCCTGACTCGGAAAGATGATACTCCGGTCGGAAAGGTATGATCCTATCACCCGGCGGAGGTATGCAGGTATGCCGTGGTGCTGGAGTCCACTCATGATTGCCTCCCACGGGATGGTATTGAAAGCGTTGGCAATGTCGAGTGAAACTGCCAAGACCACACCTCCCTGCGATGTCGACTCCTCGCAGACGTCCCTCAGCCTCGCGACAGCGTCGATGGTAGACCTTGCGGTCCGGAAAACCGAACTGTGTGTCGGATAGATCCGGACCGACTGTCGCGAGGTGCTGCTTGATGCGGGCAGCTATGATGCGCTCATAGAGCTTGCCCGCTTCGTCTAACAACACAATTGGCCTATAGGCCGAGGGGGAATCCGGCGGCTTCCCAGCCTTTCGCAACAGGATGAGTTGCCCCACTTTCCACTGCGCAGGGAAGATTCCGCTCTGAAAGAGCTCGGAGATTAACTCCCGGAACCTCTCGTCTAATCCGGATTTAAGGGCGAGCCACCAGACTCGGCCGTGAAGGCCGTCAGGCCCTGGGGCAGTTGTTTTGCCCTGGAGTTTTTGTGCGGCGACCCCGATCTCCGCGAGTGTCACCTCCGGTGCACTTGTCTCTCTGGAGACCGGCTCTCCCCGCCAACTGGTGGAAGTGTTGGAAGGAGGGAACAGCGTCGAAACGACTGTCTCGAGGAAAGCCGGCTCCATGGACGAAGTCAGAGGTGGGGCCCAGGGGCGAAGCTTACTCATTACGAGTTTATACGGTCGCCCCCAGGGATCGAGCTCCAAGGTGTTCAGGAGCTCCTCCCACGCTCTTTCCTTCGACGCGCCAATCTCCTTTCTGAGAGCGGCCTTCGCGGTCTGGTAATCCGCGTACAGGCCGCTTTCTACGTCTGGGTCTCGGGAAGAGGGATTTCTTCTTCGGTAGCGGGTATACCGGCGGCGGGCTGTCACACAAGCCGCTCGGAGCTGAGCCAGTTCGGGCGACCACCAGTGAACCCGGTCACGGGGCGGAAGTGGACGGACGCGTGGCATCGCGACGTCACTGATGTGTGACATCGCTTCAGCGAACCAATCCACCTCGCTCTGTGCCGTCGCGTTGGAAGGCTTGGGGCACCAGGCCTGTACCAATGCCGCTTCGATGAGCGCGTTCCTCTGGAGGTTTTTTCGAGACCATCTCGGGCCTACTTCTCGAGGTGGTCGCGTGAGGCTCCGCGAAACTGGGGCGGACCGAGGGAGATCGACCATGAACCGGATATACCGATGGTCGGACAGAGTCTCCACCTCGGTCAGAACCTCCCAGTTCTCGATACGGCGCGATAGGACGGGGCTTGCGAACGTTACGTCCACTATGGAACCGCCTAGCATGCGCACACAGGTGTTCTCGGACCCTCGGTTGAGAGGGACCAAGTTGTGCGCAGCGAGCCACTCGACCAGGAGGTCGCCTCTAAGGTCCGACTCCCTGGATCCCCACAGCGTGGATTTGGCGTTCAGATCCCCCGCCACTATTACCTCCAGAGGGCTGCACCATCGAACGAGTGAACTCACCTCCGAGAGGTAAAGTTCGAACTCGTCGAGGGGGCGGTTGGGGGAAAAATATGTCCCCACCACGGCCAGTCCGTCAATTTTGACGGCTACGCATCCGTTTCCGCGACGTGTTGCACCGATGTTTAGTGGCGAGCCGACATTGGCCGGGACGGCGATGGCGACAAGGTTGCCATTATCACCGACCCAGTTATTCCTATCCGGAACCAAGTACGGCTCCGCCACTATTGCAACATTGATCGACCACTGCGCCAGGCTCTGAAACAGAAGATCCTGGGCCCTGGCACAGTGATTCAAATTCGTCTGTAGAATTTGTAGGGCCATATTAAACAATTACGGCCTCATCGGTCTCCATACTTGCCCCGTTCGGCTGGGGCAGTGTCTTTGCAGGTGACACTCTTCTGGACACCTTTCGTTTGGGGGCCGAACACGATGTTCCTCCCAAACGGTGTGTCGATTTCTTCCCCAGTGCGGCACACACGCTGCACTGGGGCTTATTCCTGCAATCGGCCGCCTTGTGGCCTGGTTGCCCACACCTCAGGCACAGGTGGCTACGGTCTTCCGCTGAGCAGCGGCTGGCGACGTGGCCGCCTTCGAGGCACCTGTAACACCTGAGGTCGCGGGGCTTTTGTATCGCCACGTGAGCAACTACCCATCCTATGAGTAACCTGCCTTCGGAGATCTTTTTGCGGCTGTGATCGGGCAGGTCACCCAGGCCGTGAACAGACCTCTTCTGTCTGGATGGACTCCGCTGACCCTGACCTGTTCAAGCGGACACTCGCCCTTTGTAGAGACCGCCCGCCTGACGTCTTCGGCGGTCACGGAGTCATCCAGACCAGAGATACGAACGCTTGTTGATTTGAAAGGTCTGGAGACCTTGACGCCGTTTTTACCTAACGCTTCGCTAAGCTTCTCCGCCAGGGAGTCCGCTGCGACATCCTTGCCGGCCCCGGGGATCTGCAAAATTGCCGCCCCCGTGACCGCACGGCGGTACTTCACTGCCTCTATGCCCAGACCACTGAGGTCGACCTTCTCCTTGGCCTCCCTCATGATCTGGGCATAGGTCAGTCCCTGGCCTTTCCCCTCTTCGGTCACCGTTATAACGACGGCTGCGGACCGGGGGGCCTTGAGTTTCGGCCTCGCCTTTTGCTTGGCCTCGGACTGTTTACTCGGCCGTGACCTTGGTCGTGCCTCGCCTTTCGACTTCTTCTTTTGCGCTTGGAGCGCACGCGATGTCGTCGGTAGCGATTTTTCCGCTTGTGGTTTCTCCTTGCGTCCCTTCCTGGCCACCTTCACCCAGGCGCTTTCTTCCGCCTCAGGATTCGGCGGCCGAGAAGGGAGGCTTACTTGCGTAGGAGCAACTGAATCTAGCTTAGTGGCCGGCGGGGATGGGGCCACTTCAGTAACTCTCTTCTTCTTCTTTTTCTTTTTCTTCCCCTCAGTATCCGGGATGGTCACAGGAGCCGCAGAGATGTTCTTTCTGCTCTCTTCCTTTCTGGTATCCGCCGCAAGTGGGGGTCGAAGTCGCGGCGCGGGATTTAGCCGCGGCTCCAGACCCTCTATTTGGGCGTTAACGCGAGTCCCGACTGCTCTCAGAATTCGGGCCTCGAGTTCCTCCACGTCGAGCGTCTTCGCCGCCCGAGTTTCCTTTGTCAGCTCCTTCATTTGTTGCTGAAGGTCACTCACCTGCCGGCGAAGGCGCTCGTTGTCTTCGCGCAGTGCTCGCGTTTCCCCAGTGAGGGTTTGTTGCGCGAGCACTATAGAGTCTTCTTTGATGGACTCTGCGGCTTCCTTTAGGGCGCGAACAAATGTCCCCTTGAGGTTAGAGGAACCTTTGGCCACCCTTATCACGACATCTAAACTTGCCTCGATCCTTTGTAGAATATTGGTCGCTGTGTCCTTTCCTGTTTTAGAACCACCTGGAGCCTCCACCGAACCAACCATTAGCGGTATCTCCGAACGGGTTCTGCGAGCCTCTGCGACCGATTCTATGAGCTCAGCCTCGGCGCGAGTCTTCATCTCGTCTTCAACGGCTTTAAGGTACGCCTTCTTCGCCTCTGCGAGACCGACGTATTCGCCTGTGGTCGGCGGCCGACCTCTCCCTTTGACTTTCTGTTTTGGAGCGCACGAGGTGGGAACATCTGTTGCACTGTCCCCACTATCACTCTTCCTGCATCTCTTACGCCCATTGCTCCAAAGCCGCCCAGGAGTCCCCTGATCCAGGGACTCGAGAGAGCCGACTCGTGTGGACGACACACTGCGCCATGTGTCCGAGTCAGCGTCGGACATTCGTCTTTCTCCATCTGTGCGAGTGTTGTTTCCCGCTGTGGTGGGTACCGGCATCGGCATGCGAGCCAGTACCACCTGCAACTGTCTTCCTGTGGAAGCTGTTGCGCTACTCGCCATCGAGATTGTCGAGCCGTCGGACTCGTTACCTCCTTCTTCTCCTGCCCTCGACGGTCGGGGCGTGGTCCGACGCGTAAAGCGCCCACGCCCGTCCCGGACGCCTCTCGAGTGCGGTCGTGCACCCCCCTGACCGCTGTTGGTACGTTCGTCTTCCGCTCGCCAGCGGAAATGCGTTCTACAGGTGTGGTGTGGGCGGGTTCCGCCTCCACAACCTGAGAGCGAATGCAATTGTTGCCCACCCCAGAATTCGAGGGGCAGCCGGAGCAAGCCGAAGCCAGCTCCGGGAGGGATTCTCCGGCTATGCCGGTACCCTCCTGGGGTAGTTTATTTTACAAATTGCACTTTTCATATTTGGTTTTTCCTTTTTAGGGTGAGGTCCCCTCCGCTAATGACCGGACACCCTCCGGCCATTCATCCCATCGGCGCGGGAGACCTTGGGATTAGGGTGATTTTTTATCGAGGTTTTCTTCCTCTTCGCCACCTCTGGCAACTCCTCCACTGGTCGACGTGAAGTCGACGAACCCTGTTGGCTTCACCGGGTAGCCGAAGGTGTGAAGCACCTTCGACTATTAGTCCCGGCTACTGAGCCCCCCGGCACGGCAAGCCCAGGGTACCGCAGGGATGGACGTCTGCGGTTGGGGGAACCTAACCTTTTTTTTTTTTTTTTTTTTTAACGTCGGAAAATGCTGTTACGCATCCCCTCGCGCGCCGTGTGATGACAAAGTGCGAGGGGTATGTGGGACTCCCGGGAGGTTGGTCTCTCCGTCCTACCCACTAAAAACCGACGGGCGCCTTCCTTTCGCTTGCAACAGGCCGGGATCAGCTGAGCCTTGCTCCAATGCCTTTGTTGCAGCGATTGCCGCGTTTGTATAGCGGCTCTCCTCTGTGTTCATATTCAAACACAATCTCCTATCCGGTGAAGAATGTCAATCCGGGTATCACGGGGGAAGCCGCGCATAGTTGCGACGGCGTCGCCCCGGTCGTCTTAGCCGTTGCGGAGCGGCGTTGGGATCGGTCTCCCTCAGCCGCTCCGCGTTCTCCTTGTCCGATATGACGGCCTCACAGAACGCTTTGAAGGCGTTCCACGGGCCGTCCGTGTCGCTTCCCACAATCGTACGAAGTACGTTGGGGAGCGACAAGTCTTGTCCTAGAACCGTTGCAAGGGCCGACCTAGGGCCGACCCAAGCCGGGCAATCCTCCACTGTGTGTTTTGCAGTGTCGATGGCATATCCACATTCATGGCATACGGGCGTCGCTTCCCTCCCGGCGACACGGTGAAGATACTTTCCGAAGCATCCGTGTCCGGAAAGCACTTGCACGAGCCGGTATGAGAGCGAGCCCCGCTTTCTATTCATCCATTCTTCCAAAACCGGGCAGATGGCGTTCAGAGTCCAACGACCGACATTCCGATTCTCGAGCTCTTCTCTCCATCGAGTGATAGTATCCAAACGGCTACTCTCTCGCCATTCTTTAATGACCTCCGGAGGTGGGTCGAAGCCACGCCTCCGGGATGCCGTTTTCCTCCAGTAAATTTCCGCCAAGGCAGCCGCTTCTAAATGCCAGGGCGCAAGACCGGCGATGGCACACACTGCGTCGTACGAAACAGTGCGGTACGCCCTCGCTACCCTGATTGCAACTATGCGTTGTGACTGCCTTAGCGTCGCTCTATTGATGTTACAGAGCTTGTCGGCCCAGATAGGGCAGCCGTATAGGGCTCTTGACTTCACAATTCCCGCAAAGAGGCGGCGACACCCTCCGCTCGGCCCGCCAACGTTCGGCATGATACGGCTTAAAGCCATAGCCGTGGCGGTGAGCTTGGGGGCTAGTGCCGCAAAGTGGGCCTTGAAAGACCATCTGGGGTCTAGGACGAGTCCGAGATATTTGAGTGTGGTCCCGATAGGAATCGGGACCCCACCGACAACAATTCTTGTCCCAGGCGGGGGAGCCTTCCTCGGTCCGTGAAAGCAGATAGCCTCGGACTTATCGAGAGCTACTCGTAGCCCGAGGCACCTGATGCGCGAAACCACCTGTGCCACGCCCGCCGTCGCCAGCAGGCACGCCTCCCTAAATGTCCGGCCTCTAGCCGTGACCAGTGTGTCATCGGCGTAACAAATTAGGCCGACGCCACTCAGCAACGTGCCACGCAAGACACGGTCGTATCCAATATTCCACAGGAGTGGCCCTAAGACCGACCCCTGTGGAACGCCACAGCTCACTCTGTGTCGTGTCCAACCTTCCCGACTCGGAAAGATGATAGTCCGGTCGGAAAGGTACGCTCCTATCACCCGGCGGAGGTATGCAGGGATGCCGTGGTGCCGGAGTCCACTCATGATTGCCTCCCATGGAATAGTGTTAAAGGCGTTCGCTATATCGAGCGAAACTGCCAAGACCACACCTCCCTGCGATGTCGACTCCTCGCAGACATCTCTCAGCCTCGCGACAGCGTCGATGGTAGACCTTGCGTTCCGGAAACCGAACTGTGTGTCGGATAGATCCGGACCGACTGTCGCGAGGTGCTGCTTGATACGGGCAGCGATGATGCGCTCGAAGAGCTTGCCCGCTTCATCCAATAATACAATAGGCCTAAAGGCCGAGGGGGAATCCGGTGGCTTCCCTGCCTTCCGCAGTAGGATGAGCTGCCCAACTTTCCACTGCGCAGGGAAATTTCCGCTCCGAAAGAGCTCGGAGATTAGCTCCCGGAACCTGTCATCTAATCCATTTTTAAGGGCGAGCCACCAGACTCGGCCGTGAATGCCATCAGGCCCTGGGGCAGTTGTTTTGCCTTGGAGCTTCTGTGCGGCGTCCCTTATCTCCGCTAGTGTCACCTCCGGTGCACTTGTCTCCCTGGAGGCCGGCTCTCCCCGCCAACTGGTGGAAGTGTTGGGAGGAGGGAACAGCGTCGAAACGACTGTTTCGAGGAAAGCCGGCTCCATGGACGAAGTGAGAGGTGGGGCCCAGGGGCGAAGCTTACTCATTACGAGTTTATACGGTCGCCCCCAGGGATCGAGCTCCAAGGTGTTCAGGAGCTCCTCCCACGCTCTTTCCTTCGACGCGCCAATCTCTTTTCTGAGAGCGGCCTTCGCGGTCTGGTAATCCGCGTAGAGGCCGCTTTCTACGTCCGGGTCTCGGGAAGAGGGATGCCTTCTTCTGTAGCGGGTATACCGACGGCGGGCTGTCACACAGGCCGCTCGGAGCTGGGCCAGTTCGGGCGACCACCAGTGTACCCGGTCGCGGGGCGGAAGTGGACGGACACGCGGCATCGCGACGTCACTGATGTGTGACATCGCTTCAGCGAACCATTCCACCTCGCTCTGTTCCGTCGCGTTGGAAGGCTTGGGGCACCAGGCCTGTACCAGTGCCGCCTCGACGAGTGCGTCCTTATCCAGGTTTTTTCGCGACCATCTCGGGCCTACTTCTCGAGGTGGTCGCGCGAGGCTACCTGAAACTGAGGCGGACCGAGGGAGATCGACCATAAACCGGATATACCGATGGTCGGATAGAGTCTCCACCTCGGTCAGAACCTCCCAGTTCTCGATACGGCGCGATAGGACGGGGCTTGCGAACGTTACGTCCACGATGGAACCGCCTAGCATGCGCACACAGGTGTTCTCGGACCCTCGGTTGACAGGGACCAAGTTGTGCGCAGCGAGCCACTCGACCAGTAGGTCGCCTCTTAGGTCTGACTCCCTGCATCCCCACAACGTGGATTTGGCGTTCAGATCTCCCGCCACTATTACCTCCAGAGGGCTGCACCATCGCACGAGTGTACTCACCTCCGAGAGGTAACGTTCGAACTCGTCAAGTGGGCGGTTGGGGGAAAAATATGTCCCCACCACGGCCCGTCCGTCCAGTTTGACGGCGACGCATCCGTTGCCACGACGCGTTGCACCGATAAAAAGCGGAGAGCCGACGTTGGCCGAGACGGCGATAGCGACGAGGTTGTCACTGTCACCGACCCAGTCATTCCTATCCGGAACCAAGTACGGCTCAGCCACTATAGCAACATTGATGGACCACTGCGCCAGACTCTGGAACAAAAGATCCTGGGCCCTGGCACAGTGATTCAAATTTGTTTGTAGGATTTGTAGGGTCATATTAAACACTTACGGCCTCCTCGGTCTCCATTCTTGCCCCGTTCGGCTGGGGCTGTGTCTTCGTTGGAGACACCCTCCTGGACACCTTACGTTTGGGGGCCGAACACGATGTTCCTCCCAAACGGTGGTCTGATTTCTTCCCCAGTGCGGCACACACGCTGCACTGGGGCTTATTGCTACAATCGGCCGCCTTGTGGCCTGGTTGCCCACACCTCAGGCACAGGTGGCTGCGGTCTTCGGCCGAGCAGCGGCTGGCGACGTGGCCGCCTTCGAGACACCTGTAGCATCTCAGATCCCGGGGCTTTTGTATCGCCACATGAGCGACTACCCACCCTATTAGGAGCCTGCCTTCAGTGATCTTTTTCGCGGCTGTGATCGGGCAGGTCACCCAGGCCGCGAAAAGACCTCTCCTGTCTGGATGGATTCCACTGACTCGGACCTGTTCCAACGAACACTCGCCCTTTGTGGAGACAGCCATCCTTACATCTTCCGCGGTCGCGGAATCATCCAGACCAGAGATCCGGACGCCCGTAGACTTAAACGGTCTGGCGACCTTGACGCCGTTTCTGCCCAGCGCTTGGCCAAGCTTCTCCGCCAGGGAGTCCGCTGCGGCATCCTTGCCGGCCCCGGGGATCTGCAAAATTGCCGCCCCCGTGACCGCACGGCGGTACTTCACCGCCTCTATGCCCAGACCACTGAGGTCGACCTTCTCCTTGGCCTCCCTCATGATCTGGGCATAGGTCAGCCCTTGGCCTTTCCCCTCTTCGGTCACCGTTATGACGACAGCTGCGGACCGGGGGGCCTTGAGTTTCGGCCTCGCCTTTTGCTTGGCCTCAGACCGTTTACCCGGCCGTGACCTTGGTCGTGCCTCGCCTTTCGTCTTCTTCTTTTGCGCTTCAAGCGCACGCGATGTTGTCGGACGCGATTCCGCATTTGGTCTCCCTTTGCGTCCCTTCCTGGTCACCTTCACCCAGGCGCTTTCTTCCGCCTCAGGATTCGGCGGCCGAGAAGGGAGGCTTTCTTTCGTTGGCACGACTGAAAGTGGTCCAGTAGCCGATGTGGATGGGGCCACTTCAGTTACTCTCTTCTTCTTCTTTTTCTTTTTCTTCCCTGTATCCTCTCCGGGTGTGGCCTCTGCTCTTCTTACCGCGGCCGCAGTATCCGGGATGGTCGTGGGAGCCGCAGAGATGTTCCTGCTGCTCTCGACTGCCCTAGCCTTCTTCGTATCCGCCGCAAGTGGGGGTCGAAGTCGCGGCGCGGGATTTAGCCGCGGCTCCAGACCCTCTATTTGGGCGTTAACGCGAGTCCCGACTGCTCTCATAATTCGGGCCTCGAGTTCCTCTACGCCGAGCGTCTTCGCCGCCCGAGTTTCCTTTGTGAGCTCCTTCATCTGGTGCTGAAGGTCGCTCACCTGGCGGCGAAGGCGCTCGTTATCCTCGCGCAGCGCCCGCGTTTCCCCAGTGAGGGTTTGTTGCGCGAGCACTATAGAGTCCTCTTTAATGGACTCTGCGGCTTCCTTAAGGGCGCGCACAAATGTCCCCTTGAGATTAGAGGAACCTTTGGCCACCCTTGTCACGACATCTAAACTGGCCTCGATCCTTTTTAAAATACTGGCCGCTGTGTCCTCTCCTGTTTTCGAACCACCTGGAGCCTCCACCGAACCAACCATTAGCGGTGTCTCCGATCGGGTTCTGCGAGCCTCTGCGACCGATTCTAGGAGCTCAGCCTCGGCGCGAGTCTTCATCTCGTCCTGAACGACTTTGAGGTACGCCTTCTTCGCCTCTGCGAGACCGACGTACTCTCCTGTGGTCGGCGGCCGACCTCTTCCTTTATGTTTTAGTTTAGGAGCGCTCGAGGTGGGAACATCTGTTGCGCTGTCCCCACTATCGCTCTCCCTGCCTCTCTTGCGGCCACTGCTCCAAAGCCGGCCAGGAGTCCCCTGATCCAGCGACTCGAGAGAGCCGACGCGTGTGGACGACACACTGCGCCATATGTCCGAGTCGGCGTCGGACATTCGCCGTTCTGCCTCTGTGAGGGTGTTGGTTTTTCCCTCTGTATTGGGTGCCGGCATCGGCATGCGAGCCAGTACCACCTGCAACTGTCTTCCTTCGGAAGCTGTTGCACTACTCGCCATCGAGATTGTCGAGCCGTCGGACTCGTTACCTCCTTCTTCTCCTGCCCTCGAAGGTCGGGGCGTGGACCGGCGCATAAAGCGCCCACGCCCGTCCCGGACGCCTCTCGTGTGCGGTCGTGCACCCTTCCTGACCGCCGTTGGTGTGTTGGTCTTCCGCTCGCCAGCGGGAATGCGTTCCACAGGTGTGGTGTGGGCGGGTTCCGCCTCCACTACCTGAGAACGAATGCAATTGTTGCCCACCCCAGAATTCGAGGGGCAGCCGGAGCAAGCCGAAGCCAGCTCCGGGAGGGATTCTCCGGCTATGCCGGTACCCTCCTGGGGTAGTTTATTTTCACAAATTGCACTATTCATATTTGGTTTTTCCTTTTAGGGTGAGGTCCTCCGCTAATGACCGGACACCCTCCGGCCATTCATCCCATCGGCGCGGGAGACCTTGGGATTAGGGTGATTTTTTATCGAGGTTTTCTTCCTCTTCGCCACCTCTGGCAACTCCTCCACTGGTCGACGTGAAGTCGACGAACCCTGTTGGCTTCACCGGGTAGCCGAAGGTGTGAAGCACCTTCGACTATTGGCCCCGGCTACTGAGCCCCCCGGCACGGCAAGCCCAGGGTACCGCAGGGATGGACGTCTGCGGTTGGGGAACCTAACCTAACCTAACCTAACCTAACCTAACCTAACCTAACCTAACCTAACCTAACCTAACCTAACCTAACCTAACCTAACCTTTTTTTTTTTTTTTTTTTTTTTTTTTTTTTTTTTTTGTTGACGCAGAGAAATGCATTTACGCACACCACTCCCTAGCGTGTTCCGAAGAGCACGCTGGCGAGTGGTAGTGTGAGACTCGACCACCTGTAAGGCAGGTGGTAATACCCACTAAAACTCTGCGTTCCGGCTTCGTCACATTGGGACGCCATGGGATCGCTGTCGCACGCAACCATGACGCCCCGACGAAAGGCCAATGGCCACCGCCTTAGGGAAGGCTTCGAGGAGAAGTGTGAGAGCTGGATCTAATGCTCCATCACACTCCCCTCCTCGGCCTGGCGACTAGCAGCGGCTCCGGTTCGTGGAGCCGTTGAACCCTTGGTGGTGGGTGGGGAACAGTGCCTCCCTCCCATCACATGCTGCGCGGGGCTTCCAGCATCCGCACAAACCGCGCATCGGAGCGGACCGCTGCAGTCTCGAGCGAGGTGACCCTCGCCACCGCAGCGGTAGCAGAGGCTGCCCCTGTCCTTTCCCGATGGGCACGTAGGCCTTGTGTGGCCGATGCCCATGCAGCGGAAGCACCGCAAAGGGCGCTTCTCCACCACATGCACCTTTGCCGAGGACCAGCCGACTAAAAGCCGACCGGCCTCAACCAGCATCTTCGCGGCAGCGAGAGGACATCGGACATGGGCAGCACCCATTCGTCCTGCTCCCTCCACAATCTCTCCCACCCTCACCGACTGTAAGGGGCAACCACAGACACGGGCGACCGCCTCAGCAACTCCCGAAGGGGTGACTGAGTCGTCCAGCCCGGTCAGTCGTAAGGTGCCCTTATCTGCCGGCAGGGAGATCGTCACAACGTCAGAAAGGATCTGACGCATCCTTTCTGCTAGAGCCTCCGCAGCCTCCTGGGATGTCCCAGGGGGCAGCTCCAACACGCGGCCATCCGTCGCGGAACGGCGTATGGACACGCCTGGGCCAATCCCAAGCTGGGATAGCACCACCTCTTCACGTACCTTCGTTAAGGCCTGCGCGAATGTAACCCCGCGCTTCTCCGCCGCCGGCAACAAATTCATAGCGATTGCTATAGATTTGTGCACGGCGGGAGTCTAGGCTTGGTTGCGCAGCCTTAGGAGGTACAGACTTCGGTGCCACCGGTGGGGTGGGCTCTACTGGAGGGGAGGACTTCTTGCCCTTACCCTTCCCCTTTTTACGGACCACGGTCGTCCACGAACCCTCCCCCGAAGGCCCTGCCACTGGTTCCGCAGGAAGCGCCAGGGGCTGGGAAGTGGTTGTGACCGGGGCCGTTTCATGGGCAGCAGTCTGGGGAGCAGGCAACACTGCGCCCTTATTCTTTTTCGCCCTCGTCACCCTCCTCGGAGTCGAGACCGGCAATGAGGTCACGACTGGAGAGGTAGGGGACGGGGGCAAGTCTGACGCCACAGGAGGGCGTCTCGTATCCGCCGCAAGGGGAGGACGAACACTCCTCGCCGGCAAGAGGCGATCCTCCATGCCGGCGAACTTAGCGTCAATCATCTCCCCGATTGACGCCAGAAGAGACGCCCTCAACTCCTCCAAAGGGGGCATCTCTGGGGCCACGGCTGCCGCAGCCTGCCGCGTCTCATAGAGGCGTTGGCGGTACGCCTCAATCTCCTCCTTTACGGCCTCAAGCTCGTCGCGAAGCCTCCTGTTCTCCATCGCCATCCGGCGCATCTCTTCGGAGACAGACCTCCTCGCCAAGGAGTCGACTATCTCCTGAAGAGAGTCCGCCGCCAGCTTTAGCCTTCGCACCATAGGGCCCTGGAGATGGCCGGACTTTCGTGCGACCTCCCGGATGTCGGTGACACTCCGGTCCGCCATTAGCCGGAGCTCCTCCGGTGCACACCTCGAGACGTCCCGAGGGGGCTCTGACGCCTTCTTGGTGGCCACCTTATGAGCGGCCCTCGCCTTTAGAGCCTTTTCAAAGGCCTGCTCTTCGGCCTCTCCCACCATCTCCCTGAGCTCAGCACGGGCATGGGTGATGCCCGTACCGCTCCTTTTGCTGGCCTTCACGGCGCGAGCCGACACCCCCGCCTCCGTCTCGGTCTCCGAGCCATTCGGGCTCCCCAAGGGAGGGACTGGGTTGGCCCGTTTCCGGGCCCCAACCGAGGTATCGGTCTCATCATCCGAGTCCAGCATCGCACAAAACAATAGAACGCCGAGAAACTTTGATCGCCTAAGGGATAGTTGTCGGTTTCGTGGGTAAGCCCGGAACTCCGTTACGGTTCGTTGGACTTACACCACTACTCACAGGGGCACCACGGGAAGGTCACTATCCAAACCCCCAACCTAACCTAACCTAACCTAACCTAACCTAACCTAACCTAACCTAACCTAACCTAACCTAACCTAACCTAACCTAACCTAACCTAACCTAACCTAACCTAACCTAACCTAACCTAACCTAACCTAACCTAACCTAACCTAACCTAACCTGGAGGGTCCGTAGCTACTAAGTGAGCCGGTGAAGGCAGGGAGCCGGTCTACTTCCCCGCCATCAGATATGTTGAAGCGCGTAATAAAGCAAATCATAAAGGGGTGCAAGGCGGTCACCTCCTCGTGGTGCACCCTGGAAACGGCGTCGGCGCCCGCTCTGCGGAATAGTCGCCGACGACGGCTAACGACTGCCAGGGGTAGGGGTTTCTTCAGGGGAAATGGGGAGGAAGAAAACCTCGGTAAAAATCACCCCAATCTCAAGGTCTCCCGTGCCGAAGGGATGAATGGCCGGAGGGTGTCCGGTCACTAGCGGAGGGGACCTCACCCTATAAAAAAGGAAAACAAGAAAAATGGCAAGTACAACTAACGAACGTATACTCCAGGAGGGTACCGGCATAGCCGGAGAATCCCTCACGGGGCCCACGGGCCCCGTCTGCCCCATCGGATCTGGAGGGGGCACACTTCGCCATTCGGTCGCCCGCAAGGGTGGCCTGAGCCAGGGGGCTACAGTTCCGGAGGTGCGGAGGCGGTAACCGCCCAAACCACACCAACGGTGGTATTGGAACGGTCGTTCCTCTCGGAAACGACTACCGATTCCGACGTGACAGTGGGACGCAAGCGGGTACCTCGCAAGCGATCCCGCTCAGGACTAAGGACATGCGACGGGGACTCCGACTCCAGCGTGGAGACGGAGGTCGAGGTCCCCAAGCAAAAAAGAGGCCGGGGAAGACCTCCTACAACAGGGCAATGGGTCGGCTTCTTAAAGGCGAAGCAGGAGCACAGTAGGGCCAGAGCTGACGCCGAATACAAAGAGGCAGTAAGCAATCTGGAGAAGAAGGTATACGACACACGTACCGCAATTAAAGAAAAGCGAGTTGAGTGTCCAGGAGTTCTCCAACCGATGACCAGTGCAACGGCGGAAGAACTCAATAAGGTCATTGACGCAGAGTGTGGGCTGATTGCAGAGGCAGCGGCTAAGTCCTCGCATCTGAAAGGGCAGGTCCTCCGGACCTTCAAGTTAAGCGTCGCGTCAATAAAAGAGCGGGCGGCGGAATTATCTTCATTGACCGTTTCTGAAGAGACCCGAAGGGTCTCGGCCGAGAACGCGCGACTCAGGGAGGAAGTCGCGGAACTGCGCAAGGAGATCGCGCAGCTCCGAACAGAATTAAAGGCGACCACGGGTTCAGCCTCCGAACCGAGCCGTATGGAGACTGACGTTGCTACTGCGGTGCCTCGGGGCGCGACACCCGGTCGACCTCAGGACTTGGAGGAATGGATGCGGGCGGCCATGCTGCAGATTGGCAACATGGTTAATGCCCGCATCGAATCCCTGGAGGGGAGGCTGAATCTGCCACCCGAACGTGTGCGTCCACCACTGGCGGCGGATGCCAAAGCGGCCAATACTGCTGCGAAGCAACAGCTGCGTCTCGGTGGGAAGGGAGCAAAAGTTTCTGAGGCGAAAGGTGCGGGCCCTTCGAAAGGAGGCAGCCAGGTGGCAGCCTCCTCAGTCCCAAAGGCCAACAATGAGACCGGCTGGACACTAGTGGCCAGAAAAAAGAAGGCGGCCAAGAAGCCACCGCCAAACCAGAAGAGGAAAGGGCCCAAAAGCCCAAAAGAAGCGAACAGCGAAGCCACCGCGCACCCAGGCTGTGGTAATCGCTGCGCCGCAGAACGAGAGGGTTAACTACGCCGATATCCTCAAGGATGTGCGGAACCAAGTAAACCTGGCCGAATTAGGCATAGAAGGTGGGTTCAGGTTCCGCACGACGGCTACCGGCGCTCGGCTACTTGAAATGCCAGCTGCTGTCAGCGCAGAGAAGGCGGACCTCCTGGCGGAGCGAATTAAAACGGCCCTCCCGGAGACAATGAGAGTCGTCCGGCCACACAAGTCGGTGGATATCCGGCTTTCTGGTCTGGACGACTCTATCACCGGAGAGGAGATAAAGAGGGTGCTCGCCACTAAAGGTGGTTGCTCTATAGAGCATATCAAGGTGGGAGCAATAAAAACTGGCTCTGGAGGCATAGGGGCGGCTTGGGCACAAGTGCCCATGACTGCGGTCAAAGCCTTGACGGAGGGCCGCCTGCTGATTGGGTGGAGCTCTGTACAAATCAAGTTGCTTGAGCCCCGCCCTCTCCGCTGCTTTAGGTGCCTGCAGCTGGGGCACACCAAGGGGGCTTGCACAGCTGCGGAAGACCGCGGCGATGCTTGCTATCGCTGCGGTAAGGTCGGTCATAAAGCGGCGACCTGTCTAGAGGTGCCGCATTGTTTAGCATGCGCAGCGGCGAGCAAACCGGCCAACCATATAATGGGAGGCAAAGGGTGTTCGCCACCGAAACGTCAGAGGAGGAAAGGGGTTGCTGGGCCTAAGGCTGTTCTGGTGACTGAGCGGCCTCGCCGCGAGGAGGCAATGAATATTGACAATGCCTAACGCGGCCCGCTCGGTCATCCAGGCGAATTTAAATCGCTGCGCCGCTGCACAGGACCTCCTCCTGCAGCACATGGCGGAGTGGCGGTTGGGGGTGGCAATTGTGGCGGAACCCTACACGGTTCCAGACCGCCACAATTGGCTCGCAGACCGGTCGAACTCAGTGGCCGTGGTTGGAGCGTGGTCGTCGGAGACCCCGCTCGACCTGCGCGAGCGCGGAGATGGCTTCGTGGTGGCGGGGTGGGGAGGGTACGCTCTTATTGGAGTGTACTTCTCCCCCAATAAGACCCTCGCCGAGTTCGAGGCCTTCTTGGTGGAGCTGGGCGGTGCAGTCCGACGGGCCGCGCCGTTACAAGTGGTCGTCGCCGGGGACTTCAATGCTAAGTCCTCGACCTGGGGATCCTCGGCGACGGACCCACGTGGCAGTGAAGTGGAGGATTGGGCTGCTGCACATAATCTTTCTCTGCTCAACCGAGGCAGGGTGCCGACTTGCGTCCGTCCGCAGGGGGAGTCTATCGTAGACCTCTCCTTTGCGACCCCTGCGACGGCCAGACGAGTGCACGACTGGCGTGTACTGGAGGAGACGGAGACGCTGTCGGATCACCAGTACATCCGATTCTCCATCTACGGCGTCTCCGTTTCAGGCGGTGGTGGATCAGCCCCCGTCTTCCCGCGCTGGGCAATCACGCGGCTTAACAAAGAGATAGCCACCGAAGCCGCGATCGTACAGGCTTGGGAGGCCGACTCGGCCCCAGTGCAAGCCGTGAGCGAGAGGGCCCTATGGTTTCGCGAGGCACTGGCTCGCATATGCGATGCCTCGATGCCTCGCGCCAGGCGCCCTCCGCCAAACACGGCTATGTATTGGTGGTCACAAGAGATTGCCGCACTCCGTGCAGCGTGCAAGCGCGCCAAAAAATCGGTGTCGCGCTACCGGCGCAGAAGGGTCCGGATGGAGGACGACGAGCGGCGGCTCAGCGACGCATATAAGGCCGCCAAACAACATCTTCAGGCGGCCATAAGAGCGGCGAAGCGGCGCTCTTGGGAGGAGCTGCTGGAGGGGCTCAGTAGGGATCCGTGGGGACGACCGTACCGCGCGATTCGCAGTCGCCTGCGCAGTCACGGCGTCCCGGTCACGGAAACCCTAGACCCTCAGCAGCTGCAGGAGACGGTGGCGGCTCTCTTTCCCGCTCAAGAGCAAGAACCGAACCCTCCTGCTTTGAGCTTGGCTTCGGACGGGACCGAACATGAGGCCCCGCCTGTCTCGGACGGGGAGTATGCCCGCATTATGGACAAGCTCCGTGGCAAGAAGACGGCCCCAGGACCGGATGGCGTGCACGCTCGCGTGCTGGTCCTTGCGCTGGAGGCTGCGTTGGAGCCGCCCTATAGGGCGCTCCTTGACACTAGTCTACGGTCAGGGCAGTTTCCAGCATGCTGGAAGGAGGGCAGGCTAGTGCTGGCGAAGAAGAGTGGCCGGTCCGACGACTCGCCGTCGGCTTTCCGACCCATAGTGTTGCTGGACGAGGCGGGAAAGTGCTACGAGCGAATAGTGGCTTCCCGCATCTCGGAACACCTGCGCACTATGGGTCCAAATTTGTCGGATTGCCAGTTCGGCTTCAGGGAGGGTCGCTCCACGGTGGACGCTATCGAGCGTTTAAAGGGTCTTTGTGCCGAGTCGACCTCCCGTGGTGGCACAGTCGTGGCGGTGTCTCTAGACATCGCCAATGCCTTCAACACGCTCCCGTTCCGGTGCATCCTGGAGGGACTGGAGTTCCACAGGGTGCCCAGGTATCTGCAGTGGCTAGTTGCAGATTACCTACGGGGGCGTGTTGTCTTATACCAGAGCAGGGATGGCCGACTCGTTAGGCATAGGGTGAGTCGTGGCGTTCCACAGGGGTCGGTTCTCGGCCCGCTCCTGTGGAACATTGGTTACGACGTCGTACTTCGTGGTGCTCTGCTCCGCGGGCTCTACCTAGTCTGTTATGCGGACGATACTTTGGTAGTCGCCCGCGGAGACACGTACAGGGACGCGGCGGTTCTGGCCACCGCTGGAACAGCCCAGGTGGTGGCCAGAATCAGAAGGCTGGGGCTCAATGTTGCGCTTGAAAAAACGAGCGCAGTCTGTTGCCATGGGCCGCGCAGGAGACCCCCCCCGACTCTTACATCACTGTCGGGGGAGTACGGATTGGAGTGGAGCCCCATATCAAATATTTGGGCCTCACCATCGACGCTCGATGGACCTTCGGTGAGCACTTCCGGCGGATGGGCCCAAAGCTGGTGCAAGCAGCGGCTGGACTCGCCCGCCTGCTCCCGAACGTCGGAGGACCGGGGTCGACGTGTCGGCGCCTTTACGCTGGCGTGGTGGCCTCGATGGCGCTGTATGGCGCGCCGGTGTGGGTCGGTGCCCTGACCGCCAGTAACAGGGCTCTGCTGAGACGCCCTCAGCGAGTCATGGCGATCAGGGCAATCCGAGGATACCGCACCATCGGGTTCGAGGCGGCATGTGCCTTTGCAGGTACCCCCCCGTGGGAGCTCCAGGCGGAACTCTCCGCCTCATTATATACAAAGAGGTGTGAGGCGCGCAACGCCGGAAGAGGGCTCCGCCCCAGTGACCTGGAGCGGTGGAGGATGAGAGGCACCGAGGAAGTACTGACTAGGTGGTCGCAAGATCTCCTCGAGCCGACGGCTGGACACTGGGCTATTGCCGGCATCCAGCCGTCACTGAAGAAATGGGTCGAGCGGAAATGGGGCTCCCTCACGTACCATCTAACGCAGGTACTATCGGGACACGGGTGCTTCGACAGGTACCTGCACACTATTGTGTGCAGGGAGTCGAGCCCCGTGTGCCGGTCGTGTGACTGGGGGGTGGACGACACCGCCCAGCACACGCTGGAGGAATGTCCAGCATGGACGATGGAGAGGTTACGCCTAATGGCTGTCGTTGGAGTGGACTTGACATTGCCCGAGACCATCCGGGCAATGTTGAGCAGCAGGCGTGCGTGGGCGGCGGTCTCGGAGTTCTCCGAGACAGTCATGTCGCGCAAGAGAGAGGCCCAACGCCTTAGAGACGACGATCCCCTGGCGGAGGCGTCGCGGCGTTGGAGGACGGGGCAGCGTAGGAGGTGGTGGCACCGAGCTACGCTGCCGTAGTGGGTGGCCTGCGGACGAATGTCGCTGGGGCGACAGGAGTCCGCATTGCACAGGCCCCCGCGAGGATGAGAGCGAGCCTTATGGGTTTCTGCTCGCTCTCATGCCCAACAGGGCGAGAAGGGTCTGCGTCCAGTCTTGACGCAGACAACGCTGCGACGGTCAGACGGGGCCAGGTGCTCAGCACGAATGCCCCCGGCCGTCGCCCGGCGTAGAGACGAAACCTGGTGGAGTTTTAGTGAGTAGGAGTCTCACATAACCCCGGCAGCCCCAGCTCCGGGGTATCCATGAGGATTTCTCCACCTTAAAAAAAAAAAAAAAAAAAAAAAAAAAAAAAAACCTAACCTAACCTGGGGTTGGGGTGCAAGGCGGTCACCTCCTCGTGGTGCACCCTGGAAACGGCGTCGGCGCCCGCTCTGCGGAATAGTCGCCGACGACGGCTAACGACTGCCAGGGGTATGGGGTTCTTCAGGGAAATGGGGAGGAAGAAAACCTCGGTAAAAATCACCCCAAACCTAAGGTCTCCCGTGCCGACAGGTTGAATGGCCGGAGGGTGTCCGGCCACTAGCGGAGGGGACCTCACCCTATAAAAAAGGAAAACAAGAAAAATGGCAAGTACAACTAACGAACGTATACTCCAGGAGGGTACCGGCATAGCCGGAGAATCCCTCACGGGGCCCACGGGCCTCGTCTGCCCCATCGGATCTGGAGGGGGCACACTTCGCCATTCGGTCGCCCGCAAGGGTGGCCTGAGCCAGGGGGCTACAGTTCCGGAGGTGCGGAGGCGGTAACCGCCCAAACCACACCAACGGTGGTATTGGAACGGTCGTTCCTTTCGGAAACGACTACCGATTCCGACGTGACAGTGGGACGCAAGCGGGTACCTCGCAAGCGATCCCGCTCAGGACTAAGGACATGTGACGGGGACTCCGACTCCAGCGTGGAGACGGAGGTCGAGGTCCCCAAACAAAAAAGAGGCCGGGGAAGGCCTCCTACAACGGGGCAATGGGTCGGCTTCTTAAAGGCGAAGCAGGAGCATAGTAGGGCCAGAGCTGACGCCGAATACAAGGAGGCAGTAAGCAATCTGGAGAAGAAGGTATACGACACACGTACCGCAATTAAAGAAAAGCGAGTGGAGTGTCCAGGAGTTCTCCAACCGATGACCAGTGCAACGGCGGAAGAACTCAATAAGGTCATTGACGCAGAGTGTGGGCTGATTGCAGAGGCGGCGGCTAAGTCCTCGCATCTGAAAGGGCAGGTCCTCCGGACCTTCAAGTTAAGCGTCGCGTCAATAAAAGAGCGGGCGGCGGAATTATCTTCACTGACCGTGTCTGAGGAGACCCGAAGGGTCTCGGCCGAGAACGCGCGACTCAGGGAGGAAGTCGCGGAACTGCGCAAGGAGATCGCGCAGCTCCGAACAGAATTAAAGGCGACCACGGGTTCAGCCCCCCAACCGAGCCGTATGGAGACTGACGTTACTACTGCGGTGCCTCGGGGCGCGACACCCAGTCGACCTCAGGACTTGGAGGAATGGATGCGGGCGGCCATGCTGCAGATTGGCAACATGGTTAATGCCCGCATCGAATCCCTGGAGGGGAGGCTGAATCTGCCACCCGAACGTGTGCGTCCACCACTGGCGGCGGATGCCAAAGCGGCCAATGCCGCGGCGAAGCAACAGCTGCGTCTCGGAGGAAAGGGAGCAAAAGCTCCTCAGGCAAAAGGTGCGGGCCCTTCGAAAGAAGGCAGCCAGGTGGCAGCCCCCTCAGTCCCAAAGGCCAACAAAGAGGCTGGCTGGACACTAGTGGCCAGAAAGAAGAAGGCGGCCAAGAAGCCACCGCCAAACAATAAGGAAAGGGCCCAAAAGCCCAAAAGAAGCGAACAGCGAAGCCACCGCGTACACAAGCGGTAGTAATAGCTGCGCCGCCGGAAGGGAAGGTGAACTACGCCGACATGTTAAAGAACGTGCGGGACCGGGTGAACCTGGCCGAACTCGGTATTGAGGGCGGGTTCAAGTTCCGCACGACGGCGACCGGCGCGCGGCTATTGGAAATGCCTGCGGCGGTCAGCGCCGAGAAGGCGGATCAGCTTGCGGCGCAAATCAAGAGCGTCCTTCCAGCAGCAATGAGAGTCGTCCGGCCACATAAGTCGGTAGACGTCCGACTCACCGGTCTGGACGATTCTATAACCGCCGAGGATGTGCTCAGGGCTCTCGCAACAAAGGGAGGCTGCCCCACAGAACATATAAAAGTGGGGGACATCAAAGTCGGCTCTAGAGGTATCGGGGCGGTTTGGGCCCAAGTGCCGATGGCGGCAGCCAAGGCACTAACAGCAGGCCGCTTGCTGATCGGGTGGAGCTCGGTGCAGGTCAAGCTGCTCGAGCCCCGCCCTCTTCGCTGCTTTAGGTGCCTGCAGCTGGGGCACACCAAGGCGGCGTGCAAGGCATCGGAGGACCGCGGGAGTGCATGCTACCGCTGCGGGAAGGACGGCCACAAAGCGGGAGCCTGCTCAGAGGCGCCGCATTGCGTGGTGTGTGCCGCGGCGGGCAAGCCTGCTAAGCATGCGGTGGGGGGCAAAGGGTGCTTGCCCCCCCGAAGGCAGAGAGGAAAAAGAGGTGCTGGGCCGAAGGCGGTTCCGGTGGCTGAGCGGGCGTCCCGCGAGGAACCAATGGCAGTAGAAAATGCCTAACGCGGCCCGCTCAGTTCTCCAAGCGAACGTAAACCGCTGCGCCGCTGCTCAGGACCTTCTCCTGCAGCACATGGCGGAGTGGCGGTTGGGGGTGGCGATTGTGGCGGAACCCTACACGGTTCCGGACCGCCACAATTGGCTAGCAGACCTTTCCGGCACTGTGGCCTTGGTAGGAGCATGGTCCTCGAAGACCCCAATCGTCCTGCGAGAGCGAGGCGATGGGTTTGTTGTTGCGGGGTGGGGAGAGTACGCCCTCATAGGTGTCTACTTCTCCCCCAATAAGACCCTCGCTCAATTTGAGGCCTTTTTGGCGGAATTGGGAGGCGCGGTCCAGCGCGCTGCTCCGCTGCAAATTATCGTCGCCGGGGACTTTAATGCTAAGTCCTCTACCTGGGGATCCCCGGTGACTGATCCTCGTGGCAGCGAAGTCGAGGATTGGGCGGCCTCTGTGAACCTGGTCATGCTCAACAGAGGCAGTGCACCGACCTGTGTTCGGCCGCAGGGGGAGTCCATAGTGGACCTCACTTTTGCTTCCCCTGCGACAGCAACCCGAATTCGGGACTGGCAGGTCCTAATAGAGACGGAGACGCTTTCGGACCACCAGTATATCCGATTTTCCATCTGTGGCGTCTCCGTCTCTGGTGCCGGAGTGACCTCTGGGTTTCCGCGGTGGGCGGTAACGCGTCTCGATCGCGAGGTCGCTGCCGAAGCCGCAATTGTGCAGGCCTGGGAGGCTGACTCGGCCCCAGTACTGGCCGTGAGCGAGAGGGCCCTTTGGTTTCGCGAGGCACTGGCTCGCGTCTGCGATGCCTCGATGCCTCGCGCCAGGAGACCCCCGCCAAACACGGCCATGTACTGGTGGTCGCAAGAGCTCAATACCCTTCGCGCGGACTGCAAGCGGGCCAAGAAGTCCGTGGCCCGATACCGCAGGAGGAGAGTGCGGGTAGGAGAGGATGAGCGGCGGCTCAGCGACGCATATAAGGCCGCCAAACATCATCTGCAGGCGGCCATAAGAGCGGCGAAGCGGCGCTCGTGGGAGGAGCTGCTCGAGGGGCTCAGTAGGGATCCGTGGGGACGACCGTATCGCGCGATCCGCAACCGCCTGCGCAGTCACGGCGTCCCGGTCACGGAAACCCTAGACCCTCAGCAGCTGCAGGATACGGTTTCGGCGCTTTTTCCTGCTCGAGAATCGGAGGCGGCACTGCCTGCCCGAAATCTAGCTTCGGATGAGGCTAGTGCTGAGGCTCCGTCGGTCTCCGATGGGGAATATGATACCATCCTGGAAAGGCTCCGCGGAAAGAAAACCGCCCCAGGGCCGGATGGGGTCCATGCTCGCACGCTGGTGATAGCACTGGAAGCTGCACTGGGTTCCCTCTACAGGGCACTCCTGAACTTGTGCCTAAGTTCGGGGCAGTTTCCAGCATGCTGGAAGGAGGGCAGGCTGGTGCTTGCGCGGAAGAGTGGCCGGTTCGACGATTCGCCGTCGGCTTTCCGGCCCATAGTGCTGCTGGACGAGGCAGGGAAGTGCTTCGAGCGAGTGGTGGCTTCCCGCATCACAAAGCACTTGAGCACTGTGGGCCCAGATCTGACAGACTGCCAGTATGGATTCAGAGAGGGCCGCTCCACCATCGACGCCATAATGAGCGTGAAGGCCCTCTCCGCCGAGTCGACCTCACGGGGTGGCGCAGTCGTGGCGGTGTCTCTAGACATCGCCAACGCATTTAACACGCTCCCGTTCCGGTGCATCCTGGACGGACTAGAATCCCACAGGGTGCCCAGGTATCTGCAGCGGGTGGTTGCAGACTACCTACGGGGGCGTGTTGTCCAGTATATGGACAGAGACGGGCGTATTGTCTCCCATAGAGTGGAGAGAGGAGTTCCACAGGGGTCGGTTCTTGGTCCACTCCTGTGGAACATAGGGTACAACGCTGTACTCCGCGGTGCACTCCTTCGCGGGCTCTACCTCGTGTGCTATGCCGATGACACGTTGGTAGTTGCCCGCGGAGACTCATTCAGGGACGCGGCGATTCTGGCCACCGCTGGAACAGCTCAGGTGGTGGCCAGAATCAGAAGATTGGGCTTGAGCGTGGCGCTGGATAAAACCAGCGCCGTGTGTTTTCACGGGCCGCGCAGGAGGCCTCCTCCCGACTCTCACATCACTGTCGGGGGAGTGCGGATCGATGTGAAGCCCCACTTAAAATACCTGGGCTTAACACTCGACAGTCGGTGGAGCTTCGGCGAGCATTTCAGGCGGATGGGACCCAAGCTGGTGCAAACAGCGGCGGGTCTCGCCCGCCTGCTCCCGAATGTCGGAGGACCGGGGTCGGCGTGTCGGCGTCTGTACGCCAACGTGGTCGCCTCGATGGCGCTTTATGGTGCCCCAGTGTGGTTGGATGCCCTGAGTCCCATTAATAGATCCCTACTGAGAAGACCTCAGAGGGTCATGGCGATCAGGGCTATCCGGGGATACCGCACCATATCTTTCGAGGCGGCCTGTGCTCTAGCGGGCACCCCCCCTGGGAGCTCCAGGCAGAGCTCTCAGATTTCCTGTACAGGAAAAGGGGCGAGATGCGTGACACGGGCAGGCGATACTGTCCTGCGGATCTGGAGAGATGGAGAAGGAGCGGCAGTGCGGCCATGATGGCGAGGTGGTCGCAATTACTCCTTGAGCCGACGGCTGGACATTGGGCCATTGCCGGCATCCAGCCGTCGCTCCGGAAATGGGTCGAGCGCAAATCGGGCTCCCTATCCTACCACCTAACGCAGGTGCTATCGGGACACGGGTGCTTCGACAGGTACCTGCATACTATTGTGTGCAGGGAGTCGAGTCCCGTGTGCCGGTCGTGTGACTGGGGGGTGGATGACACCGCCCAGCACACGTTAGAAGAGTGTCCGGCGTGGACCGTGGAGAGGCTGCGGCTTATTGCCGTAGTTGGGACGGACCTCACATTGCCCACTACCATCCGGGCAATGTTGGATAGTAGGAGTGCGTGGACGGCGGTCTCCGAGTTTTGCGAGACCGTCATGTCCCGCAAAAGGGAGGCGCAGCGCCTCAGAACCGACGATCCCTTGGCGGAGGCGTCGAGGCGTAGGAGGATGGGGCAGCGTAGGTGGTTGCACCAAGCTGCGATGCCGTAGTGGGTGGCCTGCGGACGAATGTCGCTGGGGCGACAGGAGTCCGCATTGCACAGGCCCCCACCGCGAGGATGAGAGCGAGCCTTATGGGTTTCTGCTCGTTCTCATGCCCAACAGGGCGAGGAGGGTCTGCGTCCGTTCTTGACGCAGACAACGCTGCGACGGCCAGACGGGGTCAAGTGCTCAGCACGAATGCCCCCGGCCGTCGCCCGGCGTAGAGACGAAACCTGGTGGAGTTTTAGTGAGTAGGAGTCTCACATAACCCCGGCAGCCCCAGCTCCCGGGGTATCCATGAGGATTTCTCCACCTTAAAAAAAAAAAAAAAAAAAAAAAAAAAACCTAACCTGGGGTGGGGGTGCAAGGCGGTCACCTCCTCGTGGTGCACCCTGGAAACGGCGTCGGCGCCCGCTCTGCGGAATAGTCGCCGACGACGGCTAACGACTGCCAGGGGTATGGGGGTTCTTCAGGGGAAATGGGGAAGAAAACCTCGGTAAAAATCACCCTAATCCCAAGGTCTCCCGCGCCGATGGGATGAATGGCCGGAGGGTGTCCGGTCATTAGCGGAGGGGACCTCACCCTAAAAAGGACAATATGAAAAAATGACAAGTTATAAAAACGAACGTATACTCCAGGAGGGTACCGGCCTAGCCGGAGAATCCCTCACGGGGCCCACGGGCCCCGTCTGCCCCACCGAATCTGGAGGGGGCAAACTTCGTCATTCGGTTGCCCGCAAGGGTAGCCTGAGCCAGGGGGGCTGCAGTTTCGGGGGTGTGGAGGCGATATCCGCCCAGACCGCACCACCGGAAGCACGTAGCGATGCTACAACAGAAGACCGTTCGTTCCTGTCGGAGACCACCACCGACTCGGACGCTACGCAGGGCCGAGAGCGAGGAGCCCGCAAACGTTCTCGAATGAGGACGAGCGACGGCGACTCGGACACCAACTGGAGACCGAAGTAGAGGTCTCCAAGCAGAAGAGAGGCAGGGGAAGGCCTCCTACAACAGGAAAGTGGGTCGGGTTCCTGAAAGCCAAAACGGATCTAGCCAAGGCTAAGAAAGATGCCGAGTACCAGGAAGCCGTACAAACTATGGAAGAGCGGGTGTATGTGACGCGAAAAGAGGTGGAGAAAAAACGTGTTGCATGCCCCAACGACGAGAAGGCGATCACTGTCGCATCGGCGACTGAGCTGCACAACGCTATCGAGGCAGAGTGCAGCCTCATTGCGGAGGCTGCGGCGAAATCGTCGCACCTTAAAGGTCAAGTCATCAGGACCTTCAAGCAGAGCGTTGCCTCGATCAAGGAGCGGGCTGCTGAGTTGTCCTCGTTGACCACGACTGAGGAGACGAGGCGGCTCTTCAAAGAGAATGCGCGGCTCAGAGCGGAGGTGTCAGAGCTGCGCCAGGAGATTGCGCAACTTCGGACGGACCTATGGACCAGACCTGCTCCGATCGTACCACCGACTGAGAGACCTGAGGCCACTCCTGCGGCGCTTCCGGGCGCAGTGTCGGTCCCACCTGCGGACAAGGATGAGTGGATGCGGGCGGCCATGGTAGAGATAGGCAGTATGGTTAACGCCCGCATAGAATCGCTGGAGGCCAGGCTTAACCTGCCTCCCGAGCGAGTGCGTCCACCGCTGGCCGCCGACAGTAAGACGGCCAAAACAACGGTCCGGCAGCCTACGCTGCAAAAGAAGCAAAAGAGGGAGAAGAAGGCTGCGGGCCCCCAGAACAAGGGTGTCCAAAGTGTGTCGGAGGTGGTAGCACCTCCAGTCACGAACGCCGGTGATAGGGCCTGGACCCTGGTCACCGGCAAGAAAAATAAGAAGAAGTCGGCTTCTAAACCGACCACCCAGCCGCCGGCGAAGGCCAAGAAGGTGAAAGGACCTAATAAGCCCAGGTCCAAGCGGGCCGTGAAGCCTCCGCGCACCCAGGCGGTAGTGATAGCCGCCCCGCCGGAAGGAAAACTGGACTATGCCGAGGTCCTGAAGAACGTGCGGGACAAAGTTAACCTGGCCGAACTCGGCATCGAGGGCGGGTTCAGGTTCCGCACGACGGCGGCTGGTGCGCGGCTGCTGGAGATGCCTGCAGCCGTAAGTGCCGAGAAGGCGGACCTTCTTGCGGCAAAGATAAAAAGTGTCCTTCCAGGAACGATGAGAGTCGTCCGGCCGCACAAGTCGGTGGACGTCCGGCTTACCGGTCTGGACGACTCCATCACCGGTGAGGAGGTGATGAGGGCGCTGGCCACAAAATGCGTCTGTCCCCCGGAGCATGTGAAGGTAGGAGAGATTAAGGTCAGCTCTGGGGGGATTGGGTCGATCTGGGCGCAGGTGCCGATGGCGGCAACCAAGGCGCTGACGGAGGGCCGCCTTCTAATAGGCTGGAGCTCGGTAAAAATAAAGTTGCTCGAGCCTCGTCCCCTACGCTGCTTCAGGTGCCTGCAGCTGGGCCACGCAAGGGCAGCCTGCACGGCAAAGGACGACTGCAGCGATGCCTGCTACCGTTGCGGCAAGGCCGGACATATAGCGTCGGCTTGCTCAGAGGCGCCGCATTGTGTTGTGTGTGCCGGGGCGGGGCGGAAAGCCAACCATGCTGTGGGGGGCAAAGGGTGCTCACGCACTACTCGCCAGAGGAGGAAAGGAGTTGCTGTGCCGAAGGCTGCTCCGATGGCTGACCGGGCTCGCCAAGAGGAAATGATGACCGTAGACGATGTCTAACGCGGCCCGGTCAGTCATCCAGGTGAACCTCAATCGCTGCGCCGCTGCACAGGACCTCCTCCTACAGCACATGGCGGAGTGGCGATTGGGGGTGGCGATGGTGTCCGAGCCCTACACGGTTCCGGATCGCCACAACTGGCTGTCGGACCTCTCGGGCTCGGCGGCCGTGGTCAGTGCATGGTCATCGGTGACATCTTGTCTTCTGCGCGAGCGAGGCGACGGCTTCGTCGTCGCGGAGTGGGGAGGGTATGCTCTAATTAGTGTGTACTTCTCCCCAAACAGGACCCTCGCAGAGTTCGAGATGTTCCTGGCAGAGCTCGGCGGTGCGGTCCGGCGGGCTGCGCCATTACAAGTGGTCGTCGCCGGGGACTTCAACGCTAAGTCCTCGACCTGGGGATCCTCGGCGACGGACCCACGGGGAAGCGAGGTAGAAGATTGGTCGGCCTCTCTAAATCTGGCGGTCCTCAATAGAGGCAGCGCGCCTACTTGCGTCCGTCCGCAAGGGGAGTCCATCGTGGACCTCTCGTTCGCGTCCCCTGCGACGGCCATGCGAGTCCGAGACTGGCGCGTATTGGAGGAGACGGAGACGCTCTCGGATCATCAATATATCCGATTCTCCATCAGTGGCGTCTCCGTCTCCGGTGGTGGCACAGCTCCGGTGTTCCCGCGGTGGGCGGTAACGCGTCTCAACCGCGAGGTCGCGGCTGAAGCCGCAATTGTGCAGGCCTGGGAAGCCGACTCGGCCCCGGTACTGGCCGTGAGTGAGAGGGCCCTTTGGTTACGCGAGGCACTGGCTCGCATATGCGACGCCTCGATGCCTCGCGCCAGGCGACCTCCACCAGACACGGCCATGTACTGGTGGTCGCAAGAGATTGCCACACTCCGTGCAGCGTGTAAGCGCGCCAAAAAATCGGTGTCGCGTTACCGGCGCAGAAGGGTCCGGATGGTGGACGACGAGCGGCGGCTCAGCGACGCATATAAGGCCGCCAAGCAACATCTTCAGGCGGCCATAAGAGCGGCGAAGCGGCGCTCGTGGGAGGAGCTACTGGAGGGGCTCAGTAGGGACCCGTGGGGACGACCGTACCGCGCGATTCGCAGTCGCCTGCGCAGTTACGGCGTCCCGGTCACGGAAACCCTGGACCCTCAGCAGCTGCAGGAGACGGTGGCTGCGCTATTTCCAGCGGAGGAGGAAGGAACGATCCCACCTGATGCCAGCGTGTCAGCGGCCGAAGACGACTTTGAGGCCCCGCCAGTCTCCGACGGAGAGTTTGCGGGCATAGTCGAAAGGCTTCGGGCTAAGAAGACTGCCCCTGGACCCGACGGGGTTCACGCCCGGGTACTAGCTCTGGCACTGGAGACTGCGTTGGAGACGCCATACCGGGCGCTCCTGGACACCAGCCTCCGAACGGCAGAGTTTCCGTCAACCTGGAAGCAAGGCAGGCTGGTGCTTGCCAGGAAGAAGGGCCGCACGGACAATTCGTCATCGGCGTTCCGGCCCATAGTGCTGCTGGACGAGGCGGGGAAGTGCTTTGAGAGGGTGGTCGCTTCCCGCATAGTTGAACACCTGCGCACTGTGGGTCCGGATTTGGCGGATTGTCAATACGGATTCAGAGAGGGCCGCTCCACCATCGACGCAATCATGTGCGTCAAGGCCCTCTCTGCCGAGTCGACCTCCCGAGGTGACACTGTAGTGGCGGTGTCTTTAGACATCGCCAATGCATTCAACACGCTCCCGTTCTGGTGCATCCGGGACGGACTAGTGTTCCACAGGGTGCCCAGGTATCTGCAGCGTCTAGTTGCGGACTACCTGCGGGAGCGTGTTGTCCTATATCAAAATAGGGCGGGTGACCTTATCAGGCATCCAGTGAGTCGGGGAGTTCCACAGGGGTCGGTTCTTGGCCCGCTCCTGTGGAACATCGGTTATGATGTGGTGCTTCGTGGTGCACTCCTTCGCGGGCTCTACCTGGTGTGCTACGCTGACGACACTCTGGTAGTTGCCCGCGGAGACTCGTTCAGGGACGCGGCGATTCTGGCCACTGCTGGAACAGCTCAGGTGGTGGCCAGAATCAGAAGGTTAGGGCTCAATGTGGCGCTGGACAAAACCAGCGCCATATGCTTTCATGGGCCACGTAGAAGACCACCCCCCAACGCTAACATCACAGTTGGGGGGGTGCGGATCGGGGTGGAAGCCCATCTTAAGTACTTGGGCCTCACGCTCGACAGCCGGTGGAGTTTTGGGGAGCATTTCCGGCGGATGGGCCCAAAGCTGGTGCGAACCGCGGCGGGTCTAGCCCGTCTGCTCCCCAACGTCGGAGGCCCGGGGTCTACGTGTCGGCGCCTGTACTCAGGCGTGGTGGCCTCCATGGCCCTTTATGGTGCGCCGGTGTGGCTGGATGCCCTGAATGCCAGTAACAAGGCTCTGCTGAGGCGCCCTCAGCGAGTCATGGCTATCAGGGCAATCCGGGGCTACCGCACCATTTCGTTTGAGGCGGCCTGTGCTCTGGCTGGATCCCCTCCATGGGAGCTCCAAGCAGAGCTGACAGCCTTTCTATATAGAAAGAGGGTAGAGAAGCGCAACGCGGGCAGAGGGTTCTGTCCCACCGACCTTGAGCGATGGAAGAGAAGGGGCAACGCTGCCATAATGGCGAAGTGGTCGCAGGCACTCCTCGAGCCGACGGCTGGGCATCGTACCATCGAAGCCATTCAGCCGTCGCTCAAGAGGTGGGTTGAGCGGAAGTCGGGCTCGCCCACCTACCACCTGACGCAGATCTTGTCAGGGCACGGGTGCTTCGACAAATACTTACACACCATGGTGTGTAGAGAGTCGAGCCCCGTGTGCCGGTCGTGTGACTGGGGGTGGACGACACTGCCCAGCACACACTGGCGGAGTGCCCTGCATGGACGGTGGATAGGCTGCACCTTGTCGCGGTAGTCGGGACAGACCTGACATTGCCCGAAATCATCCGGGCAATGTTGGGGAGCAGGAGTGCGTGGACGGCTGTCTCCGATTTTGCGGAGACAGTAATGTCTAAGAAGAGAGAGGCCCAGCGCCTGCGAACGGATGACCCCCTCTTGGAGGCGTCAAGGCGTCGGAGGACGGGGCAGCGTAGGAGGTGGTGGCACCAGACTACGCTGCCGTAGTGGGTGGCCTGCGGACGAATGTCGCTGGGGCGACAGGAGTCCGCATTGCACAGGGCCCCCGCGAGGATGAGAGCGAGCCCTATGGGTTTCTGCTCGCTCTCATGCCCAATAGGGCGAGGAGGGTCTGCGTCCTGTTTTGACGCAGACAACGCTGCGACGGTCAGACGGGGTCAAGTGCTCAGCACGAATGCCCCCGGCCGTCGCCCGGCGTAGAGACGAAACCTGGTGGAGTTTTAGTGAGTAGGAGTCTCACATAACCCCGGTAGCCCCAGCTCCGGGGTATCCATGAGGATTTCTCCACCTTAAAAAAAAAAAAAAAAAAAAAAAAAAAAAAAAAAAAAAAAACCTGGGGTGGGGTCCCATAGTGCTTTTGGACGAGGCTGGGAAGTGTTTCGAGCGGGTGGTGGCTTCCCGCATCTCGAAGCACTTGAGCACTGTGGGTCCGGATCTGGCGGAGAGCCAATATGGATTCAGAGAGGGCCGATCCACCATCGACGCCATAATGAGCGTGAAGGCCCTCTCTGCCGAGACGACCTCCAGAGGAGGCTCAGTGGTGGCGGTGTCGTTAGACATCGCCAACGCGTTCAACACGCTCCCGTTCTGGTGCATCCTGGACGGACTAGAGTCCCACAGGGTGCCCAGGTATCTGCAGCGCCTAGTTGCAGATTACTTACGGGAGCGTGTCGTCATGTATCAAAACAGGGACGGTCGCCTGGTCAGGCATAAGGTAGAGCGAGGAGTTCCACAGGGGTCGGTCCTCGGTCCGCTCCTGTGGAACATAGGGTATAACTCGGTGCTAAGAGGTGCACTCCTTCGCGGGCTCTACCTAGTGTGTTATGCCGATGACACGTTGGTAGTTGCCCGCGGAGACACATACAGGGATGCGGCGATTCTGGCCACTGCTGGAACAGCTCAGGTGGTGGCCAGAATCAGAAGACTGGGCCTGAGCGTGGCGCTGGATAAAACCAGCGCCGTGTGTTTTCACGGCCCGCGCAGAGACCTCCCCAACTCTAACATCACGGTTGGGGGAGTACAGATCGCAGTGGAGCCGCATATTAAATATCTGGGCCTCACAATAGACAGCCGGTGGAGGTTTGGGGAGCATTTCCGGCGGATGGGACCCAAGTTGGTGCGAACCGCGGCGGGTCTCGCCCGTCTGCTCCCCAACGTCGGAGGACCAGGGTCGACGTGCCGGCGCCTGTACGCTGGCGTGGTCGCCTCAATGGCCCTCTATGGTGCGCCGGTGTGGCTGGATGCCCTGAATGCCAGTAATAAGGCTCTGCTGAGGCGCCCTCAGCGAGTCATGGCTATCAGGGCAATCCGGGGTTACCGCACCATCTCATTCGAGGCGGCCTGTGCTCTTGCAGGATCCCCTCCATGGGAACTCCAGGCGGAGCTGTCAGCCTTCCTTTACAGGAAGAGAGGAGAGGCGCGCGACGTGGGCAGGGAGTTCTGTCACACCGACGTCGAGAGATGGAAGAGAAGGGGCAGTGCGGCCATGATGGAGAGGTGGTCGCAGGTACTCCTCGAGCCGACGGCTGGGCATCGGACCATCGAAGCCATTCAGCCGTCGCTCAAGAGGTGGGTTGAGCGGAAGTCGGGCTCGCCCACCTACCACCTGACGCAGATTCTGTCAGGACACGGGTGCTTCGACAAATACCTGCACACCATCGTGTGTAGAGAGTCGAGCCCCGTGTGCCGGTCGTGTGACTGGGGGTGGACGACACTGCCCAGCACACACTGGCGGAGTGCCCCGCGTGGGCGTTGGATCGGCTGCGCTTGGTCGCGGTCATCGGGATGGACCTAACATTGCCCGAGGTCATCCGGGCAATGTTGAGCGACAGGAGGTCGTGGACGGCTGTCTCCGACTTTGCGGAGTCTGTTATGTCCCGGAAAAGGGAGGCCCAACGCCTTAGAGACGACGATCCCCTAGCGGAGGCGTCGCGGCGTTGGAGGACGGGGCAGCGTAGGAGGTGGTGGCACCGAGCTGCGCTGCCGTAGTGGGTGGCCTGCGGACGAATGTCGCTGGGGCGACAGGAGTCCGCATTGCACAGGCCCCCGCGAGGATGAGAGCGAGCCTTATGGGTTTCTGCTCGCTCTCATGCCCAACAGGGCGAGGAGGGTCTGCGTCCATTCTTGACGCAGACAAACGCTGCGATGGCCAGACGGGGTCAAGTGCCCTGCACGAATGCCCCCGGCCGTCGCCTGGCGTAGAGATGAAACCTGGTGGAGTTTTAGTGAGTAGGAGTCTCACATAACCCCGGCAGCCCCAGCTCCGGGGTATCCATGAGGATTTCTCCACCTAAAAAAAAAAAAAAAAACCTGGGGTGGGGTGCAAGGCGGTCACCTCCTCGTGGTGCACCCTGGAAACGGCGTCGGCGCCCGCTCTGCGGAATAGTCGCCGACGACGGCTAACGACTGCCAGGGTAGGGGTTTCTTCAGGGGAAATGGGGAGGAAGAAAACCTCGGTAAAAATCACCCCAATCTCAAGGTCTCCCGTGCCGAAGGGATGAATGGCCGGAGGGTATCCGGTCACTAGCGGAGGGACCTCACCCTAAAAAGGACAATGAAAACAATGGCAAGTCTTAAAAGCGATAAACTACTCCAGGAGGGTACCGGCCTAGCCGGAGAATCCCTCACGGGGCCCACGGGCCCCGTCTGCCCCACCGAATCTGGAGGGGGCAAACTTCGCCATTCGGTCGCCCGCAAGGGTGGCCTGAGCCAGGGGGGCTGTAGTTCCGGGGGTGCGGAGGCGGTATCCGCCCAGACCGCACCAACGGGTGTACGTAGCGATGCTACGATAGAGGAGCGTTCGTTCCTGTCGGAGACGACCACCGACTCCGACGCTACACAGAGAGGTGAGCGGGGACCTCGCAAGCGTTCTCGCTCGAGATTACGAACTAGTGACGGCGACTCAGACACCAGCTTGGAGACCGAGATAGAGGTCCCCAAGCAAAAAAGAGGCCGGGGAAGGCCTCCAACCACGGGCAAATGGGTTGGCTTTCTAAAGTCAAAACAAGACCTGGCGAGACAGAAAGCCGCAGCGGAATATGAAGAGGCTGTGAAAAGCCTAGAGAAGAAGGCCCACGCGACTCGAATCGCGGTTCAGGGCAAGCGCACTGAGTGCCCGCGCGAGGAGCAGCCGCTCACTTGCGCAACATCAGAGGAGCTGCACAACGCCATCGAGGCGGAGTGCGGGCTCATAGCGGAGGCAGCAGGGAAGTCTTCTCACTTAAAAGGACAGATTCTGCGGACATTTAAGTTAAGTGTTGCTTCCATCAAGGAAAGGGCAGCAGAACTGGCCTCCCTGACCTCAACGGAGGAAACGAGGCGGGTGTTCCGAGAGAATGCTCGGCTCAAAGGAGAAGTGGCGGAACTGCGCCAAGAAATTGCGCAGCTCCGGTCGGAAGTGCGGGCGACAGTCTCTGCCGCACCACCGACTCCTATGGAGACCGCGATAGCTCCTTCGTCGAGCTCAAGCGCGAGGCCGGTTCCACCGGTAGAAAGAGAGGAGTGGATGCGGGCGGCCATGCTGGAGATAGGCTCCATGGTGAACGCCCGCATCGAGTCTCTGGAGGCGAGACTTAGCTTGCCTCCGGAGCGAATACGTCCGCCGCTGGCCGCCGATGCCAAGGCATCAAAAACTGTGGCCAAACAGCCTTCCACTTCCACTGGGAAGAAAGTTGCTGAGCCCAAGGACAAGGGTACCCAAAGTCGGAAGGCCGCAGCACCTTCAACTTCCAACGCCGGTGAAGAGACCTGGACCCTCGTCGCCGGCAAGAAGAAGAAGAAGCCGGCTCAGAAACCATCTGCCCAGCCACCGCAGATGGCTAAAAGAAAGAGCAAGAAAAGGCTCAAAAAGCCTAAATCTAAGAGGACAATTAAGCCACCGCGCACCCAGGCGGTGGTGATTTCAGCGCCACCAGAAGAAAAGGTTAATTACGCCGATGTGCTCAAGAACGTACGGAACAAGGTGAATCTAGCCGAATTGGGTATAGAAGGCGGATTCAAGTTCCGTACGACGGCATCTGGCGCGCGGCTGCTAGAAATGCCTGCCGTCGTGAGCACCGAGAAGGCGGATCTTCTGGCGGCTCGAATCAAGATGGCCCTCCCGGAGACGATGAGAGTCGTCCGGCCTCACAAGTCGGTGGACGTCCGGCTCTCTGGCCTGGACGATTCCATCTCTGGCGAAGACGTGCAAAGGGCACTGGCCGCAAAGGGGTCCTGCCCGCCGGAAAACATAAAGGTGGGAGTCATAAAAGTCGGCTCCAGAGGCACTGGGTCGGTTTGGGCCCAAGTGCCGATGGCGGCAGCAAAGGCGCTGACGGAGGGCCGCCTACTAATAGGCTGGAGCTCCGTGCAGGTCAAGCTGCTGGAGCCCCGCCCCCTCCGCTGCTATAGATGCCTACAACTGGGCCACGCAAGAGCGACCTGTACGGCGAAAGAAGACCGGACCAACGCCTGCTATCGTTGCGGCAAGCCAGGGCACAAAGCGACAGGCTGCTCAGAGGCGCCACATTGCGTGGTGTGTGCCGCGGCGGGTAAGCCAGCTAGGCATGCTGTGGGAGGTAAGGGTGCCTGCCCCCAACGGCAGCGAGGAGGGAAAAGAGGTGCTGGGCCGAAGGCGGCTCCGGTGACTGAGCGGACGCCCCGCGAGGAATCGATGGAGGTAAACAATGCCTAACGCGGCCCGCTCAGTTCTCCAGGTGAACATAAACCGCTGCGCCGCTGCTCAAGATCTCCTGCTGCAGCACATGGCGGAGTGGCGGTTGGGGGTGGCAATTGTGGCGGAACCCTACACGGTTCCAGACCGCCACAATTGGCTCGCAGACAGGTCCGGTTCAGTGGCAGTAGTGGGAGCATGGTCCACTACGACCCCAATCGTCCTCCGCGAGCGGGGAGACGGTTTCGTCGTTGTTGAGTGGGGAGGGTACGCTCTCATAGGGGTGTACTTCTCCCCAAATAAAAGCCTCGCCGAATTCGAGGCGTTTTTGGACGAGCTGGGCAGTGCAGTCCGTCGCACTGCGCCACTGCAAGTGGTCGTCGCCGGGGACTTCAATGCTAAGTCCTCGACCTGGGGATCCTCGGCGACGGACCCACGGGGCAGTGAAGTAGAGGACTGGGCGGCCTCTACGAACTTAGTTCTGCTCAACAGAGGCAATGCGCCGACCTGTGTCCGGCCGCAGGGGGAGTCCATAGTGGACCTCACTTTCGCTTCCCCTGCAACAGCAAGCCGAATTAGGGACTGGCAGGTCCTAGTAGAGACGGAGACGCTCTCGGATCACCAATATATCCGATTCTCCATCTGCAGCGTCTCCGTCTCCGGTGCTGGAATAGCCTCTCCATTTCCGCGGTGGGCGATAACGCGCCTCAATCGCGAGGTCGCTACCGAGGCAGCGATTGTGCAGGCGTGGGAGGCCGATTCGGCCCCAGTGCTGGCCGTGAGCGAGAGGGCCCTTTGGTTTCGCGAGGCACTGGCTCGCATCTGCGATGCCTCGATGCCTCGCGCCAGGCGACCTCCGCCAGACACGGCCATGTACTGGTGGTCGCAAGAGCTGGCTGCACTACGGGCGGCGTGCAAGCGCGCCAAGAAGTCGGTGGCGCGATACCGGCGCAGAAGAGTCCGCACGATGGAGGACGAGCGAAGGCTTGGCGACACGTATAGGGCCGCTAAGCAAGAGCTCCAGGCAGCGATAAGAGCTGCGAAGCGGCGCTCATGGGAGGAGCTGCTGGAGGGGCTTAGTAGGGATCCGTGGGGACGACCGTACCGCGCGATTCGCAATCGCTTGCGCAATCACGGCGTCCCGGTCACGGAAACCCTGGACCCCCAGCAGCTACAGCAGATGGTGGCAGTACTCTTTCCTCCTCAGGAGCCGGAGAGGACTCCTCCAGCGGTGAGTTTGGCCTTGGACGTCACCAACCAGGAGGCCCCACCCGTCTCGGACGGGGAATACGCCGGAATAATTGGGAGACTCCGGGGCAAAAAGACTGCCCCAGGGCCGGACGGCGTGCAAGCCCGCGTGCTTGTGCTTGCGTTGGAGGCAGGGTTGGAGTCGCCGTACAGGGCGCTCCTCGATACCAGCCTCCAATCAGGGCAGTTCCCAGCATGCTGGAAAGAGGGCAGGCTGGTGCTCGCCAAGAAGAGTGGCCGGTCAGACGACTCACCGTCGGCTTTCCGACCCATAGTGCTGCTGGACGAGGCGGGAAAGTGCTTCGAGAGAGTAGTCGCTTCCCGCATCTCGGAACACCTGCGCACTATGGGTCCAAATTTGTCGGACTGCCAGTTCGGCTTCAGAGAGGGTCGCTCAACGGTGGACGCGATCATGAGCGTCAAGGCCCTCTCTGCCGAGACAACCTCCAGAGGAGGCTCAGTGGTGGCGGTGTCGTTAGACATCGCCAACGCGTTCAACACGCTCCCGTTCCGGTGCATCCTGGAAGGACTGAAGTTCCACAGGGTGCCCGGGTATCTGCAGCGTCTAGCCGCAGACTACCTACGGGGGCGTGTCGTCCAATATGTGGACAGAGAAGGCCGCCTTGTCTCCCACAGAGTGGAGCGAGGAGTTCCACAGGGGTCGGTCCTCGGTCCGCTCCTGTGGAACATAGGGTATGACGCGGTGCTTCGCGGTGCCCTTCTTCGCGGGCTCTACCTGGTGTGTTACGCTGATGACACTCTGGTAGTTGCCCGCGGAGATAGCTATAGGGACGCGGCGATTCTGGCCACCGCTGGAACAGCTCAGGTGGTGGCCAGAATCAGAAGACTGGGCCTGAGCGTGGCGCTGGATAAAACCAGCGCCATATGCTTTCATGCGCCCCGCAGAGGCCTCCCAACTCTAACATCACGGTTGGGGGAGTGCAGATTGGAGTAGAGCCCTGCATAAAATATCTGGGCTTAATGATCGACAGCCGGTGGAGGTTCGGGGAGCATTTCCGGCGGATGGGCCCAAAGCTGGTGCGAACCGCGGCGGGTCTCGCCCGTCTGCTCCCGAACATTGGAGGACCGGGGTCGGCGTGTCGGCGTCTGTACGCCAACGTGGTCGCCTCGATGGCGCTCTATGGTGCCCCAGTGTGGTTGGATGCCCTGAGTCCCAGTAATAGATCCCTACTGAGAAGACCTCAGAGGGTCATGGCGATCAGGGCCATCCGGGGATACCGCACCATATCCTTCGAGGCGGCCTGTGCTCTAGCGGGCACCCCCCCTTGGGAGCTCCAGGCAGAGCTCTCAGACTTCCTGTACAGGAAAAGGGGCGAGGCGCGAGACATGGGCAGGCAGTACTGTCCCGCAGACGTGGAGAGATGGAGAAGGAGGGGCAATGCAGCCATGATGGCGAGGTGGTCGCAATTACTCCTTGAGCCGACGGCTGGACATTGGGCTATCGCCGGCATCCAGCCGTCGCTCAGGAAATGGGTCGAGCGCAAGTCGGGCTCCCTAAGGTACCACCTCACCCAGATGTTGTCGGGGCACGGGTGCTTCGACAGGTACCTGCACACTATTGTGTGCAGGGAGTCGAGCCCCGTGTGCCGGTCGTGTGACTGGGGAGTGCATGACACCGCCCAGCATACGCTGGAAGAGTGTCCAGCATGGACAGCTGAGCGGCTACACCTCATCGCCGCTGTCGGAGTAGACCTGTCATTGCCCGAGACCATCCGGGCAATGCTGGCCAGTAGGAGTGCGTGGACGGCGGTCTCGGAGTTCTGCGAGACCGTCATGTCCCGCAAAAGGGAGGCCCAACGCCTTAGAACGGACGATCCACTCGTGGAGGCGTCCAGGCGTCGGAGGATGGGGCAGCGTAGGTGGTTGCACCAAGCTGCGATGCCGTAGTGGGTGGCCTGCGGACGAATGTCGCTGGGGCGACAGGAGTCCGCATTGCACAGGCCCCCACCGCGAGGATGAGAGCGAGCCTTATGGGTTTCTGCTCGCTCTCATGCCCAACAGGGCGAGGAGGGTCTGCGTCCGTTCTTGACGCAGACAACGCTGCGACGGCCAGACGGGGTCAAGTGCTCAGCACGAATGCCCCCGGCCGTCGCCCGGCGTAGAGACGAAACCTGGTGGAGTTTTAGTGAGTAGGAGTCTCACATAACCCCGGCAGCCCCAGCTCCCGGGGTATCCATGAGGATTTCTCCACCTTAAAAAAAAAAAAAAAAAAAAAAAAAAACCTAACCTGGGGTGGGGTGCAAGGCGGTCACCTCCTCGTGGTGCACCCTGGAAACGGCGTCGGCGCCCGCTCTGCGGAATAGTCGCCGACGACGGCTAACGACTGCCAGGGGTATGGGGGGTTCTTCAGGGGAAATGGGGGGGAGGAAGAAAACCTCGGTAAAAATCACCCTAATCCCAAGGTCTCCCGCGCCGATGGGATGAATGGCCGGAGGGTGTCCGGTCATTAGCGGAGGGACCTCACCTAAAAAGGACAAAAGAATAATGGCAAGTTATAAAAGCGTACATATACTCCAGGAGGGTACCGGCCTAGCCGGAGAATCCCTCACGGGGCCCACGGGCCCCGTCTGCCCCACCGAATCTGGAGGGGGCAAACTCTGCCATTCGGTCGCTCGCAAGGGCGGCCTGAGCCAGGGGGGCTATAGCTCCGGGGGTGCGGAGGCGGTATCCGCTCAGACCACACCAACGGAGGGAAGATCGTTCCTGTCGGAGACCACCACCGACTCGGACGCCAAGGAGGGACGCGGGCGGTTACCCCGCAAGCGTTCTAGGATGAGGACGAGCGACGGGGATTCTGACTCCAGTGTGGCGACAGAAGTAGAAATCCCGAAGCAGAAAAGGGGCCGCGGAAGACCTCCGACCACTGGCCAGTACGTCGGCTTCCTTAAGGCCAAGCAAGAGCTGGCCAAGACAAAGAAGGCCGCGGAGTACGAAGAGGCAGTGAGGGAGTTGGAGAAGCGGGCTTATAAAACGCGAGTTGCGGTCCAAAGCAAACGGATTGAGTGCCCGCAAGAACAACTCCCGATCACCGAGGCGACGACGGCGGAGCTGCACAACGCCATCGAGGTGGAGTGTGGGCTCATCGCGGAGGCGGCGGCGAAGTCGTCGCACCTCAAGGGCCAAGTAATCAAGGCCTTCAAACAGAGCGTGGCTGCCATAAAAGAAAGGGCGGCTGAGTTAGCCTCGTTATCATCGACTGAGGAGTCAAGGCGTGTCTCGAAAGAGAACGCGCGGCTCAGGGGGGAGGTGGCGGAACTGCGCCAAGAAATTGCGCAGCTCCGGGCGGAAGTGCGGGCGTCAATCCCTGCCGCACCACCGACCCCCATGGAGACAGCGGTTCCGGGCGCAAGGTCGGCTCCACCGGCTGACAGGGAAGAGTGGATGCGGGCGGCCATGCTGCAAATAGGCAACATGGTGAACGCCCGTATCGAGTCTTTGGAGGCGAGACTCAGCTTGCCTCCCGAGCGGATGCGTCCGCCGTTGGCCGCCGATGCCAAGGCGGTAAAAGCAGCAGCCAAACAACCCACGACATCAAGTGGGAGGAAGCTGCGGCCCCAAGAAGGGTGCCGAAAAGTCAGAGGCTGCAACACCCTCAGCTGCAATTGCAGGGGAAGAGGCCTGGACCTTGGTCACCGGCAATAAAAGGGGTAAGAAGAGGTCAGCTTCAAAACCGGCAGCCCAGCCGCTGCCGAAAACGAGGGAAAGGAAGGGGCCCAAGAAGCCTAAGAAGCCCAAGGCCAAGCGCAGGGCAAAACCACCGCGTACTCAGGCGGTCGTAATAGCCGCGCCGCCGGAGGAAAAGGCAGACTACGCCAGCATCCTCAAGAACGTGCGGGACCGGGTGAACCTGTCCGAACTCGGTATTGAGGGCGGGTTCAAGTTCCGCACGACGGCGACCGGCGCGCGGCTGTTAGAAATGCCCGCTGCTGTGAGCGCCGAGAAGGCGGACCAGTTAGCGGCGCACATTAAGAGCGTCATTCCGGAAACAATGAGAGTCGTCCGGCCACATAAGTCGGTAGACGTCCGACTCACCGGTCTGGACGACTCCATCACCGGCGAGGATGTGCTCAGGGCGCTGGCGGCAAAGGGAGCCTGCCCCCTAAGCCATATTAAGGTGGGCGACATTAAGATCGGTCCTGGGGGTATTGGGGCGGCTTGGGCCCAAATACCGATGGCGGCAGCCAAGGCCTTAACAGCGGGCCGTCTGCTGATTGGGTGGAGCTCGGTGCAGGTCAAGCTGCTGGAGCCCCGCCCTCTCCGCTGCTTTAGGTGCCTGCAGCTGGGGCACACCAAGGCGGCGTGTAAGGCTTCGGAGGACCGCGGGAGCGCATGCTACCGCTGCGGGAAGGACGGCCACAAAGCGGGAGCCTGCTCAGAGGCACCGCATTGCGTGGTGTGTGACGCGGCGGGCAAGCCTGCTAACCATGCGGTGGGGGCAAGGGTGCTTGCCTCCCCGACGGCAGAGAGGGAAAAGAGGTGCTGGGCCGAAGGCGGTTCCGGTGGCTGAGCGGGCGTCCCGCGAGGAACCAATGGTAGTAGAAAATGCCTAACGCGGCCCGCTCAGTTCTCCAGGCGAACGTAAACCGCTGCGCCGCTGCTCAGGACCTCCTCCTGCAGCACATGGCGGAGTGGCGGTTGGGGGTGGCAATTGTGGCGGAACCCTACACGGTTCCAGACCGCCACAATTGGCTTGCAGACCGGACGGGCACAGTGGCCGTGGTCGGAGCGTGGTCCTCGAACACCCCAATCGTCTTGCGCGAAAGGGGAGACGGCTTCATTGTTGCGGGGTGGGGAGAGTACGTTCTCGTAGGAGTGTACTTCTCCCCCAATAAGACCCTCGCCGAATTTGAGGCCTTCTTGGTGGAGCTGGGCGGTGCGGTCCGACGGGCCGCGCCGTTACAAGTGGTCGTCGCCGGGGACTTCAATGCTAAGTCCTCGACCTGGGGATCCTCGGCGACGGACCCACGTGGCAGTGAAGTGGAGGATTGGGCTGCCTCACATAATCTTTCTCTGCTCAACCGAGGCAGGGTGCCGACTTGCGTCCGTCCGCAGGGGGAGTCTATAGTAGACCTCTCCTTTGCGACCCCTGCGACGGCCAGACGAGTGCACGACTGGCGTGTACTGGAGGAGACGGAGACGCTGTCGGATCACCAGTACATCCGATTCTCCATCTACGGCGTCTCCGTTTCAGGTGGTGGTGGCTCAGCCCCCGTCTTCCCGCGTTGGGCAATCACGCGGCTTAACAAAGAGATAGCCACAGAAGCCGCGATTGTACAGGCTTGGGAGGCCGACTCGGCCCCAGAGCAGGCCGTGAGCGAGAGGGCCCTATGGTTCCGCGAGGCACTGGCTCGCATATGCGATGCCTCGATGCCTCGCGCCAGGCGCCCTCCGCCAAACACGGCTATGTATTGGTGGTCAGAAGAGATTGCCGCACTCCGTGCAGCGTGTAAGCGCGCCAAGAAATCGGTGGCGCGATACCGGCGCAGAAGGGTCCAGATGGTGGACGATGAGCGGCGGCTCATTGATGCTTATAAGGCCGCCAAACAACATCTGCAGGCGGCCATAAGAGCAGCGAAGCGGCGCTCGTGGGAGGAGCTACTGGAGGGGCTCAGTAGGGACCCGTGGGGACGACCGTACCGCGCGATTCGCAGTCGCCTGCGCAGTTACGGCGTCCCGGTCACGGAAACCCTGGACCCTCAGCAGCTGCAGGAGACGGTGGCTGCGCTATTTCCAGCGCAGGACGAAGGAACGATCCCACTTGATGCCAGCGGGTCGACGGCCGAAGACGACTCTGAGGCCCCGCCAGTCTCCGACGGAGAGTTTGCGGGCATAATCGAAAGGCTTCGGGCTAAGAAGACTGCCCCTGGACCCGACGGGGTTCACGCCCGGGTACTAGCTCTGGCGTTGGAGACTGCGTTGGAGACGCCATACCGGGCGCTCCTGGACACCAGCCTCCGAACGGCAGAGTTTCCGTCAACCTGGAAGCAGGGCAGGCTGGTGCTTGCCAGGAAGAAGGGCCGCACGGACAATTCGTCATCGGCGTTCCGGCCCATAGTGCTGCTGGACGAGGCGGGGAAGTGCTTTGAGAGGGTGGTCGCTTCCCGCATAGTTGAACACCTGCGCACTGTGGGTCCGGATTTGGCGGATTGTCAATACGGATTCAGAGAGGGCCGCTCTACCATCGATGCAATCATGTGCGTCAAGGCCCTCTCTGCCGAGTCGATCTCCCGGGGTGACACAGTAGTGGCGGTGTCTTTAGACATCGCCAATGCATTCAACACGCTCCCGTTCTGGTGCATCCTGGACGGACTAGTGTTCCACAGGGTGCCCAGGTATCTGCAGCGTCTAGTTGCGGACTATCTGCGGGAGCGTGTTGTCCTATATCAAAATAGGGCGGGTGTCCTTATCAGGCATCCAGTGAGTCAGGGAGTTCCACAGGGGTCGGTTCTTGGCCCGCTCCTGTGGAACATCGGTTATGATGTGGTGCTTCGTGGTGCACTCCTTCGCGGGCTCTACCTGGTGTGCTACGCTGACGACACTCTGGTAGTTGCCCGCGGAGACTCATTCAGGGATGCGGCGATTCTGGCCACTGCTGGAACAGCTCAGGTGGTGGCCAGAATCAGAAGGTTAGGGCTGAACGTGGCGCTGGATAAAACCAGCGCCGTGTGTTTTCACGGGCCGCGCAGGAGGCCTCCCCCCAACTCTAACATCACGGTTGGGGGGGTACAGATCGCAGTGGGGTCCAATCTCAAATACCTGGGCCTCACAATAGACAGCCGGTGGAGTTTTGGGGAGCATTTTCGGCGGATGGGACCCAAGTTGGTGCGAACCGCGGCGGGTCTCGCCCGTCTGCTCCCCAACGTCGGTGGACCTGGGTCGACGTGCCGGCGCCTGTACGCTGGCGTGGTGGCGTCGATGGCGCTGTATGGCGCACCAGTGTGGGTCGGTGCCCTGAACGCCAGTAACAGGGCTCTGCTGAGGCGCCCTCAGCGAGTCATGGCGATCAGGGCAATCCGCGGGTACCGCACCATCGGGTTCGAGGCAGCTTGTGCCCTAGCAGGCACCTCCCCTTGGGAGCTTCAGGCGGAACTCTCCGCCTCATTGTACAGAAAGAGGTGTGAGGCGCGCAGCGCCGGAAGAGGGTTCCGCCCCAGTGACCTGGAGCGGTGGAGGAGGAGGGGCACAGAAGAGCTGCTGACAGAGTGGTCGCAAGCGCTGCTTGAGCCGACGGCTGGACATTGGGCTATTGCCGGCATCCAGCCGTCGCTCCGGAAATGGGTCGAGCGAAAATGGGGCTCCCTGACGTTCCACCTGACGCAAGTGCTATCAGGACACGGGTGCTTCGACAGGTACCTGCACACTATTGTGTGCAGGGAGTCGAGCCCCGTGTGCCGCTCGTGTGACTGGGGTGTGGAGGACACCGCCCAACATACACTAGAAGAGTGTCCGGCATGGACGGTTGATAGGTTACGCCTAATCGCTGTCGTTGGCACGGACCTCACATTGCCCGAGACCATCCGGGCAATGTTGAGCAGCAGGCGTGCGTGGACGGCGGTCTCGGAGTTTTGCGAGGCCGTCATGTCCCGGAAAAGGGAGGCCCAACGCCTTAGAGACGACGATCCCCTGGCGGAGGCGTCGCGGCGTTGGAGGACGGGGCAGCGTAGGAGGTGGTGGCACCGAGCTGCGCTGCCGTAGTGGGTGGCCTGCGGACGAATGTCGCTGGGGCGACAGGAGTCCGCATTGCACAGGCCCCCGCGAGGATGAGAGCGAGCCTTATGGGTTTCTGCTCGCTCTCATGCCCAACAGGGCGAGGAGGGTCTGCGTCCACCTTTGACGCAGACAACGCTGCGACGGTCAGACGGGGCCAGGTGCCCAGCACGAATGCCCCCGGCCGTCGCCCGGCGTAGAGATGAAACCTGGTGGAGTTTTAGTGAGTAGGAGTCTCACATAACCCCGGCAGCCCCAGCTCCGGGGTATCCATGAGGATTTCTCCACCTTAAAAAAAAAAAAAAAAAAAAAACCTAACCTGGGGTGCAAGGCGGTCACCTCCTCGTGGTGCACCCTGGAAACGGCGTCGGCGCCCGCTCTGCGGAATAGTCGCCGACGACGGCTAACGACTGCCAGGGGTATGGGGGGTTCTTCAGGGGAAATGGGGGGGAGGAAGAAAACCTCGGTAAAAAATCACCCTAATCCCAAGGTCTCCCGCGCCGATGGGATGAATGGCCGGAGGGTGTCCGGTCATTAGCGGAGGGGACCTCACCCTAAAAAAGGAAACACAAGAAAATGGCAAGTTCTAAAAGCGTAAAACTACTCCAGGAGGGTACCGGCCTAGCCGGAGAATCCCTCACGGGGCCTTCGGGCCTCGTCTGCCCCACCGAATCTGGAGGGGGCAAACTTTGCCATTCGGTCGCCCGCAAGGGTGACCTGAGCCAGGGGCTGTACTTCCGGGGTGTGGAGGCGGTATCCGCCCAAACCGCACCAACGGAACAAAAATCGGACTCCACGTCCAGACGTGCGCGTCAGCGCCAAGAGAAGGAGAAGCGTAGCGCTCTAATTGACGAAGAGAGGTCGTTTCTCTCTGAGACCACGACGGACTCCGACGGGTCGAAGAGAGGACGAAAACGATCCCGATCAGGTATTAGACAAGATGGGGAAAGCGGCTCTGACTCCAGCAGAGAAAGAGATTGCGAAGTTCCTACCCAGAAAAGGGGCCGCGGTAGGCCTCCTACAACAGGGCAGTGGGTAGGCTTTTTTAAGGCAAAGCAGGAACATGCTAAAGCCAGAGCTGAAGCCGAATATAAAGAGGCCGTAAGCAATATGGAAGAGAAGGTGTATGACACTCGGACTGCAATAAAAGGCAAGCGGGTGGAGTGCCCAGCAGTTCATCAGCCGATAACCAGTGCTACGGCTGAAGAACTTAGTAAGGCCATTGATGCAGAGTGTGGGCTGATCGCAGAGGCGGCAGCTAAGTCATCACACCTCAAGGGGCAGGTTCTCCGGACCTTCAAGCTGAGCGTCGCGGCAATAAAAGAGCGGGCGACGGAATTATCGTCATTGACCGTGTCGGAGGAGACTCGCAGGGTCTCAGCCGAGAACGCACGACTCAGGTGGGAAGTCGAGGAACTGCGCAAAGAGATCGCGCAGCTCCGATCAGAATTGAAGGCGACCACGGGGCCAGCCGTCGAACCGAGTCGTATGGAGACCGATGCCGCTCCTGTGGTGTCTCTGGGTGCGACGTCGGGTCGATCTCCGGATATGGAGGAATGGATGCGGGCGGCCATGCTGCAGATTGGCAACATGGTTAACGCCCGCATCGAATCATTAGAAGCGAGGCTAAACTTGCCGCCAGAGCGAGTGCGTCCACCACTTGCAGCGGATGTCAAAGCGGCCAAAACAGTGGCAAAGCAGCAGCCGCGACTCAGCGGGCAGGGAGCCAAAGCCCCTCAGAAAAAAGGTGCGGGCCCTGGGAAAGAAGGCGGCCAGAGACTGGAGGTAGCAGGCCCTTCAGCTTCAAAGGACAGCGAAGAGAACAGCTGGACACTAGTGGCCAAAAAGAAGAAGGCGAGCAAGAAGCCTCCACCGCCAACGAAGAAGAGTAAGGGAAAGGGCCCAAAAGCCCAAACGGAAACGTGCAGCCAAACCACCACGCACTCAGGCTGTGGTAATCGCTGCACCGCAGGACGCGAGCATAAATTATGCGGACGTCCTAAAGAACGTGCGGAACCACGTGAACCTGGCCGAACTAGGGCTGGAGGGCGGGTTCAAGTTCCGCAAGACGGCGACCGGCGCTCGTTTATTGGAGATGCCCCCTGCGGTGAGCCCGGAGAAGGCTGACCAGCTGGCGGACAAGATAAGGAGAGTCCTCCCGGACTCTTTAAAAGTCATCCGGCCTCACAAGTCGGTGGACGTTAGGCTGACAGGTCTGGATGACTCCATATCGAGAGAGGAGATAGAGAGGGCGCTATCCACAAAGGGCTCTTGCCCACCAGAGCATATCAAGGTGGGCGATATAAAAATCGGCTCTGGAGGCATAGGGGCGGTATGGGCCAAAGTTCCTATGGCTGCAGTCAAAGCGCTGACAGAGGGGCGTCTGCTGATAGGGTGGAGCTCCGTGCAGATCAAGCTGCTGGAGCCCCGCCCTCTCCGCTGCTTCAGGTGCCTTGAACTGGGGCACACCAGAGCGGCCTGCAAGGCAAAGGAAGACCGCAGCGACGCCTGCTATCGCTGCGGCAAGGCGGGACATAGGGCGACGGCCTGTCTGGAGGTGCCGCACTGCGTCGTGTGCGCCGCGGCGGGTAAGTCGGCCAAACACGTTGTTGGGGGCAAAGGCTGCTCACCGCCGACACAGAAGAGGAAAGGAGGTCCTGGGCCCAAGGCGGCTACGGTGACCGAGCGGACGTCCCGCGAGGAAACGATGAACGTCGATAATGCCTAACGCGGCCCGCTCGGTCATCCAGGCGAATCTAAATCGCTGCGCCGCTGCACAGGACCTTCTCCTGCAGCACATAGCGGAGTGGCGGTTGGAGGTGGCAATTGTGCCTTAAAGGAGGCCCAACGCCATCGGACCGATGACCCCTTGGGAGGCGTCGCGGCGTTGGAGGACGGGGCAGCGTAGGAGGTGGTGGCACCAAGCTACGCTGCCCTGGTGGGTGGCCTGCGGACGAATGTCGCTGGGGCGACAGGCGTCCGCATTGCACAGGTCCCCCGCGAGGATGAGAGCGAGCCTACGGGTTTCTGCTCGCTCTCATGCCCAACAGGGCGAGGAGGGTCTGCGTCCACTTTTGACGCAGACAACGCTGCGACGGTCAGACGGGGCCAGGTGCTCAGCACGAATGCCCCCGGCCGTCGCCCGGCGTAGAGACGAAACCTGGTGGAGTTTTGGTGAGTAGGAGTCTCACATAACCCCGGCAGCCCCAGCTCCGGGGTATCCATGATGGATTTCTCCACCTAAAAAAAAAAAAAAAAAAAAAAACCTAACCTAACCTAACCTAACCTGGGGTGCAAGGCGGTCACCTCCTCGTGGTGCACCCTGGAAACGGCGTCGGCGCCCGCTCTGCGGAATAGTCGCCGACGACGGCTAACGACTGCCAGGGTATGGGGGTTCTTCAGGGGAAATGGGGGGGGAGGAAGAAAACCTCGTTAAAAATCACCCCAAACCTAAGGTCTCCCGTGCCGACAGGTTGAATGGCCGGAGGGTGTCCGGCCACTAGCGGAGGACCTCACCCTATAAAAAGGAAAAATTGATAAAATGGCAAGTTCTAAAAACGGCAAACTACTCCAGGAGGGTACCGGCATAGCCGGAGAATCCCTCACGGGGCCCTTGGGCCCCGTCTGCCCCACCGAATCTGGAGGGGGCAAACTTCGCCATTCGGTCGCCCGCAAGGGCGGCCTGAGCCAGGGGGGCTACAGTTCCGGGGATGCGGAGGCGGTATCCGCCCAGACCGCATCATCGGTGGTTGAGGACAGGTCGTTTCTCTCAGAGACGACCACGGACTCAGAGGCGACGGCGGGAAGCAAGCGAGGTCCTCGCAAGCGATCCCGTTCCGGGATGAGAACCTGCGACGGGGACTCCGACTCCAGCGTGGAGACGGAGGTCGAAGTCCCGAAGCAGAAGAGAGGCAGGGGAAGGCCTCCTACAACGGGCCAGTGGGTCGGCTTTTTTAAGGCCAAACAAGACCTGGCGAAAAAGAAAGCCGCCGCGGAGTACGAAGAGGCCGTGAAAAGCCTAGAGAAGAAGGCGTATGCTACGCGGATTGCGGTCCAGGGCAAGCGCTCTGAGTGCCCGCGCGTAGAGCAACCGCTCACTTGCGCAACGTCGGAGGAGCTGCACAACGCCATCGAGGCGGAGTGCGGACTCATAGCGGAGGCAGCAGGGAAGTCTTCCCACCTGAAAGGCCAGATCTTGCGGACCTTTAAGCTCAGTGTCGCTTCCATCAAGGAAAGGGCAGCTGAGCTAGCTTCACTGAGCACAACGGAGGAAACGAGGCGAGTGTTCCGAGAGAACGCTCGGCTCAAAGGGGAGGTGGCGGAACTGCGCCAGGAGATTGCGCAGCTCCGGGCGGAAGTGCGTGCGACAGTCTCTGCCGCACCACCAACTGCTATGGAGACCGCGACAGCTCCTGCGCCGAGCTCAAGCGCGAGGCCGGTTCCACCGGCAGACAGAGAGGAGTGGATGCGGGCGGCCATGGTGCAAATAGGCAACATGGTCAACGCCCGCATCGAGTCTTTGGAGGCAAGACTCAGCTTGCCTCCGGAGCGAGTGCGTCCGCCGCTGGCCGCCGATGCCAAGGCGGCTAAAGCTGCGACCAAACAGCCTGCTACTTCCAGTGGGAAGAAAGCTGCGGGCCCCCAGAAGAAGGGTGTCCAAAGTTCAGAGGCTGTAGCGCCCTCATCTTCCAACGCCGGTGAAGAGGCCTGGACCATCGTCACTGGCAACAAAAAGAGGAAGAAGCCGACTCAGAAACCATCTGCCCAACCGCCGCAGAAGGCAAGAGGAAAGAATGGGAAAAGGCTCAAAAAGCCCAAATCAAAGAGGACGGTGAAGCCACCACGAACGCAGGCGTTGGTGATTGCAGCGCCTCCAGAAGAGAAGACTGATTACGCCGCCGTGCTCAAGAACGTACGGAACAAGGTGAATCTAGCCGACTTGGAAATAGTTGGCGGATTCAAGTTCCGTACGACAGCGTCTGGCGCGAGGCTGCTCGAAATGCCTGCTAACGTGAGCGCTGAGAAGGCGGATCTTTTGGCGGATCGAATAAGGATGGCCCTCCCGGAGACGATTAGAGTCGTCCGGCCACACAAGTCGGTAGACGTCCGGCTTTCCGGTTTGGACGACTCTATCTCCGGGGAGGATGTGCAGAGGGCACTCGCCGCAAAGGGCGCCTGTCCGCCGGAGCACATAAAGGTGGGAGAAATAAAAGCCGGCTCCAGAGGGACTGGGTCGGTTTGGGCTCAGGTGCCGATGGCGGCAACAAAGGCGATAACAGCGGGCCGCCTGCTGATAGGGTGGAGCTCCGTGCAGATCAAGCTGCTGGAGCCCCGCCCTCTACGCTGCTTCAGGTGCCTTCAACTGGGGCACGCCAGAGCGGCCTGCAAGGCAAAGGAGGACCGCAGCGACGCCTGCTATCGCTGCGGCAAGGCCGGCCACAAGGCGACGTCCTGCATGGAGTCGCCGCATTGTGTGGTGTGTGCCGCAGCGGGCAAGCCAGCGAGGCATCGTGTGGGTGGCAAGGGTGCTTGCCCCTCAACGGCAGCGAGGAGGAAGAAGAGGTGCTGGGCCGAAGGCGGCTCCGGTGACCGAGCGGACGTCCCGCGAGGAAATGATGAACGTCGATAATGCCTAACGCGGCCCGCTCGGTCATCCAGGCGAATCCAAATCGCTGCGCCGCTGCACAGGACCTTCTCCTGCAGCACATAGCGGAGTGGCGGTTGGAGGTGGCAATTGTGCCGTAAAAGGGAGGCCCAACGCCATCGAACCGACGACCCCCTTGCGGAGGCGTCGTGGCGTTGGAGGACGGGGCAGCGTAGGAGGTGGTGGCACCAAGCTACGCTGCCCTGGTGGGTGGCCTGCGGACGAATGTCGCTGGGGCGACAGGCGTCCGCATTGCACAGGTCCCCCGCGAGGATGAGAGCGAGCCTATGGGTTTCTGCTCGCTCTCATGCCCAACAGGGCGAGGAGGGTCTGCGTCCGAATAGACGCAGACAACGCTGCGACGGCTAGACGGGGCCAGGTGCTCAGCACGAATGCCCCCGGCCGTCGCCCGGCGTAGAGACGAAACCTGGTGGAGTTTTAGTGTGTAGGAGTCTCACATAACCCCGGCAGCCCCAGCTCCGGGGTATCCATGAGGATTTCTCCACCTTAAAAAAAAAAAAAAAAAAAAAACCTAACCTAACCTAACCTTTTTTTTTTTTTTTTTTTTTTTTTTTTTTTTTTTTTTTTTTTTTTTTTTATGTCGGAAAATGCTGTTACGCATGCCCTCGCGCGCCATGTGATGATAAAGTGCGAGGGGTATGTGGGGCTCCCGAGGTTGGTCAACCTAACCTACTTACCCTAACCTTACCTAACTAACCTAAACCCAACCTAATCTAAACCCGACCTAACCTAAACTGACCAACCTAATTTTCCGGCCTACCCACTAAAAACCGACGGGCGCCTTCTTATCGCATGCAACAGGCCGGGATCAGCGGAGCCTTACTCCAATGCCTTGTTGCAGCGATTGCCGCGTTGCGTTGTATAGCGGCTCTCCTCAGTGTACATTGTACACATTCTCATATCCGGGTTCAAATGTCAAATCCGGGTGTCACGGGGCAAGCCGCGCATAATTGCGACGGCGTCGCCCCGGTCGTCTTATCCTTTGCGGAGCGGCGTTGGGATCGGTCTCCCTCAGCCGCTCCGCGTTCTCCTTGTCCGATATGACGGCCTCGCAGAACGCTTTGAAGGCGTTCCACGGGCCGTCCGTGTCGCCTCCCACAATCGTACGAAGTACGTTGGGGAGCGACAAGTCCTGTCCAAAAACCGTTGCAAGGGTCGACCTAGGGCCGACCCAAGCCGGGCACTCCTCCACCGTGTGTTGCGCGGTATCGATGGCGCCTCCACACTCATGACATTCGGGAGTCGCTTCCCTCCCGGCGATGCGGTGAAGATACTTTCCGAAGCATCCGTGTCCGGAAAGCACCTGCACCAGCCGGTATGAGAGCGATCCCCATCTTCTTTCAACCCATTTCTCAAGAACTGGGCAGATGGCGTCTAAGGTCCAACGACCGACATTCCGATTCCGACCCAGTTCTTCCTTCCATCGAGCGATGGTTAGCAAACGGCTGTTTTTTCGCCATTCTTTTATGACCTCCGGAGGCGGGTCGAAGCCACGCCTCCTAGATGCCGTCTTTCGCCAATAAATTTCGGCCAAGGCAGCCGCTTCTAAATGCCAGGGCGCGAGACCGGCGATGACACACACTGCATCGTACGACACAGTGCGATACGCCTTCGCTACCCTGATGGCAACTATGCGTTGCGACTGCCTTAGCGTCGCTTTATTGCTGTTGCAGAGCCTGTCGGCCCAGATGGGGCAGCCGTACAGGGCTCTGGACTTAACAATTCCCGCAAATAGGCGGCGACACCCTCCGCTCGGCCCGCCAACGTTCGGCATGATACGGCTTAAAGCCATAGCCGTGGCGGTGAGCTTGGGGGCTAGTGCCACAAAGTGGGCCTTGAAAGACCATCTGGGGTCTAGGACGAGTCCGAGATATTTGAGTGTGGTCCCAATAGGAATCGGGACCCCACCGACAACGATTCTTGCCCCGGGCGGGGGAGCCTTCCTCGGTCCGTGGAAGCAGATGGCCTCGGACTTATCGAGAGCTACTCGTAGCCCGAGGCACCTGATGCGCGAAACCACTTGCGCCACCCCCGCCGTCGCCAGCAGACACGCCTCCCTAAATGTCCGGCCTCTAGCCGTGACCAGTGTGTCATCGGCGTAGCAAATTAGGTTGACGCCCCTTAATAATGCGCCACGCAAGACACGGTCATATCCGATATTCCACAGGAGTGGTCCTAAGACCGACCCCTGCGGAACGCCACAGCCCATTGTGTGCCGTGTCCAACCTTCCCGACTCGGAAAGATGATAGCCCGGTCAGAAAGGTACGATCCTATCACCAGACGGAGGTATTCTGGAATGCCGTGGTGCCGGAGTCCACTCATTATTGCCTCCCACGGGATGGTGTTAAAGGCGTTGGCAATGTCGAGTGAAACTGCCAAGACCACCCCTCCCTGCGATGTCGATTCCTCGCAGACGTCCCTCAGCCTCGCGACAGCGTCGATGGTAGACCTTGCGGTCCGGAAACCGAACTGCGTGTCGGATAGATCCGGACCGACTGCCGCGAGGTGCTGCTTGATGCGGGCAGCTATGATGCGCTCATAGAGCTTGCCCGCTTCGTCTAACAACACAATTGGCCTATAGGCCGAGGGGGAATCCGGCGGCTTCCCAGCCTTTCGCAACAGGATGAGTTGCCCCACTTTCCACTGCGCAGGGAAGATTCCGCTCTGAAAGAGCTCGGAGATTAACTCCCGGAATCTCTCGTCTAATCCGGATTTAAGGGCGAGCCACCAGACTCGGCCGTGAAGGCCGTCAGGCCCTGGGGCAGTTGTTTTGCCCTGGAGTTTTTGTGCGGCGACCCCGATCTCCGCGAGTGTCACCTCCGGTGCACTTGTCTCTCTGGAGACCGGCTCTCCCCGCCAACTGGTGGAAGTGTTGGAAGGAGGGAACAGCGTCGAAACGACTGTCTCGAGGAAAGCCGGCTCCATGGACGAAGTCAGAGGTGGGGCCCAGGGGCGAAGCTTACTCATTACGAGTTTATACGGTCGCCCCCAGGGATCGAGCTCCAAGGTGTTCAGGAGCTCCTCCCACGCTCTTTCCTTCGACGCGCCAATCTCCTTTCTGAGAGCGGCCTTCGCGGTCTGGTAATCCGCGTAGAGGCCGCTTTCTACGTCTGGGTCTCGGGAAGAGGGATTTCTTCTTCGGTAGCGGGTATACCGGCGGCGGGCTGTCACACAAGCCGCTCGGAGCTGAGCCAGTTCGGGCGACCACCAGTGAACCCGGTCACGGGGCGGAAGTGGACGGACGCGTGGCATCGCGACGTCACTGATGTGTGACATCGCTTCAGCGAACCAATCCACCTCGCTCTGTGCCGTCGCGTTGGAAGGCTTGGGGCACCAGGCCTGTACCAATGCCGCTTCGATGAGCGCGTCCCTCTGGAGGTTTTTTCGAGACCATCTCGGGCCTACTTCTCGAGGTGGTCGCGCGAGGCTCCGCGAAACTGGGGCGGACCGAGGGAGATCGACCATGAACCGGATATACCGATGGTCGGACAGAGTCTCCACCTCGGTCAGAACCTCCCAGTTCTCGATACGGCGCGATAGGACGGGGCTTGCGAACGTTACGTCCACGATGGAACCGCCTAGCATGCGCACACAGGTGTTCTCGGACCCTCGGTTGAGAGGGACCAAGTTGTGCGCAGCGAGCCACTCGACCAGGAGGTCGCCTCTAAGGTCCGACTCCCTGGATCCCCACAGCGTGGATTTGGCGTTCAGATCCCCCGCCACTATTACCTCCAGAGGGCTGCACCATCGAACGAGTGAACTCACCTCCGAGAGGTAAAGTTCGAACTCGTCGAGGGGGCGGTTGGGGGAAAAATATGTCCCCACCACGGCCAGTCCGTCAATTTTGACGGCTACGCATCCGTTTCCGCGACGTGTTGCACCGATGTTTAGTGGCGAGCCGACATTGGCCGGGACGGCGATGGCGACAAGGTTGTCATTATCACCGACCCAGTTATTCCTATCCGGAACCAAGTACGGCTCCGCCACTATTGCAACATTGATCGACCACTGCGCCAGGCTCTGAAACAGAAGATCCTGGGCCCTGGCACAGTGATTCAAATTCGTCTGTAGAATTTGTAGGGCCATATTAAACAATTACGGCCTCGTCGGTCTCCATTCTTGCCCCGTTCGGCTGGGGCAGTGCCTTTGTAGGTGACACTCTTCTGGACACCTTTCGTTTGGGGGCCGAACACGATGTTCCTCCCAAACGGTGTGTCGATTTCTTCCCCAGTGCGGCACACACGCTGCACTGGGGCTTATTCCTGCAATCGGCCGCCTTGTGGCCTGGTTGCCCACACCTCAGGCACAGGTGGCTACGGTCTTCCGCTGAGCAGCGGCTGGCGACGTGGCCGCCTTCGAGGCACCTGTAACACCTGAGGTCGCGGGGCTTTTGTATCGCCACGTGAGCGACTACCCATCCTATGAGTAACCTGCCTTCGGAGATCTTTTTGCGGCTGTGATCGGGCAGGTCACCCAGGCCGCGAACAGACCTCTTCTGTCTGGATGGACTCCGCTGACCCTGACCTGTTCAAGCGGACACTCGCCCTTTGTAGAGACCGCCCGCCTGACGTCTTCGGCGGTCACGGAGTCATCCAGACCAGAGATTTGAACGCCTGTAGATTTGAAAGGTCTGGCGACCTTGACGCCGTTCCTACCTAGCGCTTCGCTAAGCTTCTCTGCCAGCGAGTCTGCGACGGCATCCTTGCCAGTCCCGGGGATCTGCAGAATCGCAGCCCCCGTGACCGCACGGCGATACTTAACTGCCTCGATGCCCAGACCACTGAGGTCGACCTTCTCCTTGGCCTCCCTCATGATCTGGGCATAGGTCAGTCCCTGGCCTTTCCCCTCTTCGGTCACCGTTATAACGACGGCTGCGGACCGGGGGGCCTTGAGTTTCGGCTTCGCCTTTGCTTGGCCTCGGACTGCTTACTCGGCCGTGACCTTGGTCGTGCCTCACCTTTCGACTTCTTCTTTTGCGCTTGGAGCGCACGCGATGTCGTCGGTAGCGATTTTCCCGCTTGTGGTTTCTCCTTGCGTCCCTTCCTGGCCACCTTCACCCAGGCGCTTTCTTCCGCCTCAGGATTCGGCGGCCGAGAAGGGAGGCTTTCTTGCGTAGGAGCAACTGAATCTGGCTTAGTGGCCGGCGGGGATGGGGCCACTTCAGTAACTCTCTTCTTCTTCTTTTTCTTTTTCTTCCCCTCAGTATCCGGGATGGTCACAGGAGCCGCAGAGATGTTCTTTCTGCTCTCTTCTTTTCTGGTATCTGCCGCAAGTGGGGGTCGAAGTCGCGGCGCGGGATTTAGCCGCGGCTCCAGACCCTCTATTTGGGCGTTAACGCGAGTCCCGACTGCTCTCAGAATTCGGGCCTCGAGTTCCTCCACGTCGAGCGTCTTCGCCGCCCGAGTTTCCTTTGTAAGCTCCTTCATTTGTTGCTGAAGGTCACTCACCTGCCGGCGAAGGCGCTCGTTGTCTTCGCGCAGTGCTCGCGTTTCCCCAGTGAGGGTTTGTTGCGCGAGCACTATAGAGTCTTCTTTGATGGACTCTGCGGCTTCCTTTAGGGCGCGAACAAATGTCCCCTTGAGGTTAGAGGAACCTTTGGCCACCCTTATCACGACATCTAAACTTGCCTCGATCCTTTGTAGAATATTGGTCGCTGTGTCCTTTCCTGTTTTAGAACCACCTGGAGCCTCCACCGAACCAACCATTAGCGGTATCTCCGAACGGGTTCTGCGAGCCTCTGCGACCGATTCTATGAGCTCAGCCTCGGCGCGAGTCTTCATCTCGTCTTCAACGGCTTTAAGGTACGCCTTCTTCGCCTCTGCGAGACCGACGTATTCGCCTGTGGTCGGCGGCCGACCTCTCCCTTTGACTTTCTGTTTTGGAGCGCTCGAGGTGGGAACATCTGTTGCACTGTCCCCACTATCACTCTTCCTGCATCTCTTACGCCCATTGCTCCAAAGCCGGCCAGGAGTCCCCTGATCCAGGGACTCGAGAGAGCCGACTCGTGTGGACGACACACTGCGCCATGTGTCCGAGTCAGCGTCGGACATTCGTCTTTCTCCATCTGTGCGAGTGTTGTTTCCCGCTGTGGTGGGTACCGGCATCGGCATGCGAGCCAGTACCACCTGCAACTGTCTTCCTGTGGAAGCTGTTGCGCTACTCGCCATCGAGATTGTCGAGCCGTCGGACTCGTTACCTCCTTCTTCTCCTGCCCTCGACGGTCGGGGCGTGGTCCGACGCGTAAAGCGCCCACGCCCGTCCCGGACGCCTCTCGAGTGCGGTCGTGCACCCCCCTGACCGCTGTTGGTACGTTCGTCTTCCGCTCGCCAGCGGAAATGCGTTCTACAGGTGTGGTGTGGGCGGGTTCCGCCTCCACAACCTGAGAGCGAATGCAATTGTTGCCACCCCCAGAATTCGAGGGGCAGCCGGAGCAAGCCGAAGCCAGCTCCGGGAGGGATTCTCCGGCTATGCCGGTACCCTCCTGGGGTAGTTTATTTTTACAAATTGCACTTTTCATATTTGGTTTTTTCCTTTTTAGGGTGAGGTCCCCTCCGCTAATGACCGGACACCCTCCGGCCATTCATCCCATCGGCGCGGGAGACCTTGGGATTAGGGTGATTTTTTATCGAGGTTTTCTTCCTCTTCGCCACCTCTGGCAACTCCTCCACTGGTCGACGTGAAGTCGACGAACCCTGTTGGCTTCACCGGGTAGCCGAAGGTGTGAAGCACCTTCGACTATTGGCCCCGGCTACTGAGCCCCCCGGCACGGCAAGCCCAGGGTACCGCAGGGATGGACGTCTGCGGTTGGGGGGAACCTAACCTAACCTAACCTTTTTTTTTTTTTTTTTTTTTAACGTCGGAAAATGCTGTTACGCATCCCCTCGCGCGCCGTGTGATGACAAAGTGCGAGGGGTATGTGGGACTCCCGGGAGGTTGGTCTCTCCGTCCTACCCACTAAAAACCGACGGGCGCCTTCCTTTCGCTTGCAACAGGCCGGGGTCAGCTGAGCCTTGCTCCAATGCCATTGTTGCCGCGATTGCCGCGTTTGTATAACGGCTCTCCTGTGTGTTAATATTCAACACATTCTCATGTCCGGTAAAAACTGTCGTGTCCGGTGTTACGGGGGAAGCCGCGCATAATTGCGACGGCGTCGCCCCGCTAACCTTTTTTTTTTTTTTTTTTTTTTTTTTTTTGTCGGAAAATGCTGTTACGCATGCCCTCGCGCGCCATGTGATGATAAAGTGCGAGGGGTATGTGGGGCTCCCGAGGTTGGTCAACCTAACCTACTTACCCTAACCTTACCTAACTAACCTAAACCCAACCTAATCTAAACCCGACCTAACCTAAACTGACCTAACTTTTTTTTTTACTTGGGGAAATGCATTTACGCACCCCGCGCCGGGACAGATGGTAAAAAGTGGCGCGGGGAGTGTGGGACTCGAGGCCATGTGCAATGGTCTTTAGAAGACCTGGCCCCATACCCAAACTAAAACCCCAAGGTCCCGTCTAGCGCCATAGTGGGACGTCACGGGATCGCTTGCGCATTCAACCGCGACGTCCCGACGCTTGCCCCGAGGGGCCCTCCTGGGGCGGCAACATAGTGCCGCCATATATAAATACTATTACATACGAATACATATATAAACTTATAATAATACCCCTGACGCTTACGCGCCCAGACCTTTCGGTCCCCGCCTGGGGCGGCAACATAGTGCCGCCATATATACATAAAATACATACTAATACATATATAAAGATATAAATATACCCCCCTGGCGCCTGCGCGCCTAGGCCTTACGGCCTCCGCCTGGGCCGGCTTCGGGAAGTTTATTTTTCAATAAACTCACGAAGCCGGCGATACCCCAAATATATACATATATACAAATATACAAATAACCCCCTAGCGCTTTCGCGCTCAGGCCTTGCGGCCTCCGCCTGTGCCGACTTCCCAGGAAAACCCAGGAAGTCCGCAAAACCCCAATATATACAAACATATACAAATATACAATATACAAATATACAACTCCGAGGCCTTACGGTTTCACCGGCCGACTTCCAGGGCAAGCCCAAGAAGTCGGTATACCTCCACTATATACATATGTACACCGCCCGCGCAAGCGCGGGTGGCCTTGCGGCCCCCACCGGCCGACTCCCGAGTCTGGTCCGAAGACTCGGGAAGCCGACAACCCTGTTCGCTTCACCGGGTAGCCGAAGGTGCCTCCTGCACAATCGACTATTACTCCCGGCTACTGAGCCCCCCGGCACGACAAGCCCAGGGTACCGCAAAGTTTTACCTCCGCGGTTGGGGGGGAAAAACTACTGTCTAGTAAGGATACGAACTCAGGATGCCGCCTTACATACGGAGCCTCTGAACCACTACGCTGTCGACTACTGTAACCTAACCTAACCTAACCTAACCTAACCTAACCTAACCTAACCTAACCTTTTTTTTTTTTTTTTTTTTTTTTTTTATGTCGGAAAATGCTGTTACGCATGCCCTCGCGCGCCATGTGATGATAAAGTGCGAGGGGTATGTGGGGCTCCCGAGGTTGGTCAACCTAACCTACTTACCCTAACCTTACCTAAACTAACCTAAACCCAACCTAACCTAAACCCGACCTAACCTAAACTGACCAACCTAATTTTCCGGCCTACCCACTAAAAACCGACGGGCGCCTTCTTATCGCATGCAACAGGCCGGGATCAGCTGAGCCTTACTCCAATGCCTTGTTGCAGCGATTGCCGCGTTACGTTAAACAGCGGCTCTCCTCAGTGTACATTGTACACATTCTCATATCCGGTGTAAATATGTCAAATCCGGGTGTCACGGGGCAAGCCGCGCATAATTGCGACGGCGTCGCCCCGGTCGTCTTATCCTTTGCGGAGCGGCGTTGGGATCGGTCTCCCTCAGCCGCTCCGCGTTCTCCTTGTCCGATATGACGACCTCGCAGAACGCTTTGAAGGCGTTCCACGGGCCGTCCGTGTCGCCTCCCACAATCGTACGAAGTACGTTGGGGAGCGACAAGTCCTGTCCAAAAACCGTTGCAAGGGTCGACCTAGGGCCGACCCAAGCCGGGCACTCCTCCACCGTGTGTTGCGCGGTATCGATGGCGCCTCCACACTCATGACATTCGGGAGTCGCTTCCCTCCCGGCGATGCGGTGAAGATACTTTCCGAAACATCCGTGTCCGGAAAGCACCTGCACCAGCCGGTATGAGAGCGACCCCCATCTTCTTTCCACCCATTTCTCAAGAACTGGGCAGATGGCGTCTAAGGTCCAACGACCGACATTCCGATTCCGACCCAGTTCTTCCTTCCATCGAGCGATGGTTTCCAAACGGCTGTTTTTTCGCCATTCCAAGCCATCCCAAGCCGCTCGGAGCTGAGCCAGTTCGGGCGACCACCAGTGAACCCGGTCACGGGGCGGAAGTGGACGGACGCGTGGCATCGCGACGTCACTGATGTGTGACATCGCTTCAGCGAACCAATCCACCTCGCTCCGTGCTGTCGCGTTGGAAGGCTTGGGGCACCAGGCCTGTACCAATGCCGCTTCGATGAGCGCGTCCCTCTGGAGGCTTTTTCGAGACCATCTCGGGCCTACTTCGCGAGGTGGTCGCGCGAGGCTCCGCGAAACTGGGGCGGACCGAGGGAGATCGGCCATGAACCGGATATACCGATGGTCGGACAGAGTCTCCACCTCGGTCAGAACCTCCCAGTTCACGATACGGCGCGATAGGACGGGGCTTGCGAACGCCACATCCACGATGGAACCGCCTAGCATACGCACACAGGTGTTCTCGGACCCTCGGTTGAGAGTGACCAAGTTGTGCGCAGCGAGCCACTCGACCAGGAGGTCGCCTCTCAGGTCCGACTCCCTGGATCCCCACAGCGTGGATTTGGCGTTCAAATCCCCCGCCACTATTACCTCCAGAGGGCTGCACCATCGAACGAGTGCACTCACCTCCGAGAGGTAAAGTTCGAACTCGTCGAGGGGCGGTTGGGGAAAAATATGTCCCCACCACGGCCAGTCCGTCAATTTTGACGGCGACGCATCCGTTTCCGCGACGCGTTGCACCGATGTTTAGTGGCGAGCCGACATTGGCCGGGACGGCGATGGCGACAAGGTTGTCATTATCACCGACCCAGTTATTCCTATCCGGAACCAAGTACGGCTCCGCCACTATTGCAACATTGATGGACCACTGCGCCAGGCTCTGAAACAGAAGATCCTGGGCCCTGGCACAGTGATTCAAATTTGTTTGTAGTATTCGTAGGGCCATATTAAACACTTACGGCCTCCTCGGTCTCCATTCTCTCCCCGTTCGGCTGGGGTTGTGTCTTTGTAGGTGACATTCTCCTGGACACCTTTCGTTTGGGGGCCGAACACGATGTTCCTCCCAAACGGTGGTTGGATTTCTTCCCCAGTGCGGCACACACGCTGCACTGGGGCTTATTGCTACAATTGGCCGCCTTGTGGCCTGGTTGCCCACACCTCAGGCACAGGTGGCTACGGTCTTCCGCTGAGCAGCGGCTGGCGACGTGGCCGCCTTCGAGGCACCTGTAACACCTGAGGTCGCGGGGCTTTTGTATCGCCACGTGAGCGACTACCCATCCTATAAGTAACCTGCCTTCGGAGATCTTTTTGCGGCTGTGATCGGGCAGGTCACCCAGGCCGCGAACAGACCTCTTCTGTCTGGATGGACTCCGCTGACCCTGACCTGTTCAAGCGGACACTCGCCCTTTGTAGAGACCGCCCGCCTGACGTCTTCGGCGGTCACGGAGTCATCCAGACCAGAGATACGAAGGCTTGTTGATTTGAAAGGTCTGGCGACCTTGACGCCGTTTTTGCCTAACGCTTCGCTAAGCTTCTCCGCCAGGGAGTCCGCTGCGACATCCTTGCCGGCCCCGGGGATCTGCAAAATTGCCGCCCCCGTGACCGCACGGCGGTACTTAATTGCCTCAATGCCCAGACCACTGAGGTCGACCTTCTCCTTGGCCTCCTCATGATCTGGGCATAGGTCAGTCCCTGGCCTTTCCCTCTTCGGTCACCGTTATAACGACGGCTGCGGACCGGGGGCTTTGAGTTTCGGCTTCGCCTTTGCTTGGCCTCGGACTGCTTACTCGGCCGTGACCTTGGTCGTGCCTCACCTTTCGACTTCTTCTTTTGCGCTTGGAGCGCACGCGATGTCGTCGGTAGCGATTTTTCCGCTTGTGGTTTCTCCTTGCGTCCCTTCCTGGCCACCTTCACCCAGGCGCTTTCTTCCGCCTCAGGATTCGGCGGCCGAGAAGGGAGACTTTCTGCTGTTGGCACAACTGAAAGTGGTCCAGTAGCCGATGTGGATGGGGCCACTTCAGTCGCTCGCTTCGTCTTGTTCTTTCTCCTTCTACCATTCTCTCCAGGCGTGAGCTTTGCTTTTTCTGGGATGGTCGTGGGAGCCGCAGAGATATTCCTGCTGTTCTCGACTGCCCTGGCTCTCTCCGTATCCGCCGCAAGTGGGGGTCGAAGTCGCGGCGCGGGATTTAGCCGCGGCTCCAGACCCTCTATTTGGGCGTTAACGCGAGTCCCGACTGCTCTCAGAATTCGGGCCTCGAGTTCCTCCACGTCGAGCGTCCTCGCCGCCCGAGTTTCCTTTGTCAGCTCCTTCATTTGTTGCTGAAGGTCACTCACCTGCCGGCGAAGGCGCTCGTTGTCTTCGCGCAGTGCTCGCGTTTCCCCAGTGAGGGTTTGTTGCGCGAGCACTATAGAGTCTTCTTTGATGCACTCTGCGGCTTCCTTTAGGGCGCGAACAAATGTCCCCTTGAGGTTAGATGAACCTTTGGCCACCCTTATCACGATATCTAAACTGGCCTCGATCCTTTTTAGAATACTGGTCGCTGTGTCCTTTCCTGTGTTAGAACCACCTGGAGCCTCCACCGAACCAACCATTAGCGGTGTCTCCGATCGGGTTCTGCGAGCCTCTGCGACCGATTCTAGGAGCTCAGCCTCGGCGCGAGTCTTCATCTCGTCTTCAACGGCTTTAAGGTATGCCTTCTTCGCCTCTGCGAGACCGACGTATTCGCCTGTGGTCGGCGGCCGACCTCTCCCTTTGAGTTTCTGTTTTGGAGCGCTCGAGGTGGGGACATCTGTTGCACTGTCCCCACTATCACTCTTCCTGCATCTCTTACGCCCATTGCTCCAAAGCCGGCCAGGAGTCCCCTGATCCAGGGACTCGAGAGAGCCGACTCGTGTGGACGACACACTGCGCCATGTGTCCGAGTCAGCGTCGGACATTCGTCTTTCTCCATCTGTGCGGGTGTTGTTTCCTGCTGTAGTGGGTGCCGGCATCGGCATGCGAGCCAGTACCACCTGCAACTGTCTTCCTGTGGAAGCTGTTGCGCTACTCGCCATCGAGATTGTCGAGCCGTCAGACTCGTTACCTCCTTCTTCTCCTGCCCTCGACGGTCGGGGCGTGGTCCGACGCGTAAAGCGCCCACGCCCGTCCCGGACGCCTCTCGAGTGCGGTCGTGCACCCCCCTGACCGCTGTTGGTACGTTCGTCTTCCGCTCGCCAGCGGAAATGCGTTCTACAGGTGTGGTGTGGGCGGGTTCCGCCTCCACAACCTGAGAGCGAATGCAATTGTTGCCCACCCCAGAATTCGAGGGGCAGCCGGAGCAAGCCGAAGCCAGCTCCGGGAGGGATTCTCCGGCTATGCCGGTACCCTCCTGGGGTAGTTTATTTTGACTAATTGCACTTTTCATATTTGTTTTTTCCTTTTTAGGGTGAGGTCCCCTCCGCTAATGACCGGACACCCTCCGGCCATTCATCCCATCGGCGCGGGAGACCTTGGGATTAGGGTGATTTTTTATCGAGGTTTTCTTCCTCTTCGCCACCTCTGGCAACTCCTCCACCGGTCGACGTGAAGTCGACGAACCCTGTTGGCTTCACCGGGTAGCCGAAGGTGTGAAGCACCTTCGACTATTAGTCCCGGCTACTGAGCCCCCCGGCACGGCAAGCCCAGGGTACCGCAGGGATGGACGTCTGCGGTTGGGGGGGAACCTAACCTAACCTTTTTTTTTTTTTTTTTTTTTTTTTATGTCGGAAAATGCTGTTACGCATGCCCTCGCGCGCCATGTGATGATAAAGTGCGAGGGGTATGTGGGGCTCCCGAGGTTGGTCAACCTAACCTACTTACCCTAACCTTACCTAAACTAACCTAAACCCAACCTAACCTAAACCCGACCTAACCTAAACTGACCAACCTAATTTTCCGGCCTACCCACTAAAAACCGACGGGCGCCTTCTTATCGCATGCAACAGGCCGGGATCAGCTGAGCCTTACTCCAATGCCTTGTTGCAGCGATTGCCGCGTTACGTTAAACAGCGGCTCTCCTCAGTGTACATTGTACACATTCTCATATCCGGGTTCAAATGTCAAATCCGGGTGTCACGGGGCAAGCCGCGCATAATTGCGACGGCGTCGCCCCGGTCGTCTTATCCTTTGCGGAGCGGCGTTGGGATCGGTCTCCCTCAGCCGCTCCGCGTTCTCCTTGTCCGATATGACGGCCTCGCAGAACGCTTTGAAGGCGTTCCACGGGCCGTCCGTGTCGCCTCCCACAATCGTACGAAGTACGTTGGGGAGCGACAAGTCCTGTCCAAAAACCGTTGCAAGGGTCGACCTAGGGCCGACCCAAGCCGGGCACTCCTCCACCGTGTGTTGCGCGGTATCGATGGCGCCTCCACACTCATGACATTCGGGAGTCGCTTCCCTCCCGGCGATGCGGTGAAGATACTTTCCGAAACCTAACCTAACCTAACCTAACCTAACCTAACCTTTTTTTTTTTTTTTTTTTTTTTTTAACGCAGAGAAATGCATTTACGCACACCACTCGCCTAGCGTGTTCCGAAGAGCACGCTAGCGAGTGGTAGTGTGGGACTCGACCACCTGTGAAGCAGGTGGTAATACCCACTAAAACTCTGCGAATACCTCTGAGCCATATTTGGGACGCCACGGGGTCGCTCGCGCATTCAACCATGGCATCCTGGCGTTCGGCCTCTTAGGGCCACCTGACAAGGGGGCCTTGAGGAGACGTGTGAGGAGCACTAATGCTCCATCACAGTCACCTCCTGGGCCTGTCGACTGACAGCGGCTCCGGTTCTTTGAGCCGTCGCACTCCTTGACGTGGGTGGGGAACAGTTTTTCCCGCCCATAACGTGCTCAGAGGGGCACCCTGCATCCGCGCAGACCATGCATCGCATTGGTCTGCTGCAGCCACGCGCAAGGTGACCTTCGCCACCGCAGCGATAGCAAACAGTGCCCCTCTCGACCTCTGATGGGCATCTTGGCCTTGTATGGCCGATGCCCATGCATCGGAAGCACCTAAGAGGGCGCTTCCCCATCACTTTTACCTTGGCCGAGGACCAGCCGACCAGAAGCCGGCCAGCCTCGACCAGTCGCTTGGCAGCCACAAGAGGCAGCCTTATCATGGCTGCGCCCATTCGCCCGGCACCTTCGGTGATCTCACCGACCCTTACCGCCTCTAAGGGGCAGTCACAAACACGGGCGACCGCCTCGGCAACCCCCGAAGGGGTCACCGAGTCGTCCAGCCCGATCAGCCTCAGGGTGCCCCTATCTGACGGCAGGGATACCGTCGCCATGTCGGTGAGGATGCGGCGCATCCGCTCCACCAGAGCCTCCGCTGCCTCCTGGGAAGTCCCAGTGGGCAGCTCCAACACTCGACCATCTGAAACAGACCGGCGTATCGTCAGGCCAGGGCCGATCCCTAACTGGGACAGCACCACCTCTTGTTTCACCTTCAACAAGGCCTGCGCGAAAGTGACCCCGCGCTTCTCCGCCGCCGGCAACAAATTCATAGCAATAGCTATGGACTTGCGCACGGCGGGGAGTCTAGGCTTGGGTTGCGCAGCCTTGGAAGGTGCAGCCTTTGATGCCACCTGCCTGGTGGGCTCCGCCGGAGGGGAGGACTTTTTGCCCTTGCCTTTTCGTCGTACGACGGTGGACCAACTCTCTCCGGAAGGCCCTGCCACAGGTTCGACTGGTTCTGGGGCAGGAAGAACCGATTCCGAAGAGGTGATTGCAACCGACGCAGTCTCTTGCACAGCAGGCTGGGGGGCAGGCGCCGCTGTACCCTTGGCTTTCTTTGGCCTTGCGGCCGTCGCCTTTTTAGGCGCAGATGTCCTGGCTGGCACAGGGGCTGACGGGGGCACGTCAGACGCCACAAGAGGGCGCCTCACATCCGCTGCGAGGGGGCGAGCACTCCTCGCCGGCAAGAGGCGGTCCTCAATGCCGGCGAACTTCGCGTCAATCAACCCCCCGATCGACGCAAGAAGAGACGCCCGCAATTCCTCGTTTGACATCTGAGGAGTGTCGACTGTCGTAGCCCGCCTCGCCTCAAAGAGCCGCTGGCGGTACGCCTCCAGCTCCTCTTTAAGGCCCTCCATTTCCTCTCGTAGGCTTCGGTTATCCGAGGCCATACGCCGCATCTCTTCGGAGACGGATCGCCTCGCCAGGGAATCAACGATCTCCTGGAGAGAGTCCGCCGCCGACTTCAGCCTCTTTATCATGCCGCCTTGGAGGTGGCCGGACTTACGTGCAACCTCACGTACATCGGTGCAACACCGGTCCGCCATCAGTTTTAACTCCTGCGGGGAGCATCGTGAGATGTCCCGAGGAGGCTCCGACGACTTCTTCTCAGAAGCCTTCTGGGCGGCTTCTCTGTGGGCAACCCTCGCCTGGAGAGCCTTTTCGAAGGCTTGCTCCTTGGCCTCTCCCACCAACTTCTGCAGCTCAGCACGGGCATGGGTAATACCCGTACTGCCACCTTTGCCCCGACCGGCCTTCCGGTTACGAGCCGAAACTCCTGCCTCCGTCTCGGTTTCCGAGCCCACTGGGCTCCCCAAGGGAGGCACAGGGTTGGCCCGCTTCCGGGAGCCGACCGATGCATCGGTCTCATCGTCCGAGTCCAACATGACTCAGACCGACAAAAACACACGTCAAAGAAAGCAAACAACACCAAAAATTAACAATCGCCTACGGGATAGTCGTCTGTTTCGTGGGTAAGCCCGGAACTCCGTTACGGTTCGTTGGACTTACACCACTACTCACAGGGGCACCACGGGAAGGTCACTATCCAAACCCCCAACCTAACCTAACCTAACCTAACCTAACCTAACCTAACCTAACCTTTTTTTTTTTTTTTTGTTTACGCAGAGAAATGCATTTACGCACACCACTCGCCTAGCGTGTTCCGAAGAGCACGCTAGCGAGTGGTAGTGTGGGACTCGACCACCTGTGAAGCAGGTGGTAATACCCACTAAAACTCTGCGGATCCCTCTAAGCCATAATTGGGACGCCACGGGGTCGCTCGCGCATTCTACCGTGACGTCCCGGCGTACAGGCCTGCTTCAGGCCACCAACTGAGGGGGGGCCGAGGGGAGACGTGTGAGGAACTTTACTGCTCCATCACACTCTCCCCCTGGGCCTGGCGGCTAGGGACGGCACCTGTCTGAGCCGTCGCGCCCTTAGTGGTGGGAGGGGAACAATTGTTCCCACCCATTATATGCTCGGAGGGGCGCCCCGCATCTGCGCAGACCGCACAACGTAGTGGCCTGCTGCAGTTTCTCGCGTGGTGGCCTTCGCCACCACAGCGGAAGCAGAGGTGGCCCCTCTCCACCTTGGATGGACACGTCGGCTTAGTGTGGCCGGTGCCCATGCAGCGAAAGCACCGCAGAGGGCGCTTCTCCATAACCTGGATCTTGGCCGAGGACCAGCCGACAAGAAGCCGACCAGCCTCGACCAGTAGTTTGGCTGCCGTAAGGGGACACCTTACCACAGCCGCACCCATCCGCCTAGGGCCTTCAGTGACGTCACCAACCCTCACCAATTCAGCTGGACAGCCACAGGCACGGGCAACCGCCTCAGCCACTCCCTCTGCGGTTACCGAATCATCTAGACCGGTAAGCCGCAGGGTGCCCTTAGCCGAGGGCAAGGAGACCGTGACCATATTGGCGAGGACTTGGCGCATCCTTTCCGCCAAAGCTTCGGCAGCCCCCTGGGTGGTCCCAGCGGGCAACTCCAGCATCCGCCCATCCGTCGCGGAACGGCGTATGGTGATGCCCGGTCCTATCCCCATTTGGGATAAGTCCACCTCTTTCTGGAGCTTCGTTAGGGTCTCCGCGAAGGTGACCCCACGACTCCTCGCCGCTGGCACCAAATTAAGCGCAATTGCAATTGCTTTGTGCGCGGCGGGGAGCTTCGGCTTTGGAGCAGCCGTCTTGGGTGGTGTAGCCACGGGTGCCACCTGCCTGGTAGGCTCCGCCGGAGGGGAAGATTTCTTCCCCTTACCCTTGCCCTTGCCCTTGCCGCGGACGACGGCCGCCCACGAACCCTCCCCCGAAGGCCCTGCCACTGGTTCCGCAGGAAGCGCCGGGGGCTGGGAAGCGGTGACGACCGGTACCGTGTCTTGGACAACCGGCTGGGGAGCTCTTCTTTCGCTCACCTTCTTGGCCCTCGTGGCCGTTCCTCCTCGGAGTCTGGACAGGGAAGAAGTCCTCTCCGACATAGGGGCGGCGGGGCACGTCCGACGCCACAGGGCGTATTGCATCGGCTGCTAGGAGGGGACGAAGATTTCTCGCCGGCAAGAGGCGGTCCTCGATGCCGGCGAACTTTGCGTCTATCATCCCCCCGATAGAAGCAAGAAGAGACGCCCTCATCTCCTCGAAGGGCGTCTCCGGAGCCACGGCTGGCGCAGCCTGCCTCATATCATAGAGCCGTTGGCGGTACGCCTCTAGCTCCTCCTTGACAACCTCAAGCTCCTCACGGAGCCTTCGGTTATCCGCAGCCATACGACGCATCTCCTCGGAGACGGACCTCCGTGCAAGGGAGTCAACTATCTCCTGGAGAGAGTCCGCCGCCAGCTTCAACCTCCGCACCATTGGACCTTGGAGATGACCGGACTTCCGTGCGACCTCACGCACGTCGGTCACGCTCCGGTCCGCCAACAACCGAAGCTCCTCCGGTGAACACCGGGACACATCCTTTGGTGGTGCAGGAGTGGAGCTTTCACCCGCCGAACTAGGTTTTTGAGGGACCTCTTTACGGAGGGCCCTCGCCTCAAGGGCCTTCTCAAAGGCCCGCTCCTCAGCCTCTCTGGTCAGCTCCGTCAATTGCGCACGGGCATGGGCAATACCCGTACCGCGACTTTTGCCCCTACGGGCCTTCCGGGCACGAGCCGACACACCTGCCTCCGTCTCGGTCTCCGAGCCCCGGGGCTCCCAAGGGAGGCAGTGGGTTGGTCCTCTTTCGAGTACCGACCGAAGCATCAGTCTCGTCATCGGAGTCTAAAATTTCGTATGCCAACATAATGACACACGAAACAACCGACAGTAAAAAATCCAAACAAAAGCAGACAAATCCGTATAAACACGCTATAGGTCAACCATCAAAGAAGTAATCCAAGTCCAAAATCGTAAGCAGTCGTGAGAAAAAAGCCAAGTCGCATCAGAAAACACCGAAAGCACAATGAGAACTTCGATCGCCTAGGGGATAGTATTGGTTCATGGGCAGGTCCGGAACTCCGTTACGGTTCGTTGGACCTACACCACTACTAACAGGGGGCACCGCGGGAAGGTTACTATCCAAACCCCCCGAACCTAACCTAACCTAACCTAACCTAACCTAACCTAACCTAACCTAACCTAACCTAACCTAACCTCAAGTTCCCCGCCACCCGCCGTCGCGAGAACACTGGTTCTGAGTTGCTCCGCGCACTTTAAAAAGTTCAAAAATCAGTTTGAGTGGGAAAAAGTTATCCAATTCTAACGCAAGTGGTATCAAAAGTTGCGGAAAAGTGAGTGCTGTGCGGTGCTGAAAGCGGTTTCTCGATCCGACATCGGACCGATTTGTTATTCGCCGAAAACCTCAATTTTGCCTTGAAAAAGGTAAAATTTTGAGCAGTTTTTGCGAAACGCTGGTCGATTAGTCGCGGTGAGCTACCCTTTTTATTATACCGTCGGGTGGGCCTTAACAGCCCGCATCTTTTGATACATCAATTGGATTTTTACCACTTAAACTCGCGGAGTTATTTAACTTTTTATAAAATTAGGGCGTGGTCCGAAAATCTGAACCGCGCCATAGAAATTTTTCTTTTTCATGCCAGTAGTTTAGGTACATTTTCCCCTTTACATTCATATATCGAACTTTGAAAACGGAGTATTTTTGGACGAGAAATAGCCAAAAAACCGTCAAAGTTTGATTTTTCAAAACTTTAAAAGTGCTTTAAAAATCATTAGTCGCGACGACCCCCTATTTTTATTAATTAATTTTCTTACACCCATTAGGCCTAACAAAACCCCAAAATTTTAGATTTTTTCTCCCAGTAGTTTTTGAGTAATAAGCAAAAAAACAAGTTTGTTTACAAAACGAGGTACCTCTTCCAGACACTTCGCAACAAATTTAGATATCCCATATTTTAAAGCACTTTTAATATAGTTATTTAGTTTTTAAATTTTTAATCTAGCTTGTATAGTTTCTAAGTTACAGTCATTTTAGTGTTTTTTCCTGCTTTTTCCTTCACGGTTTTATATAGGATCTAGTATAGTATCTGAGCAGTTGCTCCATTACAGGACCTACTCCCAGACCCCAATTTTAAGGTTATAGGCCTCTCCGTTCCAGAGCAATCCCCTGGGCAGTTTTTCACAACTCCTGGCTTCCGGAGACAGAAACTTTGCTGGTTGATTGCTCTGGAACCGGGCCTCACAGAAACGTGGGGTTTTCTTCGCTGGTCAGTGGGTCCTTAGATCCTACAGCCAAGTCATAAAAATAAGAGGAAAATTTTTCGCCTTTTCTCCCCCCTTTTTTTGGTGGGAGGATTTTAGCCCTCTCGTTGAGAATCCTCCAGAACCAAACCCGGTTGTTCTGGGACAACAGGGAGCCGAGATACGGTCGATCAAAGTTTTGGCGGCCATCTTGCTCCGCCATTTTGGAAAACTTTGACTGGCCATATCTCCCTAACGGAGTGAGCTAGAGGGCTGGGACTTTTTTCGTTGGCCGTCGCGTTCAATCCCCGATCGCCCACTGTTGGTTAGGAGGACATTCGCGCTTGGTGGGATTTTGGACCGGATAAATAAGGAGGAGGAGTCAAAACCTCTTCTAAACAAAACCCCGTCTTCGAGAGATTAGTGGTTCTAGAGATATTGCGGGTCTAATATTTTGCCGCCATTTTGGTCGGCCATCTTGGCATATCGGGGCAATCTTCGGAGGTCCATATCTCTGGAACCGCTTTTCGTAGAGGGACGCGGTTTTCTCCTTCGGTATTGGCTCTTCCAGGCCTATACTACGATAGCGGAAATCAGGCTCTACGTAGAGTCACTCTATATATAGTTCGGTAGAGTCGCGGCAGTTGCTCCAAAATGTCTAGCAGTAGCCGTAGCAGTAGCTACGTGACGGCTCCATCCAAAAAACTGGTCTGCAACCCGTGTAAGCCTTCCCCCTCTAAGACCGTAAAAACTATTAAAAGGCTAAGGACGGCTAAACCGAAACAGGAGGCTGTAAAGATGGTGAAACCTCTGACACCGGAACCCCATGCATCCCAGGGGGAGGAGGAAGACTACGGTACGCCAATCTCCGGTCTGGAGGATCGACCTGAACCCACTTACGTGGTACAAGGGCCTCCACTTATAACGATAGATAGCCCATCAGCTGGAGAAAATGAGCTCCAGCCTCCCCCCCCTCAGCAGACTCAGAGGGCGGGTAAAGATGTTGCGGATCGGGAGGATGTTACAGAGGAAAGAGCATGTAGTGAGGGACACGTTACCTCTACACCCGATCCAGCCCGGCCGGACCGCACGCGATCCGAATCGGCTCTATTGCGCATTAGGACACAGATCCGAGCCGCATCCCAGTCGAGGTTAGACATGAGTGTTCGCTCGGCCCGAGAACCAGAGGATGAAGAGAAGTCCCAGGAGTCGTTCATGTCCGAGTCTCCGGCGTTTGGTGGAGGGGCTCTTCACGACATGCCCAGGATGGCAAACGCCTTATATATTAAAACCAAGGCACGTCTTGAGGAGTCCCGCAACCTAAGTAGGGACATAAGGGACTCGGTGAATGATGGACTTCATGGACTACTCCAAATGGTCATCCGCTTGGGCGACTCGAGACAACGTCATATGATAGAGAAAGAGCGCCTGCGATCTCACTATGAGCACCAGTTGGAAAGGGTTGAGGCCAGACACGGTAAGAAGCTAGAGGAGATGTCATCTGCCCACCTCTCCCGGCTGGACAGCATGGTGGAAAAACTGAGCGGAACTCATAAGGAGGCTGAGGCGGCTCGCTGGTTAACGTACGACTTGGAGGCGAGCATTAAGGATCTAGGCAAACGCCTAGAATCTTTAGAAAGGAAGGTGGCCCAGGGCCCCTCGCCGGCTGCAGAGCCGACTATACAAGTCGACTCTGTAGTCTGCGACGTTGCCCTGGAATTGACCAGGCTCGCCTCAGTTGTAACGGAACTGCAGAAAAGTGTCGACAGTAAGATCGGAACGGGTCAGAACCAGTATGAGTCTCATGCGAATTCTGCAGAAAACACCCAGGCTCAGAAACCCCGTAGAGGGAGCTCTGGTACCCGGCCCGGTCCGTCTGCTGGGCAGACTCAGCTTAAAGCCCCCCGTGCAGTGTCCGGACCGCCGGCAGCAGAAAGAACGTACGCGCAAGTGATTGCCACCCCCAAGCACGGGCTGCTCCTGGAGTCTGTGGACCCACGTCAGACTTCAGACGAAATTGTCACAGCCGTTAAGTCTAAGGTTGACGTAATCAGTCTGGGCGTTAGGGTGAACAGAATCTCGAAGCTGCCCCGGCAGAGGGTGGTAATTAATTGCGACTCCGAACGGGACAGAGAGGCACTGAGAGCGGCCATCAAGGAAAAGGATGGCAGGCTGACGGCCACGCCCATGCGTTCAAAGAGACCTCTCCTCAGGTTCATAGGAGTAATAAATGATCTCAGTGACACAAAAATAAGAGAGGCCTTGTTCACGCAGAACTCCTCGGTCCTTGAAGGAATCACTGTTACGCAGGATAACTTCAGGATCCAACGCAGAGCCAAAGGACGTACGGACCTACTGGCTAATGTAATAGCTGAGGTCAGTCCGGAACTCTGGAGTCGGTTATGTGATAGGAAACTGAGGATCGGCTACCAAGTGATCCAAGTGGTGGACCAATCCCCCTTAACCCAGTGCTTCCGGTGTTTCTCGTACAGCCACATGGCCAGAGACTGCAGAAATGATACGGTTTGCGGCTACTGCGCAGAGGGTCATGACACTCGCCATTGCCCAAACAGATCGGGTGCTCCGAAGTGCTCCAATTGTTTGGCCAAGGGCGGGTTCTCCCCAATGCACCCCGCGTATAGCTCAGAATGCCCAGAATGGACCAAATGGGACAATATTTCGAGATCCTCAGTTTCTTACTGCTAATAGTAAAAGGCACCGAACCAAATCTAACAGTCCGGAATGCAATTTTAAAGTTCGCCCAGTGCAATCTGGGTCGTGGCCTAGTGGCCACAAATGAAATAATAGCAGAGTCCATCAGTCAGGGCCATTCGGCTCTTCTGTTACAAGAGCCATATGTGGGTGCGGCTGGAATACTCTCCCTGCCGTACATGACCATCCAAAAGACCACGAACAGAAGTAAGCCAGTCAAATCGGCCATTGTCATCCTGGACACAAACATTACTGTGTTAAGTACAGCGTCGTTGCAAACCGAGAATATTACTGCGGCTACCCTAGTTTTAGATAAATTTAGGTTAGGTTTAGTCTCAATTTACCTGGAAGAGGACGAAAATCTTCAGGACTACCTGGCCCAGATCAGCAACGCAATTGCGGGCCTAAATGTGCCGCATCTACTCATCGGTGGAGACATAAACGCGAGGAGCCCCTGGTGGGGCCATCAGGTCGAGGACAGCAGAGGTGAGTCCATTACCCAATTTTTTGCGCAACAAGGACTCGAGGTATTAAATGAAGGTAATACCCCGACATTTTATGCGATAAGGAGGGATGTAGTGCATCAGAGTATTGTTGACGTCACGGCTTGCACTACCACTTTACTAGATTTGGTCAGTTCATGGAGAGTGGATCCGGAATTGGTCACGACATCGGACCATCGCGCCATAACATTCTCTGTCAAAATAGCCAGGAGTCAGGACAAACCGGCAGCCAAGCGCACTACCCGGAAGTACAACACCGCACGAGCTAACTGGTCGAAATTCTCAGAGTGTCTAAAAGACGAAATATTTCATCAGCCACTATTGTCCACCCCTCTTCCAGAGGAGACCACTCAGCTTCTCCTTGATGAAGCAGTAGAAGCTCTTACCAATGTGGTGGATAGAGCGAGCGACAAGGCGATTCCTCGCCTAAAACCCCGAGGAATAAGACGGATTTCTTGGTGGAATGACATGCTCAAGGAAATGAAGACCTCAGTGATAAGGCTCCGGAGGAAGATAAGTAAGGCAAACCCTCTGCGAAAGCCCTGTATCATCCAGGAATACAAGCAGAAATTAGCTGAATACAAGAGCGCAATTTTATCAGCAAAAACTAATAGCTGGGTGGACTTCTGTACAAAACAGGAAAAGGAGTCGATGTGGGACCGTGTATACAGGGTACTCAGATACTCCGGACGCCAAGAAAGTGACATGTTGCTCACTGATGCACAGGGACAGGAGCTCAACGCCAGCGATTCGGTAAAACTACTGGCCGATACATTTTATGCAGAGGATGACCCAATAATCGACGAAGAAATCCACAGCCAAATAAGAGTAGAAGCAGAATTGGGCATTGCACAAATTAAAGAGACGCACCCAGCCTACATCCCGTTTAAACACCAGGAAGTGCAGGACATCTTTGCAAAAATGAACCCTGCAAAGGCTCCGGGACTTGATGGATTTACTTCAGACATATGTCAAAGAGCTTATGAGGAAGTTCCGGACACCATTTTAGGGATTTATAACACCTGTTTGAGGATTGGCTACTTCCCTGCAGCCTGAAAAGTGGCAATTGTCAGAATCCTTAGGAAGCCAGGTAAGGAAGACTACACAAAGCCAAAAGCCCATCGGCCTATCGGACTGTTGCCCATCTTTGGAAAAGTGCTTGAGAAGCTGTTCTGCAACAGACTCATGTGGCACTTGACACAAAGCGGTGGGCTTAGCAACCGGCAGTACGGGTTTATACCGCAGCGTAGCACCGAGGATGCCCTCTATGATGCCCTGGGCGTTGTCAAAGATGGTCTGAAGCGCAAGGAGATCATAGCAATGATCTCCTTGGACATAGAAGGCGCCTTTGACAACGCTTGGTGGCCTATGATTATTACGAGGTTGTTGAGAAGACAGTGCGACCCGTCCATTACGCGCATTATTGGAAGTTACCTGACCGGTCGCAAAGTACGAATAGAGTACGCAGGAGAAACAGCCATAAGAGACACCAGTAAAGGATGCATACAGGGCTCCACCGGAGGACCACTTATGTGGAACATTCTAATGGATCCCCTGCTATGGGATGCAGAAAACTTGGAGGCACATATACAAGCCTTCGCAGATGACCTGCTAGTCGTAGCTTCAGCAAAGGACATACCCAAGTTAAACGTCAAAGTCAATGATGCACTGGCTCTAATTGATGAGTGGGGTAAGCTGAACAAACTCAAGTTTGCGCCTCATAAAACCCAAGTTGTCATAATCACCAAAAAGTTAAAATATGACCTTCCTCAATTTAGATTATGCAACACTACATTAGTAACCCAACCACAAATTACATTACTTGGAGTAACGCTAGACAAGTCACTGAATTACGCTTCACATTTGGATAAGGTCTGCACAAAGGCCATTAAGTGCTATAAATCGGTTGCGCGAGCGGCACGAGCAACTTGGGGGCTAAACTCAGAAATAATAGCAACAATTTATAAAGTGGTCATTGAACCTACTATTTTATACGCCGCTAGCATCTGGGCCCCCATAGTAGCAAAGAAATATGCACTTAGGAGACTTAGTAAGATTCAGAGACTCTTTGCCATCAAAATTGCCAAAGCCCACCGTACTACGTCCTTAAATGCTAGCACTCTGCTAAGTGGCATCCTGCCTTTAGATATAAGAGCAATCGAAGCTGCCAACTTATATGAAGTTAAGAGAGGGAAGCCGGTCAGCTTTTTCCCGGGAAGACAGATGGAAAGAAGAATCCATCCATCCAGCCTTCCTCATCCTGCGCATCGCACCAGGATGGACTTCGGAGCAATTACTTCACAGGATGAAGTAGAGAATATAGGAAACAGGTGGCCAATACTCTTTACTGACGGAAGTAAAATAGAGGGCCGAGTGGGAGCCGCGTTCTCTAGATGGTCTGAGGGGGAAGAAGTATCTACCCATATGTTTAGGCTGGAGAGGTTCTGCTCAGTGTTTCAGGCAGAACTAACTGCAATTTTACGGGCCATAGCACTATTAAAATCGGGAAAGTTTGGAAGCAAAAGAGCCAACATAGCTTCAGACTCAAGATCTGCCTTACAAGCTATCGCTAACCCGAATAATCTGCACCCGCTGGCCCATCAAATCCGAGAGGAAATAGAGGAGCTGTCAGACATGGGAGGCGAAGTCTCACTATTCTGGATAAAGGCACACTCAGGAATAGCGGGTAATGAGAGGGCAGACCAGTTAGCAAAAAAGGCAGCCACTACTCTAAAAACCTCACCTGTATACGACTCATTTCCTCTGTCCTCGGCCAAGTGGCACCTACGACAGGAATCCATCGACATGTGGCAATCTAGATACCATTCAGAAGCTTCCGGCGCCACAACTAAGGCCTTCTTCTCCGATGTCCGTCGTGCTCACCGAGTTCTCAAGTTCCTGCCGAAGACGAACCTCGTAGCCCAACTCCTGACAGGTCACGGCGGTTTTGGTGAATATCTGTTTCGCTTTAAATTAAAAGATAATCCGGCCTGTGCCTGCGATGATGAGACTCCAGAAACCGTCATGCACCTTCTGTGCGAGTGTCCCAGATTCTCTCATCGCAGACACGACCTGGAAATGAGAAGTAATACTCAAGTCTGTATTAATAACCTAGGACTTATTTTAGATTCGGAGCACAGAGACCTATTTATTGAGTTTGGAATGTATGTAGTTAAGATGGCCAACAAATGTAACGGCTCTTTGATTGTACCATAGCCATAAGAGGAAAGTGGGATCCTCCAGGATGACAATGGCGGGGATGCAAAGGGGGTTCTGTAACATTGGCACTTAAAATAAGATTCATAGTATAATAAAGTAGAAATATCGATATAGCGACATGTATGAAAAAAAAAAAAAAAAAAAAAAAAAAAAAACTTTGTATATATATATATATATAATCATGGTTAATTACTTAATTATAAAGTAGGTAACAGATCGCCAAGTAGTGATAGATAGCAGATAGAGTAGTAGATAGATAATAGAGTAGTGGATAGATAGCAATGTACTTTACGTAGGTAGGTATATAAATCAATTGTAATTAAGCTATGTGTAAGGCCAAGTGTTACAGAAATAATTATATAGTGTTGTAAATGTCAGTTAGGTTAAGTCGTACATGTAAGTTATGTTAAGTCGTATATGTAAGGTATGTTAAGTTGCCATGTAACCCCCTGTTGCAAAAAAAAAAAAAAAAAAAAAAAAAAAAAAAAAAAAAAAAAAAAAAACACAAAAAAACACTTGTTTTATTTTCCTACAGTTTAAATTGTAAGTACAAAAGATTGTTGCAATATTAAGAGCAACAGAGGGGATAGGATAGCAGTGCAGGGTCTTCCCTTGCCTGCTTTTTAAAAAAAAAAAAAAAAAAAAAAACCTAACCTAACCTAACCTAACCTAACCTAACCTAACCTAACCTGGGGTTGGGGTGCAAGGCGGTCACCTCCTCGTGGTGCACCCTGGAAACGGCGTCGGCGCCCGCTCTGCGGAATAGTCGCCGACGACGGCTAACGACTGCCAGGGAAGGGGGTTCTTCAGGGAAATGGGGGAGGAAGAAAACCTCGGTAAAAATCACCCTAATCCCAAGGTCTCCCGCGCCGATGGGATGAATGGCCGGAGGGTGTCCGGTCATTAGCGGAGGGACCTCACCCTAAAAAGGAAAAACCGTAAATATGGCAAGTTCTAAAAACGTTTTATTACTCCAGGAGGGTACCGGCCTAGCCGGAGAATCCCTCACGGGGCCTTCGGGCCCCGTCTGCCCCATCGAATCTGGAGGGCAAACTCTGCCATTCGGTCGCTCGCAAGGGTGGCCTGAGCCAGGGGCTACAGTTCCGGGGTGCGGAGGCGGTATCCGCCCAGACCGCACCATCGGTGGTTGAGGACAGGTCGTTTCTCTCAGAGACGACCACGGACTCAGAGGCGACGGCGGGAAGCAAGCGAGGTCCTCGCAAGCGATCCCGTTCCGGGATGAGAACCTGCGACGGGGACTCCGACACCAGTGTGGAGACGGAGGTCGAAGTCCCGAAGCAGAAGAGAGGCAGGGGAAGGCCTCCGACCACAGGTCAGTGGGTCGGCCTTTGGAAGGCCAAGCAGGACTTGGCCAAGAAGAAGGCAGCCTCCGAGTACGAGGACGTCGTAAAGGACTTGGAGAGAAAAGCGCACGAAACACGGACGAAGATTAATAAAAAGCGTCCTGAGCGTCCGCGAGAAGAGCAGCCGCTCACCAACGCTACGGCGGCTGAACTTCACGGCGCCATAGAGGTGGAGTGCGGTCTTATCGCTGAGGCAGCGGGTAAGTCGTCGCATCTCAAAGGTCAGATGCTACGAACCTTTAAGATGAGCGTAGCGTCGATCAAAGAAAGGGCCGCAGAACTGGCCTCACTGACGTCAACGGAAGAGACGAGGCGTGTATTTAAAGAAAACGCACGGCTCAAGGGGGAGGTGGCGGAGCTGCGCCAAGAAATTGCGCAGCTCCGGGCGGAAGTGCGGGCGTCAGTCCCTGCCGCACCACCGACTCCGATGGAGACTACAACACATTCGAGCGCGAGGCCGGTTCCACCGGCAGATCGAGAGGAGTGGATGCGGGCGGCCATGCTGGAGATAGGCACCATGGTCAACGCCCGCATCGAGTCTTTGGAGGCAAGACTCAGCTTGCCTCCGGAGCGAGTGCGTCCGCCGCTGGCCGCTGATTCGAGAGTGGCCAATCCAGCGGTACAGCGTTCTACGCTACAAAGGAAGACCACGAGCAGAAAGCAAGCTGCGCACCCTACGGAAAAGGGCGCCCAAGGCTTGGAGGTTGCCGCGGATCCAGTCTCAAACACTGGCGAGGAGACATGGACTGTGGTAACCTCTAAGAAAAAGAAGAAGAAGCCGGCGTCTAAACCGGCTGCGCAACCAACGCCGAAGGCTAAAAAGGGCAAAAGACCCAAAAAGTCCAAAGATAAGCGTGTGGTGAAGGCTCCACGAAATCAGGCAGTGGTGATCGCCACGTCGCCAGAAGAAAAGCCGAACTATGCCGAGGTTCTGCAGAACGTGCGGAACAAAGTGAATCTGGCCGAGCTGGGCTTCGAGGGCGGATTCAAGTTCCGCACAACGGCGACTGGCGCGCGGCTACTAGAAATGCCGGCGTCGGTGAGCGCAGAAAAGGCAGACATGCTTGCTGCCCAAATAAGGAGCGTTCTGCCGGAGACGTTAAAAGTCTTACGCCCACACAAGACGGTAGACGTCCGACTTACAGGTATGGATGACTCCATAACCGGAGAGGAGGTGCGGAGGGCTCTTGCCACAAAAGGCTCCTGCCCTATCGACAAGGTGAAGGTAGGCGACATTAAAGTCGGTTCGGGAGGCATTGGGACGGTCTGGGCCCAAGTGCCGCTGGCCTCGGCCAAGCAGATTACGGAGGGCCGTCTACTGATAGGATGGAGCTCTGTTCGGGTGCAGCTGCTCGAGCCCCGACCTCTCCGCTGTTTCAGGTGCCTGCATCTTGGGCACACTAAGGCGACCTGCACGGCTGCGGAGGATCGCGAAAACGTTTGTTACCGCTGCGGAAAGGCCGGCCACAAAGCGACGGCCTGCTCGGAGTCGCCGCATTGTGTGGTGTGTGCCGCAGCGGGCAAGCCAGCGAAGCATCGTGTGGGTGGCAAAGGGTGCTTGCCCCCTCAACGGCAGCGAGGAGGAAAAAGAGGTGCTGGGTCAAAGGCGGCTCCGGTGACTGAGCGGACGCCGCTGAATGACAGGTCTACGCCGCTGTCGGAGTAAACCTGTCATTGCTCGAGACCATCCGGGCAATGTTGAGCAGCAGGCGTGCGTGGGCGGCGGTCTCGGAGTTCTCCGAGACAGTCATGTCGCGCAAGAGAGGCCCAACGCCTTAGAGACGACGATCCCCTGGCGGAGGCGTCGCGGCGTTGGAGGACGGGGCAGCGTAGGAGGTGGTGGCACCAAGCTACGCTGCCCTGGTGGTGGCCTGCGGACGAATGTCGCTGGGGCGACAGGCGTCCGCATTGCACAGGTCCCCCGCGAGGATGAGAGCGAGCCTACGGGTTTCTGCTCGCTCTCATGCCCAACAGGGCGAGGAGGGTCTGCGTCCGAACGGACGCAGACAACGCTGCGACGGCTAGACGGGGCCAGGTGCTCAGCACGAATGCCCCCGGCCGTCGCCCGGCGTAGAGACGAAACCTGGTGGAGTTTTAGTGAGTAGGAGTCTCACATAACCCCGGCAGCCCCAGCTCCGGGGTATCCATGAGGATTTCTCCACCTAAAAAAAAAAAAAAAAAAAAAAAACCTGGGGTGCAAGGCGGTCACCTCCTCGTGGTGCACCCTGGAAACGGCGTCGGCGCCCGCTCTGCGGAATAGTCGCCGACGACGGCTAACGACTGCCAGGGGAAGGGGGGGTTCTTCAGGGGAAATGGGGGGGAGGAAGAAAACCTCGGTAAAAATCACCCTAATCCCAAGGTCTCCCGCGCCGATGGGATGAATGGCCGGAGGGTGTCCGGTCATTAGCGGAGGACCTCACCTAAAAAGGAAAACAAGTAATAATGGCAAGTCAACAAAACGAACAATTACTCCAGGAGGGTACCGGCCTAGCCGGAGAATCCCTCACGGGGCCTTCGGGCCCCGTCTGCCCCATCGGATCTGGAGGGGGCAAACTTCGCCATTCGGTCGCCCGCAAGGGTGGCCTGAGCCAGGGGGGCTGCAGTTCCGGGGGTGCGGAGGCGGTATCCGCCCAGACCGCACCATCGGTGGTTGAGGACAGGTCGTTTCTCTCGGAGACGACCACGGACTCAGAGGCGACGGCGGGAAGCAAGCGAGGACCTCGCAAGCGATCCCGCTCCGGATTGAGAACCTGCGACGGGGACTCCGACACCAGCGTGGAAACGGAGGTCGAAGTCCCGAAGCAGAAGAGAGGCAGGGGAAGGCCTCCTACAACGGGAAAATGGGTCGGGTTCCTGAAGGCAAAGACTGAGCTGGCCAAGGCCAGGGCAGATGCCGAGTTTCAGGAAGCCGTCAAGACGATGGAAGAACGGGTTTATGTGACGCGAAAGGAAGTAGAGAAGAAGCGTGTTGCATGCCCCAAAGAGGAGACGCCGATCACTGTCGCATCGGCTACCGAGCTGCACAACGCCATTGCGGTGGAGTGCGGCCTCATTGCGGAGGCAGCGGCCAAATCTTCGCACCTTAAAGGTCAAGTCATCAGGACCTTTAAGCAGAGCGTTGCCTCGATCAAGGAGCGGGCTGCTGAGCTGTCCTCGTTGACCACGACTGAGGAGACAAGGCGGCTCTTCAAAGAGAATGCGCGGCTCAGAGCGGAGGTGTCAGAGCTGCGCCAGGAGATTGCGCAACTTCGGACGGACCTATGGACCAGACCTGCTCCGATCGTACCACCGACTGAGAGACCTGGTCCAACGGCCATGGAAACAGAGGCCACTCCTAAGGCGCTTCCGGGCGCAGTGTCGGTCCCACCTGCGGACAAGGATGAGTGGATGCGGGCGGCCATGGTAGAGATAGGCAGTATGGTTAACGCCCGCATAGAATCGCTGGAGGCCAGGCTTAACCTGCCTCCCGAGCGAGTGCGTCCACCGCTGGCCGCCGACAGTAAGACGGCCAACACAACGGTCCGGCAGCCTACGCTTCAAAAGAAGCAAAAGAGGGAGAAGAAGGCTGCGGGCTGCCAGAACAAGGGTGCCCAAAGTGTGTCGGAGGTGGTAGCACCTTCAGTCTCTAACGCCGGTGAAAAGGCCTGGACCTTAGTAACCGGCAAGAGAAATAAGAAAAAGTCGGCGTCCAAACCGGCTTCTCAGCCGCCAGCGAAGGCCAAAAAGGGGAAAGGACCTAAGAAGCCCAGGTCCAAGCGGGCCGTGAAAGCTCCGCGCACCCAGGCGGTAGTGATAGCCGCCCCGCCGGAAGGAAAACCGGACTATGCCGAAGTCCTGAAGAACGTGCGGGACAAAGTCAACCTGGCCGAACTCGGCATCGAGGGCGGGTTCAGGTTCCGCACGACGGCGGCCGGTGCGCGGCTGCTGGAGATGCCTGCAGCCGTAAGTGCCGAGAAGGCGGACCTTCTTGCGGCGAAGATAAAAAGTGTCCTTCCAGGAACGATGAGAGTCGTCCGGCCACACAAGTCGGTGGACGTCCGGCTTACCGGTCTGGACGACTCCATCACCGGTGAGGAGGTGATGAGGGCGCTGGCCACAAAATGCGTCTGTCCCCCGGAGCATGTGAAGGTAGGAGAGATTAAGGTCAGCTCTGGGGGGATTGGGTCGGTCTGGGCGCAGGTGCCGATGGCGGCTACCAAGGCGCTGACAGAGGGCCGCCTTCTAATAGGCTGGAGCTCGGTAAAAATAAAGTTGCTCGAGCCTCGTCCCCTACGCTGCTTCAGGTGCCTGCAGCTGGGGCACGCAAGGGCAGCCTGCACGGCAAAGGACGACTGCAGCGATGCCTGCTACCGTTGTGGCAAGGCCGGACATATAGCGTCGGCTTGCTCAGAGGCGCCGCATTGTGTTGTGTGTGCCGGGGCGGGGCGGAAAGCCAACCATGCTGTGGGGGCAAAGGGTGCTCACGCACCACTCGCCAGAGGAGGAAAGGAGTTGCTGTGCCGAAGGCTGCTCCGATGGCTGACCGGGCTCGCCAAGAGGAAATGATGACCGTAGACGATGTCTAACGCGGCCCGGTCAGTCATCCAGGTGAACCTCAATCGCTGCGCCGCTGCACAGGACCTCCTCCTACAGCACATGGCGGAGTGGCGATTGGGGGTGGCGATGGTGTCCGAGCCCTACACGGTTCCGGATCGCCACAACTGGCTGTCGGACCTCTCGGGCTCGGCGGCCGTGGTCGGTGCATGGTCATCGGCGACATCTTGTCTTCTGCGCGAGCGAGGCGACGGCTTCGTCGTCGCGGAGTGGGGAGGGTATGCTCTAATTAGTGTGTACTTCTCCCCAAACAGGACCCTCGCAGAGTTCGAGATGTTCCTGGCGGAGCTCGGCGGTGCGGTCCGGCGGGCTGCGCCATTACAAGTGGTCGTCGCCGGGGACTTCAACGCTAAGTCCTCGACCTGGGGATCCTCGGCGACGGACCCACGGGGAAGTGAGGTAGAAGATTGGTCAGCCTCCTTAAATCTAGTGGTCCTCAATAGAGGTAGCGTGCCGACTTGCGTCCGTCCGCAGGGGGAGTCCATCGTGGACCTCACATTTGCGTCTCCTGCGACGGCAAGCCGGATACGCGACTGGCAGGTCTTGGCGGAGACGGAGACGCTATCGGATCATCAATATATCCGATTCTCCATCTGCGGCGTCTCCGTCTCCAGGGTGGTACAGCCCCGTGTTCCCGCGTTGGGCAATAACGCGGTTGAACCGAGAACTAGCCGCTGAGGCTTCAATAGTTCAGGCGTGGGAAGCTGACTCGGCGCCAGTACTGGCCGTGAGTGAGAGGGCCCTTTGGCTTCGCGAGGCACTGGCTCGCATCTGCGATGCCTCGATGCCTCGCGCCAGGCGACCTCCGCCAGACACGGCCATGTACTGGTGGTCGCAAGAGCTGGCTGCTCTACTTGCAGAATGCAAGAGAGCTAAGAAGTCCGTGGCCCGGTACAGACGGAGAAGGGTCCGGATTGCGGAGGACGAGCGGCGGCTTAGTGACGCATATAAGGCCGCCAAACAACACCTGCAGGCGGCCATAAGAGCGGCGAAGCGGCGCTCTTGGGAGGAGCTGCTGGAGGGGCTCAGTAGGGATCCGTGGGGACGACCGTACCACGCTATTCGCAGTCGCCTGCGCGGTCACGGCGTCCCGGTCACGGAGACCCTGGACCCTCAGCAGCTGCAGGAGACGGTGGCGGCTCTCTTCCCCGCTCAAGAGCAAGAACCGAACCCTCCTGCTTTGAGCTTGGCTTCGGACGGGACCGAACATGAGGCCCCGCCCGTCTCGGACGGGGAGTATGCCAGCATTATTGACAAGCTCCATGGCAAGAAGACGGCCCCAGGGCCGGATGGCGTGCACGCTCGCGTGCTGGTACTTGCGCTGGAGGCTGCGTTGGAGCCGCCATATAGGGCGCTCCTTGACACTAGTCTACGGTCAGGGCAGTTTCCAGCATGCTGGAAGGAGGGCAGGCTAGTGCTGGCGAAGAAGAGTGGCCGGTCCGACGACTCGCCGTCGGCTTTCCGACCCATAGTGTTGCTGGACGAGGCGGGAAAGTGCTACGAGCGAATAGTGGCTTCCCGCATCTCGGAACACCTGCGCACTATGGGTCCAAATTTGTCGGATTGCCAGTTCGGCTTCAGGGAGGGTCGCTCCACGGTGGACGCTATCGAGCGTTTTAAGGGTCTTTGTGCCGAGTCGACCTCCCGTGGTGGCACAGTCGTGGCGGTGTCTTTAGACATCGCCAATGCCTTCAACACGCTCCCGTTCCGGTGCATCCTGGAGGGACTGGAGTTCCACAGGGTGCCCAGGTATCTGCAGCGACTAGTTGCAGATTACCTACGGGAGCGTGTTGTCTTATACCAGAGCAGGGATGGCCGACTCGTTAGGCACAGGGTGAGTCGTGGCGTTCCACAGGGGTCGGTTCTCGGCCCGCTCATGTGGAACATTGGTTACGACGTTGTACTTCGTGGTGCTCTGCTCCGCGGGCTCTACCTAGTCTGTTATGCGGACGATACTTTGGTAGTTGCCCGCGGAGACACGTACAGGGACGCGGCGGTTCTGGCCACCGCTGGAACAGCCCAGGTGGTGGCCAGAATCAGAAGGCTGGGGCTCAATGTTGCGCTTGAAAAGACGAGCGCAGTCTGTTGCCATGGGCCGCGCAGGAGACCTCCTCCCGACTCTTACATCACTGTCGGGGGAGTACGGATTGGAGTGGAGCCCCATATCAAATATTTGGGCCTCACCATCGACGCTCGATGGACCTTCGGCGAGCACTTCCGGCGGATGGGCCCAAAGCTGGTGCAAGCAGCGGCTGGGCTCGCCCGCCTGCTCCCGAACGTCGGAGGACCGGGGTCGACGTGTCGGCGCCTTTATGCTGGAGTCGTGGCATCGATGGCATTGTATGGCGCACCGGTGTGGGTCGGTGCCCTGAACGCCTCTAACAGAGCTCTGTTGAGACGTCCTCAACGAGGGATGGCGATCAGGGCTATCCGAGGATACCGCACCGTGTCCTTCGAGGCAGCATGTGCCTTAGCGGGTACCCCCCCGTGGGAGCTCCAGGCGGAACTCTCCGCCTCGTTGTATAACAAGAGGTGCGAGGCGCGCAACGCCGGAAGAGGGTTCCGCCCCAGTGACCTGGAGCGGTGGAGGAGGAGGGGCACAGAAGAGCTGCTGACAAAGTGGTCACAAGCGCTCCTTGAGCCGACGGCTGGACATTGGGCTATTGCCGGCATCCAGCCGTCGCTCCGGAAATGGGTCGAGCGGAAATGGGGCTCCCTTACGTTCCACCTGACGCAGGTGCTATCGGGGCACGGGTGCTTCGACAGGTACCTGCATACCATTGTGTGCAGGGAGTCGAGCCCCGTGTGCCGTTCGTGTGACTGGGGGGTGGACGACACCGCCCAGCACACGTTGGAGGAGTGTCCGGCATGGACGCCTGAACGACTGCGCCTAATGGCCGTGGTCGGAGTCGACTTAGCATTGCCCAATACCATCCGGGCAATGCTGGCCAGCGAGAGTGCGTGGACGGCGGTCTCCGAGTTTTGCGAGACCGTCATGTCCCGCAAAAGGGAGGCGCAACGCCTTCGGACCGATGACCCCCTTGTGGAGGCGTCGAGGCGTAGTAGGAGGGGGCAGCGTAGGAGGTGGTGGCACCAAGCTACGCTGCCCTAGTGGGTGGCCTGCGGACGAATGTCGCTGGGGCGACAGGCGTCCGCATTGCACAGGTCCCCCGCGAGGATGAGAGCGAGCCTATGGGTTTCTGCTCGCTCTCATGCCCAACAGGGCGAGGAGGGTCTGCGTCCATTCTTGACGCAGACAAACGCTGCGATGGCCAGACGGGGTCAAGTGCCCTGCACGAATGCCCCCGGCCGTCGCCTGGCGTAGAGATGAAACCTGGTGGAGTTTTAGTGAGTAGGAGTCTCACATAACCCCGGCAGCCCCAGCTCCGGGGTATCCATGAGGATTTCTCCACCTAAAAAAAAAAAAAAAAAAAAAAAAAAAAAAAAAAAAACCTAACCTAACCTAACCTAACCCTCATAGGGGTGGGGTGCAAGGCAGTCACCTCCTCGTGGTGCACCCTGGAAACGGCGTCGGCGCCCGCTCTGCGGAATAGTCGCCGACGACGGCTAACGACTGCCAGGGGTATGGGGGGTTCTTCAGGGGAAATGGGGGGGGAGGAAGAAAACCTCGGTAAAAATCACCCCAAACCTAAGGTCTCCCGTGCCGACAGGTTGAATGGCCGGAGGGTGTCCGGCCACTAGCGGAGGGGACCTCACCCTATAAAAAAGGACCGAAACATAATGGCAAGTCTTAACAACGAACATATACTCCAGGAGGGTACCGGCCTGGCCGGAGAATCCCTCACGGGGCCCACGGGCCCCGTCTGCCCCACCGAATCTGGAGGGGGCAAACTTCGCCATTCGGTTGCCCGCAAGGGTGACCTGAGCCAGGGAGGCTATAGTTCCGGGGGTGTGGAGGCGGTAACCGCCCAAACCGCACCAACGGTGGTATTGGAACGGTCGTTCCTCTCGGAAACGACTACCGATTCCGACGCGACAGCGGGACGCAAGCGGGTACCTCGCAAGCGATCCCGCTCAGGTTTGAGGACTTGTGACGGGGACTCCGACTCCAGTATGGAGACGGAGGTTGAAGTCCCAAAAATGAAGAGAGGCAGGGGAAGGCCTCCGACCACAGGCCAGTGGGTCGGATTATGGAAGGCCAAGCAGGACTTGGCCAAGAAGAAGGCTGCCTCCGAATTCGAGGAGGCTGTAAAGGACCTCGAAAAGAAGGCACACAAAACACGGACTGAGGCCAACAAGAAGCGTGTCGAGTGCCCACGGGATGAGCAGCCGCTCACCAGCGCAACGGCGGAAGAACTCAACCGCGCCATAGAGGTGGAGTGCGGTCTTATTGCGGAGGCGGCAGGCAAGTCGTCACACCTTAAAGGACAAATTCTCCGCACCTTTAAGCTTAGTGTGGCGTCGATAAAAGAAAGGGCGACTGAGTTAGCCTCACTCACAACGACGGAGGAGACGAGGCGAGTCTTTAGGGAGAACGCGCGTCTCAAAGGGGAGGTGGCGGAACTGCGTAGTGAAATTGCGCAGCTCCGGGCGGAAGTGCGGGCGAGAATCCCTGCCGCACCACCGACCATGGAGACAGCTACTCCAAGCACAAGGCCGGCTCCGCCGGCGGACAGGGAAGAGTGGATGCGGGCGGCCATGCTGCAAATAGGCAACATGGTGAACGCCCGCATCGAGTCTTTGGAGGCAAGACTCAGCTTGCCTCCGGAGCGAGTGCGTCCACCGCTGGCCGCCGATGCCAAGGCGGCTAAGGCGGCGGCGCAACATCCTACGCTACCAAAGGAGATGGTGAGTCGTAGGACTAAGAAATCTGCGGGCTCCAAGAAGAGTGCCCAAAGCTTGGAGACTGTGGCACCTTCGGTTTCCAATGCAGGGGAAGAGCCCTGGACTCTCGTCACAGGTAAAAAAAGGAAGAGAACCGCCAAAAAACCGGCCGCTCAGACGCCGCCGAAAACAAAGAAGGGCAAGGGTCCCAAAAAGGGCAGAGCACGAACGGTGAAGCCACCACGTACTCAGGCGGTTGTGATAGCCGCGCCGCCAGAGGATAAGGCAAACTACGCCGACATCCTGAAGAACGTGCGGGACCGGGTGAACCTGGCCGAACTCGGCATTAACGGCGGGTTCAAGTTCCGCACGACGGCGACCGGCGCGCGGCTGTTGGAGATGCCTGCCGCCGTGAGTGCCGAGAAGGCGGACCTGTTGGCGGCCCAGATAAAAAGCGTGCTCCCGGAGACGATGAGAGTCGTCCGGCCGCACAAGTCGGTAGACGTGCGGCTTAACGGTCTGGACGACTCCATCACCAGTGAGGAGGTGGTGAGAGCGCTGGCCACAAAGGGTGCCTGCTCTCCAGAGCACGTGAAGGTGGGAGAGATAAAAGCCGGCTCTGGGGGCTTAGGGGTGGTTTGGGCGCAAGTGCCAATGACGGCCGCCAAGGCTTTAGCGGAGGGACGTCTGCTGATTGGGTGGAGCTCGGTGCAGATCAAGCTGCTCGAGCCCCGCCCTCTCCGCTGCTTTAGGTGCCTCCAACTGGGGCACACCAAGGCAGCCTGCACAGCTACCGAGGACCGCGGGGATGCTTGCTATCGCTGCGGAAAGGGTGGACACAAGGCGACGTCCTGCACGGAGTCGCCGCATTGTGTGGTGTGTGCCGCAGCGGGCAAGCCAGCGAAGCATCGTGTGGGTGGCAAAGGGTGCCTGCCTCCCCAACGGCAGCGAGGAGGAAAAAGAGGTGCTGGGCCGAAAGCGGCTCCGGTGACTGAGCGGACGCCCCGCGAGGAACCAATGGCGGTAGAAAATGCCTAGCGCGGCCCGCTCAGTTCTACAGGCGAACATAAACCACTGCGCCGCTGCTCAGGATCTCCTCCTCCAGCGCATGGCGGAGTGGCGGTTGGGTGTGGCAATTGTGGCGGAACCATACACGGTTCCGGACCGCCACAATTGGCTCGCAGACTTGTCCGGCACTGTGGCCTTGGTCGGAGCATGGTCGTCATCGACCCCATGCGTTCTGCGCGAGCGGGGAGACGGTTTCGTTGTTGCGGGGTGGGGAGAGTACGCTCTCGTGGGAGTCTACTTCTCCCCCAATAAGACCCTCGCTCAATTTGAGGCATTTTTGGCGGAAGTGGGAGGCGCGGTCCAGCGCGCTGCTCCGCGGCAGGTCATCGTCGCCGGGGACTTTAACGCTAAGTCCTCGACCTGGGGATCCTCGGCGACGGACCCTCGTGGAAGCGAGTTGGAGGACTGGGCGGCTTCCCTGAACCTGACGCTTCTTAATAGGGGCAGGGCACCGACCTGTGTTCGACCGCAGGGGGAATCGATTGTGGATCTCACTTTTGCGTCCCCTGCGACAGCAGGCCGAGTGCGAGACTGGCGGGTCTTAGAGGAGACGGAGACGCTTTCGGATCACCAATATATCCGATTCTCCATCTGTGGCGTCTCCGTCTCTGGTGCTGGAATGACCTCTGGGTTTCCGCGGTGGTCGGTAACGCGTTTCGATCGCGAGATCGCTGCCGAGGCTGCAATTGTGCAGGCGTGGGAGGCTGACTCGGCTCCAGTACTGGCCGTGAGCGAGAGGGCCCTATGGTTCCGCGAGGCACTGGCTCGCATCTGCGATGCCTCGATGCCTCGCGCCAGGCGACCTCCGCCAGACACGGCCATGTACTGGTGGTCGCAAGAGCTGGCTGCTCTACTTGCAGAATGCAAGAGAGCTAAGAAGTCCGTGGCCCGGTACAGACGGAGAAGGGTCCGGATTGCGGAGGACGAGCGGCGGCTTAGTGACGCATATAAGGCCGCCAAACAACACCTGCAGGCGGCCATAAGAGCGGCAAAGCGGCGCTCGTGGGAGGAGCTGCTGGAGGGGCTCAGCAGGGATCCGTGGGGACGACCGTACCGCGCAATACGCAGTCGCCTGCGTAGTCACGGCGTCCCGGTCACGGAAACCCTAGACCCCCAGCAGTTACAGAGGACAGTAGCGACGCTCTTTCCCGCTCAGGAATCAGAGGAGGTTCTGCCCTCCCAGAGTCTGTCGGTAGACGTGGTCAGCGTCGACGCCCCGATGGTGTCGGACGGAGAGTTCCACGACTTAAAGGAGAGGCTTCGTGGCAAAAAGACTGCCCCAGGGCCGGACGGCGTGCAAGCTCGCGTGCTGGTACTTGCACTGGAGGCTGGGTTGGAGTCGCCATACAGGGCGCTCCTTGATGCCAGTCTCCGTACAGGGCAGTTTCCAGCATGCTGGAAGGAGGGCAGGCTGGTGCTTGCGAAGAAGAGTGGCCGGGCCGACGAGTCGCCGTCGGCTTTCCGACCCATAGTGTTACTGGACGAGGCGGGAAAGTGCTTCGAGCGAGTAGTTGCTTCCCGCATCTCGGAACACCTGCACACTATGGGTCCAAACTTGTCGGATTGCCAGTTCGGCTTCCGTGAGGGTCGATCTACGATTGACGCAATAATGCGTCTCAAGGCTATCTGCTCTGAGTCGACCTCCCGTGGTGGCACAGTCGTGGCGGTGTCTTTAGACATCGCCAATGCCTTCAACACGCTCCCGTTCCGGTGCATCCTGGAGGGACTGGAGTTCCACAGGGTGCCCAGGTATCTGCAGCGGCTAGTTGCAGATTACCTTCGGGAGCGTGTTGTCCTATACCAGAACAGGGATGGCCGACTCATGAGGCATAGGGTGTGTCGTGGCGTTCCACAGGGGTCGGTTCTCGGTCCGCTCCTGTGGAACATTGGCTACGATGTCGTTCTTCGTGGGGCCCTCCTCCGCGGGCTCTACCTAGTCTGCTACGCCGACGATACTTTGGTAGTGGCCCGCGGAGACTCATACAGGGACGCGGCGATTCTGGCCACTGCTGGAACAGCTCAGGTGGTGGCCAGAATCAGAAGACTGGGATTGAGCGTGGCGCTAGAGAAGACGAGCGCAGTCTGTTGCCATGGGCCGCGCAGGCGACCTCCTCCCGACTCTCACATCACGGTTGGGGGAGTGCGCATCGGTGTGGGGTCCCACTTTAAATATCTGGGCCTCACCATAGACAGCCGGTGGAATTTCGGGGAGCATTTTCGGCGGATGGGACCCAAGCTGGTGCGAACCGCGGCGGGTCTCGCCCGTCTGCTCCCCAACGTTGGAGGTCCGGGGTCGACGTGCCGGCGCCTTTACGCAGGTGTGGTCGCCTCCATGGCGCTGTATGGCGCGCCGGTGTGGGTCGGTGCCCTGGTCGCCAGTAACAGGGCTCTGCTGAGACGCCCTCAGCGAGTCATGGCGATCAGGGCGATCCGAGGATACCGCACCATCGGATTTGAGGCGGCCTGTGCTCTGGCAGGATCCCCTCCATGGGAGCTGCAGGCGGAGTTATCAGCCTTCCTATACAGGAAGAGAGGAGAGGCGCGCAACGCAGGAAGGGAGTTTTGCCACACCGATGTAGAGCGGTGGAAGCGGAGGGGCAATAAGACCATGATGGAGAGGTGGTCACAGGCACTCCTCGAGCCGACGGCTGGGCATCGTACCATCGAAGCCATCCAGCCGTCGCTCAAGAGGTGGGTTGAGCGGAAGTCGGGCTCGCCCACCTACCACCTGACGCAGATCCTGTCGGGGCACGGGTGCTTCGACAAATACCTACACACCATCGTGTGTAGAGAGTCGAGCCCCGTGTGTCGGTCGTGTGACTGGGGGGTGGATGACACCGCCCAGCACACACTGGAGGAGTGTCCTGCGTGGACTGTTGAGCGGCTGCACCTGGTTGCGGTCATAGGAATGGACCTGACATTGCCCGAGGTCATCCGGGCAATGTTGAGTAGCAGGAGTGCGTGGACGGCTGTCTCCGATTTTGCGGAGTCAGTAATGGCTAGGAAGAGAGAGGCCCAGCGTCTGCGAACGGACGACCCCCTTTTGGAGGCGTCAAGGCGTCGGAGGACGGGGCAGCGTAGGAGGTGGTGGCACCAGACTACGCTGCCGTAGTGGGTGGCCTGCGGACGAATGTCGCTGGGGTGACAGACGTCCGCATTGCACAGGGCCCCCGCGAGGATGAGAGCGAGCCCTATGGGTTTCTGCTCGCTCTCATGCCCAACAGGGCGAGAAGGGTCTGCGTCCGTTTTTGACGCAGACAACGCTGCGACGGTCAGACGGGGTCAAGTGCTCTGCACGAATGCCCCCGGCCGTCGCCCGGCGTAGAGACGAAACCTGGTGGAGTTTTAGTGAGTAGGAGTCTCACATAACCCCGGCAGCCCCAGCTCCGGGGTATCCATGAGGATTTCTCCACCTAAAAAAAAAAAAAAAAAAAAACCCTCATAGGGGTGGGGTGCAAGGCGGTCACCTCCTCGTGGTGCACCCTGGAAACGGCGTCGGCGCCCGCTCTGCGGAATAGTCGCCGACGACGGCTAACGACTGCCAGGGGTATGGGGTTCTTCAGGGGAAATGGGGAGGAAGAAAACCTCGGTAAAAAATCACCCCAATCCCAAGGTCTCCCGCGCCGATGGGATGAATGGCCGGAGGGTATCCGGTCACTAGCGGAGGGACCTCACCCTAAAAAGGACAGAATAATAATGGCAAGTTCTAACAGTAATACACTACTCCAGGAGGGTACCGGCCTAGCCGGAGAATCCCTCACGGGGCCCACGGGCCCCGTCTGCCCCACCGAATCTGGAGGGGGCAAACTTCGCCATTCGGTCGCCCGCAAGGGCGGCCTGAGCCAAGGAGGCTGTAGGACCGGAGGTGTGGAGGCGGCATCCGCCCAGACCGCACCAACGGCAGGATGTAGCAATGCTACAATTGTAGAGCGTTCGTTCTTGTCGGAGACCACCACCGACTCGGACGCTACGCAGAAAGGTGAGCGAGGACCACGCAAGCGATCACGCTCGAGGCTGAGAACTAGTGACGGCGAGTCCGACACTAGTATGGAGACTGAAGTCGAGGTCCCCAAACAAAAAAGAGGCCGGGGAAGACCTCCGACTACTGGCCAGTGGGTCGGATTCTTGAAAGCCAAACAAGATCTGGCTAAGAAGAAGGCGGCCGCGGACTATGAGGAGGCCGTTAAAAAATTAGAGAAGAAGGCGCATGCGACGCGAATTGCAGTCCAAGGCAAGCGTACTGAGCGCCCGCGGGAAGAGCAGCCGCTCACTTGCGCAACGTCGGAGGAGCTGCACAACGCCATCGAGGCGGAGTGCGGGCTCATTGCGCAGGCGGCGGCAAAGTCCTCCCACCTTAAAGGGCAGATCCTGCGGACGTTTAACCTCAGTGTGGCTGCCATTAAGGAAAGGGCAGCGGAGCTAGCTTCGCTGACTTCGACAGAAGAGACGCGTCGGGTCTTTAAGGAGAACGCGCGACTCAAGGGTGAAGTGGCGGAGCTGCGGCAAGAAATTGCGCAGCTCCGAGCGGAAGTGCGGGCGAGAATCCCTGCCGCACCACTGACCCCTGTGGAGACCACAGTAATTCCTGCGGCTCATCCGGGCCTGGGGCCGGCTCCTCCGGCTGACAAAGAAGAGTGGATGCGGGCGGCCATGTTGCAAATAGGCAACATGGTGAACGCCCGCATCGAGTCCTTGGAGGCAAGACTGAGCTTGCCTCCCGAGCGGCTGCGTCCGCCGTTGGCTGCCGATGCCAAGGCGGCAAAAGCGGCGGCCAAACAGCCCAAGACAGCTTTCAGTGGAAAGAAAGCTGCTGACCCCAAAACGAAGGGTTCTCAGAACTCAGAGACGGCAGTTGTCTCGAATACTGGTGACGGGGCCTGGACCTTGGTCACCGGTAAGAAGAGGAACAAGAAGAGGTCGCCCCCAACACCGGCGGCTCAGCCGTCGTCGAAAACGACGAAAAGGAAAGGGCCCAAGAAGTCCAAGAAGGCGAAGATAAATCGCAGGACGAAGCCACCGCGCACTCAGGCGGTGGTGATAGCCGCGTCGCCGGAGGAGAAGGCAAACTACGCCGACATCCTCAAGAACGTGCGGGACCGGGTTAACCTGGCCGACCTCGGTATCGAGGGCGGCTTCAAGTTCCGCACAACGGCGACCGGCGCGCGGCTCTTAGAAATGCCTGCTGCAGTGAGCGCCGAGAAGGCGGACCAACTAGCGGCGCATATAAAGAGCGTCCTTCCGGAGACGATGAAGGTCGTCCGGCCACATAAGTCGGTAGACATCCGGCTCACCGGCTTGGACGACTCTATCACCGGTGAGGATGTGCTAAGGGCGCTGGCGTCAAAGGAGCCTGCCCCTAGACAATATTAAAGTGGGCGACATCAAGGTCGGATCTGGAGGTATCGGAACGGTATGGGCCCAAGTGCCAATGGCGGCAGCCAAGGCGGTAACGGCGGGCCGTCTGCTGATCGGGTGGAGCTCGGTGCAGATCAAGCTGCTCGAGCCCCGCCCTCTCCGCTGCTTTAGGTGCCTGCAGCTGGGGCACACTAGAGCGGCTTGCAAGGCTGCGGAGGACCGCGGGAGCACATGCTACCGCTGCGGGAAAGACGGCCACAAAGCGGGAGCCTGCTCAGAGGCGCCGCATTGCGTGGTGTGTGCCGCGGCGGGCAAGCCTGCTAAGCATGCGGTGGGTGGCAAAGGGTGCTTGCCCCCCCGACGGCAGAGAGGGAAAAGAGGTGCTGGGCCGAAGGCGGCTCCGGTGGCTGAGCGGGCGTCCCGCGAGGAACCGATGGCAGTAGAAAATGCCTAACGCGGCCCGCTCAGTTCTCCAGGTGAACGTAAACCACTGCGCCGCTGCTCAGGACCTTCTCCTGCAGCACATGGCGGAGTGGCGGTTGGGGGTGGCAATTGTGGCGGAACCCTACACGGTTCCGGACCGCCACAATTGGCTAGCAGACTTATCCGGCACTGTGGCTTTGGTAGGAGCTTGGTCCTCGAAGGCCCCAATCGTCCTGCGAGAGCGAGGCGATGGGTTTGTTGTTGCGGGGTGGGGAGAGTACGCCCTCATAGGTGTCTACTTCTCCCCCAATAAGACCCTCGCACAATTTGAGGCCTTCTTGGCAGAACTGGGAGGCGCGGTCCAGCGCGCTGCCCCGCTGCAAATTATCGTCGCCGGGGACTTTAATGCTAAGTCCTCTACCTGGGGATCCCCGGTGACTGATCCTCGCGGCAGCGAAGTCGAGGATTGGGCGGCCTCTGTGAACCTGGTCCTGCTTAACAGAGGCAGTGCACCGACCTGTGTTCGGCCGCAGGGGGAGTCCATAGTGGACCTCACTTTTGCTTCCCCTGCGACAGCAACCCGAATTAGGGACTGGCAGGTCCTAGTAGAGACGGAGACGCTCTCGGATCACCAATATATCCGATTCTCCATCTGCAGCGTCTCCGTCTCCGGTGCTGGAATAGCCTCTCCATTTCCGCGGTGGGCGATAACGCGCCTCAATCGCGAGGTCGCTACCGAGGCAGCGATTGTGCAGGCGTGGGAGGCCGATTCGGCCCCAGTGCTGGCCGTGAGCGAGAGGGCCCTTTGGTTTCGTGAGGCACTGGCTCGCATCTGCGATGCCTCGATGCCTCGCGCCAGGCGACCTCCGCCAGACACGGCCATGTACTGGTGGTCGCAAGAGCTGGCAGCACTACGGGCGGCGTGCAAGCGCGCCAAGAAGTCGGTGGCGCGATACCGGCGCAGAAGAAACCGCACGATGGAGGACGAGCGAAGGCTTGGCGACACGTATAGGGCCGCTAAGCAAGAGCTCCAGGCAGCGATAAGAGCTGCGAAGCGGCGCTCATGGGAGGAGCTGCTGGAGGGGCTTAGTAGGGATCCGTGGGGACGACCGTATCGCGCGATTCGCAATCGCTTGCGCAATCACGGCGTCCCGGTCACGGAAACCCTGGACCCCCAGCAGCTACAGGAAATGGTGGCGGTACTTTTTCCTCCTCAGGAGCCGGAGAGGACTCCTCCAGCGGTGGGTTTGGCCTTGGACGTCACCAACCATGAGGCCCCGCCCGTCTCGGACGGGGAATACGCCGGAATAATTGGGAGACTCCGGGGCAAAAAGACTGCCCCAGGGCCGGACGGCGTGCAAGCCCGTGTGCTTGTGCTTGCGCTGGAGGCAGGGTTGGAGTCGCCATACAGGGCGCTCCTGGATACCAGCCTCCAGTCAGGGCAGTTCCCAGCATGCTGGAAAGAGGGCAGGCTGGTGCTCGCCAAGAAGAGTGGCCGGTCAGACGAATCACCGTCGGCTTTCCGACCCATAGTGCTGCTGGACGAGGCGGGAAAGTGCTTCGAGAGAGTAGTCGCTTCCCGCATCTCGGAACACCTGCGCACTATGGGTCCAAATTTGTCGGACTGCCAGTTCGGCTTCAGGGAGGGTCGCTCAACGGTGGACGCGATCATGAGCGTCAAGGCCCTCTCTGCCGAGACGACCTCCAGAGGAGGCTCAGTGGTGGCGGTGTCGTTAGACATCGCCAACGCGTTCAACACGCTCCCGTTCCGGTGCATCCTGGAAGGACTGAAGTTCCACAGGGTGCCCGGATATCTGCAGCGCCTAGCGGCAGACTACCTACGGGGGCGTGTCGTCCAATATGTGGACAGAGAAGGCCGCCTAGTCTCCCACAGAGTGGAGCGAGGAGTTCCACAGGGGTCGGTCCTCGGTCCGCTCCTGTGGAACATAGGGTATGACGCGGTGCTTCGCGGTGCACTTCTTCGCGGGCTCTACCTGGTGTGTTACGCTGATGACACTCTGGTAGTTGCCCGCGGAGATACTTATAGGGACACGGGTGCTTCGACAGGTACCTGCATACTATTGTGTGCAGAGAGTCGAGCCCCGTGTGCCGTTCGTGTGACTGGGGGGTAGATGATACCGCCCAGCACACGCTAGAAGAGTGTCCGGCGTGGACGGCGGATAGGCTACGCCTAATGGCTGTCGTTGGAGTGGACTTGACATTGCCCGAGACCATCCGGGCAATGTTGAGCAGCAGGCGTGCGTGGGCGGCGGTCTCGGAGTTCTCCGAGACAGTCATGTCGCGCAAGAGAGAAGCCCAACGCCTTAGAGACGACGATCCCCTGGCGGAGGCGTCGCGGCGTTGGAGGACGGGGCAGCGTAGGAGGTGGTGGCACCGAGCTACGCTGCCGTAGTGGGTGGCCTGCGGACGAATGTCGCTGGGGCGACAGGCGTCCGCATTGCACAGGCTCCCCGCGAGGATGAGAGCGAGCCTTATGGGTTTCTGCTCGCTCTCATGCCCAACAGGGCGAGGAGGGTCTGCGTCCATTGTTGACGCAGACAACGCTGCGACGGCCAGACGGGGTCAAGTGCTCAGCACGAATGCCCCCGGCCGTCGCCCGGCGTAGAGATGAAACCTGGTGGAGTTTTAGTGAGTAGGAGTCTCACATAACCCCGGCAGCCCCAGCTCCGGGGTATCCATGAGGATTTCTCCACCTAAAAAAAAAAAAAAAAAAAAAAAAAAAAAAAAAAAAAAACCTAACCCTCATAAGATGGGGTGCAAAGGCGGTCACCTCCTCGTGGTGCACCCTGGAAACGGCGTCGGCGCCCGCTCTGCGGAATAGTCGCCGACGACGGCTAACGACTGCCAGGGTAGGGGTTTCTTCAGGGAAATGGGGAGGAAGAAAACCTCGGTAAAAATCACCCCAATCTCAAGGTCTCCCGTGCCGAAGGGATGAATGGCCGGAGGGTGTCCGGTCACTAGCGGAGGGACCTCACCTAAAAAGGAAAACCGAAAATATGGCAAGTCTTAATAACGATACATTACTCCAGGAGGGTACCGGCCTAGCCGGAGAATCCCTCACGGGGCCCACGGGCCCCGTCTGCCCCACCGAATCTGGAGGGGGCAAACTTCGCCATTCGGTCGCTCGCAAGGGTGGCCTGAGCCAGGGGGGCTATAGTTCCGGGGGTGTGGAGGCGGTATCCGCCCAGACCGCACCAACGGCTGGATGTAGCGATGCTACAATGTTGGAGGAAAGGTCGTTTTTGTCTGAAACGACCACTGACTCAGACGCTACGCAAGGACGCTTACCTCGTAAGCGATCCCGTTCTGGGTTGGGGACGTGCGACGGGGACTCCGATACGAGCGTGGAAACGGAGGTCGAAGTCCCAAAACAGAAGCGAGGCCGGGGAAGGCCTCCGACCACGGGCCAGTGGGTCGGCCTATGGAAGGCCAAGCAAGACTTGGCCAAGAAAAAGGCAGCCTCCGAGTACGAGGATGTCGTAAAAGACTTGGAGAGGAAAGCGCATGAAACACGGACGAAGATAAATAAAAAGCGTCCTGAGCGTCCGCGAGAAGAGCAGCCTCTCACCAACGCTACGGCGGCTGAACTTCACGGCGCCATAGAGGTGGAGTGCGGTCTTATCGCTGAGGCAGCGGGTAAGTCGTCGCATCTCAAAGGTCAGATGCTACGAACCTTTAAGATGAGCGTAGCGTCGATCAAAGAAAGAGCGGCAGAACTGGCTTCGCTGACCTCAACGGAGGAAACGAGGCGGGTGTTCAGAGAGAATGCTCGGCTCAAAGGGGAAGTGGCGGAACTGCGCCAGGAGATTGCGCAGCTCCGGGCGGAAGTGCGGGCGACTGTCTCTGCCGCACCGACTCCTATGGAGACCGCGATAGCTCCCGCGCCGAGTTCAAGCGCGAGGCCGGTTCCACCGGCAGATAGAGAGGAGTGGATGCGGGCGGCCATGCTGCAAATAGGCAACATGGTTAACGCCCGCATCCAGTCTTTGGAGGCGAGACTATGCTTGCCTCCCGAGCGAGTACGTCCACCGTTGGCCGCCGATACCAAGGCGGCAAAAGCAGCAGCCAAACAACCCACGACATCGAGTGGGAGGAAAGCTGCGGCCCCAAAGAACGGTGCCAAAAGGTCAGAGGTTGTAACACCCTCAGCTGCAATTGCCGGTGATGAGGCCTGGACCTTAGTCACCGGCAATAAAAGGAATAAGAAGAGGTCAGCCCCAAAATCGGCAGCCCAGCCGCTGCCGAAAACGAGGGACATAAGGACAAATGTGAAGGGGCCCAAGAAGCCTAAGAAGCCCAAGGTCAAGCGCAGGCCGAAACCACCGCGCACTCAGGCGGTCGTAATAGCCGCGCCGCTGGAGGAGAAGGCAGACTACGCCAGTATCCTCAAGAACGTGCGGGACCGGGTGAACCTGTCTGAACTCGGTATTGAGGGCGGGCTCAAGTTCCGCACAACAGCAACCGGCGCGCGGCTACTGGAAATGCCAGCTTCCGTCAGCGCGGAAAAGGCCGACCTGTTGGCGGCTAGAATTAAGAGCGTCCTTCCGGAATCATTAAGAGTCGTCCGACCACACAAAACGGTGGACGTCCGCCTGAACGGTCTGGACGACTCAATTACCGGCGAGGAGGTGCTCAGGGCGCTGGCCACCAAGGGTGCGTGTCCCATAGAACACGTGAAGGTTGGCAATATAAAGGCCGGCTCCGGAGGCATCGGGGTGGTATGGGCTCAAGTGCCGATGTCTGCTGCCAAGGCCTTAACGGAGGGACGCCTTTTGATCGGGTGGAGCTCGGTGCAGATCAAGCTGCTCGAGCCCCGCCCCCTCCGCTGCTTTAGATGCCTGCAGCTGGGGCACACAAAAGCAGCCTGCACGGCTACGGAGGACCGCGGGGAGGCCTGCTACCGCTGCGGAAAGGCCGGCCACAAGGCGACGTCCTGCACGGAGCCGCCGCATTGTGTGGTGTGTGCCGCAGCGGGCAAGCCAGCCAAACATCGGGTTGGCGGCAAAGGGTGCTTGCCCATGACACGGAGGAGGAAAAGAGTTTCTGGGCCGAAGGCGGCTGCGGTGACTGAGCGGACGCACCGCGAGGAACCGATGGCGGTAGAAAATGCCTAGCACGATCCGCTCAGTCATGCAGGCGAATCTAAACCGCTGCGCCGCTGCCCAGGATCTCCTCCTCCAGCACATGGCGGAGTGGCGGTTGGGGGTGGCAATTGTGGCGGAACCCTACACGGTTCCAGACCGCCACAATTGGCTCGCAGACAGGTCCGGTTCAGTGGCAGTAGTGGGAGCATGGTCCACTACGACCCCAATCGTCCTCCGCGAGCGGGGAGACGGTTTCGTCGTTGTTGAGTGGGGAGGGTACGCTCTAATAGGGGTGTACTTCTCCCCAAATAAAAGCCTCGCCGAATTTGAGGCGTTTTTGGACGAGCTGGGCAGTGCAGTCCGACGCACTGCGCCACTGCAAGTGGTCGTCGCCGGGGACTTCAATGCTAAGTCCTCAACCTGGGGATCCTCGGCGACGGACCCACGGGGCAGTGAAGTAGAGGACTGGGCGGCCTCTACGAACTTAGTTCTGCTCAACAGAGGCAATGCGCCGACCTGTGTCCGGCCGCAGGGGGAGTCCATAGTGGACCTCACTTTCGCTTCCCCTGCAATAGCAAGCCGAATTAGGGACTGGCAGGTCCTAGTAGAGACGGAGACGCTCTCGGATCACCAATATATCCGATTCTCCATCTGCAGCGTCTCCGTCTCCGGTGCTGGAATAGCCTCTCCATTTCCGCGGTGGGCGATAACGCGCCTCAATCGCGAGGTCGCTACCGAGGCAGCGATTGTGCAGGCGTGGGAGGCCGATTCGGCCCCAGTGCTGGCCGTGAGCGAGAGGGCCCTTTGGTTTCGCGAGGCACTGGCTCGCATCTGCGATGCCTCGATGCCTCGCGCCAGGCGACCTCCGCCAGACACGGCCATGTACTGGTGGTCGCAAGAGCTGGCTGCACTACGGGCGGCGTGCAAGCGCGCCAAGAAGTCGGTGGCGCGATACCGGCGCAGAAGAGTCCGCACGATGGAGGACGAGCGAAGGCTTGGCGACACGTATAGGGCCGCTAAGCAAGAGCTCCAGGCAGCGATAAGAGCTGCGAAGCGGCGCTCATGGGAGGAGCTGCTGGAGGGGCTTAGTAGGGATCCGTGGGGACGACCGTATCGCGCGATTCGCAATCGCTTGCGCAATCACGGCGTCCCGGTCACGGAAACCCTGGACCCCCAGCAGCTACAGGAAATGGTGGCGGTACTCTTTCCTCCTCAGGAGCCGGAGAGGACTCCTCCAGCGGTGAGTTTGGCCTTGGACGTCACCAACCATGAGGCCCCACCCGTCTCGGACGGGGAATACGCCGGAATAATTGGGAGACTCCGGGGCAAAAAGACTGCCCCAGGGCCGGACGGCGTGCAAGCCCGCGTGCTTGTGCTTGCGCTGGAGGCAGGGTTGGAGTCGCCATACAGGGCGCTCCTTGATACCAGCCTCCAGTCAGGGCAGTTCCCAGCATGCTGGAAAGAGGGCAGGCTGGTGCTCGCCAAGAAGAGTGGCCGGTCAGACGACTCACCGTCGGCTTTCCGACCCATAGTGCTGCTGGACGAGGCGGGAAAGTGCTTCGAGAGAGTAGTCGCTTCCCGCATCTCGGAACACCTGCGCACTATGGGTCCAAATTTGTCGGACTGCCAGTTCGGCTTCAGGGAGGGTCGTTCAACGGTGGACGCGATCATGAGCGTCAAGGCCCTCTCTGCCGAGACAACCTCCAGAGGAGGCTCAGTGGTGGCGGTGTCGTTAGACATCGCCAACGCGTTCAACACGCTCCCGTTCCGGTGCATCCTGGAAGGACTGAAGTTCCACAGGGTGCCCGGGTATCTGCAGCGTCTAGCCGCAGACTACCTACGGGGGCGTGTCGTCCAATATGTGGACAGAGAAGGCCGCCTAGTCTCCCACAGAGTGGAGCGAGGAGTTCCACAGGGGTCGGTCCTCGGTCCGCTCCTGTGGAACATAGGGTATGACGCGGTGCTTCGCGGTGCACTTCTTCGCGGGCTCTACCTGGTGTGTTACGCTGATGACACTCTGGTAGTTGCCCGCGGAGATAGCTATAGGGACGCGGCGATTCTGGCCACCGCTGGAACAGCTCAGGTGGTGGCCAGAATCAGAAGACTGGGCCTGAGCGTGGCGCTGGATAAAACCAGCGCCATATGCTTTCATGCGCCCCGCAGGAGGCCTCCCCCCAACTCTAACATCACGGTTGGGGGAGTGCAGATTGGAGTAGAGCCCTGCATAAAATATCTGGGCTTAATGATCGACAGCCGGTGGAGGTTCGGGGAGCATTTCCGGCGGATGGGCCCAAAGCTGGTGCGAACCGCGGCGGGTCTCGCCCGTCTGCTCCCGAACATTGGAGGACCGGGGTCGGCGTGTCGGCGTCTGTACGCCAACGTGGTCGCCTCGATGGCGCTTTATGGTGCCCCAGTGTGGTTGGATGCCCTGAGTCCCATTAATAGATCCCTACTGAGAAGACCTCAGAGGGTCATGGCGATCAGGGCCATCCGGGGATACCGCACCATATCTTTCGAGGCGGCCTGTGCTCTAGCGGGCACCCCCCCTTGGGAGCTCCAGGCAGAGCTCTCAGACTTCCTGTACAGGAAAAGGGGCGAGGCGCGAGACACGGGCAGGCAATACTGTCCCGCAGACGTGGAGAGATGGAGAAGGAGGGGCAATGCAGCCATGATGGCGAGGTGGTCGCAATTACTCCTTGAGCCGACGGCTGGACATTGGGCTATTGCCGGCATCCAGCCGTCGCTCAGGAAATGGGTCGAGCGCAAGTCGGGCTCCCTAACGTACCACCTCACCCAGATGTTGTCAGGGCACGGGTGCTTCGACAGGTACCTGCACACTATTGTGTGCAGGGAGTCGAGCTCCGTGTGCCGCTCGTGTGACTGGGGGGTGGACGACACCGCCCAGCACACGTTAGAGGAGTGTCCGGCGTGGACAGTTGAGAGACTGCGGCTTATTGCAGTAGTTGGTACGGACCTCACATTGCCCAATACCATCCGGGCAATGTTGGATAGCACGAGTGCGTGGACGGCGGTCTCGGAGTTTTGCGAGGCCGTCATGTCCCATAAAAGGGAGGCCCAACGCCTTAGAGTCGACGATCCCCTGGTGGAGGCGTCGCGGCGTTGGAGGAGGGGGCAGCGTAGGAGGTGGTGGCACCAAGCTACGCTGCCCTAGTGGGTGGCCTGCGGACGAATGTCGCTGGGGCGACAGGAGTCCGCATTGCACAGGCCCCCGCGAGGATGAGAGCGAGCCTTATGGGTTTCTGCTCGCTCTCATGCCCAAGAGGGCGAGAAGGGTCTGCGTCCGTTCTTGACGCAGACAACGCTGCGACGGCCAGACGGGGCCAGGTGCTTAGCACGAATGCCCCCGGCCGTCGCCTGGCGTAGAGATGAAACCTGGTGGAGTTTTAGTGAGTAGGAGTCTCACATAACCCCGGCAGCCCCAGCTCCGGGGTATCCATGAGGATTTCTCCACCTAAAAAAAAAAAAAAAAAAAAAAAAAAAAAAAAAAAAAAAAAAAAAAAAACCCTCATAAGATAATTCATCGATAAAAAATTTTCCCAGACTCCGATTTTGATCATTTCTTTTTTATAATATCAGGTTCCATTCCCCCCTTCTTCCCACAGTAGCTTTTTGATCTTTTTGTCCCTATTAAATTTTTAAATTCAAAATTTCTGTTATAAATTTTAGTTTTTTCAAAAATTTTCACTCTTGCCCTGCTCCGATCTCTTGGAGACCTATGGTGAGATTCTGCGCCTGATCGAGACCTATCAGACGATACCAAGATCGTCTCGATCGCCCCACCGGTTCTCCGGGAAATCGGCAAAAACCGAAATCGAATTACCCTCCCACCCGCCCATTGTGAATACTGTATAGGTAGGGACAAATTTTTGACCAAAAACTTTTTATTTTTATTCAATTTCTGACACCCCAGGGACCAGAAATCTGGCCTTGGGTGATCCTAGTCGAACTTAGTTTCAGCTCTATAGTCATTTTAACATATAATTAACATACAAAGTAGTAAAGATGTTTGTAGCCACTCGCACGCCCACGAAAGCGCGGAAGGACGATGCTGGAAGCTCGGGCGTCCCTGCCGAGTCCCCGAAGAACACGCAACCGGCGAGGCTTATCTTCGATGAAGAGGAGTCCGGAAATGAATGGCCGTCTCTTACCAAACCCGCGGCCACAACATCAAGCCCAGAGGAGCCCAGCTTTACTCGTTCGCTGCCCACCGGAGATCTCGCCAACGTCGCCGCCGCCATCCTGAAAAGAGGAAAAGATAAATTAAGTGAATCCAGAAACTTACATAGAGAAATCAAGGAAGACGTATTAAAATCTCTTCAGTCCCTATACGACATAATTGCCAACCTTCAGGCCACCCAAAATTTTCTCCTGTCGGACAAAGAAAAACAGAGAGCCAACTACGAAAGCATGCTTTTTCAACAAGAGAAAAAGCACACAGAAAAACTAGAGTCATTGCAAATAGATTTCCAGAATCAAGCCAGAGAACACGATAGACAGGTTGATGAATTCATGGCAGCCCTACGAAGGAACACCGAAATATTGAACCAATTCCAACAGCAAAGCACTAACAGTATAACTGAGCTAAAGAAGGACTTGGAAAAGATGTCAACAGCCACAAACATAGTTAATAGAAATGAAGCCACTACCACAAAACTAACCGAAGCAGATAGCAGACAACAGCGCCCATACTCAGATACTCTGACCAAACCCAGGTTCTCTGTTATGGTAGAGTCAACTGACCCAAGACACTGCAATGACGATATCATCAAACAGATCAAAGATAAAGTAGACGTCGTAGAGCTCGGTGTAGGAATCAGCTCCGTTAAAAACTAAAAACCAAAAAGTTATATTAACTTGTGAAAGCAAGAAAGAAAGGACCGCGCTGTACGAGGCAATCGTCAAGTCGAATGACAAACTGACAGTCAGCCAACCGTCGGCACGAAAACCTCTCTTAAGGTTAATTGGCGTAGCTCACGACCTAACAGACAGCAAACTTGAAGAAGCCCTAATTAAACAAAATTCACATCTGACTGGCACACTAGAAAACGAAGACAAGAAAGTAAAAATAGTACGCAAAACAAAAGGCCGCAACACAGCAGTCAGCAATGTAATTGTGGAAGTGAGCCCGAAAGTCTGGAGCAGCGTCAAAGACCAAAGAGTGCGCCTAGGATATCAGATCGTCAACGCCATCGACCAATCACCAGTCATCCAATGCTTCAGATGCATGGGATTCGGACATCTAGCCAAAGAGTGCAAAGCAGAGACCAAATGCGGATATTGCGCTGGAAGCCACGACTCTCGAGAGTGCCAAAACAGGGAAGCGAACCCAAGCTGCGCCAACTGCCAATCAGACGCATCCCATCCTGCGTACTCCTCAGCATGCCCTGAGTGGAGAAAATGGGATAAACTGGCGCGCAACTTGGTTTCGTACTCCTAAAGGGCACCTCGGTGAAAATAACAACAGGCACTCAAATAAACAAAAAGGACCATTACATAAAAATAGCACAGTGCAACTTAGGCAGAGGACTTGCGGCCACACAGGAATTCTTGCATGAAGGAAGTAATCGAAATTACTCGGTACTACTCATGCAGGAACCCTATGTCGGCGCAGCAGGCACAGTTACCACACCCTATAGAATAACACAACAAACAGCAAATAGAAATAAACCAGTCAAATCAGCAATAGCCATACTAAATCCAAACATCCAAATAATCGATAGCCCCAACTTTGTGACCGAAAACATAGCCGGCACCGTCTTAAAAATAGATAATACAAAGATCGGAATAATCTCGATTTACTGGGAGGAGACTGAAGACATCGAACCCTACTTGGTAAAACTGGACAGCATAATTAATAAAATGAACACAGACCTATTCCTCGTCGGTGGCGATTGCAACGCCAAAAGCCCTTGGTGGGGCCACGACGAGGAAGACCATAGAGGAGAAACTTTCGCAGATTACCTAGCACAAAAAGACCTAGAAGTAGTTAATGAAGGAACAACACCAACATTTTTCGCTATACGTCAGAACAGAGCATATCAAAGTATAGTCGATGTCACGGTCTGCTCCCAAGGTATGTCCAATAGAATCAAGGATTGGAAAGTAGACACAGACATGGTATCCACATCCGATCATCGAGCGATCACTTTTAAAATAGGTATTGGAAAAAGTAACATAAATGAAATAAAAAGATCCACAACCCGAATTTATAACGTTAAAAAAGCCGACTGGGGAAAATTCCAAGATACATTAACGGACAAACTCATTGAGGAACACATAAACACACATACAATTAATCAATCAAACTCACCTAACGATATAAACCAAATAGTTGAAAAATACACGAATTGCATAAAAATAGCCTGCGAAGAATCCATACCGAAACTCAAACCATACGCAACAAAAAAGATAAGCTGGTGGACGAAAGAATTAACTGAGTTAAAAAACAACACAACAAAACTAAGAAGAAAAATCAAAAAAGCCAACACAAATAGAAAAAATTACATTATAGAAGAATATCGGAAAAGTCTAGCAGAGTATAAATTACAAATATTAGCAAGCCGTACAAGAAGTTGGAAGGAGTTCTGCTCCTCTCAAGAAAAAGAAGCAATATGGGACAAAACGTACAGAATAATCAGATACAGTAAAAAAGAATCGGAAGACGAATTATTGAAAAAACATAACGTAGACTTAGATGCACAAGACTCAGCGGACTACCTCGCAGAAACGTTCTACCCCACAGATGACCCAACGACAGATACCCATTATCACAGCAATATCAGACAAGAAATAAAAAACAAAATAACCAACCTAGACACAACAACTAACAAAATCATACCTTTCGAGGAAGAAGAAATTCGGAACATAATAAGTAGAATGAAACCCAGTAAAGCACCAGGTGAAGACGGCTTCACAGCAGATATCTGCCTTAAAGCATATCTCACAGATCCCAACATACTCATTACCATAGCTAATAGATGTCTAGCAATAGGATATTTTCCCAAAATATGGAAGAAGGCGAAGATCAAAATACTCAAAAAACCGGCGAAAGAAGACTATACAAAACCCAAAGCTTACAGACCAATAGGACTACTACCAATTAATGGTAAAATCCTAGAAAAACTATGCACAAATAGATTGCTCTGGTATCTCGGAAACACAAAACAGCTAAGTGACAGACAATATGGCTTCACCCCACAAAGAAGCACTGAAGATGCTCTCAGCGATGCCATAACGCTAGTCAGAAGCGAACTGACGAATAAAAAGCTAGTAGCGATGGTATCGCTGGACATTGAAGGTGCTTTCGATAACACCTGGTGGCCCAAGATACTAGAGCAACTCTTCGAAAAGAAATGCGATCCCTATCTGATTAAAATCCTCAATAGCTATCTTAGCGAAAGAGAGATTACCATCGATTACGCAGGATGCCAATCTACCAGACCGACTACCAAAGGCTGTATACAAGGATCAACTGGAGGACCACTGTTATGGAATCTCCAATTGGACCCATTACTCCAAAAATCGAAAAACCTTAGTGCAAGAATTCAGGCATTCGCTGATGATATTTTGATAATTGCATCGGCCCACACTACAGAGCAACTGAACAAATCAGTAAATGAAGCACTTAAATGCGTCTCGGAATGGGGTGCTGAACATAAAATGAAATTCTCAGAACAGAAAACACAAGCCATTATAATAACAAAGAAAACTAAATATGAAAACCCAAAGTTCATCTTAAATAACAAAACTATAGATATATCTCCATCACTCACTCTACTAGGATTAACAATAGATTCAGGATTAAACTTCAGACTTCATCTAGACAAAATCAACGTTAAAATAGTTAAATTATACCATGCAATAGCCAAAACAGCAAAATCAACTTGGGGACTAAACCCAGATATCATTAGAACAATATACCAAACAGTTATAGAACCAATAGTCCTCTATGCAGCCAGCGTATGGGAACCAATTGTAGAAAAAGCCTATGCCACAAAAAGACTCAACAAAATCACCAGAATATTTGCTCTAAAAATAAGCAAATCATATAGAACAGTATCCCTAAATTCAGCAACCACGCTAGCGAGCATCCTTCCTCTCGACATGAGAGTGAAAGAGGCAGCAGAAATATATAGAATTTAAAAAGGCCAAGAAATAGATATTTTAGCCGGACGACCAGTTGAACAAAGAGCCTCTCCATTTGATCTCCCTCACCCTTCGTTAAGAAAACAAATAGAGTTCGAAAGAATAGCATCCAATGATGAAATAGACAAAATAAATAATGACTGGCCATCCATTTTCACAGACGGAAGCAAAATCGAAGGAAAGGTAGGAGGAGCATTAACGTGGTGGGAAGACAATAGAGAAATAGAATACAGAAATTTCAAACTGGAGGATCAATGTTCCGTATTCCAAGCCGAACTGTCGGCTATATCACGTGCACTAGACCTAGTAAACCAAAAGAAAAAGAAAATCACTAGCACAAATATTCTATCAGATTCAGAATCAGCACTTCTTAGCATAAAAGACCCTAACAACTTACACCCAATAGTAGTAAATATCAGGAAATCGTTAGAGAAAATTACAGAAGCTGGAGCAGAAACCAAATTCTACTGGATCAAAGCGCACGTTGGTATAGCCGGCAATGAAAGGGCAGACGAACTAGCCAAAGTAGCAGCTCTCAAAAAGAAGACAGCTGCTATTTACGACGCGGTTCCTATCTCGACAATAAAGTGGATGCTTAGAGAAAAGACGATAGAAGCATGGCAAAATAGATACAACTCCGAAAAAGGTGGAGCACTAACAAAGAAATTCCTACCTGACATACGAATCGCGTACAAGACTCTGAAAAAGACCAAAATAACCAATGCAATTTCTCAAATTCTGACAGGCCATGGTGGCATAGCACAATATCTTCATAGATTTAAGATAAAGGACAACCCATACTGTGACTGTGACGATACAAGTGAAGAAACTATCATCCACGTTTTGTGCGAATGCCCCAAATTTGGAAAGATAAGACAAGAAACTGAAATAAGACTAAATAACGACATCAAGGAACAAAATCTAGCAAATATACTGAATGACGCAAAATCTGTAAATAAATTCCTAGAATTCGCATTACACATAATGAAAAAAGTAAATGAGAGAAATAAAAACTAACTTAATCATTGATTATAACATATAGTAATAAATAAAAAAAAAAAAAAAAAAAAAAAAAATATATATATATATATTCTAAACTTATATATCTAGTATGTAGGACTGATAAAAGCACTTACTAAAGGAATATTAAAATATACAGAAAAAACTTAGTACAACAATCGCAATATAAATACCTAGGACTAAAATATTAAATAGAATAAAAGTTGTCGCAAAATAAATAGCGACAGGAACAAAATAGAGCTTTATAGATGGATTAGCAGTATACGCTACTCACACCTATAAAGCAAAACCAAAAAAAAAAAAAACCTAACCTAACCTAACCTAACCTAACCTTTTTTTTTTTTTTTTGTCGGAAAATGCTGTTACGCATGCCCTCGCGCGCCGTGTGATGACAAAGTGCGAGGGGTATGTGGGACTCCCGGGAGGTTGGTCTCTCCGTCCTACCCACTAAAAACCGACGGGCGCCTTCCTTTCGCTTGCAACAGGCCGGGATCAGCTGAGCCTTGCTCCAATGCCATTGTTGCAGCGATTGCCGCGTTACGTTACGTTGTAAAGCGGCTCTCCTCAGTGTATATGTTATACACATTCTCATGTCCGGAAAAAGGTCAAATCCAGGTGTTACGGGGGAAGCCGCGCATAATTGCGACGGCGTCGCCCCGGTCGTCTTATCCTTTGCGGAGCGGCGTTGGGATCGGTCTCCCTCAGCCGCTCCGCGTTCTCCTTGTCCGATATGACGGCCTCGCAGAACGCTTTGAAGGCGTTCCACGGGCCGTCCGTGTCGCTTCCCACAATCGTACGAAGTACGTTGGGGAGCGACAAGTCTTGTCCTAGAACCGTTGCAAGGGCCGACCTAGGGCCGACCCAAGCCGGGCAATCCTCCACTGTGTGTTTTGCAGTGTCGATGGCATATCCACATTCATGGCATACGGGCGTCGCTTCCCTCCCGGCGACACGGTGAAGATACTTTCCGAAGCATCCGTGTCCGGAAAGCACTTGCACGAGCCGGTATGAGAGCGAGCCCCGCTTTCTATTCATCCATTCTTCCAAAACCGGGCAGATGGCGTTCAGAGTCCAACGACCGACATTCCGATTCTCGAGCTCTTCTCTCCATCGAGTGATAGTATCCAAACGGCTACTCTCTCGCCATTCTTTTATGACCTCCGGAGGCGGGTCGACGCCTCGCCTCCGGGATGCTGTCTTACGCCAATAAATTTCCGCCAAGGCAGCCGCTTCTAAATGCCAGGGCGCGAGACCGGCGATGACACACACTGCGTCGTACGACACAGTGCGATACGCCCTCGCTACCCTGATGGCAACTATGCGTTGCGACTGCCTTAGCGTCGCTCTGTTGCTGTTGCAGAGCCTGTCGGCCCAGATAGGGCAACCGTACAAGGCCCTCGACTTAACGATGCCCGCAAAGAGGCGGCGACACCCCCCGCTCGGTCCACCAACGTTCGGCATGATACGGCTTAAAGCCATGGCCGTGGCGGCCAGCTTGGGGGCCAGTGCCGCAAAGTGGGCCTTGAAAGTCCATCTGGGGTCTAAGATTAGCCCCAGGTATTTAAGTGTGGTCCCGATAGGTATCGGGACCCCACCGACAACGATTTTCGTCCCAGGCGGAGGAGCCTTCCTCGGTCCGTGGAAGCAGATGGCCTCGGACTTATCGAGAGCTACTCGTAGCCCGAGGCACCTGATGCGCGAAACCACTTGTGCCACGCCCGCCGTCGCCAGCAGGCACGCCTCTCTAAATGTCCGGCCTTTAGCCGTGACCAGTGTGTCATCGGCGTAACAAATTAGGCCGACGCCCCTCAGCAACGTGCCACGCAAGACACGGTCGTATCCAATATTCCACAGGAGTGGCCCTAAGACCGACCCCTGTGGAACGCCACAGCCAACTCTGTGCCGTGTCCAACCTTCCCGACTCGGAAAGATGATAGTCCGGTCGGAAAGGTATGCTCCTATCACCCGGCGGAGGTATGCTGGGATGCCATGGTGCCGGAGTCCACTCATTATTGCCTCCCATGGTATGGTATTAAAGGCGTTCGCTATATCGAGCGAAACTGCTAAGACCACACCTCCCTGCGATGTCGACTCCTCGCAGACGTCCCTCAGCCTCGCGACAGCGTCGATGGTAGACCTTGCGGTCCGGAAACCGAACTGTGTGTCGGATAGATCCGGACCGACTGTCGCGAGGTGGTGCTTGATGCGGGCAGCTATAATGCGCTCGAAGAGCTTGCCCGCTTCATCTAATAACACAATGGGCCTAAAGGCCGAGGGGGAATCCGGCGGCTTCCCTGCCTTTCGCAATAAGATGAGCTGCCCCACTTTCCACTGCGCAGGGAATATTCCACTCTGAAAGAGCTCGGAGATCAACTCCCTGAACCTCTCCTCTAACCCGTTTTTGAGGGCGAGCCACCAGACTCGGCCGTGAAGGCCATCAGGCCCTGGGGCAGTTGTTTTGCCTTGAAGCTTCTGTGCGGCGTCCCTTATCTCCGCTAGTGTCACCTCCGGTGCACTTGTCTCTCTGGAGGCCGGCTCTCCCCGCCAACTGGTGGAAGTGTTGGGAGGAGGGAACAGCGTCGAAACGACTGTTTCGAGGAAAGCCGGCTCCATGGACGAAGTGAGAGGTGAGGCCCAGGGGCGAAGCTTACTCATTACGAGTTTATACGGTCGCCCCCAGGGATCGAGCTCCAAGGTGTTCAGGAGCTCCTCCCACGCTCTTTCCTTCGACGCGCCAATCTCCTTTCTGAGAGCAGCCTTCGCGGTCTGGTAATTCGCGTAGAGGCCGCTTTCTACGTCCAGGTCTCGGGAAGAGGGATTTCTTCTTCGGTAGCGGGTATACCGGCGGCGGGCTGTCACACAGGCCGCTCGGAGCTGGGCCAGTTCGGGCGACCACCAGTGAACCCGGTCACGAGGCGGAAGTGGACGGACGCGTGGCATCGCGACGTCACTGATGTGTGACATCGCTTCAGCGAACCATTCCATCTCGCTCCTTGTCGTCGCGTTGGAAGGCTTGGGGCACCAGGCCTGTACCAATGCCGCTTCGATGAGCGCGTCCTTATCCATGTTTTTTCGCGACCATCTCGGGCCCACTTCACGGGGTGGTCGCGCGAGGCTCCGCGAAACTGGGGCGGACCGAGGGAGATCGACCATAAACCGGATATACCGATGGTCGGACAGAGTCTCCACCTCGGTCAGAACCTCCCAGTTCTCGATACGACGCGATAGGGCGGGGCTAGCGAATGTCACGTCCACGATGGAACCGCCTAGCATGCGCACACAGGTGTTCTCGGACCCTCGGTTGAGAGGGACCAAGTTGTGCGCAGCGAGCCACTCGACCAGAAGGTCGCCTCTCAGGTCCGACTCCCTGCATCCCCACAACGTGGATTTGGCGTTTAAATCCCCCGCCACTATTACCTCCAGAGGGCTGCACCATCGAACGAGTGCACTCACCTCTGAGAGGTATCGTTCGAACTCGTCGAGGGGGCGGTTGGGGGAAAAATATGTCCCCACCACGGCCAGTCCGTTCAGTTTGACGGCGACGCATCCGTTTCCGCGACGTGTTGCACCGATGTTCAGTGGCGAGCCGACATTGGTCGAGACGGCGATGGCGACGAGGTTGTCATTATCGCCGACCCAGTCATTCCTATCCGGAACCAAGTACGGCTCCGCCACTATGGCAACATTGATGGACCACTGCGCCAGACTCTGGAACAAAAGATCCTGGGCCCTGGCACAGTGATTCAAATTTATCTGTAGAATTTGTAGGGCCATATTAAACAATTACGGCCTCATCGGTCTCCATTCTTGCCCCGTTCGGCTGGGGCTGTGTCTTCGTTGGAGACACCCTCCTGGACACCTTACGTTTGGGGGCCGAACACGATGTTCCTCCCAAACGATGGTCTGATTTCTTCCCCAGTGCGGCACACACGCTGCACTGGGGCTTATTCCTGCAATCGGCCGCCTTGTGGCCTGGTTGCCCACACCTCAGGCACAGGTGGCTGCGGTCTTCGGCCGAGCAGCGGCTGGCGACGTGGCCGCCTTCGAGACACCTGTAACACCTGAGGTCCCGGGGCTTTTGTATCGCCACGTGAGCGACTACCCACCCTATTAGGAGCCTGCCTTCAGTAATCTTTTTTGCAGCTGTGATCGGGCAGGTCACCCAGGCCGCGAAAAGACCTCTCCTGTCCGGATGGATTCCACTGACTCGGACCTGTTCCAGCGAACAATCGCCCTTTGTGGAGACAGCCATCCTTACATCTTCAGCGGTCACGGAATCATCCAGACCAGAGATCCGGACGCCCGTAGACTTAAACGGCCTGGCGACCTTGACGCCGTTTCTGCCTAGCGCTTCGCTGAGCTTCTCCGCCAGGGAGTCCGCGACGGCATCCTTGCCCGTACCGGGGATCTGCAGAATCGCAGCCCCCGTGACCGCACGGCGGTACTTCACTGCCTCTATGCCCAGACCACTGAGGTCGACCTTCTCCTTGGCCTCCCTCATGATCTGGGCATAGGTCAGTCCCTGGCCTTTCCCTTCTTCAGTCACCGTTATAACGACGGCTGCAGACCGGGGAGCCTTGAGTTTCGGCCTCGTCTTTTGCTTGGCCTCGGACTGCTTACCCGGCCGTGACCTTGGTCGTGCCTCACCTTTCGAGCTCCTCTCTTGGGCTTGAAGCGCACTTTCCCGCGATTTTTTCGCTTGTGGTTTCCCCTTGCGTCCCTTCCTGGTCACCTTCACCCAGGCGCTTTCTTCCGCCTCAGGATTCGGCGGCCGAGAAGGGAGGCCTTCTTGCGTGGGAGTAACTGAATCTGGGTTAGTGGCCGGCGTGGATGGGGCCACTTCAGTTACTCTCTTCTTCTTCTTTTTCTTTTTCTTCCCGGTATCCTCTCCGGGTGTGGCCTCAGCTCTTCTTACCGCGGCCGCAGTATCCGGGATGGTCGCAGGAACCGCAGAGATTTTCTTTCTGCTCTCGACTGCCCTGGCCTTTTTCGCATCCGCCGCAAGTGGGGGTCGAAGTCGCGGCGCGGGATTTAGCCGCGGCTCCAGACCCTCTATTTGGGCGTTAACGCGAGTCCCGACTGCTCTCAGAATTCGGGCCTCGAGTTCCTCTACGTCGAGCGTCTTCGCCGCCCGAGTTTCCTTTGTGAGCTCCTTCATTTGGTGCTGAAGGTCGCTCACCTGGCGGCGAAGGCGCTCGTTATCTTCGCGCAGCGCCCGCGTTTCCCCCGTGAGGGTTTGTTGCGCGAGCACTATAGAGTCCTCTTTAATGGACTCTGCGGCTTCCTTAAGGGCGCGCACAAATGTCCCCTTGAGGTTAGAGGAGCCTTTGGCCACCCTCGTCACAATCTCTAAACTGGCCTCGATCCTTTTTAAAATACTGGCCGCTGTGTCCTCTCCTGTATTAGAACGACCCGGAGCCTCCGATCCAACCATTAGAGGTGTCTGTGATCGGGTTCTCCGAGCCTCTGAGACCGAATCAAAGAGCTCGGCCTCAGCGCGAGTCTTCATCTCCTCCTGAACGGCTTTGAAGTACGCCTTCTTCGCCTCTGCGAGACCGACGTACTCGCCTGTGGTCGGCGGCCGACCTCTTCCTTTTTGCTTAGGAGCGCTCGAGGTGGGAACGTCTGTTGCGCTGTCCCCACTATCGCTCTCCCTGCCTCTCTTGCGGCCACTGCTCCAAAGCCGGCCAGGAGTCCCCTGATCCAACGACTCGAGAGAGCCGACACGTGTGGACGACACGCTGCGCCATACGTCTGAGTCAGCGTCGGACATTCGTCTTTCTCCATCAGTGCGGGTGTAGAGGGTCCGCCTGGGCATCACCCTCGCGAACCCTCTCCGCGGCCTCCTTCAGCGAGATGACTGCCTCGCAGAAGGAGACCATGGCCGACCAGGACCTCTCGTCGCGGAGCATGGCCCCCACCACGCTCGGCAACGAGAGGTCTCCACCCACTACCGCCATCAGGGCGTGGCGCTGGGGAGCCCAAGCGGCGCATTCCGCCAGAGTGTGATGCGCTGTGTCCACGGACGCATCACACTCCTGGCACCGGGGCGACACTTCCCGACGTGCAACCTGAAACAGGTACTTACCGAAGCAACCATGCCCGGTAAGCACCTGCGTCAGCCTGAACGTCAGGACTCCGTGCCGCCTCTTGACCCAGCGATCGAGGTGGGGGCGGATTGCCTCCACCGTCGCCAGGCCCGCCGCCGGACTCTCCAGTCGATCCCTCCAGCGCCGGATCAGGGCCTCGTCTGCTAGGCGCCTGACCCGAGCGACTCCCTCCCTCGCTGGACGCTCCCCTTCTTCCCGCTCCAGCGCCCGAAACCGATAGACCTCGGCGAGCACCTCCGCCTGGAGTTCCCAGGGCGGATCGCTCGCCAAGGCCGTCGCCGCCGTGTACGAGACCGTACGGTACCCCCGTATCGCCCTCACCGCCAGGACCCTCTGCGCGCGGCGCAATTGGGTCCTGTTTTCTGCGGAGAGGGCGTCTACCCAAACGGGGGCACCGTACATGGCCATGGACCTCACGATGCCGGCATAGAGACGCCGGCACGGAGATCCAGGGCCCCCGACGTTCGGCAGGAGCCTGCCGAGGGCCGCGGCGGCGCTCAACAGTTTCGGCGCGAGCTGGGCGAAGTGGACACGGAACGTCCAGCTACCGTCCAGGGTTAGGCCCAGATATTTCATCTGGGCCCGAACCTCCACCATCCTTCCCTGGACGCGCAGGCAGGCGTTGCGGGGGGCAGCCCTGCGTGGGCCACGGAACAGGAGGGCCTCCGTCTTGGATACGGAGACCCTCAGGCCCAGCATCCCCATTCGGTCGACGACCAAGTTGGTGCCGACTGTGGCCACTCGTGCCGCTTCTTCGTAGTTCCTCCCCCGGGCCGTGACGAGGGTGTCATCGGCATATGCGATGACACCCATCCCGGGGAGGAGCGGACACCGAAGTAGCCAGTCGAAACCGAGGTTCCACAGGACCGGGCCCAGAACGGACCCCTGTGGAACCCCGCAGCCGACACGTCGTCGACCGACCATCCCATCTGCCCCCGTCCACAACACCTGCCTGTCCTGGAGGTAGGCGTCCAACACGCGCCGGAGATAGAGAGGCACCTCGTGATACCGAAGCGCCTCTCGTGTAGTCTCAAACGGCAGCGTGTTGAAGGCGTTGGCCACATCCAACGAGACGGCAAGAAGCACGCCTCCCTCCTCCACTGCGGCCATCGACCGGACCTTCAGGGCGTTCAGGGCGTCCACCGTTGACCGGCCCGCCCTGAACCCGTACTGAGCCGCTGAAAGGCCCGGTCCTACCTCCTCGATATGGTGAGTGAGACGGGCCGAGAGAATTCTCTCGAAGAGCTTGCCCATCTCACTCAGCATAACTATTGGCCTGTATGCCGAAGGCGAGTCCAGAGGACGACCCGCCTTGGGCAACAGGCACAATATTCCATCTTTCCAAGGCTTCGGGAACTGCCCACTCTGCAGACACGAGTTGAACAGTCCCCGAAGCCTTCCACCAAGACGCTCCAGGGCGATACACCAAACCCGCCCTGGAACGCCATCCGGACCCGGAGCCGTCCGTTTGGCCCTGAGTTTGTCCAGGGCCAATTCAAATTCCCTCGGTGATGGGGAATCTCCTCCTCTCTTTCAGTAAGTGAGGGAGGAGCCATCACCGGAGGGCGGTGTAAGGACGGCTCGGGGAACAACGCCCCCACCAGATGCAGGAGGCTGTCCGGAGCCATGGTCTCCGTGACCGGGGCGCCATGCGCACGGAGTTTATTCCGCGCACTTCGGTATGGGCGCCCCACGGATTCTGGTCCAGGCCCACGAGTAGCTCCTCGTGGGCCGCCTCTTTGGCCTTTTTGATGGCGAGCTGCAGGGCCTTTTTTGCGGTCTTGTACGCCTGCTGCAACTCGCCCTCAAGAACTGGGTTGCTCCCCACTCTTCTGCGACTCCGCAAATAAGCGCGCCGCGCACCATTGCTGGCCACCCGAAGCGACGCAATTTCGGGTGACCACCAATAAACATTCTGACGCCGCCGGCGCCTCCTGGACCTTGGCATGGCCGCATCGCAGATCCTTGTCATGGATTCTTGCATGCGGCCGGCCAGTTCTTCCACGGTACCCTCGACGGCATCAGAAGAACACCACTCCTCGATTATGGCCGCCTCTTTGGCCATCTCCGAGTCAAGCCGGCCCAAAACCCACCTTGGAAAGCTCCGAGGCGGCCCTCCGGGGCGGGCCAACTGCACCGAAGGAGTGGAGACCTCAAATCGGATATATAAGTGATCCGATAGGGTCTCCACTTCCTCCTCTACTCTCCAGTTTGAGACGCGACGTGCGACCGCAGGGGAGGCGAACGTTACGTCCACCACGGACCCACCCCGCTGCCGCACGCACGTGTATGTCGTCCCCACGTTAAGTAGGGACAAACCGGAGAGCAAGGCCCACACCTCAACTGCCTCACCCCGGCAGTCTGTTGTGGGGTTGCCCCACGCCTGGGACTTGGCGTTTAGGTCGCCGAGGACTAAGATATGCCTCGGCGCCTGCCTGCCTATCGCAGCCCCGACGGAGTCGAGGAAAACCTCAAACTCCGCCAGGCTGCGGTTGGGGGAGAAGTATAACCCTACGATCGTTAACTCCCCCCAACTCGCTACAACCAGTCCCGGCTCCCTTTCGATAGGAAGGAGGGGTGGGCCAGTGCTGCTCCCGCTAACAATAGCCACGGAGCCCTCCACATCGCCCACCCAACACGGCTGAGGCGGGACGTAGTAAGGCTCACAAGCCACCGCCAGATCCACCTCCCACTCGGCTAGGGATTGCATAAGCAGATCCTGCGCCCTAGCCGAGTGGTTTATATTCGCCTGGAGGAAGCGTGTGGGTTGTGCTGCCATTAAAGCTCCATCGACGCTTCCTCCTGTTGAGCCTGGCGGCTAACCCGACTTGGGATGGCTCCGGTCCGTTGAGCCATTCTGCCTTTCGTGATGGGTGGAACACAGTCCCTTGTGCCCATCACGTGCCCCGAAGGACGCCCCGCATCCGAACAGACAACACACCGCAGTGGTCTGGTGCAGTCCCTCTTGAGGTGGCCCTCGCCGCCGCATCGGTAGCACAGACGCCCCCTTTCCACCTTCGATGGGCACGTGGCCACAGTGTGGCCCATGCCCATACAGCGGAAACAGCGCAGGGGGCGCTGCTCCAAAACCTGCACCTTCGCTGACGACCAACCGACCAGAAGTCGTCCAGCGTCAGCCAGCAGCTTCGCGGCCGCAAGTGGGCATCTAACTACCGTTGTCCCCATCCGCCTGACACCCTCGGATATGGGGCCAACGTGGACTGACTCGACGGAGCAGCCCCCGATGCGAGCAACCGCCTCGGCAACTGCCTCCGGGGTCACGGAGTCGTCCAAGCCGGACAACCGCAGGGTGCCCTTGGCTGAAGGAAGGGACACGGTAGCCACCTCCATCAGGATCTGGCGCATCTTCTCGGCCAGAGCTTCCGCCTTCTCCTGGGTGGTCCCCGCCGGAAGTTCCACCATGCGGCCGTCGGTTGCAGACCGGCGAATTGAGACCCCCGCGCCGATCCCAAATTGGGCCAGCACGATGCCCTGCTGCACCTTTGTGAGGACCTGTGCGAAGGTCACCCCTTGTCTCTCCGACGCCGGCAGCAGGTTCAGCGAAATGCCGATGGTTTTTGGGGCGGCAGGGAGCTTCGGCTTGGCCGGAGCGACAGCCTTAGGCGCCGGCGCGGGCGGTTGCACCGCAGCAGAGTCCGTAGGGGCAGATCTCTTCCCCTTGCCCTTCCCTCTCTTGACAACCGTGGTCCAGGCCACCTCCTCTGTGGAGTGGCTGGGGCCAGGTGTTGCCGGTGACGCCGCTTCAGGAGCGGCGGCAACCGGCACCGTTTCCTTAGAGGGAGCAGGGCCCTCCATTGTCTTTGAGACCCTCTTCAAGGCGACCTTCGGGGCGGCCTTAGAGGTGGCCTTCGACGGGCGACCTAAGACCGGTGACGCAGACCTCATGACCACGCCAGCAGAAGAGGTCGATTGTACAGCCACCGTCGGCGTCACTACCGAGCGTCCAGCGTCCGCTGCTAGGGCGGGGCGGAGGATCTGAGCTGGTAACAGGCGGTCCTCGATGCCAGCCAGTTTGGCGTCGATCATAGTTCCGATCGACGCCAATAGGGTGGCCCTCATACCCTCCAGATCGACCGCAGGGGCACCGCTCTTTGAAGCCCTTCTTATGTCGGCGAACTGCTCCCGGTGCGCCTTCAATTCACCCCTGAGGTTCTCGACCTCATTACGGAGCCTCCTGTTGTCGGAGGCCAACCGACGGATTTCGTCTGTGGTTGACCTCTCGACAAAGGTCTCCACAATCTCCGTTATGGAAGCTGCGGCCGTCTTCAGCTTCTTTACCATTGGGCCCTGGAGGTGGCCAGATTTCCTTGCCACCTCCAGAACCGTCGCCACGCTATATTCGGCCTGGGCACGCAGCTCCTCCGCGTCGCACTCAGCCGCGCTCCTTGCGGGGGCCAACGCCGCCTTATCCGTCACGCGCTCCGAGGTACGAGGAGCCTCCTTAAGAAAGGCCCTTGCACTAAGGGCCTTATTGAAGGCTTCCTCCTCTGCCTCCCTTTCCATACCACGCAACTCCTCGCGCGCGCGGGAAATACCCGTACCACCGTAATTCCCTCGACGGGTCTTCCGTGTACGAGCCGACACTCTCGACTCGGTCTCGGTTTCAGAGCCCCCCGAGCTCCCTAGAGGAGGTACGGGGTTCGCCCTCTTGCGCGCTCCGACCGACGAATCGATCTCCGCGCTCGCGTCCGAATCCATCACTCAGACGTACACATAAAACAAAACAAATCCAACACAAAACAAATCCAATCGTGAGCAAAACAGACAAAACCGTGAAACAAGCCAAGTATATCGTTAAAGCATCAAACCAAATCCAAGAAACACTCCAAGTCGCAAAAAGAAAAACCAAAACACATCCAAAACACCGAAAAGCCAACCCAACCTCAAAAATGTGGAACGCTTCACGATTCAAAAGACATGTATCTTCCGTAGGTTTGAACCAACCTAACCTAACCTAACCTAACCTAACCTAACCTAACCTTTTTTTTTTTTTTTTTTTTAACGTCGGAAAATGCTGTTACGCATCCCCTCGCGCGCCGTGTGATGACTAAGTGCGAGGGGTATGTGGGACTCCCGGGAGGTTGGTCTCTCCGTCCTACCCACTAAAAACCGACGGGCGCCTTCTACTCGCTTGCAACAGGCCGGGATCAGCTGAGCCTTGCTCCAATGCCATTGTTGCAGCGGTTGCCGCGTTTCGTTGTATAGCGGCTCTCCTCAGTGTACATTGTACACATTCTCATGTCCGGTGTAAATAAAAGTCAAGTCCGGGTATTACGGGGGAAGCCGCGCATAATTTCGACGGCGTCGTCCCGGTCGTCTTATCCTTTGCGGAGCGGCGTTGGGATCGGTCTCCCTCAGCCGCTCCGCGTTCTCCTTGTCCGATATGACGGCCTCGCAGAACGCTTTGAAGGCGTTCCACGGGCCGTCCGTGTCGCTTCCCACAATCGTACGAAGTACGTTGGGGAGCGACAAGTCTTGTCCTAGAACCGTTGCAAGGGCCGACCTAGGGCCGACCCAAGCCGGGCAATCCTCCACTGTGTGTTTTGCAGTGTCGATGGCATATCCACATTCATGACATACGGGCGTCGCTTCCCTCCCGGCGACACGGTGAAGATACTTTCCGAAGCATCCGTGTCCGGAAAGCACTTGCACGAGCCGGTATGAAAGCGACCCCCATCTTCTTTCCACCCATTTCTCAAGAACCGGGCAGATGGCGTCCAAGGTCCAACGACCGACACTCCGACTCTCCAGTTCGTCCTTCCACTGGGCGACGATTTCCGAACGGCTGTTCTCCCGCCATCCTTTTATGACCTCCGGAGGTGGGTCGAAGCCACGCCTCCGGGATGCCGTTTTCCTCCAGTAAATTTCCGCCAAGGCAGCCGCTTCTAAATGCCAGGGCACGAGACCGGCGATGGCACACACTGCGTCGTACGAAACAGTGCGGTACGCCCTCGCTACCCTGATTGCAACTATGCGTTGCGACTGCCTTAGCGTCGCTCTATTGATGTTACAGAGCTTGTCGGCCCAGATAGGGCAGCCGTACAGGGCTCTTGACTTAACAATTCCCGCAAAGAGGCGGCGACACCCTCCGCTCGGCCCGCCAACGTTCGGCATGATACGGCTTAAAGCCATAGCCGTGGCGGTGAGCTTGGGGGCTAGTGCCGCAAAGTGGGCCTTGAAAGACCATCTGGGGTCTAGGACGAGTCCGAGATATTTGAGTGTGGTCCCGATAGGAATCGGGACCCCACCGACAACAATTCTTGTCCCAGGCGGGGGAGCCTTCCTCGGTCCGTGAAAGCAGATAGCCTCGGACTTATCGAGAGCTACTCGTAGCCCGAGGCACCTGATGCGCGAAACCACCTGTGCCACGCCCGCCGTCGCCAGCAGGCACGCCTCCCTAAATGTCCGGCCTCTAGCCGTGACCAGCGTGTCATCGGCGTAACAAATTAGGCCGACGCCCCTCAGCAACGTGCCACGCAAGACACGATCGTATCCAATATTCCACAGGAGTGGCCCTAAGACCGACCCCTGTGGAACGCCACAGCTGACTCTGTGTCGTGTCCAACCTTCCCGACTCGGAAAGATAATAGTCCGGTCGGAAAGGTATGCTCCTATTACCCGGCGGAGGTATGCAGGGATGCCGTGGTGCCGGAGTCCACTCATGATTGCCTCCCATGGAATAGTGTTAAAGGCGTTCGCTATATCGAGCGAAACTGCCAAGACCACACCTCCCTGCGATGTCGACTCCTCGCAGACATCTCTCAGCCTCGCGACAGCGTCGATGGTAGACCTTGCGGTCCGGAAACCGAACTGTGTGTCGGATAGATCCGGACCGACTGTCGCGAGGTGCTCCTTGATGCGGGCAGCGATGATGCGCTCGAAGAGCTTGCCCGCTTCGTCCAATAATACGATGGGCCTAAATGCCGAGGGGGATTCCGGCGGCTTCCCTGCCTTTCGCAGGAGGATGAGCTGCCCAACTTTCCACTGCACAGGGAAGTTTCCGCTCTGAAAGAGCTCGGAGATTAGTTCCCGGAACCTCTCGTCTAATCCATGTTTAAGGGCGAGCCACCAGACTCGGCCGTGAAGGCCATCAGGCCCTGGGGCAGTTGTTTTGCCCTGGAGCTTCTGTGCGGCGTCCCTTATCTCCGCTAGTGTCACCTCCGGTGTACTTGTCTCCCTGGAGGCCGGCTCTCCCCGCCAACTGGTGGAAGTGTTGGGAGGAGGGAACAGCGTCGAAACGACTGTTTCGAGGAAAGCCGGCTCCATGGACGAAGTGAGAGGTGGGGCCCAGGGGCGAAGCTTACTCATTACGAGTTTATACGGTCGCCCCCATGGATCGAGCTCCAAGGTGTTCAGGAGCTCCTCCCACGCTCTTTCCTTCGACGCGCCAATCTCTTTTCTGAGTGCGGCCTTTGCGGTCTGGTAATCCGCGTACAGGCCGCTTTCTACGTCCGGGTCTCGGGAAGAGGGATGCCTTCTTCTGTAGCGGGTATACCGGCGGCGGGCTGTCACACAGGCCGCTCGGAGCTGGGCCAGTTCGGGCGACCACCAGTGTACCCGGTCACGGGGCGGAAGTGGACGGACACGCGGCATCGCGACGTCACTGATGTGTGACATCGCTTCAGCGAACCATTCCACCTCGCTCTGTTCCGTCGCGTTGGAAGGCTTGGGGCACCAGGCCTGTACCAGTGCCGCCTCGACGAGTGCGTCCTTATCCAGGTTTTTTCGCGACCATCTCGGGCCTACTTCTCGAGGTGGTCGCGTGAGGCTACCTGAAACTGGGGCGGACCGAGGGAGATCGACCATAAACCGGATATACCGATGGTCGGATAGAGTCTCCACCTCGGTCAGAACCTCCCAGTTCTCAATACGGCGCGATAGGACGGGGCTTGCGAACGTTACGTCCACGATGGAACCGCCTAGCATGCGCACACAGGTGTTCTCGGACCCTCGGTTGACAGGGACTAAGTTGTGCGCAGCGAGCCACTCGACCAGTAGGTCGCCTCTTAGGTCTGACTCCCTGCATCCCCACAACGTGGATTTGGCGTTCAGATCTCCCGCCACTATTACCTCCAGAGGGCTGCACCATCGCACGAGTGTACTCACCTCCGAGAGGTAACGTTCGAACTCGTCGAGTGGGCGGTTGGGGGAAAAATATGTCCCCACCACGGCCCGTCCGTCCAGTTTGACGGCAACGCATCCGTTGCCACGACGCGTTGCACCGATGTAAAGCGGAGAGCCGACGTTGGCCGAGACGGCGATGGCGACGAGGTTGTCACTGTCACCGACCCAGTCATTCCTATCCGGAACCAAGTACGGCTCAGCCACTATAGCAACATTGATGGACCACTGCGCCAGACTCTGGAACAAAAGATCCTGGGCCCTGGCACAGTGATTCAAATTTGTTTGTAGGATTTGTAGGGTCATATTAAACACTTACGGCCTCCTCGGTCTCCATTCTTGCCCCGTTCGGCTGGGGCTGTGTCTTCGTTGGAGACACCCTCCTGGACACCTTACGTTTGGGGGCCGAACACGATGTTCCTCCCAAACGGTGGTCTGATTTCTTCCCCAGTGCGGCACACACGCTGCACTGGGGCTTATTGCTACAATCGGCCGCCTTGTGGCCTGGTTGCCCACACCTCAGGCACAGGTGGCTGCGGTCTTCGGCCGAGCAGCGGCTGGCGACGTGGCCGCCTTCGAGACACCTGTAACACCTGAGGTCCCGGGGCTTTTGTATCGCCACGTGAGCGACTACCCACCCTATTAGGAGCCTGCCTTCAGTGATCTTTTTTGCGGCTGTGATCGGGCAGGTCACCCAGGCCGCGAAAAGACCTCTCCTGTCCGGATGGATTCCACTAACTCGGACCTGATCCAGCGAACACTCGCCCTTTTTGGAGACAGCCATCCTTACATCTTCAGCGGTCACGGAATCATCCAGACCAGAGATCCGGACGCTCGTAGACTTAAACGGCCTGGCGACCTTGACGCCGTTTCTCCCTAACGCTTCGCTGAGCTTCTCCGCCAGGGAGTCCGCGACGGCATCCTTGCCCGTACCGGGGATCTGCAGAATCGCAGCCCCCGTTACCGCACGGCGGTACTTAACTGCCTCGATGCCCAGACCACTGATGTCGACCTTCTCCTTGGCCTCCCTCATGATCTGGGCATAGGTCAGTCCCTGGCCCTTCCCTTCTTCAGTCACCGTTATAACGACGGCTGCGGACCGGGGGGGCTTGAGTTTCGGGCTCGCCTTTTTCTTGGCCTCGGACTGCTTATCTGGCCGTGACCTTGGTCGTGCCTCGCCTTTCGACTTCTTCTTTTGCGCTTCAAGCGCACGCGATGTTGTCGGACGCGCTTCCGCATTTGGTCTCCCTTTGCGTCCCTTCCTGGTCACCTTCACCCAGGCGCTTTCTTCCGCCTCAGGATTCGGCGGCCGAGAAGGGAGGCTTTTTTGCGTGGGAGCAACTGAATCTGGCTTAGTGGCCGGCGTGGATGGGGCCACTTCAGTTACTCTCTTCTTCTTCTTTTTCTTTTTCTTCCCTGTATCCTCTCCGGGTGTGGCCTCTGCTCTTCTTACCGCGGCCGCAGTATCCGGGACGTTCGCAGGAGCCGCAGAGATGATCTTCCTGTTCTCTACTACCCTGGCTTTTCCGGTATCCGCCGCAAGTGGGGGTCGAAGTCGCGGCGCGGGATTTAGCCGCGGCTCCAGACCCTCTATTTGGGCGTTAACGCGAGTCCCGACTGCTCTCATAATTCGGGCCTCGAGTTCCTCCACGTCGAGCGTCTTCGCCGCCCGAGTTTCCTTTGTGAGCTCCTTCATCTGGTGCTGAAGGTCGCTCACCTGGCGGCGAAGGCGCTCGTTATCCTCGCGCAGCGCCCGCGTTTCCCCAGTGAGGGTTTGTTGCGCGAGCACTATAGAGTCCTCTTTAATGGACTCTGCGGCTTCCTTAAGGGCGCGCACAAATGTCCCCTTGAGATTAGAGGAACCTTTGGCCACCCTTGTCACGACATCTAAACTGGCCTCGATCCTTTTTAAAATACTGGCCGCTGTGTCCTCTCCTGTTTTCGAACCACCTGGAGCCTCCACCGAACCAACCATTAGCGGTGTCTCCGATCGGGTTCTGCGAGCCTCTGCGACCGATTCTAGGAGCTCAGTCTCGGCGCGAGTCTTCATCTCGTCCTGAACGGCTTTGAGGTACGCCTTCTTCGCCTCTGCGAGACCGACGTACTCTCCTGTGGTCGGCGGCCGACCTCTTCCTTTATGTTTTAGTTTAGGGGCGCTCGAGGTGGGAACATCTGTTGCGCTGTCCCCACTATCGCTCTCCCTGCCTCTCTTGCGGCCACTGCTCCAAAGCCGGCCAGGAGTCCCCTGATCCAGCGACTCGAGAGAGCCGACGCGTGTGGACGACACACTGCGCCATATGTCCGAGTCAGCGTCGGACATTCGCCGTTCTGCCTCTGTGAGGGTGTTGGTTTTTCCCTCTGTATTGGGTGCCGGCATCGGCATGCGAGCCAGTACCACCTGCAACTGTCTTCCTTCGGAAGCTGTTGCACTACTCGCCATCGAGATTGTCGAGCCGTCGGACTCGTTACCTCCTTCTTCTCCTGCCCTCGACGGTCGGGGCGTGGTCCGGCGCATAAAGCGCCCACGCCCGTCCCGGACGCCTCTCGTGTGCGGTCGTGCACCCCCCTGACCGCCGTTGGTGTGTTGGTCTTCCGCTCGCCAGCGGGAATGCGTTCCACAGGTGTGGTGTGGGCGGGTTCCGCCTCCACTACCTGAGAACGAATGCAATTGTTGCCCCCAGAATTCGAGGGCAGCCGGAGCAAGCCGAAGCCAGCTCCGGGAGGGATTCTCCGGCTATGCCGGTACCCTCCTGGGGTAGTTTATTTTCACAAATTGCACTATTCATATTTGGTTTTTTCCTTTTTTAGGGTGAGGTCACCTCCGCTAATGACCGGACACCCTCCGGCCATTCATCCCATCGGCGCGGGAGACCTTGGGATTAGGGTGATTTTTTATCGAGGTTTTCTTCCTCTTCGCCACCTCTGGCAACTCCTCCACTGGTCGACGTGAAGTCGACGAACCCTGTTGGCTTCACCGGGTAGCCGAAGGTGTGAAGCACCTTCGACTATTGGCCCCGGCTACTGAGCCCCCCGGCACGGCAAGCCCAGGGTACCGCAGGGATGGACGTCTGCGGTTGGGGGGGAACCTAACCTTTTTTTTTTTTTTTTTTTTTTTTTTTTTTTTTTTTTTTTTATGTCGGAAAATGCTGTTACGCATGCCCTCGCGCGCCATGTGATGATAAAGTGCGAGGGGTATGTGGGGCTCCCGAGGTTGGTCAACCTAACCTACTTACCCTAACCTTACCTAAACTAACCTAAACCCAACCTAACCTAAACCCGACCTAACCTAAACTGACCAACCTAATTTTCCGGCCTACCCACTAAAAACCGACGGGCGCCTTCTTATCGCATGCAACAGGCCGGGATCAGCTGAGCCTTACTCCAATGCCTTGTTGCAGCGATTGCCGCGTTACGTTAAACAGCGGCTCTCCTCAGTGTACATTGTACACATTCTCATATCCGGTGTAAATATGTCAAATCCGGGTGTCACGGGGCAAGCCGCGCATAATTGCGACGGCGTCGCCCCGGTCGTCTTATCCTTTGCGGAGCGGCGTTGGGATCGGTCTCCCTCAGCCGCTCCGCGTTCTCCTTGTCCGATATGACGGCCTCGCAGAACGCTTTGAAGGCGTTCCACGGGCCGTCCGTGTCGCCTCCCACAATCGTACGAAGTACGTTGGGGAGCGACAAGTCCTGTCCAAAAACCGTTGCAAGGGTCGACCTAGGGCCGACCCAAGCCGGGCACTCCTCCACCGTGTGTTGCGCGGTATCGATGGCGCCTCCACACTCATGACATTCGGGAGTCGCTTACCTCCCGGCGATGCGGTGAAGATACTTTCCGAAGCATCCGTGTCCGGAAAGCACCTGCACAAGCCGGTATGAGAGCGACCCCCATCTTCTTTCAACCCATTTCTCAAGAACTGGGCAGATGGCGTCTAAGGTCCAACGACCGACATTCCGATTCCGACCCAGTTCTTCCTTCCATCGAGCGATGGTTAGCAAACGGCTGTTTTTTCGCCATTCTTTTATGACCTCCGGAGGCGGGTCGAAGCCACGCCTCCTAGATGCCGTCTTTCGCCAATAAATTTCGGCCAAGGCAGCCGCTTCTAAATGCCAGGGCGCGAGACCGGCGATGACACACACTGCATCGTACGACACAGTGCGATACGCCCTCGCTACCCTGATGGCAACTATGCGTTGCGACTGCCTTAGCGTCGCTTTATTGCTGTTGCAGAGCCTGTCGGCCCAGATGGGGCAGTCGTACAGGGCTCTGGACTTAACAATTACCGCAAATAGGCGGCGACACCCTCCGCTCGGCCCGCCAACGTTCGGCATGATACGGCTTAAAGCCATAGCCGTGGCGGTGAGCTTGGGGGCTAGTGCCGCAAAGTGGGCCTTGAAAGACCATCTGGGGTCTAGGACGAGTCCGAGATATTTGAGTGTGGTCCCAATAGGAATCGGGACCCCACCGACAACGATTCTTGCCCCGGGCGGGGGAGCCTTCCTCGGTCCGTGGAAGCAGATGGCCTCGGACTTATCGAGAGCTACTCGTAACCTAACCTAACCTAACCTTTTTTTTTTTTTTTTTTTTTTTTTTTTTTTTTTGTTTTCGCAGAGAAATGCATTTACGCACACCACTCTCCCTAGCGTGTTCCGAAGAGCACGCTAGCGAGTGGTAGTGTGGGACTCGACCACCTGTAAAGCAGGTGGTAATACCCACTAAAACTCTGCGTTCCGACCTCGTCACATTAGGACGCCATGGGATCGCTGTCGCACGCAACCATGACGCCCCGACGAAAGGCCAATGGCCACCGCCTTAGGGAAGGCTTCGAGGAGAAGTGTGAGAGCTGGATCTAATGCTCCATCACACTCCCCTCCTCGGCCTGGCGACTAGCAGCGGCTCCGGTTCGTGGAGCCGTTGAACCCTTGGTGGTGGGTGGGGAACAGTGCCTCCCACCCATCACATGCTGCGCGGGGCGCCCAGCATCCGCACAAACCGCGCATCGGAGCGGACCGCTGCAGTCTCGAGCGAGGTGACCCTCGCCACCGCAGCGGTAGCAGAGGCTGCCCCTGTCCTTTCCCGATGGGCACGTAGGCCTTGTGTGGCCGATGCCCATGCAGCGGAAGCACCGCAAAGGGCGCTTCTCCACCACATGCACCTTTGCCGAGGACCAGCCGACTAAAAGCCGACCGGCCTCAACCAGCATCTTCGCGGCAGCGAGAGGACATCGGACATGGGCAGCACCCATTCGTCCTGCTCCCTCCACAATCTCTCCCACCCTCACCGACTGTAAGGGGCAACCACAGACACGGGCGACCGCCTCAGCAATTCCCGAAGGGGTGACTGAGTCGTCCAGCCCGGTCAATCTTAAGGTGCCCTTATCTGCCGGCAGGGAGATCGTCACAGCGTCAGAGAGGATCTGACGCATCCTTTCTGCTAGAGCCTCCGCAGCCTCCTGGGATGTCCCAAGGGGCAGCTCCAACACGCGGCCATCCGTCGCGGAACGGCGTATGGACACGCCTGGGCCAATCCCAAGCTGGGATAGCACCACCTCTTCACGTACCTTCGTTAAGGCCTGCGCGAATGTAACCCCGCGCTTCTCCGCCGCCGGCAACAAATTCATAGCGATTGCTATAGATTTGTGCACGGCGGGGAGTCTAGGCTTGGGTTGCGCAGCCTTAGGAGGTACAGACTTCGGTGCCACCGGTGGGGTGGGCTCTACTGGAGGGGAGGACTTCTTGCCCTTACCCTTCCCTTTTTTACGGACCACGGTCGCCCACGAACCCTCCCCCGAAGGCCCTGCCACTGGTTCCGCAGGAAGCGCCGGGGGCTGGGAAGTGGTTGTGACCGGGGCCGTTTCATGGGCAGCAGTCTGGGGAGCAGGCAACACTGCGCCCTTATTCTTTTTCGCCCTCGTCACCCTCCTCGGAGTCGAGACCGGCAATGAGGTCACGACTGGAGAGGTAGGGGACGGGGGCAAGTCTGACGCCACAGGAGGGCGTCTCGTATCCGCCGCAAGGGGAGGACGAACACTCCTCGCCGGCAAGAGGCGATCCTCCATGCCGGCGAACTTAGCGTCAATCATCCCCCCGATTGACGCCAGAAGAGACGCCCTCAACTCCTCCAAAGGGGGCATCTCTGGGGCCACGGCTGCCGCAGCCTGCCGCGTCTCATAGAGGCGTTGGCGGTACGCCTCAATCTCTTCCTTTACGGCCTCAAGCTCGTCGCGAAGCCTTCTGTTCTCCATCGCCATCCGGCGCATCTCTTCGGAGACAGACCTCCTCGCCAAGGAGTCGACTATCTCCTGAAGAGAGTCCGCCGCCAGCTTTAGCCTTCGCACCATAGGGCCCTGGAGATGGCCGGACTTTCGTGCGACCTCCCGGATGTCGGTGACACTCCGGTCCGCCATTAGCCGGAGCTCCTCCGGTGCACACCTCGAGACGTCCCGAGGGGGCTCTGACGCCTTCTTGGTGGCCACCTTATGAGCGGCCCTCGCCTTTAGAGCCTTTTCAAAGGCCTGCTCTTCGGCCTCTCCCACCATCTCCCTGAGCTCAGCACGGGCATGGGTAATGCCCGTACCGCTCCTTTTGCTGGCCTTCACGGCGCGAGCCGACACCCCCGCCTCCGTCTCGGTCTCCGAGCCATTCGGGCTCCCCAAGGGAGGGACTGGGTTGGCCCGTTTCCGGGCCCCAACCGAGGTATCGGTCTCATCATCCGAGTCCAGCATCGCACAAAACAATAGAACGCCGAGAAACTTTGATCGCCTAAGGGATAGTTGTCGGTTTCGTGGGTAAGCCCGGAACTCCGTTACGGTTCGTTGGACTTACACCACTACTCACAGGGGCACCACGGGAAGGTCACTATCCAAACCCCCAACCTAACCTAACCTAACCTAACCTAACCTAACCTAACCTAACCTAACCTAACCGGCTTATTAAGGAAAATATAGACAAGATGGCTAAATTGCAAAAGACCATAGAAACTCACCAGAGGTCCATGGAGACGATGACTTACGCCGGTGCTGTGGCCGGCGGCGGACCGAGAATCCCGGCCCCGCCGACGGCGATGCACTCGGTGGTGATCACCTCTGCGGTCGAGACTGACACCGGAGAGGAGGTCCTGAAAAAGATCAAAGAAGCGGTTAATGCAAAAGAGGGTGGCATAGTAGTGGATAAGATAAGGAAGGCCAAGGACCGAAAAGTCATCGTGGGATGTAAGGACCTTGATGAGATCAAAAAGGTAGCAAACAGGATAAAGGACAGCGGAGCTAAACTCAACGTTGAGACCATCAAGAACAAGGACCCCCTAATAGTCCTTCAGGGCGTCCTGCAGAGCAACTCTGATGAGGACGTCATGAAGGCTATTAGGGTTCAGAATAAACACCTGCTGAAAGATATGAAGAAAGAGGATGATCGCATGGAGGTGAGGTACAGACGCAGAGCGAGGAACCCACTAACGGCGCACTTCGTGCTCAGAGTCTCGCCGTTCATTTGGAAGAGGTTGACCGACGCAGGGGCGGCGCATGTCGACATCCAAAAGGTCGGAGTGGCTGACCAGTCCCCCCTGATACAGTGCTCGCGCTGCTTAGGGTATGGACATGGGAAGCGGCACTGCACTGGGACGGCCGATTTGTGCAGCCACTGCGGAGGTGAACATCTGAAATCGCAGTGCGCCGAATGGATATCCGAGTCGGCCCCCACATGCACCAACTGTAGCAAAGCCAAATTGGCAAAAGTAGACCACAACGCGTTCAGCTCGGAGTGCCCAATCCGCAGGAAGTGGGAAGCCCTCGCCAGATCGGCGGTGGCGTACTGCTAAGGGCAGCCAAACGTATAAAATAGTTCAAGCAAACCTGCAGCGGAAGAAACTTGCCACCAGCGAGCTCCTCATAGAGGCCCAAAAGCGGAACATCGCTATAGCACTGCTCCAGGAACCATACGTGGGAGGGATAAGAAGAATGAGGAGCCACCGGGGCGTAAGGGTGTTCCAGAACTCTGAGGGAGGAGATGGGACTGTAAAAGCGGCCATTCTAATTTTCAATCAAGATTTAGATGTTGTACAGTACCCGCAACTCACCACCGATAACATCGTGGTGGTGGGAATCCGAACCAGAGCCTGGAAGATCACGCTGGTGTCCCTCTACTTCGAACCCGATAAGCCCATCGAGTCGTACCTGGAGCAGCTGAAACGGATCGAACGCGAGACAGGATCTAGCAAGTTGGTCGTAGGAGGAGATGCGAACGCCAAAAGTGCATGGTGGGGCGGCAATACCGAGGATCAGAGAGGCGAACAACTGTCTGGAGTTCTGTGGGAGATGGGTCTGCACATATTAAATATGGGAGACATTCCAACCTTCGACACAGTGAGGGGAGGAAAAGGTATTGCAGCCACGTAGACATAACGGCCTGTTCGGCAGACTTGCTCGACTGGGTGGACGGGTGGCAAGTCGTGGAGGGGCTCACGAGTTCCGACCACAACGCCATCAGCTTCGGAATCAATCTCCAAAAATCTAAGGGAATAAGAATTGAAAGGACTACCAGGATTTATAATACCAAAAAAGCGAAATGGACTCAGTTTCATGAGACACTGACACAAATTATGATAGATAAAAAATTAGGGCTGGTAGAACTTTCAATGATAAACGACACAGACAAATTAGAACAAATAGTCAGACAATACACACAATCCATAACCGAAACATGCGACAGTACAATACCAACAAAACACAAAAAAGAAACAATTACCTTACCGTGGTGGTCCGAAGAACTCGCAGAGATGAAGAAGCTTACCGTCACCTGGAAACGCCGAGTCAGGAACGCAGCGCCGGTCCGAAGAGAGTGGGTCATCAGCCAGTACCTGCAACAAAAAGAGAAATATGAGATAGCAGTAAGGGAGGCTCAGGAGGAAAGCTGGAAGGAATTCTGCAAGCGACAGGATAAGGAAGGAGTCTGGGAGGGAATCTATAGGGTGATGTCAAAGGTCAGTAAGAGGGAAGAAGATGTGCCAATGCAGGCGGAAGGGAGAACTTTGAACGCCAAGGACTCTGCGAGTCTGTTAGCCGAAACGTTCTATCCCGAAGACCGTGAAGAGAACGACGACATTGACCATCGCCGAACCAGAGAACTGGCAGACCAAGTAAACGTGCAAAGCCATGACGATCAACACGAACCGCCGTTCACAAAAAGTGAACTCGCGAGGTCAATGAATTCGTTCAATCCGAAAAAGGCTCCGGGAGCGGACGGATTCACCGCCGATATCTGCTCCAAGGCGATCGAATGCAATCCGGACTTCTTCCTAGCACTATTAAACAGTTGTCTGACGCACCACTACTTTCCGAAGATCTGGAAAGAGGCAACAGTGGTGGTATTGAGGAAGCCTGGTAAGGATTCGTACACTGTGCCCAAGTCTTACAGGCCGATTGGGCTTTTGCCTGTCCTGGGCAAGGTGTACGAAAAAATGCTGATAGCTCGTCTCAAATTCCACATATTACCAAGAATTAGTACTCGCCAATACGGGTTTATGCCCCAAAGGAGCACCGAAGACTCCCTCTATACCTTGGTACACCACATCAGAGACAAGATAGCAGATAAGAAGATCGTCACGTTGGTGTCCCTTGATATAGAGGGGGCATTCGACAGTGCCTGGTGGCCGGCGATAAAAGTGCGGTTGGCTGAGGAAGAGTGCCCGTTGAGTCTGAGACGGACGATCAGTAGCTATCTCAGTGATAGAATGGTCAAGCTTAGGTACGCAGGGGAAGAAATCGAGCGAAAGACGAATAAGGGATGCGTCCAGGGTTCCATTGGTGGACCCATCCTATGGAACCTGCTACTAGATCCACTACTAAGACAGCTCGAGCACAAGGGAGTGTACTGCCAGGCGTTCGCCGATGATGTAGTTCTGGTGTTTGACGGTATCACGGCTCGGGAAATCGAAGGACAGGCCAATGCCGTTCTCGAACATGTTCGGGCGTGGGGTGTAAAGAATAAATTGAAGTTCGCACCGCATAAAACAAGTGCGATGGTTATGACGCGGAAACTTAAGTACGACACACCACGTCTAAACATGGGAGGGATCGACGTTGGAATGTCCCAAGACATTAAGGTGTTGGGGCTCACCATTGACGCGAAGCTTACTTTCAACAAGCATATTGCTATCACCTGTAAGAAGGCGATAGCAATCTACAAACAACTAGCTAGAGCAGCTCGCGTCAACTGGGGCTTGCACCCGGGAGTGATCCGCTTAATATATACCGCAGTAGTAGAACCGGTTGTGCTATACGCGGCAGGAGCATGGGCACCCGCCTCAAACAAAGCAGGGATTCAAAAACAACTGAATTCCATCCAACGTAGCTTTGCCCAGAAAATATGTCGAGCATATCGTTCAGTATCCCTGAATTCTGCTCTTGCAATATCGGGGATCCTGCCGCTCGACATCCGAATACGTGAGGCACACAAACTGTACGAAGCTAAGAGAGGCGTACCTCAGTCGGACCTGGGAGGACGGGAGGTAGAGAAGATGGCCTCGGTGATGGAAATCCCGCACCCATCAGAGCTACATGAGATGGAGCTGCTGTGTCTCGGCGACGAAGCACAACATCGCGAGCACAGTAATTACGATGTAAGGATCTACACTGACGGGAGCAAAATCGATGACAAGGTAGGCGCTGCCCTGTCAATTTGGAAGGGTGAAAACGAAACTGGTGCCCGCAAACTTGCCCTTCCCTCATACTGCACGGTATACCAAGCCGAATTGCTAGCAATTCAAGAAGCAACGAGAGAAGCTCTGAAGGCCAAGGACCACAATATAGCCATCTACAGTGACTCCATGGCAGCACTCCAGACAGTCACGAACCACGCTGCCCTCCATCCACTAGCTGTTGAAACGAGAGACGTCCTCAGCCGCTGTAAAGCCCAAAACAAGAACGTCTCTCTGTTTTGGATAAAAGCTCACGTTGGTATGGAGGGCAACGAAAGAGCCGATTCGCTAGCAAAAGAAGCCGCCTTGAAGTCCAAGAGGATGCCAGACTACGATAAATGCCCGATCTCATTCGTCAAGAGAAAAATCCGTGCGAACTCCCTTGACGAATGGGATCAGAGGTACAAGACAGGAACCACGGGCTCGATCACGAAAATGTTCTTTCCGAGTGCAGTAGAGGCGTATAGGGTGGTTCGAAAGATGACGCCAAGTAAAGAACTGACACAGGCATTAACGGGGCACGGTGGATTCTCGGAATACCTAGAGCGATTTAAATGCAAGGAGAATCCATCGTGTATTTGTGATTCTGAAATAAAAGAAACGGTGCCTCACCTATTAACCGAATGTCCCGTCCACGCATTCGATCGTCTGCAGTTCGAACTGGAAACAGGAATGACACTTTCTGCCGAGAACCTGCCAAAATTAATTCTAAGTAATGAGCATAGAGAACTACTAATAAAATTAATAATAAAAATTGTAAAAATAGTAAATAATAGAAATAAGTAACGTAAGCAATTTAAAAAAAAAAAAAAAAAAAAAAAAAAAAAAAAAAATTATCAATGAATTACACATATTAATTACATAATAATAATTACGACGGAAGTAGATGATTAAGTGAGTACATAGATTAAGAAGGAACAATTAAAAACATCATAATATTATAATAAAAAAAAAAAAAAAAAAAAAAAAAAAAAAAAAAAAAAAAAACGCAATTAAGAACAAAGCAAAAGATTGATTAAGAAGATTTAATACCCAATATCGTAACTACCATAGCATAAGTCCCCAACACCAACTGATTGAGAAATTGAATGAAAATTATAGAATATAATACAGACCGAATAAAAAGAGCTCTGATCAAGTCAGAGGAAACGATAGAAACATAATAAAAAAAAAAAAAAAAAACCTAACCTAACCTAACCTAACCTAACCTTTTTTTTTTTTTTTTTTTTTTTTTTTTTTTTTTTTTTTTTTTTTTTTTTACTTGGAAGACAAGAAGAAAAGAATACACCTAATAAAATATATAAACACAATCGGCACAATGGTAAATAAGAGAAACAAATTATAAAACAAAATAGACGATACAAACAGGTAAATAAAACAGGTAAATAAATTAAAAATGGTAAAAATAAATATAAAATATAAGAAAAACTAATTATATACATATATATACATAGAAAAAGGAAAAATAAGGGCCCTGATCCCGTCAGAGAGAAGTTAGACCTAACCACAAAAAAAAAAAAAAAAAAAAAAACCTAACCTAACCTGTACGGCAACTTATTCTACTCATACAAATACTTTAGTATCGTAAAACTGCCAAGTTTCAGGCGTAGTTATACATGAGATCTCACCACTTTTTGTAGTAGAAGAAGTGCTTTATGAGGCTTGGGAATTTTTTTACATTTTATGTTTTTAATGGGATCTCATGTCTTTTTGTAGAAAGTCCTACTTTTTCTACCCACTTCTTGAATGTAATCGTATATTATCTAGGTACCCACCTACACCTATTGTCGACGCACGGGAGGAAGAAGCGGGGTGCGGGGAGCAGCAGCGGCCGGTGCATCGCGAGACGGAGCGAGTGCAGCCAGACATTGCATCGCAATTATAGTAACAACATTGTACTACTATTTTTTTTAAGTGAATCCGTTTGTAACAAAAGTAATACACGGGTTTGAATTGTAGAACACGTCTATAATACTCTGGAGAGTACAATTAATAAACAGGAAAATCGGCGCAAAGAAGACGAAGTAAGCCCGTCCTTTATATTTCCCCTTGCCTTTCCATAAACATAATATAGTAATTAAATACATACGTATATAGTTATTAAATACATACGTGTAACGTAACGTAAAACAATACTTATAACGGTTATTGAACAAACTTAATAATAACAATATTACAATATTCTTTATAAATTTAGTTATATATTTAAATCTTAATAAATTGCTCAGTAATTATTTCATACTACCCTCGAGTTATTTAAATTTATTAATGTTTAAAGTTTAAACTGTATTAACGTGTATATTATAATAACATATATCATACACATATATTCCAGGAATATTCCAGGGGATATTGAGAGGGCTGGTGGGAGCTTCGTGTTGTTTGCACCATCATCAATCTTTGCCGACGGCATAGCATTATTGAGCTGCTACATCACAACTATAGTACTGCTGTTTGGTATGTTTTTTATAAATTCATAATTTGCCTGTTTAGTTATTTGCGTTTGCAAGATGTCACAAAAGGAACTTATACAACAACGAGGCACATTGAGATGTCGATTAACTTTATTTGAAAGCTATTTAAATACATTGTTAGATAACAAATCGTTAAATAAATTACAAATAAATGAGTTGACTTTCAGATTAGCAAAGGTTCAAGATTTATTCTGTCAGTTTGATGAAGTGCAATCTAAAATAGAGTTGGAGTCAGATGAAGTAGAAAAACAAATGAAAGAACGTGAATTAACAGAAAGTAAATATTATAATATAGTTGCCCGTGCGCAGGAAATTATTGATTCATGGAAGTTACAAAATATACAAAGGGAAGAAGCTTCAAATTATAGTGGCTCTCATTTTACGTCAAATATTAAATTGCCACCTTTGAAGCTCCCTTCCTTTGATGGAAATCCTGTTAAATGGCTCGAGTTTAGAGACACTTATGTATCTCTCATCCACAATAATAGTAATATCGACAATATCAGTAAATTCCATTACTTAAAATCATATTTGGAAGGTACGGCTTCTGCTATCTTAAAGTCAGTGAATGTTTCTTCTGAAAACTATTCTATTGCATGGTCATCTCTTTGTGAAAGGTTTGATAATAAGAGACTTCTGATAAATCAGCATCTTAAGTGCTTACATAATATTGAACCTTTAGTGAAGGAGTCATAGGGGTATACGAAATCTTATTGACACCTTAACAAAAAACTTGAAAGCTCTTAGTCTATTGGGTGAACCCACGGATATGTGGGATACATTAATTATTTATACGGCTACAGCAAAGTTGGACACCGTGACTACGCGCAGGTGGGAGGAGTTTAGGAGTGATAGAGATGCAGTTACATTGGCAGATTTTTATACCTTTCTTCGTAATCGAGCTGATGTTTTAGAAACGATGTTAGCTGGAAGGTCGAATGATAAACAAGAAAAACGTCATAGTTTTAGTAAAACAAAATCATTTATTACTTCTTCTCCTCCTAGTTCTCAAGATGATATTTTTAAATCACAATGTCTCGCCTGCAAAAAAGATCATAGGTTATACGAATGTGCAAGATTTAAATCTTTGCCAATAAATGAACGTAACTTAAAGGTACAGCAATGGAAATTGTGTAGTAACTGTCTCCGTGGTGGTCATCAAGCATATTTTTGTCGTCTTGGTGGCTGCCGCATCTGCAAAAGAAAACATAACACATTATTACATAAACAACAAGAACAAAAACACAATCAAGATACTACATTACATACAATTTCAAATACCATAAGCAACATAGAATCTGTAGATATACCTACAACTAAATCTAGCTCTCAGGAACAGGGGATAAATAATTCTTCTGTTACCATATCTGCTGTGTCCTTTGACCAAGTCCTTCTATCTACTGCGTTGGTTGAGGTCACAAACAATGGCAATAACTTTGTTTTAAGAGCTCTTTTAGATAGTGGTAGCCAATCTTCTTTCATATCTGAAAGCGCAAAAATTAGGATTGGGAATTGTAAAACTATAAAGGATAATCGATATGTATCGGGTCTAAATAATACAACACTTAGCATAAATGAACACTGTGACCTAGAAATTAAATCCTTACATAATTCCTACAATGTAAAGGTCAAGTGTTATGTTGTTTCTAATATTACAGACAAACTTCCAAATATAGAAGTACGAGCTAAATTTAATATTCCAGTTGGTGTAAAATTGGCAGATCCTTTGTACTATAAGCCTTCTGAGATTGACTTACTTCTCGGGTGCGATGTTTTTTGGGAACTAATAGGATCTGGTCAAATTAAACTAGGATTAAACCAACCAATTATTCGAGAAACACAACTAGGATGGATTATTGCAGGCCCTATAATGTGCAATAATGTTTCTCAGAAGTTACATTGCAACTTTAGCCGCGAAATACGGGAACAACTAGCAAAATTTTGGGAATTAGAGGAATTACAAAACCTGCCATCAAAAAAGGTTCTTTCTAACGAAGAAAAATATTGTGAAGAGCTGCTTATAAAAACTACAACGCGTGATAAAGATGGCAGATTTTGTGTTCAAATACCTCTTAAAGAATCACCGAATGTCTTAGGAGATTCGTACTTTAGTGCAAGGAAAAGATTTTTGAACTTGGAAAGAAAAATGTCTAAAAATGGGGTTCTAAAGGAAAAATATACAGAATTTATAAACGAATACGAATACTTAGGACATCTCGGTGAAATTCCAGCAAATAGTTTAGGTTATTATTTGCCACCTCATGCTGTTCTGAGAGAACAAAGTGAGACGACTAAGTTGCGTGTAGTTTTCGATGCGTCTGCCGCGACTAGTACCGGTAAATCACTAAACGATATACAGTACGTCGGTCCAACCGTACAAGATGATTTATTGTCCATTTTGCTTAGATTCCGTCAACACCAGTATGTGGTTACGGCAGACGTCGAAAAAATGTATCGACAAATATTAGTAGACCCTAATCAAAGAAATTTACAATTAATTTTGTGGCGTGAAAATGAAGGCGAAGAATTAAAACTTTACAACTCCATACGGTAACCTATGGCACCGCATCAGCGCCATACTTAAGCACAAGGTGTTTGCTACAATTAGCTATAGATTGTAAGGATGAGAAAATATCAGAAGTAATTAAAAATGACTTCCTTTCCGGCAGTGATACACATGCTGACTTGAGTCACATATGTGATTCCGTTACAAATATTTTGAAGTCTGCATGTTTACCATTGCGCAAATATAGAACTAATGCACCTGATGCTATCAAAAATATCTCCTTGACCTCTAAGGATCTAGAAGTTACTACCCAGTCAACTATATTAGGTTTGAAATGGCAACCAGTTTCTGATAACCTGCAGTTTTCTGTTAAATTTGAAGACGTGCCAAGAGTCACGAAGCGTACAATATTATCAAATTCCGCAAGGATCTTTGATCCTCTTGGGCTGTTAAGTGCTATAACTATCACACAAAAAATTATTTTACAAAGATTGTGGCTCACTAAACTAGGTTGGGATGATCCTATTGATATGGATTTAGAACAAAAATGGTCAGAATTCTTATCAAACTTAAACTTTTAAAGTATGATTGAAATTCCAAGATGCGTATTAGCTAAGAATAGGGTATACATTGAACTTCATTCATTTTCAGACGCATCACAAAATGCATATGCCGCTTGTATTTATTTGCGTTCGATTGATAAAAACCATAGCGAGATACTTACGCGACTTGTATGTTCAAAGGCAAAAGTTGCTCCGCTAAAACAAACTTCTATACCACGTCTTGAACTGCTAGGTGCATAACTAGCTACTAGATTAAGCGTTAAGGTTTTAAATTCACTACGGTGTAAAATTAATTCTTGTTTTCACTGGACTGATTCATCTGTGGTTCTTGGATGGCTGGAAGCCGAGCCTCGTAATCTAAAAACATATGTTGGAAACCGAGTAGGTGAAATTCAAGATTTATCTCCCGCTGCTAATTGGAGGCATGTCCCAGGACATCTTAATCCTGCCGATTTAGCATCTAGAGGGGTGAGTCCTCAACAGCTTCTTAATTCATCGATTTGGTGGGAAGGTCCCACTTTTTAAAGGGGAGAGGTCGCAGTGGCCACCGATGATTCGACCAGATGATGATCTTCCAGAAAGTAGGTTTTTAATAAAAACGGATCCTCACAATAAAACTACACTAACTACTACAAATTTAACTAATAATAATCTACAACTAAAACAAATTGTGAGGATATATACATATCTGGAATAAAGCAAGAAAAAATTCCTGCCACCATTTTAAATTTGGTGGACTGGAATAAATACTCAAAACTGAATAAAATTCAGCGAATAGTGGCTTATGTTCTGAGATTTGTATATAACCTTAGATATCCTACTAACAAGAAATCTGGAAATATAACTCTAGATGAGCTGGAAATATCTTTACATTATTTAACAAAGCAGGCTCAAATAGAATCATTTCCAGAGGAGTTAAAGCTGCTTTCCAATAAACGTGACTTACCTTTAAAATCATCTATAATATCTTTGAATCCGTTTCTTAGTAAAGATGGACTGTTACTCGTAGGTGGTCGTTTACAGCAGTCATCTGTAAATTATACAAAAAGGCACCCTGCATTACTAAGTTCTAATCATGAATTTACTAAGTTGTTATTTGACCAAGAACATAAAAGGTTATTACATTGTGGACCTCAGTTATTACTCGCAACCATACGAGAAAGGTTCTGGCCAACTAAGGGTAGAGTTCTGGCCAGAAGTATTGTTAACAATTGTAGAATTTGTAGAATTATAAAGGCTAAGAGTATTGAACCAATAATGGGAAACTTACCTGCTCCTAGAGTTATTCCAAATCTTCCATTTCATGTTTGCGGAACTGACTTTGCTGGGCCTTTTTTAATCACCGACCGAAAAGGGCGCGGTTGTAAAATAACAAAATGTTATTTATGTTTATTTGTCTGCTTCTCCACTAAAGCGCTTCATTTAGAAGTCGCAAGCGATCTCACTACGGATGTATTTATTTTATGTTTAAGACGATTTATTTCACGAAGAGGAAAACCTTTTGAGATCTATTGCGATAATGGCAAAAATTTTGTGGGCGCAAGTAATGAAATAGGCAACTTTTTAAAATCTAGTTGTGATGATATAACTTCCGTTGCAACGAATGAGGGAATAACTTTTAAGTTCTCACCAGCATTCTCACCACACTTTGGTGGCATATGGGAAGTGGGGGTAAAGTCTGCTAAGTTTCACTTAACTAGAGTACTTGGAAATACTCATCTTACCTTTGAAGAATTATCGACATTATTTGTACAAATTGAGGCTATTCTTAATTCTCGCCCCCTTACTCCTTTAAGTTCCGATCCTAATGACCTTGAACCTTTGACTCCCGGCCACTTTTTAATCGGAAGGCCGTTAACATCTTTGCCATCGCCGATACTTATAAATTACAATCCGAATCAAATAACTAGATATCAGCACATAGAAAAGATGAGGCAACAATTTTAGATGCGCTGGGCAATGGAATATTTGTCAGAGCTTCAACAACGACAAAGATGGAAGACCAACTCTGGGGTTCTACAAGAAGGAGACTTAGTCGTTATTAAGGACCCTCAATTACCTCCATTAAAATGGCGTTTGGGCAGAGTACATAAACTATATCCTGGACTGGATGGCATATCCCGCGTTTTGGATGTGCGGACTTCTAAAGGCATTTTTCGTCGCGCTATACGTGGTGTATGTCCACTTCCAAAAGAACCAAAGCAACGAGTTGATACTTCCTCGAAAGCCCTGAGGTCAACGAGCGCGGGGGAGGATGTCGACGCACGGGAGGAAGAAGCGGGGTGCGGGGAGCAGCAGCGGCCGGTGCATCGCGAGACGGAGCGAGTGCAGCCAGACATTGCATCGCAATTATAGTAACAACATTGTACTACTATTTTTTAAGTGAATCCGTTTGTAACAAAAGTAATACACGGGTTTGAATTGTGGAACACGTCTTTTATTTGCTATGAAACACCTATTATTCCATTATATTATGTGTATACTATACAGGTACACTGATTGATTAACTGTAAATGTAACTTTGTAATTTTATACATTTATATAGGATTACAAAGTTATTTATGCAGTTGGTGTATCAAGAAAACTGGACCGAAATTATAAAATATTTTAGTTTTTCCTTGATTTACACACTGAACACTAATTATACTCAAAATTTTAAGCTTCCATGTGTGCTAGAAGTGCCTTAAAGTTTTGATGACCGGTCAGTCAGCGAGTAACAAAATTAAGAAATTTGGACTAGTTATAATTCTTAAACTACACTTTGAAATTGCATGAAATTTGAAATATACCGTGTTTATACAATGCTTGTTTGGTTACTGAAAATTCAGGCTTTTAGTTTTAGCCACAACGAAGTTATAAGAGGTGGAAAATTATCGAAGTACCTATCTAACTACAAATGTAACTTTGTAATCCTATACATTTATATGCGATTACAAAGTTATTTATGCAGTTGGTGTATCTTGAAAACTGGATTGAAATTACAAAATATTTTAATTTTTCCTTTATTTATACACTAAAGACTAATTTAATTTTAAATTTGAAGCTTCCATGTCTGCTAGAAGTGCCTTAGAGTTTTGATGACGGTCAGCCAATGTATAACAAAATTAAGAAATTTTTGACTACGGAGTTATAAGAGGTCCAAACCCCGCCTCCAAACCCCGGTCAACGCCTTATGCGAAAAAGAAAGAAAGAAAGAAAGAAAGAAAGAAAGAAAGAAAGAAAGAAAGAAAGAAAGAAAGAAAGAAAGAAAGAAAGAAAGAAAGAAAGAAAGAAAGAAAGAAAGAAAGAAAGAAAGAAAGAAAGAAAGAAAGAAAGAAAGAAAGAAAGAAAGAAAGAAAGAAAGAAAGAAAGAAAGAAAGAAAGAAAGAAAGAAAGAAAGAAAGAAAGAAAGAAAGAAAGAAAGAAAGAAAGAAAGAAAGAAAGAAAGAAAGAAAGAAAGAAAGAAAGAAAGAAAGAAAGAAAGAAAGAAAGAAAGAAAGAAAGAAAGAAAGAAAGAAAGAAAGAAAGAAAGAAAGAAAGAAAGAAAGAAAGAAAGAAAGAAAGAAAGAAAGAAAGAAAGAAAGAAAGAAAGAAAGAAAGAAAGAAAGAAAGAAAGAAAGAAAGAAAGAAAGAAAGAAAGAAAGAAAGAAAGAAAGAAAGAAAGAAAGAAAGAAAGAAAGAAAGAAAGAAAGAAAGAAAGAAAGAAAGAAAGAAAGAAAGAAAGAAAGAAAGAAAGAAAGAAAGAGAGAGAGAGAGAGAGAGAGAGAGAGAGAGAGAGAGAGAGAAAGAAAGAAAGAAAGAAAGAAAGAAAGAATTCATTTATTGGGACACAATAGTAAGAAACTAAACATAAACATAAAAAAGCATATCGAAACTTCTGGTCATCAGATGTCTTCAGAGGATCGACGACGGCTTCAAATTGTATGAACCAGGCTCGTGGAAGGTCCCTCCAAAATGGCAGTATCCTTGACTGGACCGATATAGCTGCGAGGTCCATCTCAGCAGGGATTTTGCAGTCTTGAGCAGCATTATCTTGCTCCATTTTCTTTTTTTGCAAAGTCGGTAGGTCACCAATGTAGGGGTACTTTGCCTAACTAATAACTTTCTTCTTGATAATAAGAACACTTGTTGTGATGGAATAATTTATTTTGCCGTAGACAGTGGTATATATACAATTTTTACAAGTAGCCTTAACCAATAAAAATGACTACATTAAAATTAAAACTATTTTTGTAATTTATACACAAATAAAAATATCTACTTTTCGACCAATCATTATTAGGGAAAGAAAACTGAGTGAATGATAAAATTGTTAGAATAGAACAGGTGCGCGACATATATACTGTCCCTCTCGCACACTATAAATATATTTTTCCTGTTTAAATTCGCTTTATTTCTATCGCGTCTTTTTTAATCGACGGTCGCGTGCATGTTATGTTTATAGGCCTTACAATAGTTTCTCTTATTAGTCCTAATAATATTGTTATATGAAAAAAATAGTGTTTCAATTGGAAATGGTTAGTATAAAGTCTAAATTTTATACCGAAGGATTTTTAAATAAATGAAAACTACAACTGTATTCCTTAGCTCGCTGTGCCCGCGGCTCTTGTATAGAATAATATTATAATATTCTGATACCTGAACAAAAGATTTTGTGGCGCAGTGGTAGCGACCATGCCTTAAGCGCCACAGATCATAGGTTTGTATATATCTGTATTATATAATAAATGTGAAGGCTTAATAAAATTGTTTCGATATTTTTATTCATTCATTCATTCATTAATTAATGCATTAAATTATTAATAATAATTAAAACTTTCTAACACGTTTTTATCTAAAATCTAAATAGTTTTTTTCTAAAGGCTGTAATAATATTTCAAGGAATGGTCTCGTTTTACAGAAATACCAAATTCAATGAGCATTACATTTCTGTCGATTGTGGCTAGATGGCGCTGAACGTACTTAGATCGCGCTAACGGTGTTCCCTCTCGTAAGCCATATATACTTTACCCTCAGATCATTATTCGTCTTCAGATTCCCAAATCCGCAGGTTCAGAATTTTTGAAGAGACACCATTTTATTTAGGGTGTCTTGTATTTATTAATTTGAACTTAATAAATGACAATTATAAAATTAGAATTGTAGCATTATTAATCGTATAAGTATAACGATGAACCAGTTATGACTTATGAACTTATGAAGTTATTATTAGGGATGAGGCGTACTCGGTAAAATAGGTACTAAGTCTTGCAAGTACGAGTACACAAAAATACTTATTCCACAAACCTGTTCCACGAGTATTTAGGAGAATGCGTGTGTATGACTTTATGTTTGCCGAGTGGAGTGCAATGAAAGATGGATAAATGAAAACATTATGCCTCCCGAAGTTGAAAACATTGGTTTCAACTAGCTTCTCAAGAGGTAGTGGGCATATGTTATTGAACGCCCGCCTGATGGCTCCCTCACTAATTAATATGTCTGCTACTCTGCTTACACCATATATGCGTTAAAATCGTCCCATGCTCCAATTTTTTGGCAGCAAACCATCTTCTTTAATTAAAACCATAGTTTCTTTTTGAAGAATGCCTTTGGAAGATCTCCACTTGATTTTTTTCTGAAGCTCCGACACAAACTCCTTATGCCAACGCACCCAAAAATTTTGTCTTATTTGTTTAACTCGTTGCCACCGTTGAAGCCTCATAAGTTTGGATTCATATCAACGATATTCGGACAAGGTAGTGCTGTCACTGGCTGTCCCACGAGGAAATGACCTAGAGTGAGCGGGGTGAGGTCGTTTGAATCGGAATAAATGGGTATTAATGGACGAGATTTCAAAATGGATTCTATTTGTCCTAGGGTCGTGTAGAATTCTTCGAATGTCAGTTGTGCGTTTCCTAATATTCTATACAAATGAGGTTTTACAGATTTTACTCCGGCCTCCCACAATCCGCCGAAGTGGGGGATCCTAGCTGGAATAAATTTGAAATTAATGCTTTCGTGACCCAGATTTTCACATAATACGGAAGAATTTTGTTTAAGAAATTTATATATATCATTTTTAGTGGCCACAAATTGAGTGCGTTGAGTGCCCATTATCTGAAAATATGGTTGACGGTTTTGAGCGACGTGCTATAATTCCTGTCAACTGCTAATAAAACTCCCGTCTAATCCTTGCTTGCCAGTTGTACGGCAACTTATTCTACTCATACAAATACTTTTACATTCGTAAAAAGGCGTAGTTATACATGAGATCTCACCACTTTTTGTAGTAAAAGTACTGCTTTGCGAGACTGGCAATTTTTTTAGTTTTTATGTTTTTTATGGGATCTCATATCTTTTTGTAGAAAGTCCTACTTTTTCTACCCACTTCTTGAATGTAATCGTATATTATCTAGGTACCCACCTACACCTATTATTCCATTATTTTATGTGTATACTATACAGGTACACTGATTGATTATCTGTAAATGTAACTTTGTAATTTTATACATTTATATAGGATTACAAAGTTATTTATGCAGTTGGTGTATCTAGAAAACTGGACCGAAATTATAAAATATTTTAGTTTTTCCTTGATTTATACACTAAACACTAAATATACTCTAAATTTGAAGCTTCCATGTGAGCTAGAAGTGCCTTAGAGTTTTGATGACCGGTCAGTCAGCGAGTAACAAAATTAAGAAATTTTGACTAGTTATAATTCTTAAACTACTTTTTTAAATTGAATGAAATTTGATATACACCGTGTTTATACAATGCCTAATTGGTTACTGAAAATTCAGGCTTTTAGTTTTAGCAACAACGAAGTTATAAGAGGTTGAAAATTATGTAAGTACGTATCTGACTGCAAATGTAACTTTGTAATCCTATACATTTATAGGTGGTTACAAAGTTATTTATGCAGTTGGTGTATCTAGTAAACTAGAGCGAAATTACAAAATATTTTAACTTTTCCTTTACTTATACACTAAACACTAATTATATTCTAAACTTGAAGCTTCCATGTCCGCTAGAAGTGCCTTAGAGTTTTGATGATCGGTCAGTCAGTGAGTGACAAAATTAAGAAATTTGACTAGTTATAATTCTAAAACTACTGGTTCAAATTGAATGAAATTTAAAATTTACCGTGTCTATACAATGCTTGCTCGGTTACTGAAAATTCAGGCTTATAGCTTTATCCACAACGAAGTTATAGAGCGTCGAAAATGGCCTGAAGTGCTTCGAGAAAAGGATAGTACGGCCGTGCCGCTTTTTTGCTCGATTTGGCGGGGGCACTGCCGTGCCCCCAGATAATTTGTTAATACATTTAATTTAATTAATAAAATAGAAGTGTCTGTTTGTAATTTCAAATTAAAAGCTTTCACAAAATGCGTAACTTTGAAAGAATGTAGGGTACTTAAAACAAAACAATTTCTAAAATTTTTGTTTGTCTGCCTGCCTGTCTGTGTGTTCCGGCTATTCTCTGAAACAGCTGGGTCGATTTTAAGGAGATTATCACTGGCAGATAGTCGATGTGATAAGGAGTATATATTATTAGTAAAAGAATTATAGTTCCGAGAAATAAAGAACAATCGGTAAACCACGCACGCAAAGCCTCGGCCGCAGCTAGTATTAAATAAAAAAATATTTGCTTATTTTTACTAGAAACAAATATAATTTTGATTTTAAAAATATTTGTCAGAAGTGGGATTCGAACCCACGCCCTCAGAGAGGACCAGAACAACTCGCACCTACTGTGTAGGCAAGGTAACCTTGAGTCTGGCGCCTTAGACCGCTCGGCCATCCTGACTGATGATCAGATATGTGAAATTATGAAACAAGTTTAAATGAGGAAACAATTTCAATATCACAACATACTTTTGTACATTAATTTTTACGTATATATGTGTACAATTTTGTGATATAAAAATAAATTGAAGATTGTTAAATATATTTTTTGTCATTTATAAACACAATCAATTCTTGTGAAATACGTCAATATTAAACTAAAAAGAAACTGAGAATGTTATATTCAAGGCAATTCTTAGGTTAAATAATATTATTAAATACGGCAATATGGTGACAGTGACATCTAGCGGAGACAACAGAACAAACAACTTTATTTTAAATAAAACTAATATTTTATAGCGTTCGTTCGTTCGTTTCGGTTGTTTGTTAATCCTCTCACAGATGGCAGTAATTGAAGGTGTCGTGCCGGCACATTTATAATATTAAATATTATGTGATTTTCCATTTTTTTGTATTTCCAATGTTGCATGAATAATATAATACACTAGATGCCCTTAATACAAATAATATTCCGTATAGAAGTCATATCCATTGTTTATGCAAGAATTACTCTAATTAAATTTCAAATATAAAATTAAACCTTACCGTTTTTAACTGTATTAAGGCTGTTATTCTATCGAAACACAATTAACTAATAATAAAAAATATTAAAAGAACGAAACACTTATTAAAAAAAAAAAACAAATATTTCTTTCAGAAAATGTTTAGAATTATAAAATACATACACATTAAGTTTAAACTTTTTCAATTTCAAAACGTTTTCAAATTAACAGTATGTTGAAACAAAGTTATAATTTTTAGTTAGCTTTTGATAAAGCGATGCACAAGGAATAAATAAACTCCTCTAACGAGGCGCCGGTACACTATTCGAACACAGTTTAAGCTTTTAAAAAATTATAATTTTTAATAATTACTATGAAATTACCAACTTATTTTTGCTGTCGTTTTTAATTCGTTATTATTTTTAAAGGCCTTAAGGTCATAACCAAGCTGCTGAACTCTTTAGTTTCAACTGTGCGTGGTCCAAAACGCACTTGACTGCTAATTATTTTTTAGATTAAATGCTTAGATTAATGGCTATTATTTGAGCCAATAGAGCAGAGAATTCTTCGCTAATGCCACGTATGAGTCGGTTTTTTTGAAAGCCTGGAAAGTAAAATGAAGGCACGTATATTCAGAGTGTTAAAAGAACCCTCTGCAGTTTCCCCAGACTCAATTTAGCCAGTTAACTATCATACATTATAAGTAATTCAGTAAATTCCAGAAGTTTGTTAGAGGTTTATGGATTTTCAGAAAAACCTAAAAATAGAAATCGTATATTTATTTATGGTTGCAGGATATGACAATTTTAAAAATGTAATAACTTAGCAACACAGTAAATGTCAATTTACTCAGCGGATTTAAAAAAACAGACCGTAGTATTCTGTTACCAGACCTGCACCAGCATGTTATGGCTCGGACCTCGGTCCAATTCTAAGATTTTGTATATCTATAGTCTATGGCATAACAGCTTTACACTTCACAGCTACTGCTGTCACTGTCAGTGTCACCCTGTGTGATGTCATGATATGTCAGTCTGATTATAAGTTTTATTTACGAATTACGCATGTAAATTGTAAACAATTTAATATATTAATAAACTATCATGGACATAGAAGCAAAAATAAAAGACGATATGAAGAAATTGGGTTGTATGAGTGAGAAAAAAATAGCTTTGGCGTACCATTTGTACATATATTTAGTTGATGAAAAACTAATGTATGACACCGAATACTGTTTTAATAAAGACATAGATACCCTATATGTTGTCGCGAGACCTAACAAAAATGATAAATTAAACATTTACATACCAACGCCGACATGTTCTGATGTTTCTATAGATCATATATGCATGTTACAAGAAAATTTGTGTACCGTGGAAACAGGACCAAGCGTAAATCTGGCTTTCATTGAGAGCGACTTTACCACTGTTATTTATACGTTTACTAAAGGTATAACCGAACGACAATCAACTGAAAATATGTCGAAATTAAAGCAGAAGGAAGAAAGACGAACATTTATCCACAGCGAACTTAAAAAGAATAGAAGTAAAATTTTGAATGATGCTCTCAACGGTGGCTTCGTTGATGATGATGATTGTCAAATCTTAGAGTAATACGTCTAGTAAATTATATGGTTACATTTTTATTAACATGTTCCTCTAGTCTAAATATATATTTATGGTGGTAAAAAAAGTATTTTCCTATAATCTCAAAAGTTAATTTTCAACGTCTGTTTTACGTAAGAGCATTAAATGCACTAAGAGTCATTTTTTTTCGTTTTGTACACCATAAAAGTTTCTTTAGGTTTCCAATGGACATATTTAGGTTTCAAAACCTGATATTTTTGTCATAGTACTTTTACGAGAATAATTAACAGTGAAGTGTGTTGTGGACCACACACAGTTGAAACTAAAGGGTTCCGTAACTTGGTTATGAAGAATTTTAAAAAATTGAAAATCAAACTTCCTTTTCATTTTGAAAAAGCTATCCAAAGATATCTCACACGTTGACATACATTGAAATTTCTTTTTTCAACACTCAGTTACATTTATGGACTGCTACCCTTAATTCTTATATATTTTAAGATTTCATTACAAAATCGTTGTGCGGTTCATAGAATACACCTATTTAGTAAATGTCCTGTAGATAGAGCTAATGGTCTGAGTAAAATGACTGACATACGGTCGGACGGACAGACGGACATGACGAAACTATTAGGGTTACTTAAAATGTGTAATAGTTTTTAAATGCATTTATTTCAATTATCATTTAAATACTCTATTGTTTTTTTTTTCTTATTATAATTTTTTTCTCTTTTAAAGCGAATATAAGTTTTTTGATTGATTTCAATATTTATAGAAATGAATTATAGTTATTATCAAAGATATTATTTTGATTCTTATAATAAATCTGTAACTTATTTGACTTTTATTCTTACCCCTCGCACGGCTTGTGTGGTGTACCTATTTTTCTTTCATGCATGGAAACCTATTTAAAAAAAAAAAAAAAAAAACTAGCTTATGTTACTGCTTATAACATCAGCTATCTGACGGTGAGTCTCGTTAAATTTGGTCAGCCATATCAGATATTAGCTGGACCAAACAGACATAAAAATGAAAAAATGTTTTTTATATAAGTACCCATATATACTTTCATAGGCATTTAGTGAAAACCTGTTACTTTGGAATTACAGACATTTCAATTTTGTTTATTTCATATTCATAAAGATTAAAAAAAATTAAATAGAGAAGTAAATAATTCAAAAGACACCTTTATTATTAAATTTTATTTCATTATAAACTATACATAAGAAATGGTACACATATCCACTTTACTTTTATGTATTTAGACTGGGCTGTTACAAATAAAAAATAATAACAACCCAAAATTTAAAATAATCTCTACATTAAAATATTCCAGTAGATATAATTTATTTAATGGCTCTTGTCAAGACCAAGGTATAGATTTAAGGGGAAGATATAAATTGGTTTCATTTTTCAAACATCAACAAAGATATTTTCACTAAAAACCACATTACATACAAAAAAGATTAAAATATTTTTTTAAAACAGTTTCTTGGATAATTTTATAACAATTTCATTGCATCTTAAATGATAATTTAACTTTAAGAAAATTATTGTTGAACCTGTTTATACAATTACCATAACTGTTCTTAGCAAATATTTAACTCTTAATCTTAATCGTTAAATTAATGAAATTATTGACAATTAAAATAAAGTATAGGTATAGCAACATAATCAGTTTAAATGAATGTGGCTCCAGATTTGTATAATTGCTACAAACAGCCGAGTAATATTGGTACATCTTATACACGCATTAGATGTGATGAAGTAGTAATAAATATTACATTAAAAAACTTACATTATAATTGGATTAAAAATATTTTCAGTCGATATCATTATTTTACAAAAAGTATATAAAAATTATCCTATTCTTAATTGATATAACTTTTTATATTAAATAGATTAATTACACTCAACCTCACGGATGTGGCCACTAACCTTATGTTATATTACTGTTTAATTAAGAAAACCACAAAAATAAATTGGTCAGTATTAAAGACAATGAAACATTTACAAAGGTACAGCTTTCATGATATCACAGAGCACCCTGTTTCTTAGCCTTTATACAAATCCATTTATTTTTATAATAAAATATAAGAAATATATAAATGTGAAATCAAGTAAAGAGTGTATTATTCTATCCTATTTACAGGATTCCACTGAACTAGTTATAAATACTTACACCAATATAAATATACAGAAAGAACTAGATAATTTTAAACTGTCTTTCTCAAACGTCTCTTTTACAACATTAACAATTTTGAACACATTTATAGCACCAATTCTGTTTTGTTTTATAATTTTTTGTTAGTCTTTATACATTTGCCCCTAAAACAAATTTCAGTTTCGTGTGATATTTCTGTAGACATTGATGTGCTGACTACATTAGTTGGGTCCATAAAGCTGGACACCGATGAACTTTCAATTTTAGCTTCAGATGTTATTGTTTCTTGAAATGCTGCATCGAAATTGTTATAAGTTGTCATTGTTTGAGCTTCAGTGGCTGTTTCTGTTTTATCTTCGTTACTACCATTAACTATTTCAGCAGTCATTTCTTCTGGAATATAACTACTTTCAGTTGTTAAATTAAATGTAGTTAAATTTTCTGTAACTACGTCATGTGTACTTTCATTGGGCATTGTTGTTGCTTCAACCTTCCTGTTAGATGTAGAAGTTGTATTATTTTTTACATATTCTGATTTGTCAGGAGATGTTACTCCAAATAGATAATCCATAAAACTGAAACCATCCGACCGATCGATAATACCACTAGATGTGGGTTCTGTGGGGTCACTGTAATAAGCACTATCTTCTATCGTAGAGCTCGGCGATCCTGTACCTAAATCCATATCGCCTGGGTTTATTGTTTTAAGGTCATCGTTTTTCAGATCAGATTTGGTAATAAAATATGAGTCCTGTTTTATAATTTCAGTATTGGTCTCTATATTGCTCGTCGATATTTTATGTATATCCATATTTGGTATTTCTTCAATCTGTTCATCTTCGGAGTCAAAGAAATCTTTTAAGAACTGATATTTAGGCTTATAAGTTGTTACAATAACTTTTGTAATGTCTTTTCCCGACTTTTCGAATGAATTTCTTGAAACAGACTCTCCAAGTTTATTTACTACGTTGGGATAGTATTGAGATTCAGCTAGTTCAATTTCTTCATTTGCCGGACGAACTTTTTTAACCCTTTTCCAAAACCCGCGACGTCTTGTCTTTCTCGATGGCATCTCCTAGAACAGAGCGATTGAAAAATTAAACAATTAAGTTATTGAATTTATATTTTTTAAATATCTGAATGTTTAGTAATACCATACCTCAGTTACATTAAGTGAAGGGACGTCTGAGGTAGTTGTTATTTCGTCTTGTGACAGTGTGGTAGATTTCAGGGACTCGTTTTCTTCTGGTGAAATTATTTTTTCTGGAGGAATCTCCCCTATCTCTCCACCTTTATGTTTCATTACATTGCCAGTATATTCATTTTCATCTTGTTCATCTAAACTTTTCATTACTTCTTCAAGCATGCTTTCAAAGTTGGACATACTGTTGCTGGAATCACTCTTCGATACTTTGCTTTGTTCAACTAGGGCTTCTAAAGTTGGTGGAATATCGGGAATTTTTTTCTGAACTCTGCTATTACTAACTGGTGTCACAGAGACGAGAATATCTGCATACTCATTTCTGGCCGTTATTATATCAAGCTCCTCATCCGTGGATTTTTCACCAGCTTTCGTATCATCTGCAATATTATTCGGATTGAAAGGTTTGAATGAATCTTTAGAAATTTTTGGTGACCACTGACCTGATTCAGGTGCAGTATATTTTGGCCTATTAATAGAATAATTGGATTCCTGGTCTTCGGACAGCTGATCTTCCGTCTCAGATTTTTTATTATATCTATCTGATAATTTTGGTCTGTGGCTGTATCTACTATATATATTATTTTTAACTGTAGAAGTTGAGACATCGGTTTCAGTTGGTTTTTCTGTAGGTCGCCGTCCTCTAAATCGATTTTTATTTTCATAGATTCGTCTTGTTACGGTGCCTTCAGTAGAAGAAGATGCATAGTTTGGCCTTCTTCGACGAATTTGACCACGTTTTGGAGAATCTTCCGATGTTGAGGTTGAAACAATCGATTCAGTCGTGTATTCCGGTTTATAAACGGGCTGCTTGTAATCTCGAAATTCAGGTCGCGTATGAACTTGTTTTGTTTTTAAATCAGCTTCAATTTCCTCAATACGCATTGTTGTTCGGCGCTTATCCAAAGCGGGTCTGTATGTTATAGCTTGAAGAGGTTTCCTCCTGTCAGATCTTATTCTAGAAGACTCAGTTGAGGAAACTTGATGATACTGTCTTATTACTCCTGGTCGTACTCTTACTTTGTTATATGATGGGGTGGTTTCCACTATATTTTCTTCTTGTTCTTGTTCATGATTTATCTCGTAACTTGCAATTTTAGTATTCTCTTCACCTTTTATGGTCTCGTAGACCGTGTCTTCCCTCCCACCCTCAGATACTGTTGTTATTTCTTCTTTTTCCTGGGGTTGCAATTCGTCATTTATCGAATATACTGGGGCATTTTGTTCAGTTATAGGATTAGTCAGCTTCGTAGGTAAAATGTCGTAATTGTCTGTTTTTTGATCAGGAGAATCTTGTATAGAATAACTAATATCTTTTACAGTATCATAGGTTAATTCAATATTATGAGGCGCTATACTGGATTTTGGTTCATAATTGTAATCTTTATCAAGAACTGGTATTTTTGGAATATAGGTAGCTTCAGTCACATAATCTGAAACTGTTGTGTATTGATGGGTTAGGTCTTTGTCACCATTTACATGTTCTGTTATTGAAAGCTTATCATTACTGTAAGCATCTTCAGTATCGTCAACTTTAGAAGAGCCTTCAAGGTTATTAGTGTAAATTGATTTTTCAGATGGTTCAGTCATTGCTTCTATGTCAGCAGTACTTGCTCTTTCTATTAGTGTAACTGGATAATTCTGATGCAGTACATCTCTTTGATAAGCTAAATCCTGTTCTTTACTATTTTGCTTATTTTTTTTTGTGTATACTTCACTATCACTCTCAGAAGGTCTATAATGAACTCGTCCTCTAGTTCTCGTTCTAATTGATTTGGTCGTGCTCTCATTGGAATCATATTGATTTCTACTTTGTGTTTCTGTTATGCTTTTATTTGCTTCATATCTAGATCTTAAAGGTAATGGTTTCCTTTCTCTAAGTGGTCTTCGTGTTATTGTGGCACGGGTAGATACTTCATTTGATTCTAATTTCGTAGTTGGATATCGAGGACGACCTCTTGACCTTATAGGAGATCTTCTTGTAGTACTAGTAGTAGTAGTAGTAGAAGTACTGCTCGTTGTTGAAGATTCTATTGCTTGGTAACTATAGTTAGAGTCATAGTTGTTGTATTCTGAAGAAGATTTTGTTGATTGAACATCACTTGATATTGATTCGGGTAAATTGTAAGCTTTATTTGTACTATTTTCATATATTGATTGTGGAGATTCAAACTTTTGAATATGTTCGTCCGAAACATTTGTTTTGTATATCGCTGAAGTATCATCTTTGCCATTGTTAGGACTAGCATATTGAGATTGTGAAATTGATTCAGTTTTTGATGGGTAATCATTTGTGTTAAAAACGGGATATCTTAGGTTTTGATTTTCCGATATATGATGAATTTCTGGAGTGTAATTTAGTAAATAGTTAAATGAAGATTGTTGAGTCGGACGATGTGCTTGAAGCTGCAGTTTCTTTGGTTCTTGTGTTGTTGTTAGCTGTGGTGCGGAAGTGATTGGGATCGTTGATGTTGATGGAGATGGTTTTAATTCTGGAGTTGCATAAGGTTCTTTATACTCATCAAAGAAATTGTGGTAGTCTAATGGCGTACTAAAATGAAAAGCTTGATTTATAGAATATGGATTGTGTGTCTCTAGTAATTGACTTTGACGCGTAGTAGGCACCTTAGTCGTTGAAGTAACAGTTGTTCTTGGTGAAGTGGAAGTTTCAGGCTTGAAAATCATAGAAGTTCTTGCTTCTTCCGGAGCCTTAAATCTTGTTTCTTGCGGGAAGTTAACAAGTTGTGATGGGTTATACTGATTCTCAGCATTGCTTAAGAAATAGGAACCAGTTTTTATAGGAGTAGATTGAGATATAGTTTCCTTTTCTTTAAGGGGTCTTAATGTACTAACTGCTTGAGGCTCAATAGAATAATAATTTTGTTCATACTGAGGTAAATTGGATTTTGGACTCGAGGTAGAATAATAACTAACTTTTGGTTTTTGAGTTACCTGCTTCTGTTCTTGTTTATATATGGGCTCCGAAAATGATTGTGTGTAAAAATTAGCAGCAGGTGTTGCTTTGCTAGCTGGTGGCGTATCTCTTATTAAAGAATTTATTACAACCGATCCTACATGTGGCGATGGAAATGGAATTTTAGCAAACCCTTGTGGAGTATTATAGCTCAGTGGTGCTACGAAAAAAGGAAGTTGTCTTAATTTCTTATCAATATTTTCAATATTCGATAAATAAGGAAGCTCGAATTTAACGTATGTTTCTGGTGGCTTTAATGACGAAGGTCCAATAAAGACCTGTGGAGCATTCAAAGGATTTACAGAGTCTAGTACTGGTACAGTGTTAGCATTTTTCAAAGAGTTCAATACATCACCAACTTTTATTTGATCTTCTTTCTTTACATCCTGCGTTAGAAAAATCGCTAAAGGTGGCTGATGAGGTTTAAGCTTCTTTGGTCTAGGCGTTGTTGGTAAAGTAGTTGGAAAAGGAGTTGCAATCGTCGAAAATTTTGGTAAGAGATCCACTTCGTGTAATTGACTATTAAAGTTCTTCATATATTCTTCCGAATTAAATGAACCAGGTTTTATCACAGGTCCTTGAAATTCTGCTGCGAGATTTTGTATTAATGGATTTGGTCTTTGATTTTGATTATAGAGTTCGGTATTTAAGAATTGAGCTGATGTTAAAGGACTCCTAAAATTAAATTGCCCTCTGTTAAGAGACTCTAAAGGCATATACAGTAGTTGAACTTCTTCCTTTTCTACTTTGCTTTTAGGAGCACTGTAGGATTCTTTAGATTTGTCCGTGCTTTCAAATTTTAGCTTTTGCGGCAATGGAGCCCTTTTCTTAACTAAATCGAAATCACTATTGTTTTCAGCCTGGTATCCATCCACGAATTTCGGAGCTTCAAGTTTAAGTTTTTGTGGTGGATTAAAAGGTTTTAAAGCTTGAGGATTTAAGTTTGGTGATTGTAGAGGTTGATTGGCCTTAATAGGTGTTTCAAATTTTATTGGATTTGAAATCGTTTGTGGTCGTAGTTGTAATTGTGGAACACTATCGAAATTAAATTGCGGAGCAATAAATCCTTGACTAAGCGGGAAATTTGGCTGTGTAAGACCGAATTTTAGACCTTGGTTAAACCCTTGATCTGATAGGAAATTCTGTGAGGCAGAAGGTACTGATTGGAGATATAGTTGTCGATTCGCTGGAGAGTTATAGAACGTTCGTGACGGGAATGGATCTTGGTTAAATCCTGTCGGTCTTACGAACCCTGCGAAAGGTTCCGACAATATTCTGGGTTCTGCTATGGCTTGCCTTTTGATTTGAGGTGGTTCTCTCTCTACAGGTCCCGGAAGAGGGACCCAGTCGCTAATATCCGACGTGTACGAGCTGATTTGGCGTGACCATCTTGATTGTTGTGTTTTGGCTGAAGAAACGGCCAGGAGAGCCAGAATGGCTGCGATTTTATACGCCATCTGAAATAAGGAAATCGCGTAAATTGAAGCAAATTGTGATAAAATGAAGTGTGATTCGAAATTAGGAACGGATTATTATTAGCATTACATTGTGACATTGTAAAAAGAAATGATAATATAATTATGAATTAATTTTCAAAAGTTTAGTTCTAGTTAAAGTTCTTTCTTAATCAAAACGCTTTGTTTATTCCTACGGGGATTAAACTGACTATAAGCCTAACCTATTTTTTAACGACGTTGTGGCGCAGCGGTAGCGAACCTGCCCTAAGTACCACAGGTCGCGGGTTCGATTCCCGCTCGAAGCAAATGTTTGTATTGACCATACAGACATGTGTTCCGGTCTAGGTGTGTTTGTCCTTGTCCCTGTATATGTTTCCGGACCTATATAACTATCCTAATGGGATATGGTTGAGCGTGTACCGTTTATTTATTATTTTATAATGAGCACAATACACACATAATGACGTAAGTCACGTTATAAAATTAATACGTTGCGTAAATAATTACACGTAGCTAATGCCCTTATTCTTTTCCTTATCTGACCGGAATAGCAATCTGCAAACTCTAGTTTCCTGTGAGGATAATTATGTGACATAACTTTCCTTCTTTCGTTTTATAAATTGTTTTGATTCAAATAGTGAAGATAGTATTAAAAAAACTATCGTTTATATTATTTTTCGATATATACTTATACTATATTTTGCGTAAAACATTTACTAATAAACTAATTTTACTTAATTCCATAAGCTGTCGACTGATAAGTTTACTAAGCTGATAGGAAAGAATTTTCAGATAATCGTGCTATTTTTTGTGTCTTTCAGGCATAGAAAAAAATTAACCAAAGTAATCCGATGAAGCTAGCTTATTCGTAACGGCTGACTCACTACGGCCATCGCTGTTCAGTAGAACGGAGTACATTTTAATAAAACTAGCATCGTCTTTAATTAATGTACTTAAATATATAATATTAGGTACATAATAGTAAACGTTGCACACTCAACGGCCCCCATTAGGATAGTAATATCCTGTGTCGAGGGTCCGGAAACATTCACAAATACACCTAGACCGGAAAATATGCTTGCATGGTCAATACAAACATATTATGCTCCGAGCGGGAATCGAAGCCGCGACCTGTGGCGTTTAAGGCAGGTTCGCGACCGTTGCGCCACAACGTTGTCTAAGTAATATAGTAACATAGTTATTTTAGGGCAGATTGCGTGAGTCAATACGTCTTAACTGTGCGGCTGTGCGTTGCCCCGCTAGAGCTGCATTAAAGATGGGATTTATACTTTAAGGAAATAAATACTGTCATTTAAATAAACTGATAACTATATTTATAAAGTTAGAGAGTCGGCACTCTTGCGAATGCTACTGATGTTACTACCCCCTACCAATGGCCGGGTCGTGCGTTTGTTTGTTAAACATATGTTTTGTGACCAATTTTAGTGAAGGCCACTTCGATCGATTCGATCTGATTATATAATACACTGATTTAAATACAATCCATTGTTTTTCAGTATACTCCCGTTAAGGATTACAATCCTCTTACTCAATTTACATAGAATACGTACGATTCTTATCCTAGCTTACCTTGGATAAGCTTATTGTTGTACTTAATTTGTGAAACGTATTGTTTAAATAACAGTTTAGTATTTGTCTATATAAAATAAATTAAAAATGTACCTTCTCTTTAATCTTTGCAGGCTGTAAAGTGAACAATAATATATATAATAAAAAATATATTGTAGACATTACAGACTTACTAAGCTATAGTTTAGTTCGGAGGAATGCTATTTAGTTTTTGTTGTTAATTTTACTTAGTATAATTACATGATCTTTTCGGCTTACGCGCTTCAAAAAGACAGACGCCAGTATACATGTCTTACGCTCGTAAAAAATGTTACTATGAAAGTGCTGTTACTGTGGACTAGACGGAAAAGTTCATCTTATATATTTAGTCGTTCTGCATGGTTGTATGTATACATAGTACAATTATTATGTTTATAAATTATAAGTACGTAATAATTAGCCCCATCTCGAGATTTTATAGGGTTGGCAACGCGCATATGATGTGCAACACATCATAGCGCCGTAGGCTGCGGTGATTGCTCACCGTAAGGTTAGCCTTACGCTTAGTGGCCGCCGTCGCGTCGTGGTCTAAAAAAACCTATATATTATTCCCGGCCGATGCACGATATCAAAATAATAAACGATTATATAATAAGGAAATTTGTACAGATTTAATTTTCAGTAAAGTTCTAATAAATAATTTGTTGGTTTGAGGTATTGTTACATCTCTTAGATGTGTTTCGTCAATTTCCAACGTAGGTATTGCGTTGGTTAAGGATGTTCTTATATATCTCAAAAGTTGTTAGATATATAAGAAAATGTATAGGTATATATAAAAAGTACCAGCTGTAAGCAATTTATAAAGAAATAATATCGTGAACAGATAATGACAGATCGCGGCTTTTCTACCGAAGGTGAAACCGCCATTAATGCACTTTCACTGAGACTCGCCGGATAAATCAATATGGAAAAATATCCGTTATTATGTTTATGCGGTTGTGCGGTTTACTGTTCACTCACTATTTATTTGTGCTATAATTATATTGTTAATAATTAATATGCACAGACTTTACAGCTTCAAGCAACAACTGGGACTAACTTTGGATGGCCTATTCCAATTAGTGTTAGTTATACAGCAATCATTTATTATCCGTTTCGCACTTCAATACTACTTAAATAATAACAGTATAATAGCTATGAAGTGCAAAAATATTTTCCATAAAACTGTACAGTAATTAATGGCAATTCAAATTCAAATTCAAATTCAAATTCTTTATTGGCAAAATACAAACAATTTACAGTATTTAGAGTACCTGGTTCCTGAACTAGAAGAACTGTATCTCAGGAACCAGTGCCTGCCACCAATCAGTTCACAATATATTTTGCCCAAAATAACAGTACTACAAAAATATAAAAAGTAAATAAATTTTAAGTTAAACATAAACTATAAAAAGTAAAATTTATGAGGGCCATTAAACATCAGCAAACAAGATAAAATAACAATAAAATTTAGAACAAAATTTAAAGTAGAACTAAGTATAAGCAATTGTTGTAATGCAGGCAATGCTTAGTAATATTGTAGCTCATCGCGACCGTTGTGGTGAAGGAGGTAGAGTTCCTGCTTTAACCATTTGAGGTTGATTTGGTTCGATTCCCTCCCGAGCAGATGTCTTGATTGATCGGACTGCGTGGCTGTGCTTGTGTGTATATATGAGCCCAACCCAAGATATTGCTATCCTAATAGGCCGTTGAATTGGTGTTCTTTTTATTTAGCTTTCGTCTTGAAATCATTTATCCTAGTCGGTAGAGTGAGCCGGAGAGTGAGTAGGTGTGAGTGACAGAAGCACAAAGTCAATTCTTTTCTTTTTATTCTTTTTGATATAACATTCCGTATAGCATGCGCCGAAGAGTAGAATCATCCACATTTTCTAAAAAAACCTAACCCGGGTAAGGTGTTCGGCTCCGCGCACTCTACGGTCCAAAGTATGTACTAAGCCAGTCTCTGTTTATAAATCCAAGTGGAATTTCAGACTCAGTACTGACATATTTAAATTACATAAGATTTCTTCGATCTAGATATTTTAAAATTCTTCCGGCAACTGGATGAACATAGTAAAGGTATTTTCACGCTTGGTTGGCTTGCGGGCTGTCATTTGTATGGTATAAGCCTCAAACGCTCTACTTCGTCAGGTCTAAACTAGTGATTGTAAAATCTTGTATGTTTAGACATGGCTCAGCTGTTAATATTTTAGAACAGAAAGGAGCACCGCGACGCGGAAGGGTTTCTTCTACAAGACATTGCATTGTAATATAAGTTTGTATTGTATATTGAATGTAAGTTTTAGTGTATACCTAGTACGCTTCCGGGGCCGAGGACTAGTTTAAGTCTCTCATCCTCGACCTATATTTCAGACTCATACATAGTAATAGTATAAATCAATTGCATCATGTAAGAAAAGAGTTTTCTATTGAAAAATACATTTAAGCTTTTCTTTTGGTACCCTGAGTACCAATACAACCTTGCTGCCATATTTTTAATGATTGAAGAAGATATACTTGTATATAAAACGCTATTCTTTCTTGATTCGAAGCTGTCCTAAGTAGCGCTGATAGTTTTTATCCGCATGCCGCGTTTACACGCTCGTGCGAGAGAGTAATGTCCTGATGCAACTCGTCACTATGTTCAAACTAGAGGTAATAATATAAATTAGTTTAAATAAACGCTACAAACTCAACGGCCCACATTAGCTTCGTGATATCCTGTGTCCGGAAACAAACACACCCAGACTGGAACACATCCCTATAAGGTCAATACAGACATGTCACCACGACCTGTGGCGCTTGAAGGCAAGTTCGCTACCGCTGCGCCACAACGACGTTAAAATGATATGAAATTGATATTTATGTTAATTTTAAGAAAGAAGATTAAAATAAGCTAATTTTAAATAAACATGAATAAGGCAAACAATGCTTCATTTATTTAATGTCGGTACACACAAAATTAATAGATAATGACCGTATGTGAGAGGGTATAGTAATAGAAAAATAATTGATGACGTCATAAATTTTTGAACATAGTTCTCGAGTTTCAGAGTTCCGCTCTCTCGCTAACAACATAAATATTTTCTCATAAAAGTTTTTATGTAAGTCGTTAAAAAGAACTAACTAACAAGCCAACAGTGTTTTTACAATAAAATTCAGAATATAATCAAAAACGTCTATTGCGTATGTTCAGAATGTAAATATACTTCGAAGTAGTCTAGTAATAAAATATGTTATTTTGAATATCCATTATTGTTAGTAAACTAAGTACTTAACAAAAGCTTGTTGCTGCGATGTTTAATTTACGAAGGAGCATCAGCGTGTCTTTGACATTTAGCTTTTATGGAATGTCTGGTACAAATATATGTATAATAAGTCTATGGTTTTGTTACAGATTCTCCGTTCGTCTCGTCTAGATATTTCGCCTAAAATCAATAAGCCTATTAAATCCATATAAATCGAATCTTACGTAAAACGGATCGCTGGCAAGTATGCTAACGAACTTAGTGACACGCAACATGGAGTCGCGTCCGACATACGCAGCCGCGCATGTCCGCGGACGACACCGACTGCTTCTTGTGAAAGATCTATTAAAATCGTTATGGACTATTAATAGTATTATATATATTTTATAATACACGATCTTTGAATTGACTGTTATATAATTTATGAAATGCTTTTTTAAAATAAAATGTTTATAACATAGTTTTGGTTATAGTACCTGAGTATACAATATTTTTAATATAAGTATATATAATAATATTAATATTTAATTTGAGTTCCGAATTTATTTACTTTCAAAAGCATTATTAATAAATCAGAAACCACTGTTAGGGATATAATTGTTCTAACTTTACTTAAAGCAGAATATTTATGTTATATAGCCAGGTGTTTCCAGTATCTTTCTCTCTGGAGAATGCATGTGCCCTGCATGAACTTGCGGAAGCTCACTCAGACGGACCTGACACACATACTATATACAAGGACTCTACACTCTACTGTCACGCTGTCCTGACTCCCTGGGTCACAAGTCCCGCTCTGGTTACTGTTGAGCTGACCCACTTACATAAATAACCCAAACGTAGGCATTTCAACATTTAGTTCAGCGGCCGGTTGTGACGATTAGCGACTTGTTTTGTAACAACGAGATCGTAAACATGCGTGCTCCTCATTGATGCAATGACATTTCATAAACAGTAACAAAACCGCAACGAACAGTAAATTATAAGTTTGCTTTAATGTTTGTCGAAATTAGTTCTTCTACGGTTAATGGAACGGCAGAGAATAATTAAGTGCGTGCAGCAAATAAGTAGCAGAAGAAGGGAAGAAATGTAATTTCGAATGTGACGATCAAAAAGGACCGTAACTTATTTATGGCGCTCTCTTGTCGCATTAGTATGCGAGTAATAACATGAATTGATTAACAGATTACTTGTATTCGAATCAGTCGTGTAACTGAGCTGATTGCTTGAATTGTTATCACTTTAAAGTTAATTTATTACGTATTATTAGCAAAAGTAATTTAATGGCAATGTTACCATTAAAGAAAAATAGAAAATAATAGTGATTATACTTATTTCAAACCCTAAACTAATCGAACATAATACGAAATAAATAAAGCTTATGATTCCAATACCCACCATATAATATAAACAATTATCGTCGTTATATGTCCTGTATTTAATATTAATATATTTCGTTACTTTAAGCAGTTTAATCTCAACTCAGATGCGCAGAGAGACAGATCGCACATATCTGTACGATAATTAGTTTTGAAAGCGCAATATTGTTTACGCTCAAGCCGTCCCTTTACTTGAACGTGCCGATGGAGAAATCTTTGATTACGAGAAGGAGCAGTAAGAATGAATCGCATCCACGTATTATGTTGACGGCTCTTGCGCAAATTAAACGAATTATTATTCAATTTGTGGCTTAAATTATTTATTTATATTAAAGTAGACAGTGCAGTAATCTCAGTATGCAAAGTAAGTAAATGATTGCTTTCCGATAACCGATAAAAGCATTCTAGTTGTTACAAACCGCATTGTTTTCAAACGATGGTGTTTGTATTCCGGCAGCGCGGTCTGCGCGCGGGTGTCGCGTGTCTCATTGTGTGCAGGATGTTTGGGCGATGTCACTAATTCTATATTATGCATGATATCATCAAATTATTCTACATTCAAATGAAAAGACGGTGTTTGCCAATCGCACTGAGTGTTTTAAGTACTTATCGTAATCGTGCAAGCAACGTTTAAAGGCGTCGGGATGTGACGACCCCATCGCCCGCTGTTGGGATAACCTCTGTCACAACAGAGATTATTCCACCAGTGCAATCAGTCACACTGGTGGTAGGTCTTTTGTTGCAAGAGGCCGGCTAGGTAGGTACCACCGCAGTGTCCAATATTCTGCCGCCAAATAGTAGTGTTTAGGCATTACTGTGTTCCGGTTTGAAGGGCACTGTACGCTAGTGAAATTACTGGGCGAACGAGATTTAAGAACTAATATCTCGAGGTTGGCAACGCGCGAGTGGCACCTACTAATGGTGCTGCAAGCGCTCATAGGCTGCGGCAGCCACTTACCATCAGGTGGGCCGTATGCTTGTTTGCCAACTTCTAACAAAAAAAAAAAAAAAAAAAACGTTCATTTTGTGGTACAGGACTGTCCATTATTGGAATATGCGTTATAGGGCTTGTTGCATATTGTTAGTCTTCAGTTAGAAAAATCTATCTAAAGCCAGTCATTAGATACGGCGCGTCAGTGTAGATACACTGTACGAGTACGTGCGTCGTGATAAAGATCGCAAGCTCCAAGCATTCAAATCGTCAAAGAAATATATTTATTTTATAGTTTTTTTTAAATACATAATATTTAAATAAAATAGATTAACTAAAAACAATATTCTAATAGAATGTATTAATGTGCAAACATGTTTGATGATAATTCATAGTATTGTAATAAATACGTAAGTAGTTACGTGTCTATGTGTTTCTTACTTTCCGAAAACGCAGACAGGGCGAGAAGTAATTAAACGAGAAAATTCAATGGAATTTTAAATACTAATATAAATAAATAGCATGTGTAGTATCTTTTTGTAAACGAAAACTCAAACTATAAGTTAGTTTTTCTTTTTGTGGATATTAGGAATGTTGTTGTAAATACGACAAATTGTGAAATAGTCTTAGAGAAATACGTTACGTACGTACATAGTTATTTTACACCTATTAAGGAGTAGGATCCATTTAAAGATATCACTACACATTTATTTCAAAATAATAAAAAAGTAACCGCTGACTAATTCGTCAAAATGCTGTAGATTCTTGTTGTTCCCTGATCGGGATTCCATTATCAAAATAACATCGTTGGACACGTGATCATCGAGCCGATATAACATTAGTAACTAGTTCTAATCGTCAGTACACATCCGTGGGCTTCCTACGAATATCTAATTTCTATTTAAGTACAAATCACTTTCTCGACAAAGTGCATATTCAAAGCGCTTATTTCCTGTGGCCTACTTTGTGTCTGTCAACTAACTAGTATTCGCTGAATACGTACTTCGATTATTCTAACAACAACAACTTATTAATATCATCAAAAGTTATTATAAATAAAGGTAATTGGCCGCTTCAAATGAATTACGAGTCCCAAACTATAAGAGTTGCCCTTAATTGTAAGGAGTCTATTGCGGTAAGTGGTGACCGTAACCTATAGACAAAAAACCAGAAATTGCTGATCTTTGCCTTGCTGATCCAAACCCAACGGAAGAAGGGGAGAGAGAAGAGATGGGCCGTGAGGCGCGAGGAGGCAGCGAGAGTCGCCGGCGCTCGCATTTGTCAAATGGAGCGCAATAATATGCATTATTGCCATAGTTTGGATACAGTCACTTAACGTCATATTCTGCAAGAGGGTGAAAACAATTAGGCTCCACTATACATAAAAAATTACCAGTCAAGTGCGTTGTGGACCACGCACAGTTGAATCTAAAGGGTTCCGCAGCATGGTTATATAATAATATATATTATAATAACTTTATTTCGACCAACAATGGATCATATGTTGTTAGTAATACAAGTATCTTACGCCTATTTGTTAGTAATTTCTAAAACTTATTTAACCTAAGACAGGATTAATTTGTCAGCACGTGAATCCGATAGCAGTGGTTCACATACAAACAACTTCTATTAACAAATGCTCTCAGGACGCCACTTGAGCTGGAAAGAATCCTGCGCAACAACGATGTGCACCGCTTTCGCATAATGGTATAAAAACAGTCCACATACGCCTCGGCAAACATCCCCGATGCACTACCAAAACGAGGCATACCCATTAGCATCCTGAAAGCATTGTTATATTGTACACGCAGGGCGTTGTACTGTTTCCGCGTATAGTCTGCCCACAGGCTGCTAGGGTAAAATGTGGTGCAGTAAGCTCTGAAAAGCGTTATTTTGACTGGCATTGAGCAACGAGCAAACCTGCGAACAATCATATTTGCCCTAACAGACAAAGCCCTGCGTTCTCTCTCAATATCTGCATTGTCTTTCAAGTCATAGAATACTACATGGCCAAGATATTTAAAGCATTCAACTCTCTTTAGTGAAACCCCGTGTAACTTGATAGCAGGTACAATAGATGGAATCGATTTTCTCCTGGCCTGAAAGACCATGCATTCGCTTTTCTTACAGTTATAGACTAAGCCATGACGTTTGAAATAGTTCTCACAAAGACTTAGCAGTTTTGCTAACCCACAGACAGATGCACTCAGCAGAACCATGTCGTTTGCGTAACTAATGTTATTAAGACAGACTCCGTCAATATGACATCCGACACGAGTGCTACTGAGCGTCTGTATTAGGGCATTCACATACAGATTAAACAACTTGGGTGAGGTCAGGCCACCCTGCCTCACCCCACATTCCAACCTGTAAGACCTTGAGTAGCTCTCTGACCATCGCACAACAGTAACCTGATTTTTATACCAAAACTTAAAAATCCTGTTGATCTCTTCAGGCATGCCAGTGAGTTTTAATTTCTGCCATAAGATATCGTAATTAAAATGCCTTGGATAAATCGAGAAAACAGGCGTAAATGGGTGATGGCAAGGTTATGAAGAATCTTAACAGTTTTAAAAAAAATAACGAATTAAAACCGACCGCAAAAATAAGTTGGTAATTTCATAGTAATTATTAAAAGTAATATGAAAAACAAAGTTATGGCAAAACTTATATATCTCTTAAATTTATAGACCTATCTTCTTCAAACTAAATGTGGATGAAAGTTCATGTGGTATTCTACAAGCTCAAATTTTTCCAGAATTTTAAATCCCATAGTTCAAAAGTTAGAGGGGGACACGATTTTTACGACTTTAGGAGCTAATATCTCAACAACTACTGGCTTAATGAAAAAACTCAAAATCAAACCTCCTTATCATTTTAAAAGAACTATCCAAAGATATCGCACACGTTGCCATACGTTGAAATTTTTTTCAATCGTCAGTTACATGTATGGACTGCTACCCTTAATTCATATATATATTAAGATTTTATTACAAAATCCTTGTGCGGTTCATGGAATACACCTAATTAGTAAATTTCGAATAGATAGAGTCAATGGTCTCCGAGTAAAATGACTGTGACATACGGACGGACAGACGGACGGACGGACAGACGGACATGACGAAACTATAAGGGTTCCGTTTTAGCCATTTGGCTACGGAACCCCAAAAATGAGTAATGAAAATGCTAATTAAACTATAATGAAGATATCTTTATAAGCATAATTGTCAGTACAAGCCCCAAGAATTTATATGATTAAATAACAATTGCTCAACGTATAAACTCATTACATACACAAAAAATACGGTAGTGACTGGTGCATTGACCGAATTCGAACCTGCATTACGCGGGGGCAGTGAACCGTCTCCGAATAATACGACCATTGAGTAGTGGCTACAGTCTTAGATCAGATTATAATATGATGTAATAAATCGTCTTATAATATTTCATCTTCTTGATATGACCTTAGTAAGTATTTTAATATTACGACAATCTACAAAACATAATGTAAAACTATAATCCGGTCTTTAATTTAATAAAGGCGATAACAGCTTACGGCCTGTCTATCAGTAAACTCAGAGGATCCCAGTTTCACAAACACCCAACATACCAAGATATTAAAGTTAAAGTTGAAGGAAAAAGAGTTTCTATCTCAATAGAATAAAGATAACAACGTATAGTACTAACACAGCGTAGAGCCAGTTTTTGAGTAAAAAAAAGCAGTGAAATGATAGGAAGGATGACTGGACGCTCGCTCCAGCAGCTCGCGGGACGGAACCGGTCCGGACTAGTTTTCGAGCGGTTACGGTTTATGATTAGAAGCTTACTTTCGTTTTGACTTTCCTATGTTGAATACATTAGAATAAATATTATACTGACATAAACCGACTTCAGCGGCAGTTAAAGCAGATTCGTCATTGCACATTCCCAGCTGTTCAAAAGTTCTATTCTCTATCTCCGAAGTCGTTGTAATGTCACGACATATTGTTTATGTTGCTATCTTTAAAAATAATGCTCTAAATCAAAGACATGGCGTGATAGAGCCAAGGAACCTCCTACTTTGCAGTCAGTATAATTATAACAGGTTCGTTGAGAAAGGTTTTAGTCAATTCGGAAATTTGTTAGTGTTCATTTAACAGTTTTCAGTAAAACCTTTGGTGATTTCTCGCTTTTACCGGAAATAGCTCTCACTTATGAGAGTTTATGGCTTGATGTGCCGAAAATAACTAGTTATAGAAAGAATTTGTATCATATTTTTATATTTTAAATTTATAAATTTTAAAATGTATCTTGTGTTATACAAAGATTCTGTTATAAATTGTTGTCCCTGAATTCTGGAATATTATCACGGTATTCTTACTTCTTACTCTTATCAACATTAGACAAACCCCTAGATTCCGATCTTGCATCTATCAAAGAACTCTAGATAGTGCGTACTTAAACAGCCTCATTATTTAACAGCATCGTGGGTAATAAAATAAAAGAATAAGAAAACGGAACTGTGTCAGACTTATGTAATGTTAAGTATTGTTTTTGGATGAAAGTTTAACATTGAAGTGAATGAACTCATCTCTGTCAGGGTTACGAGCTTCAAGTCCGGCTGTTACGAAATATGGGTTAGTAACCTTTACGTCGGAAACATGGAAAGTTTAGTTTATTTAAATTATTATCGTTTTATTTCCAATATTTTCTTATATTGCATCACCCCCGTGATTGCGTACCTGACCTAGACTGTCACATAATGCTACTAGGAAAGATCTTCAAAGCCTGAACTTCAATGTCATGGGGCACCCTATTTCTATATTCTGCATCCAAATATTTTCCTAATCCTTATCTTATATTACTTATCGTTGAGTTTGACGCGTAATTAGCTTTTTATCTACATGGTCAATGAAAATATAATTATGTCGTCACATTATCAATAAAATTAAAGTGTCTGTCTATTATTTTGTTTGTTTTTTGGATTGGTTAACAAAATAGTACATTTAGAAACCGGTAAATAAAATGAAACAGATATAGTTACCTATCATTAATAATAAACGCTACACACTCGACGTAAATTTTAAAATTCAAAATTCTTTTTCCGTATGATAATAATATTAACGTATTCTCAAGTTTCGGTATATTTTATTACAGACGTCGCGCCGGGATTTATGGCGCAGTTCGCGCCGAACCTGTTTCCGCGAAAGTGAAACTGACCCCGAAGAAGAGAATTTTTATAATACACGTCGTATACGCTTATTTACATACGCGTAACGACATAGCTACTGTCATTATCGTACATTATATAAAAAATGAAGTTCTGCGCGTCGCCGTGCTTTATGCGACTCGACTGGCTGGAGTCATTTCGATGAGAATTTGAATTATCATGTTCATTTATCATGTTAAATAAAAAAGTTTTAGAGCGTTGTAAACAGTAATTCAGGAAAAACTTCTCAAAAGTGAGATTTCATCTCGTCATTTGCATTTTAATGGTTACGATATACTAGTAGGAGATGAGTACGAGTTATTACAAAATATCTGCTACAAGGTTTGTCAAACCACCATTATCTAGATTATAATAATTTCGTAGCAATATTAAAGTAAATGTCAGTAGCGCATAGAAACCGCCCTTTACCACGACAAATCAATAAAATTGATTAATCGCGGTGACCTTTGTAACATTAGCCTTCACGTTCTCTTCACGACTCATAATTTTTAATTGATTTATAGAAAAATCAATTTTACACAGATAACATTTAATATTTACTACTCAAAATTTATAAATTTATTATATTTTAAACCTTGTCTTCATATTTTAGCTGAATACAATTCAAATAAGCAGAGAAAAATGGATTCGAAAAGGGCGAGCCATCACCAATGTCACAGTGGCATGCATGTCACCAATAATTTGGAAAAAATAGGCCAGGACGACCTTTGACCTCCGAAGCAATTTCGATCTTTTCAAAACCTTTGAGGCTTTATAGGGATTACGGCAGGAGCCCCAAGAGTCCTTGACCGGAACATGATCGAAGGGTACTCTAGTTTGGTATGCAGCATTTTACATTCCCAGTATATCTAATAAAATAATAGTTCAGTGTCACTGTAGTTATAAAAATATTCAAAATAAATAGAGCCTGTGTTACGGTTCATTACAGGATAATTTATATAATGTTATACCTAAACTATTATTATTATTAAAATGACGACTGCATTTAATGAGTTCCGGTAGAGTTAGCCGGTTTCAGTTTAAGTTTAATTTAGTTTAATAGTTTAATAGAAACGGCCAGGTCGACAGAATGTATTGGATCACAGATTTCATGGTTAGTAAAGTTTGTAATTCGTGTATATTTAAAGTAGAGTTACTTTCGTAAAAACCGTGCCCTTTATTTGAATTTTGAAATGAAACATTGAAATTTGAAAACGTTATATTTTTTTCGTTTAAATTAAAAATTATAATCGAACGAACCACTTTCATTCCAACTAATTAAGTATTATGCGTTGTTGATGTTGATCTCGTATCAGTGTAGTGAAAGTGCTGGAATGCGAGTGATGTAACCTCCACTGATGTAACCGACACTTGAATTAGTTTTCGTTAAAAGATATTTGATATTAATTTAACTTAAAATAGATAGCATTGTATAATCTGTTTATTTATTTCATTAATGGAAGCTGTGTAGTTAATACTCGTGTCGCTTTCCGATAATATATACTACTACCTTTTTAAAATTTTCATCCCCATAGAATTATAATAATTGTAAGTTGTTTCAGCGTCTTAGCGCAAATGCTTGATTTTATACAATACATAAATAAGTAGATGAAAATATCTCGCTTGAGTAATTCTATTAAATAGAGTTTATCGAAGTACCTATAAAGGGCTTAGAGATCAGCTTCATCAAATAATAAAGGCATTCTTACTGCATTTGGTGCCCATTACGTTTTGATAAATATATTTTGCTAGAATATTATCTATTATCATGGAAGATGCAACGCCTCCGTGGCGCAATCGGCTAGCGCGTTCGGCTGTTAACCGAAAGGTTGGTGGTTCGAGCCCACCCGGGGGCGGAACTATATTTTTGAAAAAATAATATTCTTAACTGCAATATATTCAACAACGAATTACACTAATGAAATCGGGGGTTCTGACGAATCAAAAGTGCTTGTCAACGCGTACCTTTTGTGTCTTGTGAATTTTAAATAAATGGTAATTATTTTTCCAATTCATGGAATTAAGAACGTTAACCAAAACAAAATAGTTAAGACACCTGTTACCGTTCACATAAATGAGATCTAAAAATGAAGTATAATTTGTAATAAAACTAGAAGATAATGTCGGCGCCGCGGAGCATGTCATTCGATTTTGGCTGCGAAAACAAGAAAGCATGAAATAAAAGGGAACTGGAGCGAAGAACTCAACACAACTTACTATCCATTCCATTCTGCCGACGCGACGCACTAAGGGTTCAAGACAAGAGCCTAAGAGGTTGGTGCTATACCTTCGGCAAATACGATCTATTTGACTTCAGACCTAGTGTATAAGGGTTCCGCACCCAAAAGGTACCAACGGCTACCTATTACTGTGGTCTTAGAAATGTAAATATAGATTTGTTTACCAACTGCAACCAAACAGACAAAATATTATCCATTTGGTTAATTATTGTTGCGAATAATTTATTAATTAATCAATAAATCTCTTATGTTGATCAACAATAAAATATGTTACAAAATTTGTTTTAAGCACTTATATCCGATATGGTCTAGTGGCTAGGATACCTGGCTCTCACCCAGGAGGCTCGGGTTCGATTCCCGGTATCGGAATATTTTTTTGTTTTTATTAGAATTTCTTAAGTAATTTATTTTAAAAAGTGTTAAGTTTTAGTTTTTTTTTTAAAGTTTAAACTGTATATGTGTCTTCGTAAATAAGTAACTATCCCATAGAGTAAATAATAAAGTTCATGTTACAAACAATACAGTAAACGTAATATTTTAATTGTAACAATAAGAGATTTATGTTTTTCGTATTTTCTTTCTCTACTCCTCCGTAAGGAGTATTTAAAACTAGTGAAAGTACACTGTAATCGATTTAACATGAAGTATTTTCTTATTATTTTTTCTCAAAGCGCCCCGGGGGCTTTGAGCTATTGGAAAGCGTAAATTCATAACTACTCTCGTCGCCCATGTGATGTGATGGCGTCGCGTAACTTTGATCTTCGACATATCTTTATTTTTAAAAAGTAACTATATTTTAAGTAGCAATGATTTTTTCTGTTAATTACTAATATTCCTGTTATCGCTGCAAACAAGCTCGTAACTTGCGCTAAGAGTGGGTACGACGGTAGCTCAAGAGGGTCAGGATCTAATCGACTCTCTCGTTATCGGAGTCGGTCGTTCTACCATTGAGGTATTCAGTACAAAATACTGTATCAAGGGTTGATTAGATACCAAATACTTTACTCTTTAATCTAAAATCCACAAGTCATAGTACACGGAGCGTCGCGCGCCGCGCTCGTGACACTGACAATGAAAGCGCTCGTGACCGGAACACAGGTTGTACTACCATTATATAATGGTTTCAACTTTTTATATTATCTATTGTAATGAAGATATCAGAGCGATTACACACCTGTCATAATTTCGGCACGTGTTAGTATATAGTCTGCGCCCGGAGGGATAAAAACGTGGCCACATGTATACGCTAATCTCGTACGAGGACATACACGCCTGTAAACTCGTATCACTTGACATTTTACTGATTATTTCTGCCTATGCTTATGTTATATTATGAGCGTGTAAACGTGTAGCGTAAGAACTTAATACGCTTCGAAATACGCTCCATTTGTAAGCGCTCACAACATACTGGTGTCGTGCAACATCTGTTGAAGTAATATAATAAATATAAATAGCCGTCTCGTCAAGTCGTTACTCATCGCAGAATCAACATATATTATACATAATTGGTAATGATTTTAAAGGCAACTTATCTGTCTCCGTCTTGAATAATATATGGTTACTAGCGGCCCGCTCCGGCTTCGCACGTGTATAAAATATATAGCCTATGTCATTCACTGAAAAAATTATTGAAATCGATCCAGTAGTTTTGATATTTATTCATTACTGCCCGTGGCCCGCACGCGTTAAATGTAATTGTTTACGAACATTACAAACCTACAAAAAAAAAATTTTCTCCACTATTTTTATACATATAAACCTTCCTCTTCAATCACTCTATCTATTAAAAAAACTGCATCAAAATCCGTTGCGTAGTTTTAAAGATTTAAGCATACATAGGGACAGAGAAAGCGACTTTGTTTTATACTATATAGTGATAATATATTTTACATATATTATATTTAAAATATTAAAATTTTACTTTACTTTTTCAATGTTTTAATAAATTTCATTATTTTCATATAATTCAATCACTTTTAACATATATTATTGCTTTTATTATTATTGTTATTACATTATAATATTATTTATTATTATATTATTAGGTATACTTATTATTGTTATTGTAGTACTTAAGTATTATATGATCTACGTTGATCGAAGTAAACAAACCATTATTATGATTATAATTATGATCGTTTTGTATTAATTTTCGTATCAGCTGTTGTTCAGTTTAGTTCTTTTGATCAAAGTGAAACCTCATGCATAGTTACACTTTGTGATCCCGAAAAAGGGAGATTAAAATAAAGACAGACGGCCGTCAGTCACGATTTCCGAATGACGAACTCTAATATAATATATAATAATAAAAATTTGGTTCCTTACTTAACAAAATAACTTCATGTTCCGAGTTGAATTTGTATAGAAGTTTTAATTCAGCGCTGAGGTATTGATATTTTTCATAATAATTAATTAATTATTTTTTAGGTTAGTCATGGGCGACTGCGTGCTGGTATTTGACTAAGTCCGGGTATCGAATGTATCTTAGACGTTGGTTCTGTTATCAATTGTATAGTAATCGATAAATCAAGTCGGATATACCTGTATGCCTATACAGGTATATCCGACTTGCCGGCGGCGACTTGCCTATGACGGCTTGAACAACTCAAATCAACATTGCCTGAGTCACATTGCAAGCGGCCGGCTAGCTAGCTAGCTGCGCGGTGTCAGATATTCTATCGCTAAACAGTATGATGTGTTGCGGTTTGAAGGACACTGTAGCTAGTGAAATGACAGGGCAAAGGATATTGTCTCGAGGTTGGCAACGCGTTAGTGACACTTACAATGAATGGTGTTGCAAGCGCTCTTGATCTACAAAAACCGCTTACCATCAAATGGTTCGTATGTTTGATAACCAACTTATTAACATGAAAACAGGAGTACCCAATTATTGTTAGCGCAGTCGGTCCTTACATTGTACTTGTTTTGAATAACATTTATATTGTAATTGTAATGCAGCCCCGGGCGCGTTATGTCATCTCGAACACCGTGTAATGTGAGCGCGGTACGAATATTGATGAGGTGTTTACGATTTTATTAGCTTTTGAAGGTTCAGTTAAGGTCATCAGGATTGTAGCGCGTTCAATTGCTTAATTACAGAGACTATTTATTAAGCTTTACTCAAGGAAATATACCTGCTTAATTTTCATGTACCTCTCTTCGCCACTTCGCATGAATGTTTTGTGTATTTTAGGTAGTATTGTGAACTGTTTTATGTTTTTTAATATTAAAATTTCGTGATGATCCTAACAAGGATATCGGAGATAAGGAAAAACACTCCATAAAAATATTACACCTCATATTCACCGAATAGCAACGAAGCCTCCGGTGAATCCGCATTAAAAATATAGTTCCGCCCCGGGTGGGCTCGAACCACCAACCTTTCGGTTAACAGCCGAACGCGCTAGCCGATTGCGCCACGGAGGCATATCTACATATCGCACTATTGCCATATTAATAGAGCTTCACACAACAACTTGTGACACTTTTAAATATTGTAATATATAAATAAAATGTAACAAATCTATAAATAACATTTAAAAAATGTTAAATAAACTATTGTCTATGTTTATCAGTTAGCCTACAGTTTTATCCTATTTCACCCTGACATATACATAGACCCAATTAATGGTGTTATGAAACTCATATCACATTTAAAGGTCATCGGATTTAGACGATAATATTATAAGTTCTATGGCCGAACTGTTTAAATAAATCGCGTTTTACTTACACACTGTATAGTTTTATTTACATTTGTGCTATTTTTATCAACAAGTAGTTGCCAAAATGGGGTTTATAATAATAAACGCACAATCAATTCACACATCTCAAAGATTGATGAGTTAATAGCTTACACTAATAACTAATAAATTACATAGAAACGGTTTGTTTTGCTTGTTTCCTCTTTCACTTGATAAACTGTGTCTTATGTTAGATATGCCCTTATGCCTTCATCCCATTTAATCCAACATCCAAAAAATTTTCAAACTCTTAAACTCAACTCAAAAATTCACCGGTCAACAATTCCACCCCTACTGGCACCGTCTTGAAAGTTCATGCGCATAATAATTTATGAGAATGACGTAAGACGGAAAAATCTAATTGTTGTTACGAAAACTATGCGTTACGTTCATTTCGTGAGAGTTTTACTTATAGTTGCAAGTGTCGGAACAAGCGCTCAAGGTTCTGTTTACACGTTTCGTTTTGTAACTTAGATCGTCCATGTGTCCATGCAAGGCCCTTTGTATCCTATTTTTGTGAATTAATTATTCAAATATAAATTCTGAATGTTTATTGTTGTTTGTCTTACTGACCTTAACAGCGTCACCGGGCGTGGGATTCATGTTCTTCTTTCTATTAATCACACATTGGTACATGACAATCACATAATAATTTTAAAAAACTTTAAGCTCTAGCTAAATTATTGCCGAAAATATGTTCAAAGTATACTTTACTCGTTATGTGTTGTGTTCATAAGTACGACTTTAAATAACATTTTTATACGCGATCACTATTTATTGCTGCGGGCCAAAATAAAACACAAAATTGAACCGATCTATAAATTAAAGTAAAATAAAAAGCGATCTTAGGCAAACTAATAACACCAAACTCTACATCAACAATTATATTAATGTTGTTATGGTTCTACAATAAAAGATCAATGACCTATACTTTGGTTTTGACCGACTGAAGTGGTGAAAGTGCTCGCCCGTCGGACTGTCTGATACAACGCTTCTTATTGCACTATGATTTCTTGAGATAATTCTATATAAATATTAAAACATATCTATATATCAGCTTGACTACAGTTATCACCCCATTTACACACTTGGTCTAAGCTGTAATCTAACATGATTGTTAAAATAACATAGATATGTTATTATTGTTATTTATCACGATAAGGACCGCTAGCTGTTGTATGCACAACATTGTTATAATGACAATGTCAGTTTCTCAGCAAGCGCGCATCACATTTTTAGGTAAGATAATTAGTAGGTACTTTTAATGATTTAGGGTTGTAAAAAGCAAAATTACCACTTTTGCCTTTTAATTCCTTAAATCTTAAAGGATCTACAGTTTTGTTTGTTCTACACTTTTTCAGAATCAGCTCTTTAAAATATTGTAATAAGTAAATAATGCACTTTGAAAATCTAAGCAAGCGCAGCTGCCAACGTCGTGTGAACTTGTAGGTATATAAGTAATAAATAAAAAAATATTTATAAATGTGCTTGTTAACAGGCTTATTATCAACGACTTGACGTTACATACAGCCGCAAGAACTTATCTAAGTGACTTAGACCAGTTCTTATCGAACAAGTTTCTAGGTCACTAAATTACTTACTTTATTTATAAGTTGTATGATATCAATAAGAATTAATAATTTAATCTTATTTTCTAGATTAAGTAAATACTGGAATGATAATATAAGTCTATTGTTAAGCTCGAGACTAAGAATAACCATTTCGATAGAACGGTATAATACAATTTATTGTAATTTTCAGAGCATGCGTATTCATTTTAATCTCATTCTACCCGTTTTAGTTTTCACACAGAACTTTATGATCTCCAGGCTCCATCACCATTTAGATAATATTAGATTTGGAGGAAGTTCTATCTGAATATACAACCGTACGATACTGTACGGTCGATAAAAGTTTTTAGTAATTGGAAATGAGTGCATTTTAATAAGATCTTTTTCGCTAAGCTGTGGTTGATGTCGCTCATATGTAATTACTAGAAAATGGCCGGATAGGTTCTCTTTTAGAAACTTTATTTTTAAAGATATGCAAGATATCCGGATAGCCGTTGGAAATAGTAATTAATGAAATGAATTAACTAACCTACGATGCTAAGTTTGAAAATATTTCTCAAAAACTCCACAAGATCACACTCAGCGGTTACCAGAAGGTACACTGTGTTAGGTAAAGTATGTCAAAGGTGATAGAAAATCATGACCATCAGAACTATAGGGCACACAATACTAATATCATAGCTGAAGTACTTATATTAAAAATAAGTTTCTTTGTATAATTAAGATGTTTTAACATTATTTAAAAATGCATTATTTGTATTGATCATCACAGTAAATGTTGCCAACGCAAATTGCTAACCGATGTAAGATACACTATCATTTCTTACTTTCAAAAACTCTTATTATGGTTGTGTATCCATAAGTATGGTACAATGTACATATACACATTATATTTAAGTCACAATAACAGCTACTGTTCGTCAGCTACGATTTCTATTTCGAGGCAAACGAAACGTCGGGAAGAAACTGCTTTTTCCATAACTTTATGTATGAAGAGAAAATTGTTTACAAAAAATCAGTAACATAAAACGCACATATTAAACTGCCCGTACATACATACATACATTTCACTTTGTAAAACATTTACTTTCTCTCGAATATTATAATAATGATACGGAATTGCGAGCACTGCGACAGATCTCCCACATTATATTATCGTGTACCGGATGCTGTGAGTGTTTTACTATTTTTATAATCTCATAAAATTAAAGATAATTAAAATATTACGAGCGTTAATTTAAAAGATATTACCTAACTTATACATTATGTATAAATTAAATATAGTTATAAGTTAAATAAAAAGAGTTACTAAATACATGTGGTTAAATATATTATGCAAAACATTTTAAAAAATACCACTTTAAACTAATCGGTGCCTTATGTGCTTACTAGCTTTTACTTCGACTTCTGTCTCAGAAAATGTTTATTTTTTGCTTCTCTACTGAAGTCGGTATTTCTTTCAATTTTTTTTATATCTAATCTTATTCATGACCATAAAAACTCTTTAAAAGTTAACTCATTATAACCTTTTCTACGGCACCTTATCAAATTTGTGCTAAAATAATGCATTATTTGCGAAGGTAATAAAAATATTAACATAATATTAATTCTTATACAAATAAAGATTATGATTATGATTAAATACGTTATTCATCATAAGTTTTGGACAAAAACGCCATTAACATCTTTTTATTTTTACAATAATCTTAGGAGATATGTTTGTTATGATGTGCGAGGCGGGCACAAGCGCGGTGAAAACACGGGCACAGCTGGTGCGGAATATATACATATATACAAGTCTATCAAAAACCATCTTATGCTATTAAAATCTAGTTATGCAAAAATCTATGTGATTTATAAATTGATGAATGTAGTAGGGTACCATAGAAGGCATGGAGTTAATAATATCGTAGGTATGATACGTAATACAAACGTAACTAATTTTAAGTGGTTCGCCTTGCTCCCACGTGACTAGCAACCTTTCAAATGTAAGGTTATGGACTAAATCATACAGAGCCCCAAACACAATGCGTCGTTTCAAACAAAAGAGCCACCATGCTGATCTTTCATAATACTAATACAGATAACACGCCCAAACTGTTGAATAAATGCTACTTGTTTTATTACGAAATTGAAAGGACAGTAGTCTAGAAACAAATCTTAAAGGTTTGCCAATCTAAAGTCGCAGTCGACCAGGCACTTTTGAATAACCCGATTGACGTAGGCTTCTTAAGGTGTTAGAATAGCAACCAAACCTGGGAAAATGCAATAACGGTAGGTCTTTCAACACCCCCTAGATGGAGAGACAATATTAAAATATCAGTGGGTGTTTATACTCGTAAGGTTCAATTTTGCTTGTATGAAACTCGGGAATTGAATACACGTCTTTACTTATTGAAATTTTATTTTGTACTAAAGTGCAATGACAAGCCTACTACAATTATACGTAAATGTAACAAACATACCGCCCACCAAAAGGGCTGTTTAAGACCTTTACAATCTCTTACAAAAATAGAAAAAATACACAAGTACATGAGATTGAATTTAACTTTACCATTGACTACAATATATTTGTTGTAAACAAAAAGAGCCGTAAATATTTACATCATTATTAATACTACTCACAAAAAATATATACATCAATATAATTGTTATTAATCATGCTGAAGAGTAGTATGTATAGATAAGTTAATTAAAATTTTATCGCTAACAATAAAATTTAAATGTAAATATGAATCAAATTTTAAATATAATGTTTTTAAATTTAAATAACAATAGCACACATAATATTTTGAAAAGAATACATTGCAAAGAAATCATATGAGCACAATAATATAACTGCAAATTCATTCACCTTTTATATGTACTGGTAAAAAACATAACTTTGAAATCGATCTCTTTACAATATTATTGCCACTTTTCACACAATAAACACGAGTGATTCCATCAGGTCCAAGATGCTTGCTAACAATACGTCCTAGGTGCCATTTTCCTGGTGGTAATCCGTCTGTTGTAATTAGAACTATTTGACCAATATAAAACTCATTCTGGTGTTTCAGCCATTTCGTTCTCTGTGAGCCTCCATAATAATAATAAGTAAGGTAAGTGGACATTTATTATGTATTATTATCGGATGTTTTGATTGTATTCTAAACTAGAATTTCTAATTCGTCCGCCCACCCTGAGTATATTTTGTGTATCTAAAAATGGATTAAGATTTTTCAAAATATTCCTATTTTTCACTGTACCCTTTTCATGTATATAGTAAATTTCTTCTTTAAAATTTTCCTTCTGTGACATTTTTATACATATTAATAATGAACTTTCTATTTCTTCAGTTGTGATTGTTGATTCGAAATCTTTATTTTTTATCCTTTTGTAATTTAAAAATCGTTTTACATAAATAATAGTGTTTAGTAATTCAGGTAAGTTGTTAAAGTTTTCAAAGTTATCATAGATTGATGTGTTGTTCTCTTCTATATTCAGGTATGTATCCATTCCTTTTGTTCCTTCTAATTCTATATCATCAATAACTGAACTTTCTATAATTATTTTTTATTTTTCAGGTGTTCCGGTCCATTCCACCACAAAGAGCAGTTCTTTAGTTCAGGTGCCAACATTCCTCGTGACGCGGTATCAGCTGGATTATTATTTGATTGAACGTGATACCATTTGTTGCCGATATTATCTAGTATTGTGATCACTCTGTTTCGAACAAATGTGTGCCATCTATTTGGATCCCCTTGAAGCCAGGACAATACAATTGTAGAATCGGTCCAGCAATATATTTGACTTGTTGGAATGCGGGTTGCTTCACTAATTTGTTTAAGTAACTTGGATAACAATACGGCGCCACATAACTCCAGTCGTGGAAGAGACAATGATTTGAGAGGAGCTCCCTTCGTCTTGGCAGCAATAATGTAGGTACTATATTTTTCATTTTCAGTTTGGACTCTCAGGTAAGCCACAGCCCCATATGCTTTAATAGACGCATCACAATAGCCATGTATAGTAACGTTATTAATTATTTGCTTTGTAGTGTATAGCCATCTGTTCACCTTTATTTGTGTAACATGTTCTAAACTTTCTCTAATGTGCAGCCATTCATTTTTAGTTTCAGGATCAAGTTCTTCGTCCCAGTGAATAGCTTGAAGCCATAATTTTTGTATCATTATTTTTGCAGGTACTAATGCAGGGGATAGCCATCCGAGCGGATCAAATAGCTTCTGTACTTCAGCCAATACCTTTCTTTTTGTAATAACCTCAGATTTAGGATTCAGCTGTATTCTGTATTCTAATGTATCATCTCCCATATTCCAGGACAAACCCAACGTTTTAATTAAGCCATTTAGTTTAATATCGATATTAACGTGAGTACTAAGTTCATTCGGGTGAAAGTTTTGAAGAAACTCAGCATTATTGGATGCCCATTTTTGTAGAATGAATCCACCTTTTTTCAAAATTGTACTTATATCCTTCGCTACGTCAATTGCTTCCTCAACAGTATCTTGCCCAGATAAAAGATCATCCATATAGAAATCCTGTTGAATTGTTTCTGCGGGTACGGGAAAATTCTTTCCTTCATCCTCTGCTAATTGATACAGGGTTCTTACAGCAAGAAACGGAGCACATGCTGTGCCGAATGTAACTCGTAAAAGGCGATATTCTTGGATAGGATCCTCTGGATTATTCCGCCATAGAATACGATGACAATCTGTATCTTCTTTATAAATAAGTATTTGTCGATACATTTTCTGTATGTCTGCTATAAATGCTATTCTTTTCAGACGCCATCGCAGTACTAGTGATCTCATATCCTCTTGTATTTGGGGTCCAATCATCAATTCATCATTCAGTGCTATATTATTTGTCCCTTTGTATGAAGCATCAAATACGGGTCTAACTTGTGTCGTTTCACTATCATATTTACATACAGGATGATGAGGTAAGTATACACCTGGATTATTTATCTCATCTTCTGGAATCTTTTCCATGTGTTCCATTTTACAGTACTCGTGGATTGCATCTGCATACTTCTCTTTTAAATTTTTATCTCTTTTAAATCGTCTTTCTAAATGTAGTAATCTTCTCAACGCTCCTTCTTTTGTGTTTCCTTCTAGTGATTGTAATTTCTCCGTTTTGAATGGTAGTTTGACTACATATCGTCCTTCTTCGTTTCTTTTATATGTTTCTTTGTATATTTTTTCGCTATTTTCTTCTTCCTTAGTATATATTCGTTTTGTATCTGTATCTACTTCCCATAAGGTCTTTAACATATCATCTATGTCAAAGTGATGATGCATTACAAGTATCTTCTCTTGTGAAGTTTCCGCCTGTACTTTCCCAAATAAGATCCAACCTAAGCTTGTATTTTGAGCGCATGGAGAGCCCGGTGATCCTTTTAAGATTTCAGCTTTCAAAATATGGGCACAAACTTCGACACCTAACAACATGTCTACTCTTCCTGGTGTATTGAACCTCGGATCTGCCAAGAAGAGGCCTTGTAAGTGCGGCCAGGTGTGTAATGTACTTATAATTGTTTTCGAAGGCAATTGTGATGTTAACCTCGTAGGCATTACGTATGCATCTATATTGAGTCTAAATTCCTCGTCACATCTCGACTGAATTTCGACTTGTACTACGTGATTAACTTTCGTTCGTGTATTTCCAACTCCAGTGATCATTCCCTTCGCAGGTAACCTCTTAACCCTTAACAGTTGTGCTGCTCGCTCGCTTATAAAATTCGCCTGTGAACCTTGATCTACCAAAGCACGCAATATTGTTTTGTGTCCCATCTCGTCTCTCACTAACACCAAGGCGGTTGCTAGCAATGTTGTGGACCTTCCAGAAGCAAAGTTCGTCGATATTGCGATCTCGGATTCGCCAACCTCATCTACGGTGGGATTATCATATTGTTGAACTTGGCTATGATGTATTTTAACTTCTTCCGATTGACGCTCGCTGTTAGATAGGTGTAACAATGTATGATGGCGACGGTTGCATTTACGACACGATATAGGTATACGACATTTTACTACTGAGTGTCCTGACATCAAGCAATTATAGCATAATTTATTCTTCTTTATATAATTATTTCGTTCAATTGGTTGCAACTTGCTGAATTCTTTACAATGACACAAATTATGATCATCTTCACACATGCTACATTTCCTCGTATTACCGTTTTTATTTTCTAAGGAAGAGGTATGGAACATCTTGGCTTTAATAATCGTTTTCTCTTTAGTAGCAACAGGATTAACCATTTCAAGTGTTCGGAATTTTGTCTCCAGAAACATCCTTAAGTCCGACCAAGTAGGTAAAATATTAGTATCTTGTTTGAAAGAATACTCTTCCCATGCTTTATGTGTGTCGATGTCCAATCTTTGAACGATTAAATATATAATGAATTGATCCCAGGCGTCTGTAGGTATTTCTTGATTTTTTAAATTATGTAAACAATGAGTAGTCGTATCTAAGAGATTTTTCAATTGACTGGATGATGGATTCAAAATTTTCTTCTGATTTAATAACTTGTGAAGTAATGAGTTGACAATCAATCTTTTGTTACCGTAACGTCGTGTCAATATATCCCACGCTTGTTCATAATTCACTTCTATCACATTAATATGTTTTAACAGCACTTCAGGTTCGCCGACGACACTCGATTTTAAATAATGTAATTTTTGTACGTTGTTTAAAGACGTGTTGTTGTGGACAAGCGATGAAAACATATCTCTAAAGGTAGGCCAGTCGTCGTAACACCCGGAGAATGTAGGTAATTCTATTTGAGGTAGCTTCACAAATGGTTCGTGCACTTGAGTCTTTTTACTTGAAGTTGTAGGCATCGGCAATAACAACATGTCCTTTAAATCACCAATTAAACACGAATATAAGTCTTCAACTAAAAAGTAATCTTCGTTCAAAAAGTATGAAATTTCGTTCCTTTTACATTTAGGCGTACATTTCACCAATTCTGAATGTGTAGCTTTAAACGTCTGCCAATATCCTTCTATGCAATGTAACTTCGCTTCTATATAACCTTGTGTAAGGCGGTGTTTCGGACACTTTTTTAAGTTGCTTTGTGTTTTTTGTAATAATAAAAATGTATCTTCCAATGAATTCACAAGCTGTTGTTGTTCATTACTCAGTGCAACACTCATTTTGATAATATTAAACAATTAAATAAACTTCTTGAGTTCCGAAACACGTAAATAATATTTTTGTAAATAAAACGAAGTAAAAAATAATCTTGTTAAATGAATTGCATAAAGTCAACAGGCCGACCGGTTACGACGGCGATCTATTGTTCTCGCCGGCTCGTCCTTATCTTTTGATCTAGTATGCACTCCCGATCGCGACTCGATGGACCATATGTTTATACTCGTAAGGTTCAATTTTGCTTGTATGAAACTCGGGAATTGAATACACGTCTTTACTTATTGAAATTTTATTTTGTACTAAAGTGCAATGACAAGCCTACTACAATTATACGTAAATGTAACAAACAGTGGGCATATGATTTTTCTAAATCTTCTTGGTAGCATTGTTGAAAACAGACCTAAGTATAATTCAGTGTACGACTCTTCAATTATGACGACAACGCTATTGCTTTATAAATATTAGTCAGAGCCTACATTATATGAACGAGAACGACATTGAATTATTTTCGAAGTAAATTGGCATATAAATATTACTATCGCACCTAATTATGACACGACATTGACGAGATAACATAGATGATTGGCGCGAGTCGTTATGAAATTATTTTCAGATAAAAACGTTATATGAATTTTGAACGGTCGGTCTCTGAACCTTCTCCTATACAAACTTTAGTGTTGATTGCCTAATAACCTACCTAATAAGACCCACCGTTAAGATTTATTTTTGATATCACTATAAAGTGAACCGGTGGCCTAAGCTTTCGTTTACGCTTTTTTTTAAAGACAATAAAACCATTAATCTACGAAATTAAAATTATCAAATGAAATAAAAATTATAAATTAGTTTTTATGTTTGAAAATTAAGAATTGCATAGCATCTTATTTAAAATAACAGCTTATGTGATCTATAAAACAGCGAAGTAACAGCTATTGAAATAATAAATAAATTGATCATTTTATTCTACACGAAGCATTAATCATTCTAAAGCTTAACATTTAAATAATCCCTAATATGCGTTGAGTTATAGTAATGATGTAATTGACATCTCACAAGTAAATACGAATTAAAAAACCAGATTACACCATAACGTTTTGAATTGGAATTTCCTTACTCAATAAATTGAGGTTAACAATGTTACAATTTAGGTTTTGAATTCTAGGTCTCAGGCATCGGATGAAATGCCTTACCTTTTATGTCAGAAACGAAATAACACCTAACGCTGGATAACTTGTTTTGACTAAAGTTTATTTTATTGCAAGTAGCCGGCTACGTAGAATGCACCGCAGTGTTAGGTATTCTACCATAAAGCACTACTACTGTGTTTCGGCTCGAATGACAGTAGCGTAGCTAGTTAGCTAGCTATCACAGGAGATTTAAGAACCAATATCTCGTGAGTCACACGTAGGTATAAATGAATGGTCTTACGAGCGCTCGTTGGCTACGATAAAAGGTTTCCACTAGGTGTGTCGTATGCTTGCTTGCCCACTTAGTAAAATAAAAATGCTTTTTTTATTTTAACAACAACATTTCAAAAATTTAACAACGTATAGTTTAAGTTGATCTATCGCTGATACATTCGAAGGCCTACTAGAAGTACCAAACCTATTTCAATACAGATGTTCTAATGCTTCGGAGTCATCATAATCATCGGATCATTATTCCTACTATATGTACTGTCCTTTAAACTATTTAATTTTGTATGTTATTTAATATTTGTGTTTAAAAAAATCATAAGGAAAACTACAACATTTAGATCTCAAATAAATAAAATGTATTAATATTCCGCGGTAAATCTAAAAAGCGGTTTGTTCCAGACAACCTTCGAGCTAGTTCAGTTCTGCAATTAGAACGTGAAACTTTGATACATATAATATATGAGACGTTAATAGAATTATTATTAAAACATACATAATTCATAGATACTACTATATGTAGATAGATGTATGCATATACATTATAAATCTAAATATACATGCGACTATTTTGCCATTAGATGTATAACCTAAAGCTCTTTTGTGTAAAATATACTGGGATATTGCCCATTTCTATCACACACATACCACCGCGTCACTGATAGTAATGTTAGTGATACTAATTACTTTCAATTTAATTTCTTTTAGTTATAAGTCATATATGTGTTTTCTAAGATCTTTGTACGTTTAAACAAATAAATAGTTTATCCATCTATCATTAGTGTATTTATTATTCAAAACTAGCATTAACCTTATAAGTTGAAGCAATTAAAACGCGTAACAATTAATAGTAGACCATTATAAATTGTTTATCTTTTGTGGGAGCGCGAGGTCAACTTAATATTGTAGGCGATGTAATCACAACAATCGGCTTTGCGTACTGCGTGCCGCCTACTATCTACATGTGACTGATTACAAAAACCTCCAAGTGAGCGACTATGCTTTTTATAGAGTTTAGACTTATAATGTTCATACAAATACCTGTTTCATGAAAAAAAAAAGACTAACTCTAACTATAAATAATTGGAATTAAATTGCTTTGATTAAATATATCAATAACATAAAATGAAACTTTTAATCATCTAAAAATTTTATATATAATTAATATTTTAAATAATTGTCTCATTTATTATATCCCGGAAGCATTTATAAATAAATATTTAACTAATTTTTGGGAGACTCGTTGATGTCTTTAATATGGCGTTACGTTTCATCTCGTCTGTCGAGAATTTATTACGTACATAATCTATAATTGACTTGTTAAATCTACCCGAATTAATCATGAGACTATTAAATACGTATTAATAACATAATAGTACCATTATTTAATATTCTTATTACTTCATTATATATTTAAATAGATCTAATTTTTAAAGTATGTATATTAATCGAACTTCCTGATCAGTACGGAGTTATTGCGTCGCGCAGTTGTATATAAAAAAGATGTTAATTTGAAGGTTATTTATTAATAAATAAATGTCAAAATGTACAAAATGAAAACATTGAATGTGTGATAATACCTATTACAATGTTCAACTTTTACTAAAGCATTCTCATGAAGCATTTAAAAATCTTATATCACATTTTCAAAGACTTGTTAAAAAAGGTTAATTTAATTGTGTTAATTGATGAAACGAAATAGATAATATTTGAGAAAGGAAATGACAGTCAGAATTATAAAATACGTAAGGCTAAGTCGATAGTTCCTGTAAACATATTTAATTATATTTTGCTACATACTCATTCTACACAAAAAAAAACTGGTTTTTGTACTGACCTATTCTGTTGTAATTAGAATATAATATTTTTATATAAACACAGAAAATATTATAGGATCTTAAACTTATGGGATCGGACTCAAAGGATATCGTTTGTATGTATAATGTAATGTATGTAATGAAAAATATTACGAGATAATTGGTATTAGATTCGGGCGTCACTGTTTTAATTTGAGTTTGAGGTTTTTGTCATCTGTCAAAATTAAAGAGCGTTCTTCTCTGTATCAATCATCTAGATCTAAAATAAAATTATGTTTCTACTCTCTGGTAATAAATGTTATGTAATCCACTCGTTTGTTGGACGAAGGGAGTCGAAAGTTGGCCAGTTTTCGGCGAAAGTCGGAGTCAAAAGAACAAAAAAAGAGCCTGTGATACCAGCGTGAAATTGTATGGAGGAAATATTATGCATTTTATATATTATAATATCGGATATAAAAAACTATTTAAAAAAAAATTAAATTAAACTGAATTTGTATATTGAATTATCAAAATTAAGTGTTGGTGTTTTTTTTTTTATGTTAGAAGTTGGCAAACAAGCATACGGCCCACCTGATGGTAAGTGGCTGCCGCAGCCTATGAGCGCTTGCAGCACCATTAGTAGGTGCCACTCACGCGTTGCCAACCTCGAGATATTAGTTCTTAAATCTCGTTCGCCCAGTAATTTCACTAGCGTACAATGCCCTTCAAACCGGAACACAGTAGTGCCTAAACACTACTATTTGGCGGCAGAATATTGGACACTGCGGTGGTACCTACCTAGCCGGCCTCTTGCAACAAAAGACCTACCACGAGTGTGACTGATTGCACTGGTGGAATAATCTCTGTTGTGACAGAGGTTATCCCAACAGCGGGCGATGGGGTCGTCCCGATCCCATTATTAATAAATAACCCATAAAGACATCCCGACGCCTTTATTAATAAATAAAAGTAATAATTATTTTTATTAAATTAAAAATATAAAAATATCTTTTTAATTTTGAAGTCGGTAGTAAATACGAACCCGGGGATGCCAAAAGAAGTTAAGCATTTGGTATGGATATATTTGAAGTGAAAACCAAAACATCTATAATTTTTTGTTCAAATATAGTATCACACATGTGTAGTGTTGAAGTAAGTCAAGTAATAAATATTGGTACAACATTTGAGTGTGAAAATTAATAGCCTCGGTGAAATAGTGCTCCCGATACGGAGACAGTGTTGCGGAAAAGTCGACGATCGCTAGGAATTCCGCGTGTCCATTGTTATCGTTCTATACTCGTACTCACATTTAACTAGTAGTCAACAATGAAATATTCGTCAGCAAGCGTATAAATACTGCAATTTACTTGTTTTACTAGTAAAAGATATATACATAAACTCATAATCTTAAAAATAGTAAGCCTCAATAGCTCAACGGTAAAGTGCCGACTGCGCTCCGTTAACCCGAGAGTTGCAGGTTCGATCCTAATCCCTTAGGCTATTTTCGTACCCACTCCTAGTGCAAGCTACGAGCTTATTTGGAGGGGTAATATAAATATTAGTAATGATTTGAAAAAGCATTTATATTCTTAAAAAAAACTTAGTTATTGAAGTTATACTTCTTTTGGCGCGTTAGGTTAAAGTGATGACAGTAAATTTTTAGGATGCGCACGCACACCGTCACAAAAAACCGACACCCTGAAGTTAGCTATAGTCAACTTTTTTTTTGCGATATTTAAATAAAGTTTATTTAATTAGATAATGCGTTGTAATAAAACTTTCAATGTACTAAATACCGTTTTTCTATTGTTAGTGTAGTTTTTTCTACAAACGTAGAATAAGGCGAAAGATAAAATTTTTGTCAAGATTTTTATCTTGTTACGCCAAAGAAGTATAACTTCTAACGCGTGTAAATAAGTACACACACACTTTTAAAAATATAATTAGGCTTTATATAAGATATATTTAATGTCATAGTCTCGGATATAATTAGTTGTTAGTGTTGTATGTCGCCGTGTAGTGGACAGCGGGCACGTACGCCCGGCGACCCACTGCGCCACATGCCCGCCGCGGCGCGTCGCACGCGAGACACGTTCGGGATCTTACATTTACATCTATTAACAACTCTAAAGTACTTGTATATCTAGTTAATTGTGCGTTTTCATTTGAATAAATGTAATGTGAATGAGAATGAAATTGCTCTTACTAATTATGTACATACCAGAAGTGTTCTATGCTAATATAAATGCGAAAGTAACAGAACCAACCACGATATAAATTTTCATATTGAATTTGCACTGTAGGCTAGCGAAATTACTGGGCAGAGGAGATTTAAGAACTAATATCTCGAGGTTGGCAACGCGTGAGTGGCGTCTACTAATGGTGCTGCAAGCGCTCATAGGCTATGGCAACCACTTACCATCAGGTGGCCCGTATGCTTGTTAGCCAACTTGTAACATAAAAAAAAATGAAGATATATATATATATGTCATATGGCTTGTGGTAAATTAGCATTGCTTGCTAATCTGTTCTCGTTGATAATATGTTAAGCGCGTCTACAGCACACAAACTACTTATATTACTATAAAACTATTAATCTTCATTTAGAGTATTTTTTAAAGAATAATTATTAAATACTAGGTTTCGCCCGCGATTTCGTTTGAGTGATTTAATTAATGAAGGTATTTTTCCTATACAAACTTTCATCTTTTTTTCACCCTTCAATTTTTTGTTTTCCCGACAACAAGAACCCCATGTTTTCATCTTCAAGATCCTGTCTCAATTACATCAAATATTATAGACAGGCAGCTACTTTCGCATTTATAATAGGAGTCGCGATTTTCACATGAAATTATCTTCCGCTATTTCAAATTAAAATAAAATATTTGTTTAACAAAATCAAACAGAGACAACGCAAAGAGAGAATTATGCAAATTCCCATAATATAATATTATTTAAGTTCCGGATTTCACCTCTAATCAACTTAACATTGACAACTTTCGTGAAAGCGAGCGGTCGTTGACTATCGGCGGTGACCACTCATTGCTGGCGGTCAAGAACGGCGATCGTGAAAATTATGCTTCATAACGCTTCAGATTAAGTAATATAATAATAAATATACTATAGACAATTTTTAAGTATATATTCTTAATATGAATATATCATTACTCAACTATTGAATATTGAATATGGATTCATCATTTCAACACAGCTTTAGGCTGTTCTTCGGTTCAGTGAACATACATGAATATTAGTTTAACCCCCAAGTTTGTTTTGGAGCCCGTGGTAGAATCTATATTTCTATAAATAAGTTCAATACTTTATATCCTGAATTACTAGTAGAGCTATGCTTTTCCCAGCACAAATGGATCAGTTCGGCCGGTGAAGTGCCCTCTTACAGAAAATCAGCTTAAAGTAACAATATCCGTAGGTAGTGTTGCGTTTTGTGCGATGAGTGAGAGCACCGGAGGCCCAATCTCCCATGCTCTCTGTATCCCTCGTTTTCTCCTTCTCATTCTTTTCCCCTATCTCATGGATTGGCAACGTGTATGTGATACTTCAAGTATCGAGCTGGTTCATAGTTTGCGGTGACTGCTTACCATCAAGCGGACCGTATGCTTGTTTGCCAACCGTCATGAAAAAGAAGAATAAAATATTTTATCCTTTTTTATTTAATTTTTAAGCGTGTCAACAAAGCTCACGTTCCTTGGCGGGATATACTAAAGGGGTTCGAAGCTCTCCCTTTATGCATAAATATATAGATAGAGTAAAGCAAACAAAGCCACATTGTTAATCGACCGTAAGATAACCCGCATCCGATACAAACGGAATCCCGATAGACTTTCTATTTTAATGACCGAGACAACGGCTTGATTACTGTCGGCTTGTAAAAACATAACAGACGCATCTCGGTTAAACACTCAAAGCGCACATTAGGGTGATTACATACTTGCGATTTTATCATAAAGTACCTACACGTGAAGTCATGGGACTACGTCGTTCAGGTGCCATAGAGGGCCTCGCAGTCGACGACATGGGGAACTATGAAATCGTTCCCGGATATTATCATTTATTGATAGTGGTCGATAAGTCAAGTTAGAACTAGTTATCAACTCTGGTTCAAGCAATCAAGATTAAAGATTATTAATTATTTTTACTAAAAATTTTCATCTAAGTCTGGCTGGAACTAATCCAAGCCTACTCAGTAATTTATAAACATTTACGAGATGATAATACAATGTAAAAAAATAATTTATTTAATAAATTTTTTTACTGATGACTTCTATTTCGTTTAGCGCCAATGAATTTACAAGAATTTCTTTTAAATTAAAAATGTAATATACAAATATGCACATTGTATTATAATTTATAATACTGATTATAAATTATTTATTTATTGATTATAATATTATATGAATTTCCTTAATTATTCAGAAAGTGAAGTTATTAATGAAATACAGTTTCACAAAATTTATTCAATAACTGATTCGGCAAAATCACTCTAAATATCTGCTGATGAAATTAGAAATTTTATAGCTACGAGTGGCTTTGCAGTCAAACTTCAAGGTACACAAAAAATCGGATTCAGTTTTCCAATCTCTTCGTAAAAGTAATTTCCGGTCGGTCAGTAGATTATAGTGCATATTAAAACTCTATAGTATTTTCTCTTCCGATTTTATTAATTTTAAAATTAGAGAAATATTTTCCCTTATAAGTAACTCTAATGAGAATTAATTTTATTTGTCGTGTTTCAGTGATTGTGTTAATTGGTTTAATCATCAGCGCAGCGATACAGGCCAACGAGTTGTTTGGATTTTATTTTATATTATGTATTAAATATTCATAAGTAATTTATATTAGACGTAATAAATAGAAACTGAAAGTAGTTTATATCCGAATAAAAATGCCTGCAGCAGAAATGCATTACCTAATATTTCCTCTGTTCCAAGGATTCTCAATATAGCAGCGACATTTATATAAGAAATTTAATGATACGATTAAAATTTCTTTCAGTTTCAAATAATGAAATATAAAAAAATTATAATGTTTAATATAAACCGGCTTAGTGTGAGTGACAGTGGACACGGAGTTAAACATGTTTTGGTAAAGGAATGTTGTACGGACTTAGCTTTACACTTTGAGTCCCTGTTATAAGTTGTTATAGTGGACGTTATTACCTGCTGCTACATTATGTGTATTAACTATTCAAGAGAAACGAACAGACAGATAGCGTAGAGTTAGCAATGGTTACTGATATCGTTCAATTCACAATCTATGTAGTATCACTATCCACACGAATGTCATTTTGAGAAAAACGAGTTTGAAATTTTTGAACAACTTGCTTTATATGATTTTCTTTATGTATTGGTCAAGTTTTTGGCAATTTCAGATTTATGTTTACTTATTTTCACAAAAAATTAGTATACAATCTGCATATTTCGTATATAATATAACCCAAAACGTTTAACATAATACATAAATTGCATGATTAAAAAATGGCTTTTTAGAAGTTTTAAAGCTTGAACTCCTACAAATATTAAAGATGTTCTTCAGCAATTTACCAACACTTCTGCGTATATAACTCAGTTTTGTCAATTTTGTGGGTTGACATGGTATTGCTTATTTGCGTCCATTAATCCTGCGGTTAAAACTAAACTATAAAATTATCACAGTCTCAAAATAGTACTTGGTGAATATACTATCTATTTATAATGGATTCTATAAATTAATGTAACAGCAGTAGGTGACATACTTGAACGAATCAGGTTCATTACTACATAAATAAATAATGATGATGTTACAAGTGGGCGTCGCCCTACGCACCTCGACGACCTGAGGTCGCGCTGTATGAAGACAGCCTTACGCCCTTGAACAGCAGTGAAAGTCACGAGTTTACACGAGACCGATGTTTACAAAGACGAGTATTGTCGGCCGGCGACATAACGCCACAGTGGCAGCTTTCCAATATTGCCTCGATAGATGAGTCTCATCAGAAACGCACTTTTTATGACGAAGTGTCGTCAACGGATTTCACTGACAGTTGAGAATAGACAAATACCTTGGGAACATTATTACGCATTTTGAATTTGATTGAACACAAGATTTTCTATATAATAACACTCTTTAAAAATGATGTGTAACGAAAACTTGTGCGGTATTGTTACGCAAAGTGTGTGCCGTAATTGCGGTCAATTGGATACTGTCTGAGGAGTTCCGATCTCCGTATCAGAAGTTCTGCATCAGATCATAAAAAATATGCTGTATTATTACAACACTCTACGTTTTTAAACCGGCCGAATTCTTTTGTGTTTAGGTCAAATTATCACTCATTAGCAATGCTTTTTTAAGTCATTACTAATGCTTCTATTGCCCCTCCAAATAAGCTCGTAGCTGGCGCTAGGAGTGAATATGACAGTTGCCCAAGGGAGTCAGGATCGAACCAGCTTTTGCGTTAAAGGAGTGGTGCCCGCCCTTTTACCGTTGAGCTATTGAGGCTTTGTTTTTTCCAGGATATCAAAGATGGACAACATTTCAGTGTATAAATATTTTTTTTGCGTAGGTACTAATTATTCGTAATTTCACTCAATTATTCCGTTGAGTGTGCAACGTTTATTTATTTTTTTATTTATTCCTAATTTCCGTTACCGATTGTAAAACGTTGTTTATCAATTTTGTTACGCCATTGGTTAACTTTAATATGATATAAGAACACACTAGGTTGACTTGTTTCACTACATCCAAAGTCACGCTTGGTCGCTTCGGGGACAACCCGACCGTTGGTTACATAATACCGAATACGATATTAAATACTTAACTTATACTATAACCCATTACACTAGTAGTGTAGAGTGTAGAGAGTGTAAAAAAATATTCAAAACAAAAATATATTCTTATTTTTCCCAATATTTAATGTATTATCAGCCCTAAAGTACATTTATTTTATATATTTTAAAATAAATAAACTTTCAGAAGAAAAAAAACAGCTTTAAGCTTGAAAACAATAAAAAAGTAAATTAATATATTATTATTTATTAAATTTCATTTCATAAAATTATAAATCGTTTATCCATTCGAAAGTAATAATAATATTACTACCCATTCTTTTTATAAATAATCGCAATAGGTTATAATTAGCATATCAAAACTTATGTTTTCCTAACATTTGACGACGTTGTGGCGCAGCGGTACTCATCCTGCCTTAAGCGCCACGGGTCGCAGGTTCGATTCCCGCTCGGAGCGTATGTTTATATTGACCATATGTTTCAAGGCCGGAGTCTGAGTGTGTCTGTCCAAAAGCAAAAATAAATAAACGCTAGATATTCAACGACCCCATTGAGATAGTTCTATCCTGTGTCGGGAGAGCGGCAACATCCACATCACAGAACACGGTTATGTCTCTATGGTCAATACAAATATCTGTCTCGAGCGACCTGAGAGGCAGTTGACTTTTATACTTAAACTAAAAACTCTGCTCTTGCGACATTCGGGTTAGAGAAATATACCTGTCGAAATATGTACGAGTATGTATACTTAAAAAAAACTTTAGTTTACATCTAACTGAGAACATACAACTTATTCAAAACAAAATATCTTTACGATCAACGAAATATTTTTTCATATATCTCTTTGATTTGCCGTCATATCATATATAAGTATATATACATGTTAATTTAGATACTCTTATGAAATGTTAAGATATTATAATATGTTAATAAAATTAGATGGTGGTTAGAAGTTATTTCGCAAATATAAATGCTAGTAGGGCGCGCTTACGCTCCACGAGCTTAAAAGATTTAAGTTACAAAAGCGAATCCTCAGGACCATAACAAACTACTACTCTTTGCCGTTAATAGAAAAATAAATATATATTGTACCACACCCATACAGGGTTTTCCGTTAACATTACAAATAATAACTAAGGTTTTTTATAGCAATGTTGAAAGTTAAAATGTTCGCTAATGTTCACCTTCCGCCATTACTTACAGTATTAATATGGCTATTAATATGGAAAATGCGAGTAATTTTAGTTAATTCGCTTCCTTGAATGCGCTTTCTCAAAAGAAATTATTTCTCTACTTTAAAATCGTTAACGCTTCGATAATTAAGTATCTACCTTTTTATTTTCCTACTACGTTAGATAACTTACAATTAAATAGAATTATTTACACATTATTTATACAAATTTTATATTATTAGGTGAATAAATAGTACGTACCTTTAATAATACCGCTACGTTATTAATAATCCACACCAACGATCACGATAAAAAATCCAAAATATTAAAAATTTCAATATCAAATATCAGTGCTTGACTGAATCACATTTTCCAGCCAAAAATGGTTCATCATCACAAAAATAGTAAAAAATTGAAAGTTAATCTTAAGCCGCGCGCAATCGGAACGGCGGTTGACTCTAAACTGAAAGAAATTGTTAGGCTCTATATCGAGTGTGCCGCGGGCCCCGTCGCTCCAGAGTCGGACTGAGAGAGCTGTTTGAGTTCTGCTGCGGCTTCACTCGTCGGACACCGTCGAATCAAAGTAGCAAACTTCTGCCCTGCTACAGTCTGTCTTGCAATGTTTCATTGGAGGAACTTTTTTCAGTTTAAATATTATCTAAAAAACTGAGATGATCAGTTTTTCACTCTATTTCAGCAGTGGAAAAAAGCAATTAGAAATCACTAAGACCGTGATAAAACGACTCGCAAGTTTTTACTTGTAAGTAGAGGGTTATTATTTTAGGTTAAAGGGGGCAAACGGCAGGAGCCCCACTTGAAGCTAAGTGATCATCGCCGCCCATGAACATCTGCAACACCAGAGAGCATGCTACCTTTACCGACCTTTTAAGATGCAATTGCGAGCAGTCACTTCACGATTTTTGACCAATATACGGTAGTAGCTAACCAGGCGGATATTTGAGCATGAGATAAATTTGAAACACTTGGAAACTGATAGGTGCACCCCCAGGTATGAACACATGATCTTCAGTTAAGTCTACGTTTTCTATCCGCCGGGCCATTGGATACAAATAATGTACTATGTAACTACGAATAAGTAACAGAAATACTAAAGTATGACCTGTTTATTTTAAATACTGTTAGTATTACACAAAGTAATTCAACACTTACGTTTGTAATTACTCTCTATCACTAACATGGAAAAATTGACGTTTTTGTATGGACAAGTTTAGCGTCCAACGTAAGGCCTTAAGAGGCAGGATGCCATCATCCGCATCGTAAAGACGGTTGGCGCTGCGTGGGTCCGGTGTTTAAAAAAAATACTTTAATGATTTAGAAAAGGTAAAGGGGAAAAAAGGGCCAAATGCCTTAGCCTAGGTGAGGGAATATCTTAATATATTCTTCAATTGTTATTAGTTAAATAGTCCCAAAATGCATTATTTTCGTGTATTTTTCAATATTTCGCAAGGTCCAGGAGGGGTCTGGGCAGCTGCTGACCCCCTTGCTTCTAGCTCGCTACGCCCATGGACCCCGACTTGGTTAATCGGGATCTGATAAAAGGCTGGGACTTCAACTCGACCATCTCCGCCAATTTCTTGGTATGACGATGGCAAGCAAACATACATTATTTACATTAAAATATGTTCACGTGTGAATATATTTTGTTAACTAATACAACTAAAGCAGTAGATTCCGCCACGCTGCGCTCTCCCAGTGAATGTACGGATTTACTAACTCCTAATAAACCCAGTTAGCTTATATTTGAACGGTTATTATTCGTAATGTACTAACCGTTGTTTGTAATCGACATAAAAGCGAACACAGCTATCACTCGTGAAATCGATTCATAAATAGAAATAAGTATTGAGACAATCAGTTTACAAAATTCGACGTTTTGTAAATGATATTTAAAACTTCCTGATAGCTAGCTTTACTAAATCGAAAAAAAATATAAACTGTTATGAGAACACGCGGAAGTGATAATTACTTTTAGTTTTAATACGTTATTTTTCTATATCGTGACGGTTGGCAAACAAGCATACGGTACGCCTGATGGTAAACTTTCACCGCAACCTATAAACGCGCGCGACACCTGAAGCACAACGACCAACCCAAGGCTCATAGGGACGGGAAGAGGAGATGAAGATTTACTGTCCATTGTTACTAAAAGTTAATGGTAAGCCCGCAGAACATTCAGTAAAATCGGTAATGTATTCTGTTTATGTATTAAAATAGTCATAATTATGTCCTTCCGTCTGACGTCTTAAGCCGTAAACTGACGTCACAGAATCAAATCTTAAGGGCGAATCATCTTTGAGCCTCCACGAAGGATGTACATTTTCCACGGAGTCTCAATACTCGGCCTCTCCACCAAGTGACACTGTCAAGAACAATATGGCCTTAAGTACCCAAAAAAATTATCGATGCAAAGTTGTAGTAAAATATATATCTACATTTAGAGTAGGTACACACTTATGAATAAGTAAAATGGAATGGTAAAATAAAGTTTCCGGACCGAACATTAGCGGATGACTACTACTATACTAGTGTCGTCCGGCGTTTGCTGCACTTCCGATGACAAAACTTTCAATCCGGTGTCGGTTCGAAGCAATACGAAGACTATTATTAAACAATTTATTGACTTTATGTATATTTATTCCTGTATAGAGAAATAGACCAGGTAATAAATTGATTCAATAGAAATAAGTTATAAGAAATTATTTTTATTTGACAGTTACATTTTGATATTTTCAAATACATCCCTGTTCTAATATATTAAACATCGTCTAATATCCTTCTTAACCCTTTTTTGTTCAATGTTTTTTTACGTTTCCTTCCTAAAAGGATGCGTCCCAAGCACGATCCCACGGTCGTAAGAGCCTTAATTACTTTATTCGATCAACCAATCAACTAGTAACTAGTACGCCACCAACTCTTTGCCTTTTTACATACATGCAAGATTTGAGTAAAAAAGCTTTGAGAAGTTACGGAGGCAAAGGAATTTTACGAAATTCTATTTCTAGGGCTCAGACACTTAACGTATATTATATAAAGTAACATAAATTATTTATTTTTTAGGTGTCAAAGTTTGAATGTTGTTATATACGGTAATAATTGCAGCAACTCATTCGAGTGGGCGAGACCCTTCCGGAGACAACTTTGATCCAAATTAATCGAGGGCGAAAATCAACACGCTGCTAGTAAAAAGTAGTTTTAAAACACGAGCCGTTTTTCTGCAACTTAAAATATGTAATCACATTCAGCATACACTTACTTATAATAATCTATTACATTTTATCTATTAGAGCTATTTTTAGGGTTCCATAGCCAAATGGCAAAAACAGAACCCTTATAAGTTCGTCATGCCCGTCGGTCCATCCGTATGTCACAGTCATTTTACTCGGAGACCACTGGCTCAATCTATACGAATTTCTCGATATTACAGGTGTATTCTATGAACCGCACTAAGATTTTGTAATGAAATCCTAAAATATATAACAATTAAGGGTAGCAGTCCATACATGTAACTGAGGATTGAAAAAAAATTGCAACATACGTGACATACGTTGCAATTTTTTTGAGAGATATCTTTGGATAGGTCTTCAAAAATGATATCGAGGTTTGATTTTGTCTTTTTCCTTTAAGTCAGTAGTTGATGAGATATAAGCTCCTAAAGTCATAAAAATGTTGTTCCCCCCTCTAACTTGTGTACGATGGGATTTAAAATTCAAGAAAAATTTGAGGTTGTAGAACATCAAATGAACTTTCAACCGAATTTAGTTTGAAGAAGATAGGTCCATACAGAGGTATATAAGTTTAGAGATATATAAGTTGTTCCCATAACTTTGTTTTTCATATTACTTTTATTAATTACTTTTAATAATTACTATGAACGCTCACACCGTCGGGTGAGTCTATCGTATAGAATGCGCTCGGAGCGCTGCCTCCATCTCCGATGACGTCCTTAGCCGTGGTTCGGCTTCGCAGGAGGCACCCTAAGGACGGAATCAAATTTGAGCCCCCGTGAGGGCTGTCCCTTTATCACGGCTGAGTCTCTGTACTCGGCCTCCCCGCCCGGTGACGCTATCAAGGCCAGTAGGGCCAACAGCAAACACATTCCGAAAAAAAGAAAAAATACAAAAAATAAATGAAACTACCAACTTATTTTTGCGGTCGATTTTAATTCGTTATTATTATTTTGAAGCTCTTAAGATTCTTCATCATCAAGCTGCGGAACCCTATAGTTTCAATAACGCACTTGACTGATATTTTTTTATATTATCGTGCTCTCGCGCATTTCGGTCTCGTAACCGACACCGTTATGAAAAAGTTTGTCACAATAGACGTGTATTTAGAATATTTAAGTTATCTATTCTGAGCGTCCGGTGAAATGTTACCGCAACGTGTCCGAAGTCGTCGGACGCGTCTTGTCCTTTTACGACTACGAGCTCGAGTATCATCCCTGACAAAAGTGTTTGTGCAAATATTTTCATCTTACTTGTATTGTTTAAAAAATAATATATGATTTTGGCTACTGTCATACGCATTGTATGCACTGATAGGCAACGACGACGTTGTGTTTACGTTGCCTTATGCACCACAGGTCGCGGGTTCGATTCCCACTCGGATCATATCTTTGTATTGACCATGCAGGCATGTTTTTCGGTCTGGGTGTATTTGTCCTTGTCATTATGTATGTTTCCTGACCCATTACAGGATATAACTATCTTAATGGAGCCGTTGAGTGTATTGTTTTTTTTCGGAGTGTCTATTACTGTTGGCCCTAGTGGCCTTGACAGCGTCACCAGTGGGGGGGGCCGGGTTTGGAGACCTCAGCCGGTAGGGTGTATTGCGTATAGGAAATTAGTGGGTAGTGGATTTGTTTCTACCCTCTTTTATGATTGACGAACAAAAATCCATTACAGATTTTTGCTCAAAAAAATCATGGTGGATTTTTGTTCGTCAGTTTGATGTTTTGTTTGAAAAAGACAACTACTCGGACAACTATGAATATAACTTTTTTTATTAAATTCAACCACAACAAAACATCGGTTGCGAATCAGATCTAGGTCCGTAAATAGTTTTTCAATAATTGTGGATTTGTAATTGAAAGTTCTTGGAAAGATTTTTTTGTAATTTTCATAAATAAACATAGCTGATAAATCGAATTACAAAAAAAAAATTAAAACATTTAAGTTTTCTGCTCAACTGTACCCTTTCATCGAAGTAGGTAAACGCGTCGTGTCCGGCTTTCTTCGTCACGCCTAACTTACGTAAGACGAGTAACCTGTATATGAGTCTGTGTGTAACATGGTAATAGTTACGAGCGACGCCTTTTGTGCGTATGTTCTTGTCACAAAGGCTGTCTGTGTCTGTGTCGTGTTGTTTCACACCTCCGTCGAAATGTCGTTAAAAGTTCTTATATCATAACAATTTCAAACATAATAGACAAACTGCTGTATTGTATTCGTGAAGGGTAAGAATGTAAAATGGTAGTCAAAGAGATGGAGTAGCAGGGTTGGGTTTGAGTCGTCGGTGCTCTACTCATCAAAAAGAATGGCGACAGTACCTACGTCTTCATAGTATAGAAATAATTTATGATTTTGTAATTCTGTGTGAGAGTAGTATATTCCTATTCGACTTGTTTTCTTGGTGACGAAAACAACAAGGCTTTGCTTCTACAAATTGGTAATCACAAAATTCAACCAGTTTTAATGATTTTGAGATCACTGTAACCAGATAGTAATCTGTGAAATCTGGTTTAAATTTATTTAGGCAGGCAATCATTGCCGTAAAACACTCCTAAGATATTTTGTAGCTGGGTTTATAAGTAAGGCCTAAGACCTAAGGCTTGGTTCATGTTCCTGTTTATAAAAAAATATATTATGGGGTTATTCTCTGGAGGGTCATATAAATAAAATGTGATATGTTGTAAACAATTCAACCGAGTTTCTAAAGATTGAAAAGTCTTGATTAAACATATTTATCTATAAAGCATATTAATAATAATGGTCCGGAGAAGTTTGTCAATTTGATACTATTTTCGTTGTGTTACATTGGCAAAATTTCTCCGATTTAGATATATTTAAAGCATATTCAAATAAAAACGAACACGACGTTTTTAAATATTTTTACATAACGCATATCGTGGTGAACGTGTTTGTATAGCTGATTAGCATATCATATTAGTTATTGGCTCCTAATTCTGTCGCATTTAGTGAAAGCTTTCGAACGGTTTCACTTTCACCGAAAATATTGCAAAATATACATTGACATAATATTGAAGACGAAGTTAAAGGTTACCAAATCAGTGACGTTTGCGAATAACTATCCCCTTCGATAAGTAAAATAAATATGTATAATTATGATTATATTTTTGAGCTTTTAATCAATCACTTATACGTTTTAATCATTAAAAGTTTTTCATTCATTACGTTTTAATCATTATTTCATCATGCTATGGAAAAGATACTAATGATAAAGGTATAAAACATTTTATTAATCATTATTCTGCCAGTATAAGTATTAAAGCACGCGGAATCTTCAGCGCGCGCAATAATTCGGCGTACGCGCGTCGTAGCCGCTGGCAATGAAAGCGACACCTGCTCTCACATTCTTGAATGGCTTTTCTGAATTAAATTACGTCATTCTTATGGCCACCTCATTGCCGAAGACGGAACATCAGATTGCATCAAGATATCGTTGGATTTAATTAGGACGCTATTTTTAGAAAATACTGTTTATCTTGTTTTTACCAGTTCCGAGCTCCGTGGTCCCAGATCTAAATAAATTACTAATGGACAGCTTTTTGCATCAATTAGACGCTAACTTTTTAAGGGCGCTGGATTTAGGTAGTGATCGAAACTGTAGATTATTCTTTTATTATTATGTTGCCGTGTCATTGAAAAGTCATTATCATTATTATAGGAATAAAATTTAATTTTGATAAGGTCACCTTATATAAATGTAAATAGGTAATTGATGAGAAAACAATTGTAGTAGTATGTAGTGTCTACAATAACTGACTTGATTTTACACGAGGTCTCACAAATTCTTGTGGCGGAAGCATTGTGTTTTAGGACTTGAAACTTTTAAGTTTTATTGTTTTGATAATATCTTTATTTTTCTGAACAGTTTTAAATGGACAAGACTATACATTCCAAGTATAAATAATCGTTTAGCGTTACCGTTGCAACATCTCAACCAATGCTCCAGATCCCACGGCGCGCCGCATCCTCGCGGTGTTGCACAACCAATGAAAGGAGCAAACTGTCTAATTTCATTAATAACTAGTGTCAAGGTGAGAGTGGACGGCGTGAAGAGAATATAGTGTAGGTACTTGTTACGTCAACATTACATATGTATATGTATGACTCAAAGAAGGCGGTAGACTTTAAACCCTTATGCAAATGCTCCGGCGGATCTAAGGTTCCTAACAAGCATACTATAAACAACTAAATTTGATAATATTATATACTATATGATACTCGTAATATTTATTAGCATCGGGACGTAACGACTCCGTGGCCTCTGTTGGGATCATTTCTCTCACAGCAGAGATTATTCCACCAGTGTAATCAGTCACACTGGTATTTTGTTGCAAGAGACCGGCTATGTAGGGACCTCCAAAGTATCAAATATTGTACCGCAAAGCAGTAGTGCCTTTGACATTACTGTATCCCGGTTTGAAGGGCACTGTACACTAGTGAAATTAATAGGTAAAAGAGATTTAAGAACCAATAATAATTATTACAATTTACTAATGGTGTTTTGCGCGCTTATAGGCTGCGGCAACCGCTTATCATCAAGAGGGCCGTATGCTTGCTTGTCAACTTAATAACATAAAAAAAAGAATTTATTAGTAACCAATACCGGACATGTCATGTACTTAACATACAATCTCAAGCTCATCGCACATCAAAACTTGTGTGAGGTACTTAGTAATATATTTTACCGTTGAGCCTATGTCAGCAATTGACTATAATTCTGATATTCATTTTCCCTTAAAGGAAAACTATTATAGTACCCAGGTACCATGATAGACCTGGACAAAATGCAATAGGTTACAGGAATTACAATTCTCAACTTCATATTAAATTTGTTACATAACATTAATCTTTTATTATTGATATCAAAAATTGTTACCGCCTGTTGAAATTAGTCCCAATACGTATAGATAACGTACGGTCTCATGAGAGGGTATCTTTGTTGTTCAACGACGTGCGACGCGCGACGCACGACGTTAGCCAGTACGGAACAGTTTATAGTTATTTACGTATCTGATGTATTATTTTCTTCTCACGTCTGTGAAGTGATCTAAATAATTGCTAGCATCTTACGAATATATTGCCCTCTTAGAAGTAAGGAGAGAGAAGAGGAGAGGAGGAATATTGGCTTTGTACGTTTAAAACTGCATTTTGACATAATTGGTCGTTATTATACCTACTTACGGTATAGTTACGATTAAAAGACTATTTGAGTAAAAAAAATACTCTTACAACTCAATATTACTCATGACTTGCGGATCTCAGACGCTTTTTCATTCGATTAACACTTACAGATAATGGAGATGTTATTGTAAAATCCATGGCGGTGTTGTCAATAAGCAAATGAGTTATGACGTAAAATTAATAACATTAATGTAAGAAAATATGCATATTATTAAATAGCAAAGGGCCAACGGCACGCGGTATTCCCAGGCGGTCACCCATCCAAGTACTAACCGCGCCCGATGTTGCTTAACTTCGGTGATCGGACGAGAACCGGTGTATTCAACATGGTATGGACGTTGGCGAGAGTGAATTCGAATTTACAAAATAAAAGCTAATCCAATATTTAATGTGTAATAAAATGTGTGTTTAATGTAAAATAATACTTTTATATAAAAATAATAAATTTAAAACTCAAAAAAAAAAAAAAAAAAATTATCGTCTGTGTAATTCCGCAAACTTATAAATTTATAGTTTTATTATTTCAAAGCTCAAACTAATTTATTTACTATTGTTAGTATATTGCATTTCATTAGCTCATCAGTTTTGTCTTTTGTGACTAAAATCCATCAAAACAATTATAAATACTTTTGCCATACCACTCTAAATAAAAAAGGCCGAACCATGTGCGATGTGATCAATACGAGCACTAGTCAGAGTAGCGCCATCTGTAATGCGTAATTTATACTGTAATAAAACTGATTTCTACGTTATCTCAGGTATATCTCAAATGTTCTAATAGATGGCGCTACTAGACTACTGACAAACTATTCGGATTCCCTATCTATGGTGTGAAATAGTGTAAGAAAAAGAAATATACCTTTAGTACCTTAGTTAGTAGTTTATTTATGTAATTATATTTTTGATAATATCTGTATTGAATACCATACTAATATAATATTTTATCTTTTTAAAAAGGTAATTTTACGTAAATGTTTTACAGCGCCATCTATAAATTATTAACAATTACTTATTTTACTGTAGTTGTCACAATTTAGCATAGGCGCGCCATCTACCTAATTGTACGAGTAATTACTATCAAAATTAATAATGTCATCGACGTAAAAATAGAAAGAAACTACTGAAACCATCGTCAATTTTAGTACATTATATGCACCATAGACAGAGCTACTGTGACTAGAGCTCCTATTTAAAAGCCTATTCATGGAACATCGTTAGATCATAGACCGATAAAAAGTTATAATAGACTTAATAATTTATTTATAGAATAATGAAAAAGGATTTTTAAGAAAGAAAAGAAAAAGAAATTTTAATAACAAATGACAAAAATTCATATATTAATGAAACCCATTACAGAAATTGTAGGTAAATTATTTTTAACTATAAAAAAGACAACTGTAAGATTGTGGAATATTACAGATGATGAATGATGCGATAGCTTTATATTTCAAAGTACTGTTGCGTGATGAATCTTATGTCTTTAAACGAGCAACTCTATACAAGAGTATATATATATATATATATATATATATATATATATATATATATATATATATATATATATATATATATAATTGAGATCTCGGAAAGGCCTCCACCGATTATCATGAAATATGGTATGCAGGGGTTTTCGGGGGCGATGAATCGATCTAGCAAGGATTTATTTTTGAGGCTGTTGTTGACACGCCATCTATTATCAATAAAATAAATAAAAATGTTAAAAATATGTTTTGAAAGAAATATATTAAAAATATTTAGATAAGATTAAATAAGTAGACATTAAGAAATCTTTGTTAACTTACTTAAAATTACCGACTTATTTTTGCGTTCGATTTTAATTTGTTATTATTTTTTCTTTCTTCATCATCGAGTTGCGGAACGCTTTAGTTAAATGACTAGCAGACCAGGCCACGCGTTTCTATGGTAACAAAGGATTTATTTGACTGAATCAAATGACAGACATGTTTTACAATCGCAGTTGATGTTTCTTTTCATTTAGTATGTGCTACTGACTGACAGGGTTGAGTCTATTAAAATTTAACAAAATACTTGACAATCCGAATTTTGCGGGTATATGTTGTCGCCTCGAAATCATTATTTTTTTATAAAATTCGCAGCGGTAGCGAACCTGCCTTAAACGCCACAGGTCGCGGGTTCGATTTCCGCTCGGAGGATAATATGTTTGTATTGACCATGCAAGCATATTTTCCGGTCTGGGTGTATTTGTCCTTGTCATTGTGTATGTTTCCGGACCCCCGACACAGGATATCAATATCCTAATGGGGGCCGTTGAGTGTGTAGCGTTTATTTAGTTTATTTATTATTTTATGTTTTATTATTCTAGTAAGGTTCCAATCAAGTCTACTGTACCCCTTGACTGAATTATTCATATAGATGTTACGGGTTTATAACGCGAGAGCAGCGCCACCTTTAAATGTTAAATGTTATAACCCGCAGTAGCGTAGTCGTTTTTTTTCCAAGTTCTTACTTTTATGAGAAAATCTCTTATTGGGAGTCTTTTATCAATGTATTTAAAAAAAAATACCGAGCAAAGCTCGGTCATCCAGGTACTGTATTAAAAAGTCCTCATTTACATTTTGCTATAAAAAAGTATTGGATTAGGATTTTATTTCATAAATTCGCAATCTCCATTGCCAACGTCCATACCATGTTGAATACACCGGTTCTCATCCGATCACCGAAGTTAAGCAACATCAGGCGCGGTTAGTGCTTGGATGGGTGACCGCCTGGGAATACCGCGTGCCATTGGCCCTTTTGTTTATTCAGGGAACGACTTACTTTTGAGGTTTTTATTGGACAATAACTATTTTTGTTACATTAATTCGAATCCAGCATCGCCAACGTCCATACCATGTTGAATACACCGGTTCTCGTCCGATCACCGAAGTTAAGCAACATCGGGCGCGGTTAGTACTTGGATGGGTGACCGCCTGGGAATACCGCGTGCCGTTGGCCCTTTTTGTGTATTTAATGTACCTTTTGCTTTTATTGAACAATAACTACTATAATTATTTTTGTTACGTTAATTCGAATCTACCATCGCCAACGTCCATACCATGTTGAATACACCGGTTCTCGTCCGATCACCGAAGTTAAGCAACATCGGGCGCGGTTAGTACTTGGATGGGTGACCGCCTGGGAATACCGCGTGCCGTTGGCCCTTTTTGTGTATTTAATGTACCTTTTTGCTTTTTATTGAACAATAACTACTATAATAGTTTTTATTATGTTAATTCGAATCTATCATCGCCAACGTCCATACCATGTTGAATACACCGGTTCTCGTCCGATCACCGAAGTTAAGCAACATCGGGCGCGGTTAGTACTTGGATGGGTGACCGCCTGGGAATACCGCGTGCCGTTGGCCCTTTTTGTGTATTTAATGTACCTTTTTGCTTTTTATTGAACAATAACTACTATAATTATTTTTGTTACGTTAATTCGAATCTGCCATCGCCAACGTCCATACCATGTTGAATACACCGGTTCTCGTCCGATCACCGAAGTTAAGCAACATCGGGCGCGGTTAGTACTTGGATAGGTGACCGCCTGGGAATACCGCGTGCCGTTGGCCCTTTTGCTATTTAATAATATGCATATTTTCTTATATTAATGTTATTCATTTTACGTCATAATTCATTTGCTTATTGACAACACCGCCATGGATTTTACAATAACATCTCCATTATCTGTCGTCATCGTCTGAGATACGCAAGTTCTTATTGGGAAATCTTATCGAGTTGTACGAGGATTTGTTTCATTTAAACAGTGTTTGAAACCCATTTATATATTGAATCATTAACCGAAACCAATCGTTTAGCAACCAGTGTGTGCGAACTTTGAAAGGATATGGATGAAATTTTGCACACGGATTCTTTATTAAGTACGTGAATACATAGGATACTTTCAATCTCGGAGGAATGTTACATTTCTGTGTGTGTGTGTGTGTGTGTAGAATAACCGTTAAGACAGTTGTCCGTCATAAAAATTAAACTAACGCAAGCGGAGCCGCGTGCACATTACTAAACTTTTATAAAAGTGTAAAAGTACTAAACTTTTGTAACTTGTGAAAAGATGAGTTTATAAGTTTTTTTACAATTCGCTTTTAAGAGGATGAAAGCGATGATAAAAATTAATATTCAAATTTTATTGTAAAATGGGTAAATAGTTCCGACAGTGTTTCAATGCAATAATAGATCATCTTGTAATACAGTTACGCAGTTGTCGGAGAGTTGTGTGTCATAAGCAAAGTTGCGGGCACAGTTGAAGTTACATAAAATCATTAACCTCCATTCGATATAATCGGAGCAGCAAATCTTCCTCTCGCGGTCTCCGCCGTCCCGTAGCTACTCCCCAGAGGCGGCTCTTCATTTGTCTCTGTCGACGTGCCCCGACTAGAACACGGGAAACTCATTAATGCTTTCACTTCGAGAAAAGTAGGGTGAAATGAGCTATCATTGTTTATTCGCTCATTTACGATTTACCGTTCGATATTTAGCATATACTTTTTTACTTAATTATTATATATTTTTTTATTTCACGGCATGTGGCAAATAAGCATAGGTACGTTCTGATGGTAAGTATCACATGCGCGTTGCCAATCCATGGGCTGTGAGGCAGGGGATGAGAAGGCTAAGAAGGATCAGGTCGGTGTGTAGCGTGTCTTACATAGCATACCTATTTATATTTTAAAAATATTTTTGCGATGCTCATAGACAGTTTTGCTGGTCGGTAAGCGATGAGTGTGGTAAAGCATTATATTCTGCGGGCGGGTGGGCAAGGAGTAGTATTTCAACTTCGTGAATCGGAGGGCGCGTTCGAGACAGCTAGCAAATTTTTAATAGACAATAGACTATGAGTGAAGTTAGGAGTCTTCACGGGGATCAGAATAACTTCACTGTGACAAGGTTGCTCACTAGAAGAGAACCATAGAAGATAAAGATATTTTAAATGACTCCGTAATAAGAATAGCGTTTTTAGGTCAGTTATACTTTGTTTTTGTATCTTTTAATAAAATGTTTTACATTTATCTTCTTTTGTATTTTTCGTAGTTCTGATGATAAGAAATCCTTTACGATATAAAATATACAAAGTTTTGAACTCGGTGAAATTTTTATTTTCAGACAAACAAACTTATTAACATTTTCTTAATGTTTACAGTATGGAGCAAACTTGATTAGTAATCTCCAAAAACTGACATTAGTTCTTGTACCGGGTCATTTCCCTCTGAACTTAGTTATTTCAGTAACGGAAAGTTCCATACGAGTTGTAGTATTAATGAACTAACCAAAGCGAAGCGACGTGAAGCGGCCGCACCGAACCAGCGATAGGGTAATTATCACCTCCTATGACACCACTACGCCTTGTTTACTCCGCCTTTGTCTTGTACGACATTTACTTAAGTTTTTGTCAACACCAAATATAAAAAATCCAAACTGTCATGACAGTTATGCCGATGTGTAAATTCAGTTTTATTTTTCCTATATTTTTCGTGTGATGCTCACAAGTTATGTATGAGACTATAGTTTTTCCCCAGAGTTTACTTGACTTAGCCGTGAAGATTTAACAGAAATACGGACCGGTTTTCAGATTTGTAATGCAATTATATATTTATACAGTCCGTTCTTCATCTTCGAAATCTTGAAAATAAAAATTCGAAAAATATAAGCACAATTTGACACGACACTCCATATTTTAATTTATAATGGCTTGGCTTTACAATAGAGAAATAGATTGAAGAACTGTATTTATATAATAAGATTGACGAAAACACAATAACTGACCCAAAGAGTAATAAAGTAAATATTGGATTGCAACGTTTACTATAAGCAAATGTGTGGTCCACCTGATGGTTCATAGTCACCGCAACCTATACGAGTATGTATGTATAGACGCTTGCAATGCTAGAAGTATAACAACGCATCGCCGACTTGATGCGGTGTAGGAGAAAAAGGAGTAGGGTGCTCACTCTAGAAAATCAATTACTTGTATAAATACTTGTATAAATAGCTTGGTATAAAGTTATAAACCGTTTATATTACCGTGTATGTCAATCCATATTCACATTATGAAATTGAAAGAAGTTCCGTCTATCTCTTTGTTAACTTTTTAAGAACCGATTTTGTAGAAGTAGAGCCTTGCTGTTTTCAGGATGAATTTACCGGTTCGATTAGTTTATGTTTTATATATTTCGTTACGATAAGTAATCTAGGGTATATGGTAGTACAAATTTAGTGCATCTCAGAATAAAAAATTGAGGAGCGGACATGTTACGGGCACAATAAATATATCTGAAGTGCTAAGTTACCTCGGGTAAGGTTTTTTATTACAAGAAATAAGTAAGTAGTGTATTGCCACCCATTATAATAATAGCTACGTGCGATGATAACTTTTTATTAGACATATTTACATTTGCTTGAATATCACAACTCTCTTTCCGAGGCGGTCGGCTAGATGGTAGGTATTTTGTAGATGGTCTCTCGTACCGCCGACAAGCGAGCGTGTTCTGAAACATTTGCTCCGGTTTCTACACGCAAATAGCTTTTTATTTGTACGAGTGTTTAGCGCCGCGCGGCGTGATCGAGCGGGCTAGTGTTAAAAGCCGGCAGCACGAATTGTTTGAAATTTCATACATTTTCTGATTTCTTAACTAAATAATACTTTCGACACGTGTCGATGTCGCAAGAACTTGTTACTGAATATTTGCAAATATTACTGAAATAATATTTGATTGTCTAGCCGCTAGCGCAGTTGCGGTAACCACTTCTTCAAAACATAAAGTCAAAATATTAACTTTTTATTTGATTTCTCTGTCAGCTCGACGTGGAACCCACCAGGAAGAACAAAGCTATCCATTCTTTTCATTTACTTCAGCACATACCTAGCATGTAGCAGTTGTAGCGTACCTAAGCTACGTCACTGAAGATTGAGGTAAACTCATTTCTCGCAATTCTAATACTAATTTATTCCAAGTTTATTGAAGTGTTAATAATTAAAATTTCGAAATTTGAAAATTTTTGGAAGGTTTCTTTTCAATAAAATTTAAACTACCTAGCGACCCGCCCCGGCTTCGCACGGGTGGAACGTTGATACTAATATCATTACGAATTATAGAATGCTACAGGGCGAGGTATGGCCATCGATGTGCCATTTCTGGGCTTTTCTGTATTATAATATGCATGTGTTATAATATAAACCTTCGTTTTGAATCATTGCCGAAAATTGCATTGCGTTGAATAGTACCTAAAAGATCTAAGCGAACAGTCGAAAAGTCCATACCACCTCGATGTCTGGAAATCCACAACAGCGCGATTTAGAAGACATTTTCTTCCTCGCCCAACAACTCTGTGGAATCAACTTCCAACGGCGGTCTTTCCGAACCGATACGACTTGGGAACCTTCAAGAGAAGAGCGTATTCTTTCCTTAAAGGTCAGCGGAACAGACAGCGTAAGCGACCTCATTGTATACTAAGTAAATAGGCTATACAATAACAACTCCGATAGCTGTAGCCTGTGTCGGGTGTTCAAAAATACAGACAAACAAGCTCAAGTAATCAGACCGAAACAGTCTGTATGGTCAATTTATATATATATATATATATATATATATATATATATATATATATATATATATATATACCGAGCTGAAATCCACCACCAGCGTTGTTGGCAGGATGGTTGCTACTGTGTAAAACAGTCGTATACAGTTACTATATTAGTAAAGAGATTTCTGTAAGCCTTTATTACAAATGAGAAGATTCCTTATAAATATTAAACAAATTAAAAAAAAAGAGCCATTGCAAACCGCACTATCTCTTTATAGATTAATTTGAATATATACTAGTATGTATGTGTGCATAAATTCAAATATTTATACTTGTAAATATCGAAATTGATTTTCATCTAATATAATATGAGCTTAGCTTTTTTTTGGTACAATGTATTCATATACTATGAATTCTTGATCTAAACAAAATTTAGGAGCACATTAAAAACAAAACAGCAATAAAATTAAACGAACTGAATAAAAGTGAGAAAAAAATGTAGTGAGGATTTGTAAATTCCCCCACAAGAGGAGACGCGCAATATAGCGGATGGCTTACGACGCTTATTAGCAATAAACAAAACCGGCCTACCGGGGAGCCGCGGCCCGCAGCGCGAGAGGTAGCGTGTGATCGACACGCGTACCAGCGGAATTATTATTCTGAAGATGACGTGCCAGGTGGTGTTGCATATGGTAAAGCACTCAGCAGATTTAGCGTTCTTAAATTCGGGTAGAAGTCGCGTTTTACCACCTTGAAGGTTTATGTTGATATTCGCTTCGAAGGCTTCAGCTTGTTTCAGCTTTCATTCATTTGTGTTATGATCTGACCAAAGATGTATAAATCTAAACTGCTTCAAATAGTTTTTGTGTTTCTGCTAAAGGCTTCTTAGATGATTGTTGCTTTTGTTTAAATGTGTAATATTTGTAACGACATATCACGCCATAGAAGACATGATATTCGTAATTCTGCATCACGCTATCAAAGTTTTCAACTTGGATTAACATTAATTATTACATACAAATTTTTCAATGTAAAGCTTTGTGTCGCGTAGAAAAGGACATTTCCTATGTAATTTTAGCAAGTTTGAAAAAATATATGAAAAAATCGCGTCCGCTTGTAGCTCGTGGCAAGTGAAATAAATCACTAAGGTTAAAATATCATTAATATTAAATCACGCGACAGATTTATAAGGCGGGGGCGCGCCCTCGACGACTTGTTGCCCTGTTTGCTTCACTGGGAATTATATGTGTAGTATTATGTCGTTTCGAATACTAGCTGCTTTTTAAATGTCTTTTATATTTGCAAAAGTATTTGATTTTAGTTTTCCCGCTGTATACGTATTTCGAGTGGCTGTGTGTGTGTGTGTGTGTGGACTCCAAATGGAACTTATGTATGCGTGTGCCCGCCTGATGGAGTGCTCTATGGACGCTTGCAGCAGGAGAAGTATTTCCAATGTATTGCTGACCGAAGGGAAGAATGGAAGAAATTAAATATTCGTATAAACATACGTACTTATTGGTTTATAAATTCATTCGTCATCTTGAAAAAGTGATTCAAAAAGGATTCGTTATTACATTTTGTGATCTGTAGTCATAATGAAAAAGATTTTTCCACATAAAATGTTTCAAGAAAATGCTACTATATGATACGGATAGGAAAGTTCCCAGCGGGATGTGTGAACAGAGCCGGGCGGCGTGCGCGCCTCATTTACATACATACAGGGTGAGACTGGTTTGTATAAACCGACTTTAAAAAAGAAAATTTAACCAAAATATAAAATTGTTCAGGTGTATGGACACATTTAGTGTGCCGCGCACCTTACACAGGCAATAAAATAACGAGAGCGGCCAGGGAGAATACTTTCATCTCAAAGACGGAGTGATTCGCTGCTCCAGTCAGTGGCTACTGACCGTGGCTGTGTAATCGGGGGTTAACCATTAACTCTTATTGCGATTCAAAGGACGCCCAAATCAATCCAATTTATTTCTGTCCGTAAATCGATTCAAATTGCACAGGAGCATGACTTACAAATATATATGGTACGAAACAGTGGTGTAACTCAGTTTTGGTCGTCATTTGAATCGCAATAAGAGTTAATGGTAAGCCCCCTGATAGAAACGTTAAGAGATAAGTAAAGGCAAATTTTGCAAATTCTCGTTAAAACCGTATACAATTAAGAAATGAAAATATAAAGAAGTTATAAATTCATCGAATCTAGTGTATTCCATAAATCTTCAAAATGTATATAAATGATAAAATAGATATTATTTACAACAACTTGTTACCAACCGCGGCACAGCACTATGTACTTCTTTGTTAGTGATACTCATTAATGATAATAAATTACCATTGGTTTTAAATTGTGGTATGTTTTAGTAGTAGTGGAGCAATGCTTCTCCCAACAGAAATGGGCCGGCTCGACCGGCACTACCCTCTCACAGAAAATCGGTAACAGTATCCGTAGGTACTGTTGCGTTTCGTGCAGTGAGTGAGAGCGCTGGAGGCCCAAACTCCCACCCACTCTGTACCCTTCCTTTTTTCCCTTCTCACCTTTCCCACTTATTCCTTGGGTTGGCAACTTACGATATTTGAAGTATCACAAGCGTTCATAGGTCGTGGTGGCAGCTTACCATCAGGCGGACCGTATGCTTGTTTGCCAACCGTCATAAAATAAAAAACAATATTTTAAAATTTTATTTATTTTATAGCATTAACATTGGAAACACCTCGTATCTCCAGTACAGTTCACATGGTATTCTCGCATTTGCCCGCTAATTGCCAGCGCGCTACTGTGCGCTGTGCGCCGGCGCACCGCTTCCGGTACACCTAAAGTATTCTTTTTACTATTTCGTATTATGAACAATGGTGCGTGGGAGGTCTTATAGATGATAAAAGTATCCAAAAAGAACGAAGTTATTTCAGTATACATACGAGTAGATAGCGATAAAGTGGAGGCGTTCTGAGAATGCAATCAACTTTAAGCCCGCGCGAGAGCTATTCTTTCTACATAGCCAGGTCTCAGTACTCGCACCCCTCCAAGGTTGATAATGCCCGAAAGGCCTAATGTCATACCAATTATAAAAACAATTAACGTAAAAGCCTATAACACGATCATATGACTATTAATTGACTGTTGACTGCGGAAGTATATGAAAACGCTAAGCCAAAGGTTCCATCCACACGGTATCTGCTTTTCATCGGAGGTCGCAATATGGTGGTGCTTGTGTGCAATCTCAACACCAAAAGGAATTAAAGATGATTAATCTTCCTTATCGTATTTTGCTTGCTAATACAAATTTTACAGGTTAGTAGTTTGGCAGACTTCGATTTGACCTCCGAAATTTCTCATAAATTAGAAGCTGTAACTCATAGATTTTAATAAATAATTAAAAGCCATAAATAAGGCTTTATAAAGGGATTTATGTAATATTGCTAGAAATATAATATTTTCACAATAGTATCTTGCGTTTTCGGCATCAATGATACAGCTCAACCGAAGAAGCACTAACTTTCATCTTCTTTACTGAATTTGCAGCTACGCATTGTGTTTCATTCGAACAGATTAAAATGGATGGAAGCCCAAACTCATCCCCTCCGTTATTTCAGTGGTAAAGGTATAAATGAGCAAGAGGACCTCCTGATGGTAAGTGACTAATGTGGAAGTGCAGTGAGTACATGGTAACCTAATCTTTTAGGAGGGAAAATGTTTTCTGTTCTTTGTCCTACAAAACAGCAACACGTTCAGTGATAGGTTCCGTCGGTTTGATTCCCCTCATTGTATCCCCTGTTGTTACCACTTAATATTTCTTAGAATCTTCTTCGTCCTAGCATTATTCCCAGTATCATACAAGTATTTATCCAGGGTCTGCTTATTACTCTTGTCCGGACTTGACCGGTTACTAGCTTTAACAGAGAGCGAACCCGTAACTCATTGAATAAGAGCAATTTATTTATCAGGAGTTGACGATTATTATCAGATTTTATGTGATAACAACCGAGACAAGCAATTCCCAAATGTACATAAAAAATAAACTTATCAATAAAGCATATTATTCGTTAGAGGAATATTTTGCCGATAAAAATGCTTGGGACTCTTAATATTGCTGGATCTCATCCAAGAACCAAATTTTATATGAAAGAATACAATTGTAAAAACATATATTTGAAAAGAGTAACTGTCGAGTTTCTTGTCGGTTCTTCTCGATAGAATCAACCTTCCGAACCGTCGGTAGCGCTTGACTATTCAAAAGTACTTTTTAAAAGTCTACTTGAATAAAAATAATTTTGATTTTCATTTTGATGTTGATTTTGAGACCGACAGATTAACGTGCTCTCCGAGGCACGCTGGGGAGACCCATAAGGACAATCGCCCAGACTGAAACAGATATATGTAAGATCAATGCAAACATCTGCCCGAGCGGGAATCGAACCCGCAACCATCGATGCTAAAGGCAGACTCGCTAATCACAACGTCACATCATTGTCCGTTGTCGGTTAATATTTCTTAATATATATTAATTAAATCTTGACAAAAATAAAACGGTGAGTAACAAATGTACTCGTATATACCAATGTACCCTCTCATCTCACAATATTATGTGTAGCTACATGTAGCTCTGTGTACTCACTCGGGTACGTTTAATTATCTCAACGCTAATCAATATCTGCATCCGGGGTTAGAATGCTGGATATACACTGTGTGTGTGTGAGTGTGTGAGTGGATATAAAACTGTTTCAGAGAGTACAATATCGGTTTAAATTTTCATCTTTACTAACATAAATGTTGGGCCAAGTGGTCATTTCGATTAAGTTTGAACTTCTTTTGTTAAAAGATCAAAAACCAATTTTTACACGTCTTCACAGACTTTTGGAAACTCCTTCGACTGCCAAATTTCTACACTTTTTAAGGTCATTTGGACCTCATAGACTACTTATTCGAAAAAGAATATTTTTAAATATAAAAATAAAGATTATTCTCACAACGTACTATTAACGGGATAAAATTTAAAACGTAAGATTAACAGGATAAAATTTCTTTTGAAACACTTCATCTATATATGTAATTATAATAATATTTTGAGATTTACTGGTGAAATAACTAATATGATTTTTTAAATATACAATTCTCTTAGAGATGCGATCTGAAGACCCCGAGTCGAGTTTGTGTTCTTTGTCGGATTTCTTTACTTGGCGGTTTTTCTTAGGGATGCGCCTAGGGGTGGTAATGTTTAACATTCATAAAATTTTAGCTTTACGATTTTACATTGAATAACAATATTTTATGTGGTTGTAATAGCTAGTTGCAGACATAAATTTACAAAAAAAAAAAAACAAAATAAAGCACTAAATGTACGTACGAGTATATATGTATTATAAATAAATAAATAAACGCTACACACTCAACGGACCCCATTAGGATAGTAATATCCTGTGTCGGGGTCCGGAAACATTCACAATGACAAGGACAAATACACCCAGACCGGAAAATATGCTTGCATGGTCAATACAAACATATTATGCTCCGAGCGGAATCGAACCCGCGACCTGTGACGTTTAAGGCAGGTTCGCTACCGCTGCGCCACAACGTCGTCGCTGTATTAGTATAGTGGTAAGTACATCGTCTACACAGTCATCTATTCTAATAAACTTTGAATTTGTAAATTATAATTACAGAGTCTTACAATAAATTCGAATAGATTTATGCTAACATAATAAATTTTCTGAATTTTATTATTAATAAAATACATGATATTACAGCCCACCTCCGCCTAAAGCGGCACGTGCGCGCTGTAGGTAAGGCCGGTTCACACGTGCCGCGTAATCGTCTAATATCTGTTTGTTGTTCGCAAGCTCATTAGCGCAGCGGGGTGTGGACGCGCCCTAATAGTTGCTTACGAAGCGAAGTGAGCGACATGTGAGCGCCGGGGCTCGGGAAATGAATAACGAAATAAACATATTGGGGCTCTGATGAGCGCGGGATGGTTTTCAAGTCAAACCTTGTATGTCGTTGATAAATTGAGAAAAACAAAAGAATCATTTCGGGTGAACGAGCATCGTTCGGTTTTTAGGGTTCCGTAGCCAAATGGCAAAACCGGAATCCTTATAGTTTCGTCATGTCCGTCTGTCCGTCCGTCCGTCTGTCCGTCCGTCTGTCCGTCGGTCTGTCCGTCCGTATGTCAGTCATTTTACTCGGAGACCATTGGCTCTATCTATACGAAATTTACTAAATAAATTTTCTTTTTCCTTAGAGGCTCGCCGCAAGCTTAGAGATCAAATTTTTCTTTTTAAACTTTTTAATAATTTAATTGATAGCCCTTTTTTATTGAGTAGTTTAAATTTTTGTGTGCCTACATTTAATAGGCGTAAACATTCACTTTTTCAGTTGCCTTGCACGAAAACGAAATATGCTCAAAATACTTTCATAAACCGCTCATGTAATGTTTATAATATCAATTTCAGTAATATTGACATTATATTGACTATTTTCATGCTCTTATTGATATTGACTATTTTCATGCTCTCTCTCATTTTTTAAGAATAATGCTATTAAACAATTATAAAATTTATCTTAAATTAATTAAATTGTATGCTATTCAATATTTAAACTGAATTAATATTTTTTTCTGTATATTTTTGTATTTTTGCAATAGATTTATAATCATTATTAATATTTTAATTTTTTGTGACTTCCTTTTCTTGTTAGTCTTTCGATCTGCTTCTTGTTTGTCATATCGATCAGTGGAAACTTTATTGGTTTGTGAACTATTTTATTGTTTTATTGCATTTAAGTATTATTGTATAACTATATGTTTCCCAAATAAATAAATAAATAAATGGGTGTATTCTATGAACCGCACAACGATTTTGTAATGAAATCTCAAAATATATAAGTAGTTTCAACAGTGCGTGGTCCACAACGCACTTGACTGGTAATTATTTTGTAGTGAAATTGTGTTTCCAGCACACGAATATTACTATTAACACGCGAATTCAATGGGAACAACCATTAAAAATTCAAAGTATAAATCAAAAATCAAAGTAACAAATTAATACTTTAGCATTTTTGAAAACTACCTTTTGTTTTTATTACTGAGTTGGCAAACAAACACACAGCCCACCTACGCGGTGCTCGCTTGTCGTAGCCTATGAGCACGCGCCACACTATACTTTGTAGATCTCGGAAACGCGTTACCAACGCTATATATTGGTTCTTAAATGTCCTTCGCCCACTAATTTCATCAGCCTGCAGTACCTTCCCAGTAACCTTCCCAGATGGTCTCTTGTAGCAAAAGACCTACCACCATTCTATAATAATTATACTTTATGTTTAGGAGCTAAGCTATATCACAAATAATAATACTGCTTTACAGCACTGCTGTAACTGCACTCTATTGTACTGCTTTGCTCACAGTAATACGGCTTTGCGGTAGAATACTACTGCGGTGGTACCTACCTAGCCGGCTTTTGGCAATAAAAGACCTACCACCACTGCACCAGTGTTTAATCTTCCAAGAAATAAACTATAAATTGAATTAAACTAAACCTAAGTATCTATTTATTCCAAAAAATATATCTTTTAAGTAGATTTGTACATAATATTTATGGTGTTTTACATACTTACTTATTACAAGTTATACTTACATAATTATTGTATTTTTGTTCATCGACAAAACCTCGAGACAAGCATTTGTATTCATATCTAAATAAAATGTTACAAATCACAAAAGGCAGCATCAAACATCTCTAAACCGGTCCAATCATTCATTCATGTAATTAAATTGATTCAATTCTTAGACAAAATGAAATTTTCAATTACTTTTCCACGTCAAATAGAATCACGTCAATTGCGAAGCATTCTCACGAGAACAGACGGACTGACATTTGTAATATATAGTTTAAATATTACCATTATATCGAAACATTCATTAACCTAAAGCTATGCTAAAATGGACCGTATCGCTTTACATTTAGAGGTCTTGTAAGTTTTGTGGCGGCGGTAAATGTAAGTTGGTATCGAGAGGTCAAATTGATTCCCCCTTTAATAAACATCAATCAAGGAACTATTATATGCACCTTTGCTGAGTAATATTGTGTGATATTCTATTTAAGACTTCTTTGTCATTCCAACTAAAATGAAAAAACTCATCTATGTATACAATATCTATACATATCATCAATATTTGCGATACTTCCCTAAAAAAATTATTAAAATTTTGTCTGTCTGTTTGTTTGTTCCGGGTAATCTCTGAAACGGCTGGACCGATTTTAATAGAAACTGGCAGAAAACTGATGTTATAGGGAGTAGCTTAGGCTATTTATATTTTAGAAAAATAATTAGTACAGTTAGAAAAATAATTAGTTAATAATTTAACATATATAATACTAGCCTTGCTCAGGCTTAGACTCTACACTTGTGAGTACAGAAATCATTGAAGCTTTTATATCTATACTTAGCATTTTTATATATGTAACCGCAACCACGACAGGTGCTTTTTTATCTCTGGTTAACCTGTCATTTGTTCTCTATAGGTTATTGGGACTGCTGATAGTCCTGGCGGAAATAGTTCTGTTCTCTATTTCCGGAGTCAGATAATTGTAATGTATAAAAAGCAACTAATATTTTACGGTTACGGGCGTATGTGTACTCTTCTACTCTTCGTTGCCTCCCTTATATAGAAGGTGTTGACAGGGTGGTATTTTATTGAACATAATTTGCTATTGAAATGACATACACTCTAGAAGAGTACTATTAAAAAATATATATTTGACATAAAATCCAAATAGATATCTTCTAAAAGTATAGTTGTAAGTGAAACACACCAAAACAACCCTCCTTCCTACCTGTCCACGGCACGCGCCTACTATCAAATTGTCTACGCACATACGCACAGCGCACAGCGCACAGCGCACTGAACGCTAAGCCGACACAATCTATTGATGTTCTAAACTTCCTATTGTTACAAGCGCACCTTTGACTCGGCACACGACCGACCTCTCGCTCCGCATTGTTTGAAATACTCTGATTATTTTGTCAATTGTCCAACAGTGATATTGCAATATTTCTCAATCAAAACCCATAGGGCGTTTGAAGTTTGTATGATATTTAAGTTTATAACTACGTCAAGCCATTGCTGATGGTTTTAGACTAATTTAGTTTTTTCAATAAACTACCACGGGTCATAAGGAAACGATTTTTTAACTTGATTTTATATTATAATCGTTTTATTTTCTAAAAAAATAAGCAATACATAAACCGAACAACGCTACACAAAAAAAAAACAACAATATGGTGGCGCTCCGTAAGCCGTTTTATAAATCAGGCGTAATACAGTTTGAAATATGTTCGCGGCAGCTGTAATCGGCAGTTTGTATGCAGCGGCCACACGCCGGCCGATGGCTTAATGTTAAATTGTGAAAATGGCGGAAAAACCTAACTTTATATGTGTATTAGGGATTATGTTGACACTCTGTGCTTGGATAAACTTTTTGGTGAATATTATTATTTTAACTTTGACTCAAAATCGTTTTTTTTTTTTTTTTTCGGAATGTGTATTGCTGTTGGCCCTACTGGCCTTGACAGCGTCACCGGGCGGGGGGCCAAGTACAGAGACTCAGCCGTGATAAAGGGGCAGCCCTCACGGGGGCTCAATTTTGATTCCGTCCTTAGGGTGCCTCCTGCGAAGCCGAACCACGGCTAAGGACGTCATCGGAGATGGAGGCAGCGCTCCGAGCGGTGTGAGCGCGACGCGACGTGCGAAACAAAGGACCACGTCCTCGCCGGCGAGGACGGTGTTGTGTGCGTGTCTGTGCTGTGTAAGGGCATTTTCTAATGTAATCCTATCGTCAGGGTCTTGCAGGACGTGCTTAGGACGCCTTACTTTTGTCGGTTGGTTACATCGGTCTGCGTAGATACAAGCATGTCTAATGAAAGGGTTTGGATGGAAAGTAGTTTGAATAAAATAGTTTTGCGGTAAGCGCTTCAAATGTTTGGAGATCGAATCGATTTCAAAGTCTCTATGGAGATCTACGTTGCGAACGTACCACGGACAACCCGAGGCAGAAACGGTTCTGAATTATTTGTAATTGATTAATTCTTCTGGCATGGACATGCGAAAAAACAGGGCTCGCGTAGGTCAGTATGGGACATATACAAGCTTTGTATAATGTCACCTTATTTCTAAGGGACAGTTTACTCCGCCTGCCCAACATCGCATACAATCTTCCCAAAGCGAACGCTGCTTTATCGCGTGTCTTGCGGATATGAGCTTCAAAGGTAAGTCTGTTGTCGAGTATGACGCCTAGATATTTGGTTTTATCTTTCCATGGGATGGGATGATCGAACAAGGTGATGACTCCAGGTGGACCGGATCGCCAGTAAGTTCTAATGCGGGGTTTGTTAAAAAGGACACCTACGCTTTTCTCGGGATTGACTTCAATCCTCCAAGATTTAAACCATTTTCCTAGGGCATCGGCTGCAGATTGGAGACGCCTGGTAAGGGCGGAAGCTGATACAAAAGTCGTGTAAAGAGCGGTGTCATCCGCGAAGAGTGCTAGATGAACACTTTTGGTCGGTCTCGGAATGTCATTTATATAAAGAGAGAATAGGATGGGAGCTAGTACGGAGCCCTGAGGGACACCTGCCCTGATAGGACGAGGGGATGACAAGGTACCCTCTACTCGAAAACGGAACGTGCGATTCGACAAGTAGTCTCGTATGATAAGCACGAGTCTGTCTGGCAATCCTAGACGATACAATTTATAAATTAAACCGTTATGCCAAACTTTGTCGAAGGGACTCAAAATCGATTTATGTATTTTAATAGCTAATGTTGCATTTCATTTTCAAGTTTAATTTCATGTGTTTTGTGGTTTCCGTATGAAAGAATTTCTTAACAAAATAGTGTCGCCCCCGACACGCCCATCTGGATGTAGAAGCAGAAAACTTTCTATTTAAATATTATAAAAAATACCTTTTACCATTAAAAGCTGCGATCATCGGCGCAGGACACTAATACTATTATTACTTTTATTTTAGTTTCGTCGACAATATTTTTATTACATTATTTAGGTCCAGATATTTAATTTCATTATTTTCGTTTCGTTATGGTTTAGGTACCATTGCAGTGTCAGATATAATACCTTAAAGCAGTATGCTGTGTTTTGGTTCCAAAGACACTGCAGCTTCGTGAGATTACTGGCCAGTGGGGATAGGAACCAATACCTCGAGGTTGGCAACACATGAGTGACACAAATAGTGTTGCAAGCACTTATAGGCTACGACAACCGCTTATTATCAGGTGGGCCATATGCTTGCTTAACAAGTTAAAGTCACATAAAAAAATCGATAAATACAAATCTGTGCAAAAGCCATTAAAAATGAACTCTAATCGGTGCAATTATTAGGTACTAAGCTTTTAAATAATTTTACATTCTTTAATTCCGATAATATTAACAAGTCATTTAAATTAAGTTTATTAGCGAAATATAATTCCTAAGTTTAGTTCTAAATATACAAGCCGTGGAACGTAAGCAGTGGCTGTTTCAAATAACAATATATTAGTGCCCGCGGGAGAGCGGGGCTCAGCTATTATGGGGCTAGTGCGAGTCGATACATGTTGATATCGATAGTATTTATTCTTATAATACAGACAGAAAACAGATTATCAATACGTTGATATGTTTAAGATTGTTCCCCAATAGTTATTTTGAAAAGACTAAGTATTTATATTTATTGGCAACGCTCGCTGTGGTCGGCACATTTTCTTCACTAAAGTGTAGGTTGCAGATAAATAGCGTGTTCGCGCGTGTTGTGTTAGTATCAAGCAACAACCTACTTTGCTGCTGTACTATATGTATTAGTATGTGACTTTTTTATTGCAATGCATAACTTTTTAACCCGACTGCTGAAGTAGGATAATGTTTTTTGAGTTCCCATCTATGATAACTTTTCTTTTTTATCGACAAAAGTATTGTATCCACAACATCACTATTGAAGTGAAGTTTACGCGGGGAAGCGTTTTAAACGAGCAGAAATATTCATTTCGCTATGAAATATCCCGTCGCCAGCAAACCGGAAATTTTATTAATTTCAAACTTCTTTTCGTTTAGAATTTAATAAAATTAATATAAAACGAAGAAATGAGTTCTTTTTAAATATATTTACGTCTGTCATTTGTATCTTTAAATATTTTACTTCTTATATAATTATGGAACATATACAATATATACAGTATGGAACCCTTTTAAGGAATCATTCGAAAATGATGTGTGTGTTAGTGTTTCTGGATGAAAAGGCCGTGTCGATTGTGGAAGTACAAACCTCATGTAGTCCCCATATTTTTATTTACCGCAAAATCTGGATGCAACAGACCTAGTGCTTGTGGTGATTAAAATTATCAACTCATCGCGTACCTGAAGTATGACACGCGCTTTGTCAACCCCAGGTATAGGAGAGAAAGGAACAGAGATGGTGGGATATTGGACCTCCGGTGGTCTCACTCATCGCATGAAACGCAACAGTACTGATACTGTTACTTTACGCCGATTTTCTGGTCGATTGACTTCCCGGCCGAATAGGCCTATTTGTGTTGGGACAATTATAGCTCTAGTACTACTAAATTCATCATCAAATCATTTATTAATCTAAAAAAGATTAAATCTGATCATTACGTCTAAAAACAATACGCAAGGTGATGTATAGCGGGCACTAGTAACAGTATTGTCAAACAGTTCGGGGTGGAAGCTCGCCGAGCTAAAAACCGTGTAAGTTTATTACAAACCCCGTTACACTAGGGAGGAGTGCACTGCTTGCAAAATAACTATACACCCAATCAATATATAATATTAATTTTATGACGATTCGATTCCCGCCCGGAGCACATGTTTGTATTGATCATACAGGCATGTTTCTGTCTGGGTGTGTTTGTGCTTTTGAGGGTGTGTTTCCGGACCCCCGACACAGGATACCATTACCCTACCCTCAATGGTTTTAAATTTTTTTCCACTTCATTAACTATGCAATCGTCTTCAAATTTTAGGTGAATATGAAAATGCGAGGAGAGATTTTGCTGGGCCGATTATGCTCAATGAAGACGTGCTCAACAGCAATAATAAGCTGTAGCAGCTAATTGGCTCATAGCTGATAATCTTAGTTGGATTTCCACTTAAAACAAAAGCCACAAAAAGCCTCTATGAGTGTAGCTTACGAAGGATGTGTCTATAAAGATTTTAAAACTCAATTAATATTTTAAAAAAATATTATTTTAAATTTAATATTTTACATAACTATACTTAATTTAACCCTGCGGTGTATCACGATCTATCTGCTAAGGCGGGGGCGCGTATTAACTTATAATAAACTACGCGTGGTTTTACGGCTACAATGCGTTACTGGCTCGCACGAAACTAATATGACTTTACTTTACAACATTTACAATAAAAAACAAGTTCTATGGACTTATACATAAAGTTCACTTTACTAAAGCAAAAACTTAAATTGAAATTTTCCGAAATTTATGAATGTCATAAGGATTTTCAGTTTTATTAAAATAGAATAAAGTGTATTTTCTTTTGCGATTTTTTGAATTGTGTCGTTTTGTGTGTAAGATAAAAAGAGATACCCCAAGGCATAACCGATATTAAAGCTGGGGTGTATTTTTTATTAAAAATCATCGCTTAGCACCTCCGCGCCTGTTAATGGGATATTTTCGTAATAACACCGTTTGTTTGCACAGCTCGTATTGTCACTACTTATTTTATTCGAATGCTTTGAAAATTACAATTATTCATAATTTTTTTTTATATACCAAGTCTTTAAAAGCAATTTCTAATTAGCGCAGTGAAACTAGAGTCAGTTGTTAAAGTCGCCTTATAGGACTTATATCTCACTTGATTATTGTTAAGTTGATAATACTTGCCACCATATCAATTTTTTAATCTGTCAACCGTAGCACGGTGACACTTAGCAGAAAAACAATTATGTGGTTACCCATCCCACGCTGACCGCGCCTAATGCTGTTCAATTCATTCATTGTTTACGGAGCAGTGAGCGTACTAAGAGCTCTGACTAAAACCTGTAGAATAAAAGTTGTTGGAATAGGAAACAAGTTCAGAAAATTTAAATTAAAAGTTCGCATTTAAGAATTTAGGCTGGTATCATGTTAATTTGTTTGGCAGAATCAATTGAATTGTTTTAACAATAAGATTGCGGTTATTGCAATCGAAATTATCTGTATCTCAAAAAATTAACAAATTTAAACAAAGACATTTTAGAGAAACCTTCAAATCAGGAGATGAAGGAATGTCAGGTGTGGCAGCCACTGGGCGACGTGATTTAGTAAAATTATCTTTATTGTATATGTAAATGTATTGCTTATTGTATTGTCAAACGGGCAGGGCTGACTCGATGTCAAGCGATTACCGCCGCCCATGAACATCTGCAACATAAATGGGCATGCAGGTGCATTGACAACCTTTAAGAAAAGAAGAGGCTCTTCTCTTAGAGGTTGCCAGTTCGTATCGGTTCGGAAACACAACGATGGAAGTTGGTGCTACAAAATTGTTGTGTTTCAGCCAAGTCGATTACAGCCGTAACATACTTTTTGACCCCACTATAATTTTTTTCTGGATCTGGATTTTTAAGCAAGACGATTCAATTTTAAGTGATCAAAAGAACGATTATACGCATTTATATCGCTAGTCAAAATCTTTGATTTTGTCACTCATCAAAATTTTAAGGTCTATTCTAACTTGTAGCAGTATTCTCACAGTCTCACAAACTTTAAATTGTGAATTTAGTTTAAAAAGAAAAGAAAAAACGATGACCTACAAAACAATACGAGATCCTTTAACAAAAAATGTTTTTACAGTTTATGTTTTTGATTGAATAAGAGTATTCTGGCAATGGGCGACCCTGACGTTGACAGTCCTATTAAATTATTTCGTAGACAGAGACAGACCATTGTGGATTTTAATTAATTGTCGACGACATAGAGTACCTAATAAAGTCCGCTATACTGCAGACGAAGACGCTTCGCTAACAAACATTCGTTACGAATTATTATTAATATTTTAATATTTAATAGATATTTTATCGATCAGCTTGAGATAAACATACGGTGACCGCGAGGATTTTCAATCAATTAAAATCCACAATGGTTACTAATTTCATTCGTATTGTCCGACGTCATTTATTAAAATATACACAATATATTGTAAAATTTATATCTTATAAAATTCATTACTTATAAATAAGTACAAGATAATATCATAATTTAATAAATAATCAAATGGAATGGGCTTCTTTAATCGGGGAAGAAAATAACTTTTGAAAAAATCACATGATTTTTTCAAACAAAATCTTTCAAAATATAAAATATGCTAAAAAAGAAATCGAAATGAAAATGAAACAGGAGAGTTTGATTTTGACTTTAAAATTACTCTTGTTCGTTTTGGTGTCATCGCACCAACTTTCAGAGGCTCTAATGGGCTCTAATATAGCTACATTTCAAGCTTTTCAGTGCTAGCGCAAGGTTTGAAACCAATTTTTTTTTAGTCAGAGAGTCAGCGAGGGCAAACAGGCGATTCAGCGATTATCGCCGCCCATGAACGTCTGGTACACTAGAGGGCAAGCAGGTGCTTTTTCGCCCTTTAGGATACAACTATTATACGCTGGCTCACCTAGAAACGCGGCTGACGAGCAGTCACTTCACGAGATTTTCACCAACGTACTACGGTGGTTGTTAACCAGGCAGACCTTTTAAGCCATACCACCAGCGTACAAATAAATGTATTACATTATTTTTCGCGACAAGCAGGTTTCCTCGCCACGTTTTCCTTCACCGATAAGCGGGAGATAAATTTGAAACACAAACTTAAAAACTCAGAGGTTTTCCCGGATTTGAACCCGCGACATTCAGTTAAAATCTAAGTTTTTGATCCATTGGGTCATTTCTGCTTTTCGAATAATTTTATTTTCATTTTTTCCGCTTTATTAAACTAACACATAACCTGGGTAATAAAATGTTAATCAAAGTCACATGTACAAAGGTAAAACAATCTGGCGAACCTGACATTCCGCGTCGCCCGTCCCGCGTCCCTCGTCCCGGGCCCGCTGAACCATCCCGGACACAGACGAGTACTTCAATATATACACCTTTGTAGGTCCTCTCTCCGCCGGAACAGGTATTTTAATATAAATTCCTCAGACGGGCGACATCCAACGCGCTAAGGGGAGGGACAGACGATGTAGGTACATAATATCTCTATTGTAATTGCTATTACATATCAAAATTTTCATTTGAAAGGATTTTTCTTCTTCTCTTATTTACATATAAAGAGAACGACGGCTATAAACCTCATCTGATATTACTATTTTTAAAAGAATTTTACAGAATAACTTTAAAAGAAAGCATTTGTGTGTGATGTGACTTGTGTCTTTTTTTTTATGTGAGAGGGTGCAAACGGGAAGGAGGCTCACCTGATGTTAAGCGACCACCGCCGCACATGAACATCTGCAACACCAGAAGGCATGCAGGTGCGTTGCCGACCTTTAAGGAAAGAATAGGCTCTTCTCTACAAGGTTTTCAAGACGTATCGCTTCGGAAAGACCGCCAGCGGAAGTTGGTTCCACAGAGTGGTTGTGCGAGGAAGAAAATGTCTTCTAAATCGCGCTGTTGTGGATTTCCAGACATGGAGGTGGTAAGGATGGAATTTAGAGTTTTGTCGCGATGTCCGATGGTGAAATTCTATCGGCGGGATCAATCCAAACAATTCCTCAAAACGTTCCCTGTCATATTTGCGATAGAAGATCCAGAGTGATCCAACATCTGTAGGCAGTGCCAAAGGATCAAGCCGGTCAGAAAAGGCTCGATCGTCGACAATTTCTGTCGCTTATTAATATAAAAATTAATGATCCTTTTTTTTAAAGTCGACTGGAAATAATCATATAAATCGTTATGGAAAATTCTGAAGATAAGCGAATGAACTAAAATACTTTTTGATCCAAAACTTTTTTGATATTTGATAAAAATACAACGCAATTGTCTCTCGTCTGTGCTCACGTCACGGCACGCTTCAATTATTCACAACTGGAACTCTTTTCGTATTTTATTGCATTTTTCATAACTTGAATTCTTTATTGTAATATTGCGTTGCGGTAATTAGGCAAAATTCATATACTATATCTGTTATATTTTTATGTAATCAAGTCCCTTTGCAGAGAAATATGTACATACCAAATTGATTTGGTTTAAAATGTATTTTGAAGTGTGTTAAATATGATTTAATTAGAAAGATTTTTACTATATTTTTAAATAAAAAAAAAAGACAACAACAAATACTTTAAGGACTGTTCATGAATATAAAAAGTTTATTTAATATATTAAATTTGTACGTATATGAAACGAAATGAAATTAATAAAAACTATAATTATTGAAATTATTATAAGTAACATGCTTAGTAAGATTTTTCTATAGAAAGAAAGAAAGAATATGAAAATGAAAATGAAAAAATCAAAAAGAATAAATTTATTGATGCAATCAAAATCACAAAAATCTGTAGCACCAAAGAATATTACATCCATTGGAAAAAAATACGATCCGCATTCCTTATTCAATAGCGTCCGAAAACTGGAGACGCTACAAGACATCGCACTCAACTCTGAAATATTTCCAAATACCTCCCGTGTCTCTACATCTCTACCATTGTAGCGCTATAGCCTGTATTTGTTTTTTCCATTACAAAAGAACGAAACGCCCTGAACGAACTCTACCCATAATATTTCAATATCTACCTCCGGGCCTGCCCTGACGCGAGAAGTGATTTTCCGACTCTCCCATTGGTCAAAATACACCACCACCGCTCCATGGGACATCCGAATCGCACGTAAGAAAGAGATAGGTGTAATCAATAGAGTCTTGATTGTTATATGTTAAAAAGAGACGGCTATAAGTGTGTCTGTTGAATATTGCAGGAAGTAGAAGGTTTCGTATCAATAATACGAGAACGAATGAAATAATAGATTATTCGTTTGTTCAAATCGGCCGTAAACAAAATGTTAACATCCATTACTGATGGGCTAGTGACTATCGTTTCGTACGTTTATGTGTCCGGAACGAGTGGGAGGGAGATGGATACAGTTCGTCGGCTCGTACTCGTATCGCGATCCCGGCAACAATGTGAGCACTATCTGTTTTTGTACCAGTCGGCGGCGAGTTTCCACATTAAACGATCATTTTAAGGGCGTACCAATCAAACTGCAAATTTATACAAATTGATACTAAACGGGTTATATTAATTTTATAACAAAAATTAAGTGTGTAAATAAGTTGAGCGGAGTCGTAATTAAAACTAATTGGGTGTAATATAGCGCTAATTATTTTGTATTAAAGCGGGTTTTCACTGATATTTTGTCCTTTTGTACCCGCAAGTGACACGATTTTTGTGATTAAAAAAATGTCCCCTGGTCCTACGGAACCGGATCGCGAACAATAATTGATATTAGTGATTTTTTGAGTGATATATCTGAATGTGAACTGTGCTTTGAGTCTGAAAGTTTGGTGAGGTGTGATAAGAAGATGTCGGAATAGGGGGCGGCCAGCGTTGGCCTTTTGAGGCCATGCTTAACAACCTCACGGCGACAGCCTTAGGAGGTGAGTACAAAATGATCACTTTGTAATTAATAGCCGAAGAAAAAGATAAACACACTTGTGGTGCAGCGGCAGCGAATCTGTCTAAAACGCCGAAGGTTGATTATTGTATTAATCATACAAGAAAGTGATTGTGCTGCTGTTTGTGTGTTTCCGAACCAAGAAGGCGTGAAAATTGCTGGTCGTTGAGCGCATAGCGTTAATTATTATTTATTGTTATTTATTTTGGTCCTGTCTAAAAATCATGCCAATGTCAAAACATTATGTAACAACATAAAATTTAAAAAAATATTTATCATAATCAACCATTGTTATAAATAATGAATTAATAAAATGTGTTAATTTTCTTGATAAGGTAGAGATTTTAGATATTGTAACGATTTATGGGAAAACTTACACATTAACAATAAAAAAACCACCGAAACTACCACAAGCACCGAAGCTACCTAAACTATGTTATAAACACCAAAAGCACGATCGGTTTTTAATTTTATTAATAATACAGGAAAATTAAATAATAATACTTATTTCATCGTTTAACCCATTAAATGTCCATAAAATTGCTAAACAAATCTAACGTTCATATATTGTGATTCATGAAACAGAGAATCTGATAAAGTAGAGATTTAATAAATAAAAAATAAAATAAATAACTAATTATAAATGTTAAAATAATTAATTAAAAATAGTAAAATTGTAGAGTTATAATTATTTGTAAATTTAGTTAGTTCTGAATTCTAAATATGTTGTAGGTATTTAATATTGGTTAAATAAGCTTTAAAACGAGGTAGAACACAGCTATTCATAGTTTTATTGGCGGCTTCGTGGCTTCTTTCATCAAGACACAAGCTATCTAGGCAAGGCTAGTCGTATGTAAGACACAGGTACTTATTACAAGTAGTGTAACTTTTACAACTCTAACCAAGAATATTGGAAACTCTACAAGTAGTAAGAAAAGCAATACAATGGTCCCAATACTATTTTCTATTGTGGTTGTATCTAGTCTAACTAATGGATTTGCGATTTTGTTTTAATTTTTCTTAGCCCTTTTTATATTACATTCACTATTAAAAATTATACCATCACGGCTTGTAAGTTTACTTAACAAACTATAAATTACGCAATCAAAAAATTAAAAATTATTTAAAATAATTACCAGTCAAGTGCGTTGCGGACCACGCACAGTTGAAACTAAAGGTTCCGCAGCTTGGTTATGAAGAATCTTAAGGAATTTTAAAATAATAACGATTTAAAATTAACCACAAAATAAGTTGGTAAATTATAGTAATTATTAAAAGCAATGTGAAAAACAAAGTTATGGGAACAACTTATATATCTCAAAATTTTGTGATGTTTTTGTGATGTTTGTGAATCTTCTTCAAACCAAATGTGGATGAAAGTTCGTGTGGTATTCTACAAGCTAAAATTTTTCCAGATTTTTAAATCCTATAGTTCAAAAGTTAGAGGTTGGGGTGGACACGATTTTTACGACTTTAGGAGCTAATATCTCAGTAACTACTGGCTTAATGAAAAAAGTCTAAATCAAACCTCCTTATCATTTTAAAAGACCTATCCAAAGATATCTCATACGTTGGCATACGTTGAATTTTTTTTTTCAACACTCAGTTACATGTATGGGCTTCTACCCTTAATTCTTATATATTTCAAAATTTTATTACAAAATCGTTGTGCGGTTCATAGAAAACACCTATTTAGTGAATTTTGCATAGATTGAGCCAATGGCCTTCGAGTAAAATGACTGTGACATACGGACGGACGGACAGACGGACATGACGAAACTATAAGGGTTCCGTTTTTGCCATTTGGCTACGGAACCCTAAAAAAGGCGATGACTTAATATAAAATTAACTTAATTTAAATAACTTAATTTAAATAGTGTAGAGTGCTAGAACCTTGCTCCCCCAGCACAATCGGTGCGGTGAAATCGTGGAATATATATACCGGCGTCGGGATGTGACGACCCCATCGCCCGCTGTTGGGATGACCTCTGTCACAGCAGGGATTATTCCACCAGTGCAATCAGTCACACTGGTGGTAGGTCTTTTGTTGCCAGAGGCCGGCTAGGTAGGTACCACCGCAGAGTCAAATCAAATATTCTGCCGCCAAATAGTAGTGCTTAGGCATTACTGTGTTCTGGTTTGAAAGGCACTGTACGCTAGTGAAATTACTGGACAGAGGAGATTTAAGAACCAATATCTCGAGGTTGGCAACGCGTGAGTGGCACCTACTAATGGTGCTGCAAGCGCTCATAGGCTACGGCAACCACTTACCATCAGGTGGGTCGTATGCGTGTTTGCCAACTTGTAACATAAAAAAAAAGGAAGTACTAGCGCCGGAGGCCCAATCACCCACCTTTATTGTTCCCTGCCTTTTTTCTCTTCTCATCTTTTGCATTCTATCCCTTGGTTTGCCAACGCGCATGTGATACTTCAATACCGCTAGTGTTCATAAGTTACACTGACTGCTATACATATATATACCATCAGGTTGCCCGTATTCTTGTTAGCTAAACGTCATTACATAAAAAACCCCGCATTACATGATGCATGCTAAAAGCATGATGCGCGTACACTGTCCATCCATTCCGTCGATTACCGCTCCGGCTCATTCCATTCCCGATACACTCAACGGAATCACCGGCCCTCGCACCGGCCCATAAAGCCAACAACAATACTGATTCATTCAGTAAGCCTCTGCCTACCATAAACTATTATATATTATATAACCAAGTAGAATTTATTAAGATCTTACCTTTTGAGTACTTATCGTAAGATCTCGTGGTAGAAACTTAACCGGAACATAAAAACCACTGTTAATTTAATCAGGCAGATATATATTACGAAACTGAAGTTGATTAATTATGCCAAAGACAATTGAATTAAAGGTCAAGGAACATTTATGTGAAAAGAACTTGATGGTCGCTTCAGGCTTTTCAGAGATTCACTGTACATATATGTAAATGAAAATTTCACATAAAAATCAATTAAAAACATAACCCGGCTTTGAAGCCGGTGATAGAATCTGACTTTCAGCAAATAAGTTTTAAACTTTATTATATGTTGAATAAAATGTTTGATTTCATTTGAAAGGCTAATTTTGTGATGAAATTTGAAAAGGATACCATAATTATGATTTTTAAATAGTCTGACGCATTCCCTGTTAAATAGTTCTGATCTGATAAATAAGAGTGTTAAACATTCGCTATAGTCGTAGTAAGTAGTTCACTTAAAACTGTGGGTGAACAAAGCGACACATAGCAACAACAAACAACATGCGAGCGAAGTCGCGGGAAACTTGTTCTAAATATTTTAAAGCATGCGGTCATCGCACTTTTGAAGATCAAATATAGATATAGATAATAGAAATATAAATATAGAAATATACACTCATTATTTTGAAAATATTTACAAAATTACTGCTGTATTGGAATGAAATGATTTCACTAAAAATAAATGGCAACATAAAAATATTTAATACCGGCATAAAGACAATGGCGCAGTGAAGCCGGCAGTTCTGTTTTACGGGATTCGATTCCATTAAAGTCAGTTTACGATCCCGGCGTAATCCCGCGAGCCGGGAGTAGGGGGGGCGATACAACGGTGGATACTTTGAGCTGTTTACTGATATTAGTTTCATATTAAAGCTTTGCTACGTTACGTTTTCTATTTAAGGTTGAAAAATTATTATTATTAAGTTTTTTCTTTTAAGATAATAAAAGTTTAAAATATATAGACAAAAGTAAAAAGAAAAACATTTGCTATATATATTTTAGTTATTATTAAAAATACAGCTTTACATAAAGAAAAAATAAGATCATAATAATGGATGGGAACTGGGAACAATTGGTAAATATATGAAAAACTCATCCAATTGATGCGATTAACTTACTCTAGACTTTTCGAAAAACTTTTGTTTTAATCTGATAATTGAACTGAAATTAATTAATTGGAATAAAAAAGTGAGCGTTTAAATAAAGCAGTTCCAGTGTTTCCAAAATTATATTATAAGAAGTTTATAAATATTAAGGTTTAATTTAATACCGCGTGAATAATGCTATTGGAACTACCAATGAACAAGTTCCAAATCTACATTAACTTATTAAATAGAGCATATTACTCGCTAGAGGAATATGCTTCTGGTAAAAATGCCCCATTCTTAATATTGCTGGCTCTCATTTAGGATTACCTTTTATTGCAATTAATACAATAATAAATATTTCTTTTTGACAAGAGTAACTATAGAGTTTCTTGTTTGTTCTCTTCGGTATGATGAACCTTCCAAACCGTCGGTAGCGTTGGACGATTCAAAAGTACTTTATAAAAGTCTACTTGAATAATAATAATTTTCATTTTCATTAACTATTTGATCTGACAAGTTTTTGACAAGAAGATGACGAATTCTTCCAAATACATTAGTTACGCAATAGCTTAAAATCATCGCCTGATGTCACTGAGTTTCATTTAAAGCACTTCCTTCGTCGGCAAGGATGAGGTCCCTTGTTTCGCACGTCGCGATGCGCTTAAACCGCCGGGTGAGTCCTTCGATTAGAATGTGTTCGAAGCGTCGCTTCTATCCCGATGTCTATCACCGTGGTTTGACCTTATAGGAGGCACCCTTTAAACGAAATCAAATTTGAGCCTCCGCGAAGACGATCCGTTTGTCTCAGCCGGGTTTCAGCACTCGGCCAGCCCCATCCGGTGACGTTGTCAAGCAATATCCAATAAGTTCAAAGCGAGGTTGGATTATAGAGTATGATATTAACCGTGCCTTCTTCAGCAGGTCACAAAGATCAGTGCTCGGAGAGCAAGCTCGATCTCAAGCCGAGCGTGGAGCGCCACCATGCGCCGGGCGCGCGCCTCCTCGCGCACTCCATACGAGCCGACCACTTACAAGGTAAAATTGTAAATTGTAACTTTTATATAAGGCAGCTAATAGTTTCAGCAAACTTTTGAACCAACAGAGCACCTTTTATTTTATAATTTAAAACAGAAACAAAGGCTTAACAGTCGTATATTCAGAAAAACGCGTGCCGGACTCGCACATAAAAGGCTCCGTACCACCGTAGGATAACAATATCAAGTTTCCAGTATCGGACTTCCTTTCTTTTTTAAATTTTATGGTATTTTTAGTACTTGTTGTTGTAGCAGCAACAGAAAAACACACTCTGTGAAAATGTCAACTTTCAACGTAGTTATAAAGTCATGAGAGAGGTAAAGCCCACTGACAGACGAAGTCGGAAGTTTAGTTTAGTTTAGTTTAGTTATAGGGTTCCGTTGACACCCTTTGGGTACGGAGCGCCAAAAAAATAGTCGGAGTCACACCCCGCTGTCGCTTTGGTAACATATTTCAAAGAAGGTATTTTTATGTTTGTCTTTCTTCGAAATACCAGTACGAGTAGACGAAATAATGTATTAGCTTATCTAGGTATTTTACGTACTTACGAAGCATCATGTCTTGTCACATACATAAGCATTGTGTCATAAACATATATATTTTTGGTCAAAATTTCATAAAACTTTATTTTTTATTTCATTTTTTGAAAACAGTGACATAAAGCACACAAAAGATTTGCCCATACTCCGTCTAGGCTCTCTCTCTATCTACGTGAATAGTGAAAATGAAATATGCATAAATACATATTTGAGTCAATACAAATTTAAATATTTTTATTCTACTTGACACTTAAAAAGCATTACACTTACTTGTTGAAAGTCAGATTATCATCTATCACCGGCTCCAAATTTAAACCTCTAGCTGAGAAGAGCCGGCGAAACAAACTTAGGGAGGGGGTTATATCGGTTATTAGTTTACTATGTTCACTGAAAAAAGCCTGGAGTGACGGTCTATACTTACTTCCCGGTCTGTACTTACGTCACAGTTTAGTATGGTATTTACTAGCAAACGAGGAAACGTCTTTTATTATCTTTCTTTTATGAACGGACGGACTACACTAGCTCACTTAGTCACACTCCGAAAATAATAATGATTGGCACTTCGATCAATAATATCCTACTATATTATGTTTCTATTTGCATAGTACGGAGTATACAATGAAGTCACTCGTTCGTGATTCTGTTTCTTCAGTACGGCTTTGCTACTTTTGATATCAAGTTCAATGGCTAAAGAATGGCAAAGAGTGTGAATCTCAAAAGTGGCTATGTGGTGTAGTTATTGTTGTTATTATTTGTAAAAAAGAGTTCCATTTTTTTTACAACGGGCCTTTTTTCATCTCTATTGTTTTAACTGCTACAATATATCATAATTATAATGTTTAAAATAAAAAATATATATATAATTGGTGGGAGGCATACATACACTGCAGCCCAAGCTGGCAATAAATCTTACTACACGCCTGATGGTAAGCGGTTACCGCAGCTAATGGATGCTTACAATGCGGTCTCAGGCCGACCCATGAACTAGGAAGAAGTAGAAGGAAAGCTTTAAGGAAAGAATACGCTCTTTTCTTGAAGGTTCAGGTCGTATCGGTTTGCAAAGACCTCCGTAGGAAGTAAATTCCACAGAGTGGTTATGCGAGGAAGAAAATGTCATCTGAATCACGGTATTGTGGATTTCCAGATATCGAGGATAGAATTTAGAGTTTTGTCGCGATGTCCGATGGTGAAATTTCATCGGCGGGATCAATCCAAACAATTACTTTAAAAATTCCACGTCATATATGCTATAGAAGATGCAGAGCGATCCGAAAGCTCTACATTGGATGCGGTCAATTGGAAGTAGCTGGTATTGAGGAGTTCCCGCCCAGAGATGAGAGCGGTGCTCCACGACGTGGGGTCGAATTTGCGCCTTGTACGGCTGTAGGCGACTGAATTATCTTATAATAAAACTTATAAATTCTATTTGCTGCTACCAAGTCGCTGCTCACAAAGATCGTCTTTGATGGATAATATAATATTTCTGAACATTAAAAGTAATTGTGACCACTAAAAATACTAAGTACATCGAGTACGGAAGTAACGTGAGCGATTGTTGTTAGACGCCACACTGATGCCAGCTTAAGCTAACATTTAATATTTGTTCCTGTTACCATTTTAGCATATGATTACCAAAATTACTAGTTGAATTACTCGTGGGACTATTCGTTTTTAACTTTACTGGCTCTCTTACTCTACTGGCTTTTTTGATGATCAATAATTTTGTAATGGTCCACTTTTCTACTATCCTTAAACTCCTAAACCTAATTTATTGCCTAAAATACAGTGATGTCTTTGGCGTTTCAACTGGCAGGCTGTATGTTTTTTTGTAAGTACACGACTGATGTGCGTTTTATTGGCAGGCGGCATACACCAGCAGCACAGTGCTCACATGTCCACTGTCCCCGTCAGCATGTCGTCCTCGGCGTCGGACAGCGACAAGCCCGCCAAGCAGAAGAGGCATAGGACTAGGTACAGAACAATTGTATTTGTCAATATTTTAATACTATAATTGCCTAACAGTTTTACATGCTCAGTTTTACAACTACTTTCTTTTATTTTTATAAAATAAATAAAATAGCAGTAACAACAGTTTTTTAATGATGCACCACCAATAATGTAGTTATTTAAATAAACGTCTCAGAACGACCGTTGTGGTGTGCTGGTAGCGAGCCTGCTTTGACCCTAGACGGTTGCGGGTTCGATTCGCACTCGGAGCAGATGTTTGTTATAAATAGCTGTTGCGGTCTGCGTGTTTGTCTCCCTACCGTGCTTCGGAAACCACGTTAAGCTATATATAATGATGTTAAATAAGATGAATGTAATAATTAATACTAATCAATTATTTGTTACGAAGGTTTACGCCGGCGCAACTGAACGAGCTGGAGCGATGCTTCACGAAGACGCACTATCCAGACATCTTCATGAGAGAGGAAATTGCGATGCGCATAGGACTAACCGAGAGCAGAGTGCAGGTGAGTCATACATGTTTATATACATCTATATTATTCAAGCTTTAAATACAGGCACCTGCGGTGGGATTGGAAAAGTTATATACGATATACATAGTGCATAAGTAATATTTTATCCATTAATACAATAAAGAATAAATCCAAAAAGAAAAATCTATTTTAATAGACTACATGCATAAGAAAAATATATTTAACGACCAATCGGTCAGCCATTTAAAAAATATTAACCGTTGTTTTTGACATCCGCCGAAGATTATACTGAACAATACAAAAAAAAAACATATAAAAAATAAAACAGCGGTCCAAATGCTTCACCTTGCGTGACTCCCACTTCGCACGCTCCGTACAAAACTTGCACTATATTGATACATTTCACGAGGCCTTCTACCTGGATCAACCTTCGTGTTACGTATCCATAAATATAAATATACAAATATACTTTACGTCTTCATGTGTGTTTCAACGTAAAATATGGGAGGTCGATGAAGTCAAACGCCTTTGATCATTCAGTAATGTATTACATTAGGAATGAACATTTATAATTTGTTATATTTGTTATATTGTCGCATAATATATCTTGGAAGTGTAAATAATGTTTTTGAAGAAAAATAATTGAGTAATATTGTTAATATTATCACTAACTTAAATATGTAATATTGGCACCTGGTTAATATAACTTTCACAGTTTCCCAAATAATTATCGATAACAAAGGATATAATGATATTAATAACAAAATCAGACAGAAGACATAAATGACGTTAACGAGCTGTACTCACAAAGCTGTGAACGTTGTAGTGATTGTGAATTGTCGAATCCAATGAAGAGCTCAGTAATCTGCTAATGGTGACTTTGTAGAAGCATTTAGTTTCAAGATAAACTATGCTTTGCGTTAGGAATTAGTCTTAATTTGTGTCGTACGTTCACTAATATTTGTATTTCGTTAACATACGATACACACGGATCAAATAGACATCGAACCGCGTTGACTGACTTCTAAAATATCAATAAAAATAAAAATATTGCGGTTTTTTTTCTCTAGTACGATATAATTATTATTATATTTTGGATTATTCTAAAGTGGATAAATGACTACGTCAGGCATGTGGCATTGTTTTGCTACTTCAAAATTTATCAAATCAAATTATTCGACGACGTTGTGGCGCAGCGGTAGCGAACCTGCCTTAAACGCCACAGGTCGCGGGTTCGATTCCCGCTCGGAGCATAATATGTTTGTATTGACCATGCAAGCATATTTTCCGGTCTGGGTGTATTTGTCCTTGTCATTGTGTATGTTTCCGGACCCCGACACAGGATATCAATATCCTAATGGGGGCCGTTGAGTGTGTAGCGCTTATTTATTTATTTATTTATATCAATTATGTGACGAGGAATATTTCTTAAGTGAACTTTTAAGGCGGTGATTCTAAAATAATTGGACAAGAATTAAGGGGAAAACTTCAAGGACGTTTCTCAGCACTAGGCACTTTTCTTTATATGAGAGTGAAGAAAAATATAATGTAAAGTAAAGATGAAAGATGTACCATACCTATCTATTTAAAAAGTTTTATTTCCTTCACGTGCTGTGCTGTACAGTGCAGTGCTGCACTTCTTTTTAAACAATCATTGATAATATTTATAGCTTAGGTGATCACGATAACATATCACATAATCATAAAATTAAAGTTTAGCTTCATTCGATATCCTTTAACGCAGTATGTCACTTTATAAGACTATTTGTAATCCGTGAAAGTTACCAGCGCATTTTTAAAACGCGTTAACTATCGAAGCTTGTTGACCGATTATTGTGATATTGATCCTACGCCTCGTTGTTGGTATTCGACGGTGATGATAAATAAACGAGGGATTACGTTACGTTGTAAAACTTTACCATTTGTTAATTACCTTTTACTAACATTTTCAATACTATTCATTATTTTTAAGGGGTATTTTAGCAGCACTTTTGGTCTGGACCTTTTTATTGATATTTTGGTTTAAAATTTAAATTTATGAACTCAGTAACTCGAAAAAGTACATTTATTAATTTTTATCGAGTTTTGAGGTCGAGTCGTTAAATTGAACATTTAAAAATCTAAAACAATAAGCGACGTACAGTTTACTATAAATATATATTATATTTCAAAAACTCATATCATTAAAATTTTCAGGCTTATAAAAGTCACAATTTTGAACCGCAGACAAATCTGTTGTATCTTTTCGAAATATTTTAGTATTTTAAAGTCACTTACTCTCGTGATCTGGTGTGAAGAAGTGGTTTCTTTGTGTGATATGAATTCTAAGAAATTTGTCCATCAGTCGTTTTAAGCTTTTCCCATGTTTAGACGATATTTGCTGAGGCCGGCGGCGTATTTAGTTAATGCGGAGCAAATAATGTGGAATTGATGTTTGCAAATAAGCAGCCGTGGCTTACAAAATGGTGGAAAATAAATAGTGTGCAGTTGGTGTCTTGGAGAGTGTTGGAGAGAAATCGTGGTTAATATTCGAAGCTACATATATACTCAACAATTTTGTTGTGTTAAGAGTTAAATTTCGAAATAAACCTAATAAATGATATAATCAAATATAAAATCAATAAAAATGATAACGACAATTTCATATAAAATAATAAAAAATACGGCAGGCAAATTTTTAATGCTCTCACCCCTAATTTATTTGACTTTAAATTATACCTGCGGATAATTTTGGCTATGTCCGTAAGCAATTAGTATTAAACGAACATAATTATAGTGTTCGTATGCAAAGAATAAGTGTTTTTTGATTAAAGTAAAATGAATCCTAACATCGCTTTTCAATCAATCCATTATACACAAGAAACCTTCGTTGAACGCCACACAGAGCGAAACGGAGCTCGGAGGTACAATAAGAATTCCATTCACACTATAGGAAATAATTAAAACCCGTGAAACAGTAGCCATTGTCTATTACCTCGTGCTTCCAAATCTCGCCACACAAGCTCACCATCATACATGAGATTTTAATACTGCCCATCCACTTAATATAGCATTACATCACGCTATAACAAACTATAAAATCCCATGCTATGCTTTTTATTATACGAACGCCAGCAAATGACGCAAGTTCAGAAGTATATAACAAAGCAAATGTAATGATATAAGAAATGTATTGATTGAGCGCGATATAGCGCTATGTTTAAGTGATTACTGGGACTAATATCATCGACTACTTCGCGACAAACTGTGAGATTCTTGTAAAGTTTTTATTATTTATTTTTATAGTGCGAGCTTTTGTGGCTACTTTTTTAAGGACTGAGGTGTAATATGGATTGATGTTTGCCAAGCTGCATTTTTTTTTAATCTAGGTAACTTCAAAATATTATCCAAGATTGGAAGGAATTTTATTTTTGCTTGAAACAAGATTTAATACGGTCTTAAATAATAAATTAAATAAGGTAATTCATTATTTTAGTGCTAGCTTAAGTCTCACTATGACTATGGCATTTAATATCTTAATATTAAAAATGAACTGAAATTTGAATCACTTTATGTGAAGATTAAGAAAAAATAGAAAAGTTTTGTATCGATAAAGCTGTAGTTATTTTTTATTTGTTGTAGATGTTTTAGCGGAGTTATAAAAATATAATGCGGAGTGATCCTTTTATTATAGGCGCGGTGTGAGATACCGGGCTCGGGGCTATTCGCACTTTGTGATATTGACTTTTATACTGTGCATTTAATATAGCATTCATCTTGAATGGTTATTAATAATAAAATTTCCTACAAATCTTAAATTTGATGTATATCCGAGCTGTAGAGTATGGTTCTACGCATCTGCTCTTCCACTCATTTCATCAACGTCTTTTTCGGGCATCCTTTCTCCACATAAACTAAAAATTACATTATAGTCAAAAAAGTCAATAAGAAAATAATACTATAAACTGTATCTACCTCGAAAACTCATTACATATTCATTATAAATTCACAAGTTGTACGCTCGCCGCGAATATAAAATAAATAAAAAATGTCGCCCCCCGCCCGAGCGTGATACTCACTTTGTTTACCAAATCCTTTCATTATTAAAAAGATATACGGCGATAGTGTTGTCGATATCGACATCGATATACACTCATTTATAATGACTGCGAGTCCGTCGACGGGACGCGGTTACACGGAAAATGTTTCTGCGTCATTAATTATTACATTATTCCGACTTTTTTAAGCTTTACGACGATTATAAAAACTGTTATTTTATTTTTCTACATTTGCTATGTTAAACGTTTTATTTTCAAGCAGAGTGTCATGTGCATCCTATTTTCATTCATTCATTCATTAAATTTTTGTAGGATAATCAATTTCAACTAAAAATTGTAGTGGCACGAAATTTAAACAAAAAAAAAAATTATAAATAATGCTCTGTTCCCTATGAGCAGATCCTCTGTTCCCGTTCCTATTGATTTTGTTTTAAAACTTTATAATAAAAAAAAAACAATAATATGTATATTCAAACCAAATTACTTAATAAGCACTTCTATATATTCTATAAATAGACTATAAATAGTAAAATGGAATCTATATTTCTCTAATCCGTTGTTATGTTTTAGTTAATTAGCCAAGCAAATAATTCACTTATACATTAAACATAACGTAAATATTATATATAACGTGTATACATAATATCGAGTCTCACACAACCCGCGGCATTAGGGAGCATTAGCGCTCCCCGGGCGCCGCATTAAGATTTATTAGCGCAATAATTTACGCTGCGGTCAACGTGCCTTATGTTTACTTATAATACTACTGTTACGTTAAACATTATAAAATGTGCGTTTTAGATGGTGTTGTGTGTCCGATCGACCGTTACGGCTGGTGGGTGAGCCTGCTTTGAACCTCGACGGTCGCGGATATTCCCGCTCGGAGCAGATGTTTGTTATAAATATCTTTGCCTATCTGGGCGTTTGTTCTTCTGAGCCTCCCCACTGAGTCTTGGAGAACACGTTAAGCTGTCGGTCCCGCTTGTTATCAAAACATCTGATAATAATTTTGAACTCTTGATAGGTAGTTTGCTGTTATCCAATGAGTTCCTTTTTTGCGCTTTGGATCAGATGGTAATCGCTCTGAGTAAGAACTAGCAACTTCCAAATCAGGATAAGGGTATAAGCAGACCCTGAGTAAATACCGGGAATAATGCTAGGAAGAAGAAGGAGCCTTGTGTGACCTTTAATATTTGGTTTAGCATAAATGGGGTAGTCGGTGAAATTTTTAATAGATAAGCTTGAGTTCATTAGTTATACACGCGCAGTGCTCTAGTTGAGGTGGAAATATAAATATTTCAGCCCTTTTAACGTGAATCAGACGGTATGTATCATAAACAGAATCAAGCCGACACCTGCGACCACACCCCGCTATTGATTGCCAGGTGAAATATAGTTATAATGAACGCGTGCGTAGCACCAATCGCTTTTGTATTGTTATATTGTAAAGTGATTTAAAAGATTTAAGTATAAAGACAGCAGCCACGACAATGACTGTATATTCAAATAACATAGTAAAAACGTGGAATACAGGCAGTATATAACTACTTATATTTGTATTTCGGAATAAGATTTTCGAACTTGTTAGAAATAAAAGTTTAGATCAATCTATTTATAATAATAATTATACTAATAGTTTTTATTAGGAGCAACAATGACTCAATTTGTTAGTAATGCAGACTTATTGTTATCGAACTGGATTAAATTAAATTCAAAAACGTACAAATTATTATTATATTAATATCACGCAATTCATTACTGCGCTCCTCCATTAGAAACAGCGCAGCAATGACCTACGTGAGAGCAGTCCATCCTGCTTGCAATCATTTCAAGAATGCTGTTGGTGCTGCCACGCAGTCTTCGCACCAGGGATCCACACCTCTTCCGCATTATAGCATAAAAGCAATCAACACGTGCGGTGGCGAACATCCCTGATGCGCTTCAAAAACCGGAGAGCCCCAAGCCCCCCTGCCTCACCCCGCACTCCAACCCGTACGAACGTGAGAAGACGCTAGCCCATCGCACGTTGTTGACCTGGTTTCCATACCAATACTTAAAAATATCGGCTAGTTCCTGCGGTACGTTTAATTCTCTGAGCTTTCTCCATAAGATGTCATATGAAACCAGGTCGAACGCTTTCGACAGGTCCAAATAGCAGGCATAAATTGAAGTTTTACGCTTAGCATAATATGTGACAGCATGCTTAAGAGCCAGCACATATTGCTAAATTGGCGAATAGACTTAGCTCGGCAGCATTCGCGGTAAGAAAAATTCGCCAATTAACAGATGTAGAAACAGCCAAACTAGTTTATTTTAGTTACTTCCATAGCATTATGTCATATGGAATTTTACTTTGGGGTAACGCGGCTGATGTAAATACTATTTTTGTGCTGCAAAAGAGAGCTATTCGTGCAATTTATAATCTTGGTTGTAAAGATTCCTTAAAAGAGAAATTTAAAGAAATTAATATATTGACTGTTGCTTCTCAATACATTTTTGAAAATGTTATGTATGTACATAAGAACATTAATGAATTTACTAAATGTAGTGATAATCATAACATCAACACTAGGAACAAACATAAATTAACAATACCAGTTACTAGACTGCATAAAATTAGTAACGCTTTTAGAAGTAACTGTATACGGTTTTACAATAGGATCCCAGAAAGCGTTCAGAAACTTTCTATAAATAAATTTAAAAAAAGGTCAAAGAACGTTTGTGTGGTAAAGGCTATTATAAAATTGGTGAATACCTTGAGGACACCACGCCTTGGGAATGAGACAATCACTCCAGGCTTTTCAGTGATTATAATATGTAAACTAATATCAGTTTTAAAAATACATATAAAAAAGATAAAACCCCTGAGTTTGTTTTGCCGGTTCTTCTCAGGTGGAGCCGGTGGTAGAATCTGACTTTCAACAAATAAGTGTAGTGCTTTTTATGTTGAATAAAAATATTTGATTTGATTTGATTTGACAGCAATTTCTGTAGACAATCCCGGTCGAAATCCAAATTGATTGTCATGTGGTCTAATGAATTTATTTAATTGCCTATTAAGCATGCTATCAAATACCTTTGATAAGATCGTAGCCGTAGTATATTGGTCTATAGTTGGCTTTATCAGCCAAATCACCTGTTTTGTTTTTCACAATAGGCACTACTATAGTACGCATCATGTCGCTTGGCATAAAACTATGACTCATACAGTGGTTGTATAAGATAAAAAGAGCCCGTGGTAAGTGTGGCCCAGCATATTGTAGATGCTCAATACTGAGGCCGTCGTGACCCGGAGATTTACCTCTTGTCATATGCTTAATAATCTGTGCAACTTCTTCATAACTAAAATGTATCTCCTTACTGGTCTCAATATTAAGCATATTTGATCCAATTAACGGTCGATGTGGTTGCACAGAACCGGCACAAGCTCCAGCGGTTGCGTAGCCAAATGCCAAAAACGGAACCCGTATGTTCGTCTGTTCGTATGTCACAGTCATTTGACTTTATACAATATTTGGTAAATAGGTGTATTCTATGAATCGCTACAGGGTTTTGTAGTTAAATAGTGAAATATTTAAAAATTAACGGTAGCAGTCCATACAGGTAACTGGTACTTTTCAGCGTACGGCGTTTAAAACCTATTCAAGGGTTTATAAAAATAATAAAGGGGTTGCATTCTGACTTTTTGATTAAGACAGTAGTTGTTGAGATATAAGCTCCTAAGGTCATAAAAATCAAATTTTGAACTATGGGATTTAAAATTCTGGAAAAATTTGAGTTAGTAAAAAAGCTTTCAACGATAATTATTATGAAGAAGATACGTTGAGAAATTACATATTTATATTTTTTTATACCATAACTTTTTTTTCATATTATTTTTAATAATTACTATGAAATTACAAATTTTGCTTTTGGACACATATACGGTTTCTACGCATTTTCTGCAATCATAGTGGCATACGTGGTTCATTATGTTTTAATAAATTTGAATTTATTTTCGCTAGATTCTAACTATTTAACATTAAAAACGAATATCCCATACAAACATAGCATTAAGTTATCGCCCATACAGGCGGCAATGTTAATAAAAAACAGATTTCCTTCTGCGAAATACCCCATAAACACTTTTCTCAATAAGTCCACGACACAGAGCAACATATCCTCCCGAAAGGTCATGGGATTGATGAGATAAGAAAGTAATTTAAATCTTTTACTAGACTTTTAATGAGACAAAATGAGCAGAATGTGCCGTTCATTAAATGATTAGATCGAAGCTTATACAAAGCGCATTTTAACTGAGCAAACTTTTACAGTATCGTTTTAATTCATTATAAAAAAAACAGCAAATTTTATTTATATTTTTTTTATAAAAGTATTTACAATCGTTAATACTTATATTAAAAGAAGTACATAAAATTCTTTTAAAAATGTAAGATCTTGCCGTCTGTGCCACTTCTTTTATGTTTCAAATTCTGTGTGAGCACGAAATATTCAACCCCCAGGCTTAGGCTTGATTTAGCATTATACTCAGCAATTTGCAATAAAGTCGTATTGCGGATCAGAGTTAATTTCGCGCCAGGGAGGGTCAGTTCGATTCCCAGGTGAGGCGGTGACCGTTCTTGCTTCCATTTGTGGTGATTTCGTTGGGCGATGGGATCATTTGTTAATGTTACTTTTGATTTATTTTGTTATATATATTTACTTAATATACGTTTTTTATGTGTTGCCTTATGTTTTGTAATGATAAACTTCTTTAATAAAATTCAAAAGGCAGAAAGTCTTAATTTTTGTAGGTCTGTTTTTAGTTAGTTCTCGTTTATATTTAGTGTAATATATACTACATTTTAAAAGAAGCATGGGAATCGGGCCCTTTTAGTGACTAACATTGTATTACACTGTTCTGTATTTATTTTGAGTTTTTATTATTATTAAAGAAAGCAGGTAATTATTTTGTACGCCCAACTGGAAACAAATGTCTGTATGCTTTACTAAAGCATTTATTTAGACCGGCTTCACTTCAACGCTGCATTGCCTTTTGAGAGGACAGGGAGATGGAAGAAAAACTAATCTAGCCTTACAATAGTCGCATATGATGTTAACATCGGACCTCTTACATTGCCAATATGCAACAGTAACATTATATGTTACTAACACGGCTCGTGCTCATTGGTCAAATCATATTGCGCGCACTTTCCCGTCTTCAAATTACGCGCTTTCGTCCCTTTTCACGAAATCACTCCCATAGATCGCAGTAAAGCGAGAGGAAAGATAATATATTCACACATCAAAAAAGAGGAGAGGAGGTATTTGAATCGTAAGTGTAAGGTTAGGTGTAAGGTTTGAGTTTGAGGTTTGCTACTTACAACGATTTTCTGCGTGACGGTAGTGCTTTCCCAATCGATATAACAGATTCGTTGCAAGCAGGGCTGTCTATAATTTCTAAATTAATAAACATCATATCAACGACCTTAGATTATGACTTGAGTTATGTTTCACCGGAGGCCGACGGAACTTTAGTATTCTAGTTTCAATTATGAAAATCAATAAGGTCACAGTCTAAATGTACAACATCCAATATGGATCGAGTTATTAATATATCATATACAATAGTTATAGTAATAGTAATAGTTCTTGTAAACTTCATCCGTATGGTAGTTTTATGAAGAAATATTATCAATTGCTCCTTTATAACGATATTTTAGAGAGGTATCTTAAAAAAAATGGACGTAATAATTTTTCGCGTTTCAGAAATTCGCATAAAACACCAGATTAATTTGAGATATTTTCTAATTTTACTATAATATACTATTGCTATTTACAGTTACGAACAATCAAAGTGAGACTTGTGATTAGTACAGAAATATTGGTCTTAATATTAACTGTCACTGTTGGGGTTGTCATTCCATTTGACCTTAATTCATATTATGTTTTGTCATCCATATTTTTAAAAAAATTTGCAATAGACACGTGGGTGTTTTAAATACATTCTTTGATCGATTAATACCAAAACAGCAGCAGGTAGTAGTAGTAGAGCCTCGCTCCTCGCAGCACAAATGGGCCGGTTCGACCGCGAAAGTACTCTCCAGTAAATTGGCCTCAAATAACAGAGCACGGTTGAGTTTTGTGCGATGTATGCTTGTTTGCCAAACGTCATGACAATAAAAAGGAACTTTTTCTTTAAAAATTCTGTTAAACTGTAACCATCAAAAAATACTCAGCACAATTAGTGTAAGTGTATACTTAATGACGTTAAATAAGTCTACACTTAGAAAAACAGAGAGCTATTCTGATTGGATGACATCGCAAAACTTATACAATTTATTCATATTAACTCTAATCATCGCATTAAGCTTTACAAAAACTTTAGAAGTTTTCATGGAGTTGAATAAAGGCTTGCTGTATCCCCCATAAATAAGGAAGAACTACTCACAGAATGTTGACGTTATTTAGCGATATTCATACTATTGCAAATTATTTAATGGGTAAAACTACTGCAGACAGAGGGGGTGGGCACTGTCGTTTCCTCCCCAATGAACTCCTCCCTGGTCATTTCACTTTTACATCCTAGTATTACTTCTTTCAGAAGGCTATATTATTTGGGAGCGCGGCGATAATAGTATATGAGTCTCATAGCGATATTGTTTGCACTGCGTCTGAGTCTGAGTTGAGACGACCAACCGACGACCGTTAGCTAACTTCACGTCATACTTGACAGCTATATAATGGCAGCTGTTCCAGGAGCGTGTCATACACGTCCTTGCCTACGTTTAGTTCTGTACTAATTAGACATAAGTAGTATGATCTCTTCATCCACTAAAAATAATAACAGTTCTTGATACACACTGCAAAGGTCAGGAGTACACTCCCGATCCCCGTCTGCAGTGTGGGTACCTTAGTGTATAAGCATTTTCTACACAAGCGCGCTCCAGCTTACGCTGTATCATCACTTTGCAGCATAAAATGCTGCTTTTACAACACTTCTCCCTGTTTTGTTATTCACTCGTGTGACTGGTAACTAGTTGATATAACTGATGCTCCATAACCACAGCAACAGCTCACTATCAGCTGATCAACAACGCGTCACACGTTTTTAAGTAATTAAAAACTAAAATCACGATATTAACACAACCACAAATAAACAACATATAAAATCTAATTGAGCGTCTAATCCGGTAATAACAATAGCCACAATGCAGTGATGTTACAGATTTAAAAGTCAATATTCTGCGAGGGGTCCGAATAATTAGAGGGAGAGCCCCCGGGGCCCGGCGCCGCGCGAGGGCGACGGGAGCTGTGTCTATTCTTTGTGCATGATAATGAATAAATTGTAACGTTATTAACTTCCATCTATTTAACACGTCAAATGCAATGGACTATAGTATTGCCTAGTTTAAAAAGGCATTACTTGAATGCACAAATAAAGTATTAATTTAAATATTATAGGTTACATGACTACAAATGAATAAAATTACAGTCTGTTTGTAATGTCAAAATAACATTATTTTGAATTCATATGATATGCATATACGTTACTTATAACATAAAACAGCAGTTTTTAGAATTTTTGTCGGTAAGATTTGCAGCTCCTCCCACGGTTGGGTAAATTAATAAAATATATATATATTTTATTAATTTATAAAGAATATTAGCAAGGCTTTTTGAAGTCATTACTAATATTTCTATTGCATCTCCAAATAAGCTCGAAGCTTGCGCTAGGAGTGGCTACGACAATAGCCCAAGTGGGTAAGGATCGAACCCTCGACTTTCGCGTTAACGGAGTGAAGTCGGCTCTTCTGCCGTTGAGCTATTGAGACTTAAAATCATAAGACCCATACTCCCTTATACAGCATTGTTTTGCTTAGTAGTGCTATGTGTAACAGTTGCATATGTAGAACAGTGTGGTCAATATAGGATTTATTGCCAGGAATGGTACTTTTGCACAAATAGCTTTTATAAAACCTAATAAACAGTAGTAAAATATCAGATCGTTACGTCCTGTGGTGTGTGAATTTTGAGATCAAGAGTTAAAAGTGGTTCCTATGTGTAACCAGCTAAAGATGAACCTATAACGTTACCTTAAAACTCATTTAATGTGATTGATTCTTCTTAAATTGACATTCATAATTACGTTTATCTGAAACATACGAGTATATAACGAAATGAAAACTTTGCCCATGTCCCTATCTCTCTTTTGGAATCTAAACTTATCAGAGTGCTAGGCTTTTGGCAAAATTATTTCCTCGCATATTTTAGCTTAACCGTTTGATGAAGGAAATATTTTTATGAAAACAATATTGAAATAAAATTGCACAACCAGATCGCTAGTGAAGGAAACGAAGGACAGTCTCAACTAAATAACAATATTCAACATTTTCCTAAAATATTTTATTCGTCTGTTTATTGCCATAACATGTTCTAGTAGACGAGGCGCATCGCGGCGCAGATGCATCACTCGCTCTCATGGGATTGTTAAGTATTTTTGCGTGTAAACGTCACAGCGAGGAAAAACACAAACAGTGCTAGTTAGTGGCGTTATAATGGATACTGGTTAAATATACATTATGTATGAAGATAGATCCTAATAAATTTATATTTAAGATCCTTCATAATGTCCTATTTTATGTTAAATGAGCGTTAGACAGAAATATTTCACATCTACAATTAAAGAAATTAGTTTTTTTTTATTACAAGTTGGCAAACAAGCATACGGCCCACCTGATGGCAAGCGGTTGCCGTAGCCTACGAGCGCTTGCAGCACTATTATAAAGTGCCACTCACGCGTTGCCAACCTCGAGATATTGGTTCTTAAATCTCCTCTGCCCAGTAATTTCCCTAGCGTACAGTGCCCTTCAAACCGGAACACAGTAATGCCTAAGCACTACTATTTGGCGGTACCTACCTAGCCGGCCTCTTGCAACAAAAGACCTACCTAGTGTGACTGATTGCACTGGTGGAATAATCTCTGCTATGACAGAGGTTATCCCAACAGCGAGCGATGGGGTCGTCACATCGACGTAGTCTAGTACTACTACCGGCTTACAGAGTTGATTTTGTCGGGAAGAGCCGCTTCGATATAAAAAATATGTGCTTTTAATTACAAAAGAAAATCACGAATAACATCCAGGAATTCATAATTCTGAAAAGCTTTTATCTCATAATATATATTTTTTTATTAATAAAATGATAAGCTCACGACCCCCGTCGAGGTTTTTATTTAGCATTTATGAAACAATTTTGACTACATTTGATTACCAGAAATAAAAAAATACCTCTACCTCTTATATGTATAAGAGTTAATAACTCGCGTTCACTGATACCATTGTTTTGAGTACATTTGGCCGTACAACTGAGGCGGTTTATGTTAGCTACTTGTTTTTGTTAAATATGAGTCAAATGATATGAATAATTCTGAAACAAAGCTACAAACCACTCGACAAACGATCATAACGTTAGGAACGCTCGGCAAGTACGATCAATACCATCACAAATGCACAAGCAAAATGTGTAAAATAAATTATGGAACCTTATCGACAAAATATTAGCTATTTATTTGTGGTATACATAATATATGAGTAACGGTGTTGACACGAACGCAAGGTTTGCGTACTTGCTTCTACTTGCTCAATTCTGGATCGCGCTATCGAAACGTTCACTGCCATTAACAATATATTGAGTAGAAGAGCCGTGTTCCTCCCAGCATAAATGGCCGGTTTGACCGGGGACGTACTGTCCTCTCACAGTCACCGTATCAGTATTGTTGCGTTAGAGCGCTGGAGGCCCAATCTCCCACTTCCTCTGTTTCTTTACCTCATATTCCTTCGTTTGGCAACGCGCATGTGATATTTCAAGTATCGCAAGCGCTCATAGGATGCGGTAACGGCTTACCATCAGGCGGACCGTATGCTTGTTTCGCAACCGTCATGACATCCTGATAGATAGATATATCCAATGTTAACCATGAGGCCCACCAGACAATATCACCCGCTTGATCGGAGGATCTCTTTGTGTTGGACAGACATCAAACATCGTTCCTCCAAAACTTGATCATTAATCTGCGTCTAGAGTCGATTTGCTAAGATTATTTTAGACGCCCTAAAATTCCGGTTTCCACTTTAAATTTAATATTCTTTTGTGAAAGATTTAATATAAATTCCGAGAGAGAATTTCCACGAGACAAAGACTTTCATTGCATTCAATTTGATGACAACTTTGATCCCGGATCGCGAAGTTACAGAAACGGGGGAATTATATCCCGGCTCAGGTCTCCGGGAATTAATATAATTGTTGAAGGGTTATGAAAGAAACATGGCAGGATCATAATAGAATATAGCTTCTGCACGCAGCGTTGCTTGTTCAATATCTTTTTTATATTAAAGAAGATGGTTTTTCTGAAAGTATGCATCGTGTTAGCCCTAGGCCTCGAGAGCGTAGCCAAGCTTGTCTGACTTATGGCAGTCAGGGATACTTACCACGTCAATATACTGAAGAACATTGCCCAAACCGAAAATAAACATACTCTACTACAGCTAGGCAATACTTGGCAAGATAACAAATACGTAATAATTGTACGAAAGACATGTTTTAAGATTCATTTTTTAAATGATTTAATAAAGCAGTAGGTACTCAGTTCCGCTGATTCCTTTAGTATAAATGGACACAAATAAGCAATGCCATGTCAACCCACAAAATTGAAAAAACTGAGTTACATATGCAGAAGTGTTGGTAAATGACAGAAGAACATTTGTCTTTAATATTTATAGGGTTTTAAGCTTTAAAACTTCCAATATAGCCATTTTATATTATACTCACACCTTGCGAACGTGCTTCCATGTATGGTTGTGCTGATCCGATCCAAGAATATAGATATTTACGACACAAAAATTTACTTTTGCTTTCATAATATTAATACTCGTAACCATTTTGAAATAACAAATATACAATTTTACAAAAGCTACAAAATAATTAAAAACCTTATTGCCTGCTTTAATTAAAATTCGTTATATTCGAATAATTTATTATTATTTATTAGAGTGAGTTAATTAAGAACGCTTCGTTAAGTTAAAAATGGTTTAATTAGATTCAAAGTGGTGTTTTAACAATTATATTATTTTGATGCTAACCTACCCATTTTTGGCGTCGTGGCTTCTCCACATTTCACTAAATGCATCGCCGCCTGTCCGAGAAGACACAAAATGCATATATTATTTATTTAAAAAAGTGTAATAAACTTTATAATAAACAAATTGGTCGCTTGGGCTCAATGTTACTCAAATTAATATTTACTTTAGGCACAGTGCGGAACGAGACAATTACTCTAACTAAATATATCCTTCGTAGCTTTTCGTGGCATAATGCTGCTTACTATAGATATAATAAATTTTAGGCAGAGCGATTATCTTAGCTTGAGACCCTTAAAAAAGTTGTATAAATATTGAAAGATTAATATCAGTAATAATCATCGATAGAGATAGCCGTACTTTCTAACGCTACCTTTAACGCCAGTACAAAATACCAGCTTTAGCTAGAATCGAACGAACTTATCTAACTAGTAATATTAATTAATTAATTGCAAATGTGTTGCCAGGAAGTATGTATACGAAAGGTGCGTAGCGTAGGTCTTCAGCGGAGCGGAAACTACGGGAGGGGTGACGGTAGGGATGTTGTTAGTCGACTCGATTGTACTCGTTTGTCGATTGATTTTCTTTCAGCCTGTATTTTTGTAAGATATTCTTTTTACATTAAATGGAAATTTTTTTTTACCCAATTGAAAAATGAAGTTTTCAATTCTTGACTGCTTTCTCCAACCGTCATCTATATAGGCACATTTCAAAGGAGTACAGTTCAAAAGAGTTCTGATGAGCTCGGGAGAACACAGCCACAACGAACTTAACGATAAGTAGTCACATTTTTTTAATAAATATACCGCCGATTGTTCGATTCAGTTTTTTGGTGATTATTTCAGAAATAACTAAAACTGGTAATTTTTAAAATAAATAAATAAACGCTACACACTCAACGGGGGCCGTTGAGTGTGTAGCGTTTTATCCTGTGTCGGGGATCTGGAAACATTCACAATGACAAGGATAAATATACCCAGTTTTTTAACCTCTTAATATATTTACGTAATAGCAGAGAATACTTACGTCATATAAATCTTGAAAATATGTACCTCAACGAGTAGTATTTCACTTGTATATAAATTCAATAAAATATAGATCAAAGCTAAATTTATAATATCTATGAAAATATAAAATGTGACATCACTAAGCCCTTCGGGGCGTGTACGCTTGCGCGTTTATGTATCGAGCGATTCGCTTCCTGGTATATAGTCCTTATGTACATGTAGTTGTATGTTAGTACATATTGTGTATGTGTGCCTTCAGAAGTGGAATTGTTCTTCCTATTGGAATATTGGGTTTTATTGAAATTCTAAATTGTCTGATTTTATTGTTTTATTATAAGAAAACAAGAATTAAGTAGTTAATATTTTACAATACAATAATACTGGTAAGGAACTATTAAATTATTGCAGATTGACTGTGTTTTCATTGTTTTATAAATATTTTATATATTATTATAGTTGAAAGTGTTATAGCAGAGTACAATTTAGAAAATTGTTCGGCCTACTCTCAACAATTCAGGTATTGCAGCGGTTCAGTGAATATTAATGTAAATTTAATTTAAATTAAAAACATACAATTAAACAAAGATATATGACACCCTGAGTTTGTTTCGTAAGTTCTTCTAAGGTAGAGTTTTAATTTTGTAGCCGGCGGTAAAATCTGACTTTTGATAAATAAGTTTAACACTTTATACGTCGAGTAAAATATATCATTTTCAATTGTACTATTCGATATCGCACCGGTATAAAAAATACTTTTTAGTGTTTCGTACATATATAGGGGGCTGACGGAGCCCTCCAAAGCTTGCGCAGTTCGTCCGTCCGTCTCACTGTCAGCGTTGAAATTTTCACAGAATGTCTATTTCTGCTACCGCTACAATAGGTACTAACTACCAAAATTAAATACAATTTAATTATAAAGGGACAATTTGATATAATAATTTTATAAGTAAAAACTGTAGTAGTGAATCGTTGGTGGCTATGGTAGGTATTTTGGAAAAACCTTTGTTACAACCAGCAGCTTTTCATTTCTATATTAAAATTAAAACATATTTTTAAATATTAATTTTTTTAATTTTAAATTACAAGAAACCTATACAAGGAACTTGATATTTTTGACGTTTTTTCTTATAATTGTTGACTGTGGTATTGAACCCTTTATGTGCGAGTCCGCACGCACATGGCCGGTTTTTAATTGCAATTCTGAAAATGTTTGTGCTAATTAGCCTTGATGCAGCGTCCTGTGGCGCTGGCAGAGATGGCTGTCACAACTCCAATCATAATAATATAATTATTGTTACCGAGAATTCATTCACAAAGTAACCGACGAAGTTAAAAACCGTCACCATTACATTGAATTTACTCCTATAGCTGTATTTTATGTAAGTTAAGTTTTTTTTAAATATTTTGTATAAATGGTAGGATATTATTTCATCTAAACAACTACATTGCAATAATGTTTTAGACAATGTATGTTATTTTCCTTACGGCCAGTTATACTTTTAACATGTATTTGTAGCATGTATATGTACAGACAAGTTGAGGTGAGGTGGCAACAGTTAGCTACCGTGAGGTGCTCGTTTGTCTTACTCATTCGCGCCATATGTAGCTTGGCGTGATTCACAAGCGGTAGCGATAATCAACAAGAGTCAAAACTTACACTAACTGTACATATAGGTAATTAGTCTCTAACAATGATATACCTATTTATTCTAGTATTTAGGAAAGCTATTTTCTGAGTAGTTTGTATAGGTCAAAATGGAACAGTGATCATTGCAAGTATACGATGTCCTGTCTTGGTAATCAGCTGTTGCACTGTCACTGGATTATTAACACCAACGATAGTTCTAAATTCAATATGCAGGTATAGATATATTACTATTTTCAAGTACCTAAAAGTATGTCAATTCATTTTTAATTTTTAAAATAATTTATTATACAAATAATACTTAATTATTGTCAATGACAATCTAAATTGTTTGAGAAATATCTAAGAAATAAATTAACTAAAGCAAAAATAACAATTTATTGAAAGCTTCAATTAAAAAAAATATAATAATGATGGTCGCTACGTCTTATAAATTGGGCTAGAGGTTGGTAGCACGTAGAGGCGAGCACGACGAGCAAACACGGGGCGCGGCGCTAAGGCGACGCTCACGAGCGCTGACGAAAGTGTACGTGTAAATGGAGCGCAACCGAATCGACAATATTACGATTCTAATACCTCTTGGATATTCACTCTGTTTAGAAATCGTATCTTTATATTCCGTTGGACATAATTAAGCTTAAAAAAATCTTTTCAGAAGTTCAATATTTGGAACAGCGTACAAATAAGGTTAGATAGGTTTAAAAAAAATAATAATAAAAATCATTTATTTCAAGTAACAGTGACTCATTTGGTATTTACTGTACAAATAAGGTATAAATTAAAATGAACAATTTAGAATATTAAAAATTTTAAATAAAATAAATAAGGTTTCGTACCCAAATGGCAAAAACGGCCTAAAAGTATAAAAAAACATTAAAGATGGAATTTTAATTACATCGCAGATCAATCAAGAATTTGTATATTCATAATAGGACTGCCGATATATTTATTGTAATTATTATAAGATCAAAGAAATATACAAGAACAAGTAAATAAAAGTTAAGAAACTAAAAACTGCTTTAAGTGTAGGTCGGTAACCAAAAATCTTATTTTTAAAATGCATTTTAGCAATTTGACGTCGTGATTGATGTAATCGTATATTGTTGACTACGGAAACCTAGAAATTTAACAAAACTTATACCTAAAACTAGAAAAGCCTGTGGAGTTTTTTTTATATTTCTTTAAGTTTTGATTTAAAGACAATATATTATTATTTAGGTAAGCTACATTGACAAATGATCCCGGATTAGATCGCAAACATCACGTCATCAGTTATTGATTCCGGCGCCCGGGATAAGCCGGCGCTGCCCCCGGGATCTCACAGTCGTTTAAGGTTTTGTGTGATTAATGACAATATTGAGATAACTAAAGCTTGCTTGTTATTATGATATGATTGAGTGAGTGTTTTAAATATTTAATTTAACAATATTAAAAATCAGTTCATCTTTCGTGTAGATGATTTTCCTTCAACATTATAATTACATATTTCAAATTTATATAAGTCAATTAAATGTTAAAATAAGCCCCTAAAAAGTTGTTTTTTTTTAATTAGAAAGTCCGGACCTCTAGAAACAATAGAATAACTGTGCCATTTCAAAAGTTAGCAAATTAAACGCTCAATGCAAAACGTAAACGTGCAAATGTAAAAATTAAGCTGCATATCACACATGAAGAGATCATTGCCTTTATTCAAATATCTACTTTCACCGATTTAATTATAGCAATAAAGAATTTAGAAGACTTATGAAGCATTTATAGAAACAATGATCGTTATTTTACAATAGCGATCACCGCCACCCATGAACATCTGCAACACCAGAAGGCATGCAGGTGCGTTACCGACCTTTTAGGAAAGAATGCGCTCTACTCTTGTAGGTTTCCAGGTCGGATCGGTTCGGAAAGACCGCCGGTGGAAGTTTATTCCACAAAGTGGTTTTGCGAGGAACAAAATGGCTTCTAAATCGCACTGTTGTGGATTTCCAGACATGGAGGTGATAAGGGTGGAATTTCGAGTTTTGTCGCGATTATTTGGCTAACATTAACTATTACCTTATCTTTTCCATAATAATCGAAGTGTAATATTGATTCGTGCCGAAGCGGAAGTTAAGGCTTTTACCGTCTTTATTACGGTCGGAAAATAGAAAATTCAAAGTGTCGTTAAGTAGATCGTAACGAATCCCGCGACTCAAAAACTTCGACAATTCCACTAAACCATTATGAGTAGAGTTTTATACTTGAACACTTTACAGATACAGACAACGTGACGGTATGTTGTAGATTTTTAATTTGCATTTTGTGTTTTCAAGAGACAAGTTCTATTTTCGGCTGACTATTCTTACACAATACACATGAACTAAATTGTAGAGAAACTTCGGTTTTCTTAAGACATTAAATGAAATCCCATCAAAAACAATACAAGTCTCGCAACTCTAGTTCTTCTTCTATAAGAAGTGGTGAGATCTCATGTATAACTACGCCTGAAACTTGGCGGTTGTACGGCAACTTATTCCACTCATTCAAATGCTTTAGTGTCGTTTATCGTCGGTCTATCTACTTTAGTGTCGTCAGATATCTTTATTCAACGTCAAACGAGTAACATTTATTTGTTGATAATTACATTCTACCACCGGCTTAGTTATTAAATCTGGTAACTGTGAAAAATCAGCGAAACTAACTTAGGATTTTTAATAAACAGTTTGGTATCAAAATCAATTGATTCTTAGTGGTAATATATCTTAGTGGTAACACCTATTATTTATACTTAATACGTGTGACTTCATATCTCGGATTTGTTTGCAAATCACATCTGTTACTGATGTTCTCATCTGGACTAGCTCACGACATGTTCTAGGACAAGCTGACTTTCATAAGAGATTAGAGTAGAAATGCCTATTGATAGCCTATTTAAATAAAACAACGAATTTTAAATTTATTTTATTTTGAAAGGTTTTAGACTGGGGTACACGATTCATTATTCCAACTTAAATAAAGAAATTCTATGCACCTATCTTCATATATACCTCCCCCTAGTAGATTTAAATTACTTATATTAATGCTCTATGGATGAACGTAGGATGTTTCCGCTTTTTTTCTGTACTAAATGTGTGTTAGTAATAAACTGAAAGTAAAATTTAAAAAAGCAGATTAAAAAATTATAGCTTTCATTATATACATATAGTAACAAATATTATTAACATAGTAAAGTACTATTTAAAACACAAATAATTAGCCAAGGCATTACAAAATTTAGAAACAAAAAAAACTACATAAAACAAAAACAAATCAAGAAAAAAAATGCGTAGACAACGAATAAAGCCTCCGTGACAGACCATAAATAATAGAGCTTGCTTGTGACAAGCGCAAAATGAGTATCGCTGTCCCTTTCGTTCATAGCTTCTTTTCGCTCTAACGCGTTGCATTTTTAATGCGATTGTCGTATACACTGTTTTGCTTTTTGGATTTTTTTTTGCTTTAAAATAGTCAGGGATGTTGTTGAAATTTTAATCGCGTAGAATCTAAAATTTGATTTTTTAAAATAAATATGGCTTGCATTTAAAATGTTAGGAAACTGTTGATCTTATGTTATAGTGCGAAATTAGTAACATTAATGCGCTAATCATGTTTGAAAATAGTTATGAAAAAAATACATGAGAGTGCCTTTATGTGTTTTTTTTTTGATAGTACATAAATAATACTATACTATTTAAACTGCTGGGACGGTGGTGTTCAATATCTATTTCTGTCTATGGTTACCGGGGATTAATGGATGGAACGATTTCAATGCATTTTAATATATACAGCATATAAGAACAGGAATCGCATTACTTCTAGATTCTATTGACCACTACGGAAAAATGCTGCTGGTGACATGATAACTTAGAACCGAAAGAAACTTTCTCGAACATTTATTCCGAATTTTGTTTTAATCATAAATAGCCAAATTGTGACGCATAAATATAATATAATTGTAACGCATATGATAAAATAACTCTTAGCCAATTGTGTGTTTCTTGTAGAATTTTTTAAATGTGTGTTTATACTTGCTCTAGTGTACAGCTTCAACGGACAGAGCAATTATGTTGTCTTCAGTAATATAATATAATCATATTTAACACACGAAAATAATTAAATAACCATTGTGTCCAACTAAACTAAATATAACAAAAGAAACATTTTCGATGTTTGGTGCTCTGTTGTAAGAACGCGTATCTGTGTGTCCTTTAGAAGGAAAACGATTGTAAAGATTAGTCTGTAACCGTACAGATAGACAAACAATCTTATTTTTAGTAACTCATTTTGACTACCTGTTTGTAACTCTAAAAAGCTATTAACTCAGTAAAAGTCGCACCACAAATTAATACAAATATTACCCGTAAATAGTTGCTCACAAACCAAGTACAATGTCAATAAAGCGAGCGCCATAAATATCAATGAGCCGCGTCGTGATAACAAATGGTGCGCGATTTGCGATAATCTCCGAGATTCGGGAGTGATTTGAGCGATCTCACCGTGATAAATGATAAATCGTACACGAGGTCAGAGGGGTTATTGCGGTTAGAACCCTTTGATATGAGATACATAGAATAATGATATTGTACTATACAATCTACACTGGTATTTTATTGCACTGTAGCTAGTCAAATTACTGGGAAAAAGAGATTCAAGAACTAATATCCCGAAGTTGGCAACGTGTGAGCGACACCTACAAATGTTGCAAAAACCAAAAATGCACGGTGTTGCAAAAACCGCTCACCATCAGACAGGCAGTATGCTCGATTCATGCTAGCTAACTTAGTTACATAAAAAACAATTAGATGAATACAATTTAGAGCTAAAGGATCATCACAAAAGAATTCTCAATCAAAAAGTGAGGCACTTTTTGTGTATTAATAATTGTTATTCGCACGGGCTAAAGCTAATTTAACATATAAATCATTTTCTTGTTTCCAGGTCTGGTTCCAGAATCGTCGCGCCAAGTGGAAGAAGCGTAAGAAGAGCACCAACGTGTTTAGATCTCCCGGAGCCCTCCTGCCGTCTCATGGTCTACCGCCTTTCGGGGCTGGTGACGTTTGTAGTCCCGGCGTCTTCGCTGATAGGCCCTGGACTATGCCTGCAGGTGAGCGTCTCTTTTAGAAGTATTAGCGTCATAAGCATACAACAGATCAAATATTCAATAATTCGCAAAATAAAACACCATCTTAAAATTATGTGTCAGATATTATAAATATGCATTAATTCTTTGAAAAACTACTTTGCTACTTTACGAGGTGTAAATTGCATTAAAATATTGTATATCCCAGGGCAGTTCACTTTTGGTGCTATAATATTGTATTTCCCATCCATATATAGTTTCCGCGATTAGAATTAGCGATCAATATTCTATCAGAAGTAAAGGATGTGATTCCGTTTAGATTTGAAAATTTTCCAATAATTTTTCTCTATATTTTGTCATAAGTTAAACTACCAAAATTATGTCCTGGAAAAGGCATATATTCTCTTATTCTATGTTTTTCATGTCCAAGCATATAAAATAAATTTATATTTTGATGTCTAAAAACACTATATATAAAATCGTACTAGTGTCAGTCATGTCCCTATAATTGTTTTAATTCCTCAGGTCTCGGCCAGCTATCTCAAGGTGGTGTGTCAATGGGTGGTTTCGGTGCCGGTGGGCTCCCACAGCTCGCGGCGGATCTGAATACTTCATTGCCGATCAGCTCCGTTGCTTCACAGCCATATCAGTCGCATTACCCACTGAATTCGCTCGGTAAGAATTGATAAACAGTGTGATAGGTATATCTATACCTACTTTGTATATATTTAAGAGTGCACTTGTGGTAGTCTTGTTGATAATGATTTTAGTTTTTATTATATATTCACATTTTCTTAGCCAATTATTACTATTTTATTTTCCTATCAAATACGTAACAGTAGAGCTATATTTCTTACATTAGACAACCTTAATCTCTCCCCGGGGAAAAAGTGAATGTGCTTTTTCAGACCGTGCGGAAAATAGGACGGGATAACAAATAGTATAATTTTGATGTGGTTAAAAGTTTTTATTCCTAGCGAGTAGTGTGTATGAGAGTGATAGAACGTTTTAAAGGCGAGTTCACTACTGATGCTGTGTGTGTCTGTATTATCTCAAAGGAGACACAATGATGTCGTACTGCAACAATATCAGCGGCCAGCAGTCCGGGCTGGAGGGCTCGCCCACGCCGCCGCACATGTCGCACTGCGCCAACAACAACGCTTCACCGACCACATCCGGTAAGTTCATTGTAAATTATTATCAATTATAATATAAATAGATTAATAAATAAATCCGCCACAGTTACTATCATTTTTGAGACACGCCGGCCAATGTTACCTACATTCTCTTCTAATTATTCTTTAGTTTGTCATATATAGTTATATTTTTCCGAACGATTATATAATATTCTCTTTTATATCAAATACAATTATCATTCTAGTAGTAGCTAGTTAAAATATTTCTCTTTAGTTTTTTTTTCAATACGCATGCTATGTTCATCATAAATAAGGTGCTAAATATAGATAGAGTTCTTACTCTATCTATCATTAATGTATTTCGATTGATTATTACTGATACGACTTTTGAAAAACCCAAATAATTATTACTATATTAATCTAAAGCTTGCATTCAGCTCCAACTGTTTAAAAGCAATGACATTTTTCATGGCATTTAATATTCCAGTATTCTTTGAAAGCGCCCGAGATTGTTAGATGGTTTGTCAAGGTTAGTACTGCTTATGATTGTGCAATTGTTGTTATGTCTAAGGCGGCGGCGCCGAGACCGGCGAGGAGGAGGTGTGGCGCGGCCACAGCATCGCCGCGCTGCGCCGCCGCGCCTCCGAGCTGTCCGCCGCCATCCCGCCCTACCTGCAGCTCAACTACGACGCGCACAGCCCCGTCTACTGACGCGCGCGCCGCCCCGCGCACAGCTCGCCTGCTCCGGTCGACAGAGCGAACTATTGGTAGTACGCATCGCGCACCACTCTAACGCGAACAACTCCAAGTGACGCTCGAAATAATTACATTTTTATGAAAGGGTCAGTTTTTATAACAAGAAAAGTTGGATAGATGATTCAACAAACAAAAACGAAAACCACACTTCCCAATGTTCCAAAAATAAAAAATAACTATTATGATACAAACGACATATGAAAATATTACATTTCATAATCAGGCTATTTTATTTCATGGTTGACTATATAATAAATTTCTATAGAAGCAGATCGCAGTAATTTCGCTATTTCTCTTTGCAAATCAATAGTCTCAGACCCCGTTTGCTCAGAAATTGCCTCACATTTAATATTTCACAAAATAGCATTCTAAATCCCGACGTAGATTTATATTTAGATAAATATATTTACTGCTACGAAATAACGATTTTGTTGTATGAAGCTACTTTTGGAGTTATAACGATACTTGATCTGCAAAATAGACAAAGCATTATAAAACGTTGTAGACACGTTCTGATTGATAAGAGTGATATAACTCTTTGTAAAAATACCACAATCGTCAATGAGAAACTGAATAAAAACTAAAGTTTCTTCGACAATAGTGACTACGATTGTGTACGTTTCTGGACGATTTAATATAGTAATTAATAATAGTGTAACATGTGAGCTGTAATTGAAAATACATGTATACGCGTTTGAACAATAATATAGTTATAGTATTCCTTAAGCTATTTATTATATAAGTAATAATATAGTATTAGTTAGTTCTAAGCACATTATTGATGTACCTAATGACTGTACTCGAGGTTGTAGCTTAAGCCATTGCAAACATTCCAAAATACATCTAGAATAATAGATAATATCCATAGTAGACCGGGCTTTGTGATGGCTCATTCAGGGTTTGCGTAAAGTCCCACTTTTCGTTTGGGACAATCGAAAACACGTCTTGTGCTACATAATTCTTATTGGTAAAAAAGCAATCTAATAAAAACAATCCTCACTAAATTTTTTATATGTTTGTCTTCAGAGTCTCGCTTTAAAAAAAAAAACTGCTATATTTTTTTTTAATTGCGCTTGTTGCAGAAATGATCTGTCATCGCTAAGCGTTTTTAGAAGAACATTGTTTTATAATATTTAAGTTCAAATTACGAATAAGTGTAAGTACAGTCTATATTTTAAATAAAGAGACATTGATCATCCTTTGAAAATATTATAATTATATTTTAATATCTCAAATATTATAATATTATTTGGAATTCATGCGGCCACTATTTTTTTAATTAGACAGAGTGGTTGATAGTTCCTATTCATTTTAAGAGCTCCGAAGTCGAACTGTTGTGTATTTAAACATAATATTTTATTTATTTTATTTTAAATTTAATAAAACATAGCCGTCCGTTATTTTGTATAATATATTGTAAGTAGTCGTAGATTTATTTTCCACTTGATTCCATTCACTTCGGGGCTTGCTTAACGTTTAGTGTTTTAATTTGTGAAATTGAAACCAAAGCTGTATATTTTGGTTTATTGTAATATGCCTATATGTGAACTGCAATAAATATAATGTAATCTTGACAATTCGAAGCTATATGGGGTTACGAAAAAAAAATGCAAACATATGCTTATCTAACATTCATTAATACCTATGGGGAGAAGAATCTTTACGAAGTGCAGATTAAAATCTTTTTAATACTGATGGTAAGCAGTTACCGCCACTGGACGCGCGCGATACTTGAAGTATCACATGCGCGTTGCCGACCCGAAAAGAGGAGGTAACAGAAGGGGTGGGAGAATTGACTGCCAGCACTACTATGTTCGTAGTTCCATGTTATTGCAAAGAAAGTTTCATAACGTATGTCTTTTAAAACGAGTTGTGGTATTATTAGTTTCTGCAGTTACTTGGTAATTTTATTAAACTAAAAGTTACATTTTTGCAAATATAAACCTATCTTTGGGAGATTTTAACATACAATAACAAAAATTGAAGAGTTCATTACCATTTCCTTGCTGTTCTGGTTAGTGGGAGTACATCCTGTATACATTATCTGTTCCTCCTCCGGCTCACGCGACACTACTGCTGTTGCACGCTTGTCAACTAGCAGATCATAAGATCGTTAGTCACCGTTCTGGTATAAAAAACATACTTAAAGTAAAAAAAAATCCGTATTTAAAGCTTCGAATGAACCAAGTTACATTATTTATAGATTAAGATAACTGCGTAAATTTATATTTAATTATCTATTATCTAATAACGTGTACAGTTTACGTTCCTGCGCCCATTCATCGGACAACTTCAAGATTATAAATTTAACAGCTTAAAGGCGGGGTCAGACCAGCGTCCTACAGTGTACAAGCTCGTTTTTCGAAGCGCGTATAATCGTGTTTAGACGCGCCTTTCAGCACACCCGCAACTCGTGCGAGCGTTGACGAACTTATAAGCTCGCTTATCTTATCTTATTTCTTAATATCTATTGAATAATATGCTACTGATACTCGCCACGGTTTCAGCATACACTACGGAATAAACCTGTATACGCGAGATCACATTCTTGAAGCGCGAAATGTAGCGCGCGTATAAGCGCTTATACCGTAACGACTGTATACGCTCGACAAAAAACGCTGGTCTTGCACCGCCCTAGATGTTTTTACAATTCATAAATAAATAACATTTAGATACAGATTTTAGATATTTACGAATGAAATAATAATATGTCATTCTTGTTTCAAAAGTGTCTGTAGTTTTTATACTTTGCTTCAATAAATAAGTAGTAAATATCTTATTTATTTTACATAAGTAAAGGACTGAGTGTGCGTAAATAAAAATATATTTTAAAACGTGTATATTAACAATTGTATACACATCGTATACAATGTTGCTCGATTTATATATATTCTGATTTACAGTTTATTTTAAACGCCAACTGTATACTACTGAACCTTTCTTTGTATTTCACAGTATTGTGGATCGAGCAAGTTTGTATACACACGATGTGTGCTCGTATTTGTATAGCGACATATAGTATACGGTTATGTAGATGTAAGTATTAATACATACATACGATAGGCAATGTTCTATCTTGATGTTTTATTTGTACCCTCCTAAGGCCTCCCGAAAGTTCCATTTAAAGTTATAAAGTGGAATTTGATTGAGTCACTCACTCAGCTCAGAACTGACGCTGAGGACTGAGTCAGTCTGTATCCATACGGTAGTCTGTACCCATCCATGACAGCAAATATCAGAGTTGTCAGGTCAGATCTGAGTCTGCGAAAAAAAATAAGGTATAAATTTACTAATCCCCATTTTTTTTTTTATTTAATTTTTTTTTTAAAATTAATATATAAAAATTTGCGTCGAGTGAGAGCGCCAAGGCCCGAACTCCCACTCCCTCTGTTACCTTCCTTTTGTCCCTTCTCATATTCTCTTGGAGACCGAATGCTTGTTTGTCAGCCATCGAGACATATAAAAGGTGAAATTGTACATTAGTAACTAAGTACATTATACTGAGTCCAAAATTTAAACTGAAAATGAAATCAGAATATATTTACTTATATTTCAACAAGATTAAGTAATGCGAAGTGTAATTTTGATTAGCAGCAATTAGTGGCATGAGTTTAAAAATAGCAAAAAGGCCAACGGCACGCGGTATTCCCAGGCGGTCACCCATCCAAGTACTAACCGCGCCCGATGTTGCTTAACTTCGGTGATCGGACGAGAACCGATGTATTCAACATGGTATGGACGTTGGCGACGGTGATCTCGAAATAACATAACAAAAATAGTTAAAATATTAGTTAATATTCAATAAAAAATAAGAGGTACCTCGAAGGCACAAAAAAGGCCAACGGCACGCCGTATTGATGACGCCCAGGCGGTCACCCGTCAAAATACTGTATCGCAAGTAATTAAAATACGAAATACAATATCTTTAAAGTAAGGTACTCCAAATATAAAATACAAAATACAATTAAAACATTAAAAATTCGTTTTTATGAGTTTATGCTATTCCTGACGAAACTAAACCTTGTCTTTGATTTGATTTAATATACAAAGTTATTTCTTCACAAAGTGTGACTTACAAAGCAATAAGGTGAGGTGGTATAACAATTTATTGAAAAACAAAACTACTAAATTGTAACGCCATCTATTGGCAACAAATATGTACTATTAATAAAATGAGTTACGTGTGCGACTGCAGCGCTACTATGTTAAATTACAATGAACTCCTTAACAATCGGTCGTTAATTTTTTTTAAATTCCTTTTTATTTTATAAAATTTAACAAAAATATCTTCATGTATTTAGTCGATAACCCATTTTGTTATATTCATCGATAAAAATATGAATATTAAGAGCGACATCTTTGTCCTATTAGTAATTTAGTGATTTAGTTTATCTAGCATAGATGACGTTGTGAAAGCTTTATTAAAACATCTTTATTTATAGGACTTTATTATTATTATTATTTGTTCTAGTGCTTTACATGCTGAAATGGGTAAGTTAGAAGTGTTAGCAATATCTTGGACATGGTCTAAATATCTACCAATTTTTTTCTTTTGTAACCATAACGAAGATTGCAACATGATGATAATCATGTGGAATGGTGATCTTAAAGATACCTAATCATCTTCCGTTTTGATTTTTCAACGACCGCAATATTAGAATTATAACATGAAATATACCATTCTAAGAGAGATTGGTGGTGTTAACAGTGTCTTGGCTCATCCCTTATCGGAAGAAGCCAGAGCAGTGTTCAAAATTGTTAAATTAGGCTTAAGTTTAAGATAGATTAATTTTTTATTTGTATTGTGGTTGTATAGAGCGACATAATCGCTTTTAAGTGATAAAGCTCTCTAAATAAAGAAAAAAAAAAACATGAAATAAATCTATCAGTATTAAGAGACACACCACATCTGTAGGTACGTAGGCATAGGTAGGTATTCAATGGCTGCAATTTTAATAAATTTTTAGATTTTTTCGAATGAAAGACCCTAATGTATATAAACTTACAATCATAAAAAAATACATGTGAAACTCTTGCTTATGATTTGTAATTTTCCTATTGTAATCGCCAACGTCCATACCATGTTGAATACACCGGTTCTCGTCCGATCACCGAAGTTAAGCAACATCGGGCGCGGTTAGTACTTGGATGGGTGACCGCCTGGGAATACCGCGTGCCGTTGGCCTTTTTTGTGTATTCAAGAAACGCCTTGCTTTTTATTGAACAAAAGCTGCTATTTTAATTATTTTTGTTACATTAATTTGAGTCTACCGTCGCCAAGGTCCATACCATGTTAAATACACCGGTTCTCGTCCGATCACCGAAGTTAAGCAACAACTTCAGATATTTAGTACTTGGATGGGTGACCGCCTGGGAATACCGCGTGCCGTTAGTCCTTTTGGTTCATAAATTTATTATGGCTTATTTATTTATTTACCTATATACAATATTTTAATTTAGTGGAAATATTATAACAAAGCATTAAAAATCCACAAAAATAATTAAAATAGCAGCTTTTGTTCAATAAAAAGCAAGGCGTTTCTTGAATACACAAAAAAGGCCAACGGCACGCGGTATTCCCAGGCGGTCACCCATCCAAGTACTAACCGCGCCCGATGTTGCTTAACTTCGGTGATCGGACGAGAACCGGTGTATTCAACATGGTATGGACGTTGGCGATGGCAACGATGAATTTATAAAACAAATACATTTAATATAATAGTTTTCTTATTTTTTATTCCCATTCTATAATTAGAACCAAATTTAGATTTTTTCTGATTGTATATTGCTGTTGGCTCTACTGGCCTTGACAGCGTCACCGGGTGGAGGTGGCCGAAAGCTCAGCCGAGGTAAGGTTCGTGATAATATTTTTATTAGTGACCGACCGAAATTTCGGTTTCGGTTTCGGTTTCGGCCAGTTTCGGCCAAAAATCTAGTTTCGGCTTTAGTTTCGGTTTCGGCCAAAATATAGCCGAAACTTTCGGCCTCGCCGAAACTCGAGTGTTCGTGGCTTTTCGTGCGTTGTTCGGTAAACTTCGCAGCCAACTTTTTATTTTATTTATGTAACTCTATTTAACTGTCTATATTATATACAGTGGTGGTCAACTAATTAGGGACTTTGGTATAATAAGAGTAACATTTATTTATATATTCCGTAATTTCAGTTTACATGAAGTCTTCGTTACGTTTTCTTAATGTTGATCTGATCTTGATCATTTAACCAATATTTTCTTAATAGAATTATTAATTATTGGAATGGATTGTAATTAAAAATAATAACAATTAAAATTCAACTTTACTTCTCCTTCGGTCGAATATAACTCTGGACAAGTAATTAGGGACACTTAAGAAAACATTAGAAATAATGAACGCAGAATGTAATGGAAGAGAAAAATGTACATTTATTATTAAATTCATCTAAAAGGAAACGTTTTCTATTAAAAATTAATATTAAATGTGATTGCCATTATTAGCTATAGCCACATCGACATCGGCGCGGTATCGACTCGATCAAAAAATGACAAGTTTCGTTAGTGAAGTTCTTCCAGGCGTCTTTGGAACTACTATAGAGTTGGTTTAAATTTCCAGTTTGTTGTACCACAAATGTTCCAAAGAATTCATGTCTAGGCTATTGGCATCTAAAACTGATAGTAGTTCATCGGCTAGAAATCATTTAATAAACAGTGAAGTATATTTTGGATCGTTATCGTTTTAAAGCGCTCATGTAACATCGCCACTAAGTTCTAGTCCAAATATTTCTCTTTTAATAATTACAGAGCCCACAAAGGGAACTTTTTATAAAGCTATTTCCAGTCTGTGATCTAATTTTCTTTCTAGATACTACTGAAACTGTAGTAGTTTTATAGGTTTGAAAATATTACACAGCGTTGAAAACCATACTTTTGGAGCAAATCAAATGATAAGCTATTTTACCGTATGTATACGTTGAGATAAAATTGTTTTCGCTTGGTCGTTTCATAGCTTAAATAAGTGACCCATGTTTAAGTAATAAATTGTGATATTAATTTTAGAAATCAAAACTATAAACTAAAGAATGACGCCAAATAAAAACACAAAGGCTTTGCGCCTTTGTATTTCAGGTTTATTTTTTAAAAATCGAAAATAAAACATTATCTCTTGCTGTCCCTAATTAGATGGTCAGCCAGTAAATGAGCAATTTCGATGAGAGAAATTTCTTTTTAAATAAACCACCATAAAATATTCTTAGCTCCGAAAAAGAACACACCATTGAACAATGAACAGTATACTTTATAACAAACAGTATCTCATAAAATGAAACTTTGAAAATATTTTACCAAATTATTTTCCGTTCCTAATTAGTTGACTACGAATATACATGCAAATAAATGTAAAAAAAACTTGAAATTCAAATTTCAGTAAAAAAAAACGTAGTTTTAAATATTTTTAAAAAGTTTCGGTTTCGGTTTCGGTTTCGGCCGAAACTGAGAGGGAGGCCGAAAGTTCGGTTTCGGTTTCGGTTTCGGCTGAAAAACCAGTTTCGGTCGGACCCTAATTTTTATATGCTTGACAAAATATAGTCGGAGTCGTTCCGATAGATGGCGCTCCTACACCGTTTTTTTAATACGTATTGATATGACTTAAATAATAATATAATAATTATTTTTTTATCTATCTTGCAATTATAGTTAGACTATATTTATAATTTGTTAATACAAGTTTCTAATTTTTAATTTATTTAAGATTTTAGCATTGACATCTGTTATGACATAGTTGAACTAAGAACTCTTTCCTTACCTAGTTCATCTGTCACTCCTAGATGGCGCTATTAATAAATATTTCATCATAATTTTATGGAAATAATACCAATTTAGGTTCAGCTTTCGTTATGAATAATAATTTCATTAATTTGTTACTAAATTATCATAAAATAAATATACATATTTTCACAATGTAAATATAATATGCCTACGTTTATATCACAAATTACTTAGTAACTTGGTACTTATCGATAAAACAATAATAGTCTTGAATACGTAGTTGTGTTGCGGTTGTGAGGTGGTTTTGCCGTATGGCTCTCACAATGTCTATAAAATCACAAAAATCTTTAAACGAAGAATGTTCTGAAATATTCGAGAGGAGTTACTCTGTTCGAAGTGATTCAGACGAGAGTTTGTCATGGTTTGTAAACATTTTTTTTGCTACTATTTAATTTTGGCTAATTTATTGTTGAAATTATATTAAGATTGTTTTTTTTTTATTATTATTTAATTATATATCGTAGTACCAGTACTTACTATTTAAAAAAATTAAAGATACTTAAGAATCACTAACCAGGACTGACAACGCTCCTCCTACCCTTGCAGCGACCCAGATCGAAGTATGCATGTGAGCTTTGTAAGTTCGAAACTGCCGCTTTGAGCAGCTGTAAACGAACATGGTTTCCCAACACCATGATGATGATATTAGTCATCTATATATACTTTTTTATTAAATAATTGATATTTAGGGTTTTCTGGGTACGTCAAAAGATAAAAAAGGTAACCCTTAAGTAAGCTCTGTTGTCTGTCTGTCTTTCCATGTGTCACCAGCGATTATCTCAGGAACGGGTAGACAGAGCAATTGGACAATTTGCCAATTTGTGAATTTGTCTACAGTCCCTATTAGGTGCATAAAAATCAAGATCCTGATTCAACACGATAAAAAGAAATGAGCAAATTTAGATTTTCGCGAAAACTTGTTAACACGAATTTTTTTTTTGTTTTTCTACTTTTATTTCTATTTTTGGAATTTTCCCTTTACTTATGCTGTTATTTACTTGCTTTTAACCAAAATTTACAATGCTATATCAATCAGAAGTACCCTATAGGTTTTGGGTTGAAAACATATATGATAGTTGCCGCTGACAGAGTCATAGATAGTCGTACGCAACCCTTCGTGCGCGAGTCTGTCTCGCCCTTGGCCAGTTTTTGGTATAGCGTAGGTAATTTGTAATTATACGTTCATCCACGGTCATCAAAAATATTTTATAGCGATGAAGATGAGGATACCTTGTCGAAGGAGTTATTGAAGAAGCTCACTCCGGCTGTGCTGAGCAAACTTAGACGTTGCTTTAAGAAGGCGAAGGAGAGAAATGCTGCTAGAGACATTGACAGGTGACATCCTAAGCTTTTAAAATTTAAATCAATTAAATACTTAGATTTAAATATAGGCTGCGTCTCGACCAGAGATGTGCGAGGAAGCGTAGCGAGGAATTATATTTTTGATAAAATCCATAAATGAACTGTATTTAACAAGCTTCACTACACTAATCCGTCTTCACAGGAGCAGCACTTCGCTCAGTGTTGCTTCGGCCTAGGTAAAGGCGGTTCTACATATTTGGTTTTAAAGAAATACTCTCTCGCTACGCATCTTTATACATCTCTAGTGGAAACGCAGCCTAATACTTATATATATTTAATTGTAGCTCAGCCATGGTTTATATGTCCATCTTGTGTCCAACAAAGATATTATTAATTCAGGCGAGTGGAGGAAGTAATGCGCGCGGCGGCGGCGGAGGAGGGGATAGAGTTAGCGGCGCCGGCGCCAGCACCCAGCCAGCCCCTTCCGCTGTATTTAGATGAGAAAAGTTTTGTTGCTGCTCTGGAAAATATATTTGGTAATGATCTGCGTACATACTTCACAGTTTTGTTTTAAAAAAATCTACTTTTCCCATGACGTTATGGCGCGGTGGTAGCGAACCTCCCTTAAGCGCCACAGGTCGCGGGTTTGACTTCCGCTTGAAGCAGATGTTTGTATTGACCGTACGAGCATGTATTCCGGTCTGGGTGTGGTGTGTGTGTTTCCGGATCCTCGACACCGGATACAACTATCCTAATGGATGCCGTTGAGTGTGTAGCTTTTATTTATTTATGTTTATTTTATTTTGTAAGTTTTTGCATACTTACATGGTAAATATTCTTATAAATTTTTAGGTAATCACAAATACTCCACTCACGCTCACCAGCTGTTCCAGGCTCTGGATACTTTCGGGAGCGGTCGTGTGTGGTGGAAACAGGTGGTGACGAGACTGGTGGCTGCAGGTGCCCGAAGCACCACATCCAGGGCCGAAAGATGGACTCCAGTTCGAATAGAAAGAATGCTTAAGCTGGAACATTGTAAGGTAATTGTGATCTCCAAGTATACCGTAAGTACGTAGAGTAGCAGTATCGTTACTCATCTCATCATATCGTATAGGATGTTTCGTTAGGTACGTATGACTGCCAGAGATTCAAAACCCAAACCCTTACCCCCCTCCCTCGCTCTTACCCTGCGCTTCACTACCACACTATAACACAAGGCTAATTTCGAACTTTATAAAAGTATGTCATTTTCGTTCTTCTCCCTTTTTTTAAAGAATACTATTTTAAAGAATACAATGTTCTATTTTTTTCAAGACACTTACCAATACTCCTATTTCCTTTCCTAATAAGCTCGAAGCTTACGCTAGGAGTCGGTGCGACAATAGCCCAAAGTGGTCAGGATCGAACTCGCAATTCTCGCGTTAACGGAGCGGAGTCGGCCCTTCTAGCGTTGAGCTATTGAACTGAATACTTAGATGTTGCTTTTTATTACAGCGAGAGACAATAATAAAACTGGTGAGCATCGAACGTGAAGACTCATTTTGCTACGCAGCCGTGTCCAGAGGGGGGCGAGTGGGCCTCTACAGCGGCGACCTTCAACTTCTGAATTCCTATGAAGTTACGTGTATAATTTCATATCCTCCTCAAGTTAAATTAAATCTCGTATATTAATCTAATAAAACCTAAAAAAATCAAGATGTGACAGGAAAAAGGATAAACAATGCTATAATTATTATTTTTCGAATTCCAAAACTCTCCTAATATTTTAAACCTCAAACATTGATTATAAAACAAGTTAAATTGTTTTGTGTAATGTTTCCAGATGTTCTACCACAGAACCGGTACTCACCGTCGCGTCAAGAACTCTTGGATTACTGATGCTATTTATTTGAGTGTATGTATTTTATTATCTTCTTAAGTTTTTCACTTCGTTGCATTTATCCTTCCCTCCCCCTTCCGTTCAAGAACTACGTGTGCCGTCTCCGATGGCACCGACTAACTGTGGCATATATTTCATCGCGAACAAACAAATTTGGGATTTTTTTCTTTGTCACGCATCAAAAGAATACTGGCACACGTGTTCCCTCCATCTTACAACCTGGGCTCCTTTAAACGAGGCGGGGAGAGGCATGTTGCGGGTGGGCAGGGCGTGGGTGGATAGTGTAGTTTGCCTTCTGCAACCATATCAGCCATCAACGCGTGTGGACTCCACTTCAACTAACCATAAGGTGAAGTTGATGTGTTATCCATGTTTCCAGGCAATGTAAACCCCGGTTCGAATCCAAATGTCTTTAGTACGATTATTTTTTTTCCCGTTTTTGCATTATAATTATTTGCATTAGATGCGATTCGATTCTTTAGTAGTGATTTGATATTTTAACGAATGAAGTTTTGTTCGATTAATATTTTTCAGGATGTGCAATGCCTCTTGTTGTCCGCTTCTGACCGCAGCTTGACCATTTATGATGTAACGACGCTCACACACACACCGGTCTACTGTATCACAGGATTGCCCAACATACCCACCGTGAGTAACAACAATTAAAGGTTTCAAAAGAGCTAAAGATAGAGGTTTCAAAAGGCTTCTAGGCATTAAAAAAAGGATGGAAGATTATATGGGGAACCAATTATTTCTACTTAACATATTGCATTAAAGGTGCATCATTACATAAAAACTGCGGGTCGAAGCTAGTAAAGAAATTATATTCAAAAATGTTTCTCCTTATTTTGTTTCAATTTGTATATTAGAATGTTTTTGTTTTATGATGGTTGGCAAACAAGCATACGGTTCGCCTGGTGGTTACTTACCACCAGCCGCAAGCTATGAACGATTGCGATACTTGAAGTAGGTATCATATGCGCGTTGCCATCCCAAGGATCAGGAGTAAAGGTATGAGAAGGGAAAAAAGGAAAGGAACAGAAGGAGAGATATAACCTACTACCTCTCTCTCTCATCGCACCAAATAATACTACCTACTGATACAGTTATTTTACGCCGATTTTCTGTGAGATGGTAGTACTTCCAAGTCGAGCCGGGCCATTTGTGAGGAGCATGGCTCGACGAAATGTAAACGTGCCAAATCAAAGCCTTGAATATGATTGAATGAATTTCCAGTGTCCCTTTTATCTCGTATCTAGTGTCTCGCGTACAACCCAGCTGTGAACATCAACCACGAGTCGGAATTGATATTCGGCACGGAGAGAGGCGACCTCACCAGGGTCCGGTTTCTGCAGCCTCGGATTTCTCTGTTCTACATGAAGATGCCCGACAACATCAATTATTACTATTGGATGGTGAGGCTTAACACATATTTTAGCACCACAGGTCGCGGGTTCGATTCCAGCTTGGGACAGAGGTTTGTGTTGACCGTACAGGAATGTCTTCCAGTTTGAGTGTGTTTGTGGTTGTCTTTGGTGTGTGTTTCTGGATCCCCAAGACATTTTCTTTTTCTGTGTGAGAAACCATTTCTTTTACCTAACAATTTGTATGTGCGTTTGTGCACATTTATATATCTATTTGTGAGCGAAGCGTATTTGACAAATAATGGTGATGGAATTTTTTTTTTTTATGTAAGAGTTGGCAAACGGGCAGGAGGCTCACCTGATGTTAAGCAATCACCGCCGCCCATGAACATCTGCAACACCAGAAGGCAAGCAGGCGCGTTGCCGACCTTTAAGGAAAGAATACGCTCTTCTCTTGAAGGTTCCCAAGTCGTATCGGTTCGGGAAGACCGCCGGCGGAAGTTGATTCCACAGAGTGGTTGTGCGAGGAACAAAATGGCTTCTAAATCGCGCTGTTGTGGATTTCCAGACATCGAGGTGGTGTGGATGGAAATTAGAGTTTTGTCGCGATGTCCGATGGTGAAATTTAACCGTCGGGATCAATCCAAACAATTCCTCAGAACATTTCCCGTGATATATGCGATAGAAGATGCAGAGTGATCCGACATCTCTACGCAATGCCAAAGGGTCAAGCCGATCGGAAAGGGCTTGATCGTCGACAATTCGAGCCGCTCTACGTTGGATGCGGTCAATTGGAAGTAGCTGGTACTGGGGTGCCCCCGCCCAGAGGTGAGAGCAGTACTCCACGTGCGGTCGAATTTGCGCCTTGTAGAGCTTTAGGCGATGAGCCGACGTGAAGTAGTGCCTCGCCTTGCTGAGCACACCAAGCTCTTTAGAGGCCAATTTGACCTTTCCTTCCAATTGACCGCGGAACTGAACGACGCTCGAAATGTCGACACCAAGTATTCCGATACTAGCTGTGGCAGTCAGGGGAGTGTTCTCAAAACGAGGAGATACGACAAATGGTGATTTTTAGCGGTTAACGCGCAAACTTGTGTCTTTTTGGGGTTGAATTGGACTAAATTTAGTCGGCCCCAGTCCGAGACTTTGTTCAATGTAGTCTCGACTTTCAAGTTTGTTCCGGCACTCAATGAAGCCTAAAATCTAAATTGCTTAGTGCACATGATTCTTTAGAAAATAGACGGAAGTGAGATCAGAGAAATTGTATCCAAATTAAACACACTAACTTTTATTTTTATACGGAAAATTTCAGGAGCTCACGAGTCCCCCCCATACAGCATACTGTACCATCAGCATTTGGCGTAAAGTGCACTCGCGCTCAACGCGACGGGTCATGCACGCAAGAGACGGGGACATCGTGTTGTCCTGCTCGCACGACCCCACCGTCAGCGTGAGGTCAAGACATGCTCCGGGGAAACTCGAAGACTATGTGTTTAAAGTTCAAAGGGTATGTTATAAGTGTTTAGTCTAGAAGTAAAACTAATAGAAAAACAACTTTCTATTGGAATTACAGAATAGAAATAAGATAGAGCAGCTAGGTGAGATAAGTTCTCACTCAGTCTGCTAGGCCTTTTAGGCCAGCTATGTAGGTACAACTGCAATGATTGAGAGAACAGTAATATATAACTTAGATAGATAAGATAGATGAAAATTATGTAGATAAGAAATTGGAAAATGTTCATTTCTAAATAATTTAATGACCAATAAATACCTTGTTAGTTGTGGGAACATAGTCGGAATACCGGAATCTGAAAAGTTATTTGTAAAATTTGAACTATTCCAGGTGTCTAATTCCAGGGTGTCTCCTGTTTTCACCATATCCCGTCCCTCCACATGCTGGTCACCGGGAGTCCTGATGGAGTTGTCCGTATGTGGGAGAGTCCACAAGGCTTGCCATTCGCTTGTCTCGCTGTTCCCGGCTCACCGGCTGTTCTGGATGTCGCTGTTATTGCGGCTATGGAAATTGTCGTTGCTTATTGTAGTAATTGTGTAAGTATACGAAGTCTTTTTTGGCGTGACAATATGTATATCATTCAATGAAGTCTCTAGCACCTATGCCACTCTTAGCATCGGCAACTTTGTTTATTGACAACCGGATATGCTGAAAGTGGCATATCTGCTATACCTCTTACAACTGCTATAAAATGTTGATATTGGTGTTACAGTATCTGCATATTTGGGACTTGTACGAAGAATGCCTTCTCCAAACTATCAAAATCAGATTTCCCTTCCTTGGAGTTTTGGGAAAAAAAGTTGAGTTTGGTACTTATTGCATTCACCCTGGTAAGTTGCTGGTAGTAATGTCAGGACTCTTTCAATATATGTGAAAGATATTTTAATGCTATCCAGATTCAGATTGTTTTATTTTGCTATCAGCAATGGGAGTTTGGTATTTGTGATTAGTATCATTTAAGTTATATATATAACATTTGTTTAAATATGCGATTTGAAGAATTTAGTGTTGGGTGTTCTATGGCCAGATATTAATAATTGGCAAGCAAGCATACGACGGCTCACTTGATGGTAAACGGTAGCCGTATAGGTTACTATATGCGCTTGCAACACCGTTAAGTGTTAACCAACCTCGAACATTTTGGTTACTTAATCTCCATAGTTCAGTAATTTTACTATCTACGGTGCTCTTCAAACCGAAGCACAATTCAATACAACTCTCCGGATAGCATATAAGTTACTTAAATAAAATAGCAATGATAAAATATTTTGTGATTATTTTAGGTCCTTCACGAATGAAAATAGTTGATGAGGATAGTCAAGAAACGGCCCTGTATTCTCGACGTGGTTCTAGCGTATACCAAGGCTCCACCGGAGGGCTGATACTACAAGCAGATCCAGCACCAACATCTTGGGACCAAAGAGGGCTCGACCAAGACCCGTAAGATTACATTTGGTTTAGAAATTTAACTGATGTAGGTGATTAGATATAATTTGATAAATAAAATTTTTTATTCTAGTGAAAACCTTCGTTTTAATCGTCCGGAACTACTAATAACTTGTTGTGACTATGTCTGTGTAATTAAGCTGCAAGACTGCGATCGGACGCCGCTGCCTCCTCCCGGGGACACCCTGCGAGCGAGGCGACCTTCTTTTTGGGAATTACCATCTGATTTAATGGGTTTGATCTTACAAACAATTTATTTTACCGTTACTCCATTTATTTAAAATATGCCTTTATCTATGTTTTTTTCTCTATTTGCCATTAAACTCTATGAAAATTTGTAGTGTGGTATCATATTTGGAAACTTATGCGCTGTGTTAATAGGGTGATTACAATTTTCCAGCACCCGTAATACCAGCTGTAAGTAAGCCTACACCGCCGTCTCCGAAACTCCTAACACCAGTAGCAGTTGAGTACCCAGCACAAGATCTTGACGAACTTTTAAAGAATGCAGGTACTTTTGCTATTTTTTCATAAATTCACATTAGACAAATGAAATACATACTCATATATATATAAACTAGCTGACGCCGTATTGGATATGAAAGGGAACGGTTTTTGACGAGGCTTTTGAAGATAAGTAATAAGCAAATTACTACTAGCTAGCTAATAAAATATATTTCATATTATATTATGTGACATTGTAATTTTAATAAGTGAACGGTGAATAACTTAAAACATATTTTCACAGGACTGCAAGGAATATTAGAGAAAGACTTCGTTTTAATGCAAGGTCTAAAACATGATTTAAATAAGAAACTCTACGAAATGGAGACTAATAAGGAAGCGGTGAATATTTTTAATAATTTATAGATTACTGAAATAAAAAAAAAAACAGTTGTTTTTCATTTTTTTGGTAGGAATAACTTTTAATTTTCAGCCACATTCACTAAACACATAACAATATTAGTTGTTGATCTCATATTCAATATATTCAATTATTCATTAGATTCTCTTCATCAGCAGTTTTAATATATCTGTTACATAAGTTACTCTCATCATTCGCAGGTATAGTACTAAAACTAATTATTAGTAATGACTTAAATCTGTTTTTATTCAACAGATGAAGGCAGCAGTGAACGCCGGTGCTCCCTACTTAGCTCTTAAGAACTACGAACCGGAACCATTACCTTCCTTTGAACATCTATCAGAGAAATGTACGCGAGTTATGAGGTTCGCGGTTTTTATTATTTGACACAGTAGACAACGTCTTTGTTTTTCATACGGTTGTCAAACAAGCATACGGTCCGCTTGATGGTAAGGAGTGCGCGTTGCCAACCTAAGGAATAGGAGGGAAGGGATGTGAAGGAAAAATGGAAGGAAACAGAACTGTGGGAGATTGGGCCTCCGGCGCTCTCACTCATCACAGGAACCGCAACAGTACCTAGTGATACTGTTACTTAATGCTGATTTTCTATACTACTGACCTTATCTTTTTCACTCATTCTTATTCTTATGTCTTACTTTTTTTGCTTATTATAATGTTGTTGATTTTACCGATAGTTGTGCTTTGGATTCCGTTTTGAAAGGTTGTAATTTCAAACCTTCAGTACACTCCGACATTACTATGAGCCATTATTCAATTAATGGCTCGTAGTAATGTCTTAAAATGCTTAAGTAAATATCATTGCAACTATTTTTTTAAACCGCTTTTATTTATTTCCAGATTGTTCCCAGGACCTAGTGTTACAGCCACGCCGTCAGGAAGTGAATTTTCTTCTCCTCGAAATTCGAAATCCTTAAAATATGAGAAGACTAGACTATTAGAGTGACTGACTGCATGAGACTGTATCTTTTGCGTATTGGACTCTTTGGTTCATCTTAATTTTTAATTCAATTTCAATCCCAATGAATGCCTTTGTTGTTTACATTACTATCTTAAGAATATAAAATATATAAATAATAAAGTAAATATTAGTGTTTTTTTTCTCATTATGTATTGCTTTTGACCCTACTGCCCTCGACAGCGTCACCGGACCGGGTTTTGTTTTCTTGAACTCTTTCGTCTACAGGTTTGTTTTTATTATATTTACGTGCATAGTTTATATGTATTACTCTTATTGTATCATGTTTATTACTCTTATCTAGATTTGAAAGGTTACTAGTATTTACACAGAGCGATTACTAGCGAGCGATCTAACTACTGCCTCATTGAATAAGAGCAAATTATTCGCTACTAACACGCCAAAACGGTTGTCACCAGTGTATATTCCACGAGTAAGCGAATACAGTAGCCTATGGGGCGATTTTTTTTCAAAATTCTTTAAAACTAATTTAAATTAGTTTTGTATTTTTTATTTTTCAATGGATTATTGTGTGGTTTTCCCCCATTGATAACTAGACCGCAACGTTTTATTGCAATGCATTCAAAATACCCGAATTGTGTAGTGACAACATAATTTCTGTGCAGGACAATGTGCCAAGCAAACGTCGTTAACAAAATGCCTATTGTAGTTAATAATTATACCAGTTGACAGGTCAATGTCTTTTCCTTAAGCCTTTATCTAACGTTCTACGCTTTAACGTAAGATTAACAATAGTTTGACGTACCTATTGTATAATGTATCTATCCATGTCGTTATCAACTAGCGATGTTCGTGAATTATATTTATTAAAAAATATTATCACTTTCCGCTTATTTCGAAATGTTCTCATTACTAATTAAGGTTTCAATATAAGCGGACGGAAACCGCTTAGGAACCAAAATTTATATATTTTTAAATAAAGGTTCCAAAAATAAATATTATATTTATATATTATAATTTTAAAATTAGTGTAATAAATCATTAAATATGTTAGTGACAGTAAACTTTACAAAAATAAATGGAAAATTGCTTAAAAAAATACTTGATGCGCGACCAGCTGGCGCGCTTGTTAGGAATTACTCGCAAAAGTTAGAAGATATTTTCAAATTCTACAACGAACAAGATAATGGCTTTAAGGACAAATACCGGATTTTGGATGAGAAAGATTACAATAGGTTCCTAAGCAAACGAGCTTTGAAGAGAGAGCCCGCGTTCACGCGGCAGATCAGTAAGTACCATTGTATCATAAAATATGTACTAATATAATATAAGAAGTTCTTTTAATAGAAATTCAATTACGTTTTGATGAAATAAATATTTAGAGCAGAGTTTTTTTACTGTAATATTTATAAAATAACTAGAGATTTCATTTGAGTTGTTGATTCTTAATTTTCTGAGAAATAACTTATCATTAAAGCAAAACTTATGTTAGCAGAAAATAATGGATTAAATGAACATTTAAACGGTTAAAAAAGTTTGAAGATTGTAACGTCATTGCCAATAACAGTATTCATGGGTGCGATCTTTTCTAAAATATGTTCATATTTAAAACAGAATTATGTAAAATAATTGCAATGACGTTTAATTAGTTGCTATACTTAGAAGGTCTCTATCCGGTATCTCTGTATTTATCATTATTGAACTTATATTATAATTTTGTTCTCTATGTGTTTAAAATTAGCAAATAATGGAAATCATTTTAGCATAAAAAACTATTTTTAAAGTCGGTTACAGATAAGAAACCATTTAATTTGATTAAGTTTAATTATTTTAATACGATAACGAAACGTGTTTATAACAAAATCAAAAGTGCGTAAGCAAAAAGATTTGTGCGATAAAAAGAAATTATCGGTAATGCAGCTCCGTGCCTCTTTTGATAAAAACCCGATAATAAAATTATTCAGTGTTAATTAAGATATGAAAGTTTATTGACAAGACCGAATTAGAAAAACAAATGGCTAACAAACATGTTTTCTTGATATTTGTTATCACTAAATATTCAATATAAACATTTCAAGGACGAATCCAGGAAGGAGTTGAATGCTCATTTTAATAATATAAAGAAAACCCCCAGTGTAATCTTCGATATCAACTTTATTTCAGAAATCAATTAATTATTAGTTAATATCTTAGACCATTTAATATAGGGTTAATATTAATGCACAGTACAAAAGAGATTTCTATAGGTCCGTCTGATACTTAGCAACCACCTTAAATTTTATCTAGCCTTCCTTTCTGCTCTTCCTAGCATTAATATCGGTAATATACGAGTATTTACCCAGGGTCTGCTTATTACCCATGTCCGGATTTGGCAGGTTACTAGTTTTTACACTCGACAACTCTAAAGGCGAACCAGTAACTAACTCATTGGAAAATACATAACGATTATTATCAGATTTTATGCGATAGCAACCGGGACTAATAGCTCAACGTGCTCGCCTAATTACGGTGGGGAAACCCACAAGGACAAACACCCACCCCGAAACAGATATTTTAAGAGCCTTCTTTTCATGTACTAAAACAGACAAACATAATCATGGTAAATAATATATATAACAATAATGGCCAATTTAGGCCCTATTGAAAATATTTTATGTTAATTCATTGCAATGTATCATGAACGAAAACTTGTTTTTGTATGTGGCTGTAGTTAGTTTCGTTATTTAAAGTCATACTATATTGATAATATTTTGCAACGGATGGTATGACTGAAATGTGTGGCGAATTTGCATTATCATACGTTGTGAAAAAAGCTTATCGTTATGTAACTGACCTGTTATCTGGTGACCTCGTTGTCGATCGTGAACCTTAGTGTTGTTCGCTATATTTATTTTTTGCACCATAAATCTCTATTGCAAATCTACAAAACTAACTTTCAAAATCACATTGAATTAAATGTTAAATTAATTAATTAAATGAATTGAAACCCAGAACAAACTATGGATATAAATAATATATGAGGGAGCTACGTTACATAATAGTTTACCAATGCATGTCAAAAGTGCAAATTAATTCAACATATTAAAAATTGAAGACGTTCAACACGTTCAACATTTTTGTGTTACTAGAAAATGGTTGCTGTAGTAATCTGTTGGTAAAAGAAAAATATAGGTTAAACCTACATAATAAATATAAAAGAAATTGTAATAAAAAAGTATATGTTACTAAATTTATAAGTTTAAAGTTATTATTTTATACATAATCTGTTTCCGATGTCTCGATTTCTTGTCTTTTTTTTCGTTACTAAGGTAAGGCAAGCAAGTAAACGTCCCACCTGATGGTGGTCACTGTAGCTAAGAACATTGTATCAATGGATGTATCTTATTTCAGCGTCTCTGGCATATAAAGTGGGTAAAGAAATGCTGTCCTTAGCTGAAGGCATGCCCAACGAAGCCATCTTCCCGTTCTCACGTCTCGAGCTACAGAAAAAGTGCGGCGGCTCTATTATATTAGAAGAAAAAGATTTGGCTCCTGCACTGCAATACGTGCCGTCTCAAGGGTAAGTAAGCATTTGGTCAATTAACATTTCAAAGGTTCGCGTAGCGATTTATTTAATAATAAGAATTTATGGCAGCCTTCTTTCATCAACGAACGGAATCAGCATAATGAGAGGAAGATAGATAAGTACTCACTATTCATATTCAGGATTCTAGAAAATTCATACAAAAAAATCCTCCTGCCAAAGTCTGAAAGTATACGATTAATAAAATTAATATTTCAAATAAAATAACACAGTTTCAGATTGTAATTGATTGAGTGCAAATTCGCTGCTGAGGCGTTTGGTTAAATCAGCAGTACAATCATAATGTTTTATTTTACTTCTAGGTTGCCTTATCTGCTGACTGAGCTGCGACAGTTCCAACAAGACCTGCATCGGCCCCCTCCTCTACCACGTGACGTCATCGTCACCAACGGCGCACAGCACGGTATCTACCAGTTTGTGGAGATGCTGGTAGACCCTGGCGACCCGATCATTATTACTGAATATTCGTACACTGGAGTTCACAGTGCGGTAAGTTCTTAGTACTGCATGTACCATATTGAATTTTTATAACTCTCTACTAAAGTCTCACTCTCTAGTCATTTTTTTTACTCTAGTAAACTGATTAAAATTATTGTTGATTATAATTAGTTGTTCATAAAGTTAACCTACTTAAATCTACAGAAATGTTCGATGAAATTGATAAAGGCTCAAGACTATCCTTAGCTTAGTTTGATTCAAAATGAATACTGATATAATTACAAGCGTGGTTTTATATTTAAAAACGGTCATAATTCATTTCAGTTAAAAGTCTACAGCCCAGAGATTCTTGGTATACCAGAAGATGATAATGGTCTGATCCCGGAGACCTTGGAATCAGTTCTAAACGAGAGGCTATCCCGTGGCCTGAAGATGCCACGCGTTATGTACCTGATACCGACCGGCAACAACCCGACAGGCACAGTGCTAACCGAGGAGCGAAGGAAACAGATTTACGAGCTGGCTTGTAAATATGACTTCTTGATTGTTGAAGATGATCCCTACATGTTCTTGAATTATACTTCGGTAAGTTATTTTAAATCAAGATCTGAGAAAAGTAATCCTTCAACTTGCGTATTTTAATGTTTTTAATTAAAAATTACTCTCTTAAATATGCAGGTTAAAAATAATGTGTTAAAGTGTTTAGTATAATAATTATATCTCGTAATAGTTAATCAAAAATATATTCACATGATATTGCAAATACAAACTACAAACTATTTAAAACTTAAGCTTTATCCTCATATTTATTTTACTCGTAAAACTAAATTAATCTTAATCGATACTAAAAATATTTTAATACATTAATCTTTTTCTAATCCAAAACACGATAGGAATTTTAACACTAATCTTCTTTTTTAAATTACAATATCTGTGTACGTGCTTTAAAAATAACAGTTTTTGTATTATTGCATAAGATAAAACTCGATATCAGTATTTTTTTAGTAACAATACTTTAGTAAATAAAATAAATAAACACTACACACTCAACAGTCCCCGTTAGAATAGTTATATCCTTGAAGTCTGGGAGTCTGGAAACATACACCCAGACCGGAAAACATGCCTGTATGGTCAATACAAGCATATGCTCCGAGCGGGAATCGAACCCGCGACAAGTATTGTAACATTATTTTTATATGATAGACTGTAATCTAAGTTGAAATTTAGTTCTAGCTTTTCTTGAATATATTAATCTATAGAACCCATGAGGAAGAACTCTAAACATCTTGATCAAATATCTAAATATCAAACGTGTCTTATGTGCATATCAATATCATTCCAATCATATTATAATGTATATTAGGCTTCGATGTGTAACTTTTCCGCTTCCTGATATTAATTGATTCCGCATACCAAGATTAAATTTACTATCAAATATAACAATATTCTTGATAACCTAGTCCTTCCTGAATTCTATACGCTTCGGAGAATAAGTGGAATTTATTACATACACGGCATTCTTACTTTAATAAAGTTTTCCTAAATGCAGAGAGGATCTCTTTGTATTTATGAAAAGCTCCTAAGTAACTGTAAGATACGATACAAAGATAAGAAATAGTTTCCAAGCGACAATATCACTTTGTGATGTTATTCTTTTGTATATTTTTGTCATATGGTTTCGTTTTTAGATTTCAAATAAATGAATTTCAAAAGTCGCAATTATTGACTATTTAAAAATCAATTCAGTATATTATGTCGGTAGTAATAAATATCTGTCTTGGTCTAGGCGTTTGTTCTTCTGGATCTGCCCATCGTGCCTCGGAGAGCACGCAATGGATAATAATCGTTAACTCTTGATAGCTAATTTGGTCTTATCCAATGAGTTACTGATTCGCGGAGGGCAGGTGGCAATCGCTCTGTGTAAAAACTAGTAACCTGTCAAATCAGGATAAGAATAATAAGCAGACCCTGGGTAAAATACTGGAATTAATGCTAGGACGAGGAAGAATAATTATATTATAAAACACAGTCATAATATAAATAACAACTAAATAGTATTATTAGTGTTAAAATAGTAATATAACTTCATGTTATGTTATGTTGAGTGTGTAGCGTTTATTTATTTATGTTTCCCCAGTCCGTGCCACCATCATTTCTCTCCATGGATGTATGCGGTCGTGTGATCCGACTTGACTCATTCTCCAAAGTGATCAGCGCCGGGCTGAGGGCGGGCTGGCTCACTGCGCCGTCCGCACTCTTGTACCGAGCTGAGCTACACGCGCAGGCCGAGCTGTTACACTCCTGTACACTGGCTCAGGTGAGAAATCTACTTTTTCATCGTATAACCTATGTCAATAATTACAAAAGATGTACGGTTTATACAAATAATAACCAAGGACGCGACATGATTTATTGTTTCTAAAAATTTATTTCGAAGCATTATAAAATCAGTCGATAAAAACTTATCTTGCAATCACATAAATATTTACGAAACGTGTAAAGCCACGTGGATATTGAATTATGATCCATATTGCTTATGTATGTTAATAATAATTATAAATTATATCTAATTCGAACTCAATATAGTAGTAAAATAATATTAACATACGTTTCTATGTAAGCCATGCAACATTTCATAAGGGAGGTGTAGGCATACGTTTTTATTATTTTAGTATCTAATTAATAATATTTATGACTATTGCGCTCACGGCTTGTGCGAGGTATATCGAATTTTCTTTATTTTAAAAATTATAAAATCTGTTTTTTTTTTATGTAAGTACGGTATAAACTTACAAAGCTTCATATGCTCTTCTTCTTGCCACCCCCACGCTAAGTGTGGTCGGCACAGCACGTGCTCTTCTTCCATTCTTTTCTATAATTCGTCGTCTCTGCACCCACTCCCTCTATACGCATATCCTCTTCCACACATTTCATCCACGTTTTTTTCCTCATTTAGTGAAAAGCTGTAATTTTGAATTACAAACAGATAGTTTAATTTTATTTATTTGTATACATATACAGATAAATAACTATATTAGTCTTCATAAATTCTATTGAAAGAAAGTTCCTTGAGTTTAAGAAAAGTACGTTTATAAAAGCATATGCGTCATACAGGGTCATTATACTATGGAGATATAATTAGTGAATACAGTCCATGACCATAAACGATAATCATATTTTTATATTAACTAAAAGGTCGCACAATCAGTGCTGATAACTGTATTATTGTTTAAAATATAATCAGTCGTAGTCACACGATGTTTTTACGATTTCGTATTTTGATAAAAAAATTCATACGCTATTAAAGACTTGTTGTTGTTTCTATATTTTTCGTATTTTGCTGCCCGTTATATCAAATTTAAAAAATTACGATGCTTTAAATAATAATAAAATAAATAAATGCTACATACTTAACGGCCCCCAATAGGATAGTGATATCCTATGTCGGTTTTATACAATGACAAACACAAACATACCCAGACGGGAACAACCATGTTTGGTCACCACAAACATTTTCTCTCAGCGGGAATCGAACAAGCGACATGCTTTGATCCTTACATGCCAATAAGTACTTGTAGTTGCAGTCAGCAAGCGATAGAACATATTCGATGGCTTTTAGTGAAACAGATGATGAGTTTGGTTCATCTTGTGGATGTTTCAAAGAATGACGGCCGTTTTAGCGTCGCGCTGGCTATAGGTTTAATTCCTGCTCGTTGCATATGTTTTTAATGACCACTAGCACTTCGCCTGCGACTTCATCCGCGAAATTGTGAAAGCTTGGCTAATTTTCATGATAAAAATATAATTGAAACATGATAAACTGCGCTTGATCTTCTTATTTCTTACTTGCAACATAGAATTATGAAAGTCGACGTAAACAGTAAGAGATCTCCAGGTACAAATGTAAATATGAGAGTCCCACAGGGCTCCATTCTCGGCCCATTTCTCTTTCTTGTTTACATTAACGATTTACCATATTTTGTGGAAGGAGCTCAAGAAATAGTATTGTTTGCTGACGACACTTCTTTTATTTTTAACCTTAAAAAACATAGTATTAATTACGACGATGTAAACAATGCTCTTTCTAAGGTACTTCATTGGTTCAGTGTCAATAGTTTACTGTTGAATAGTATTAAAACTAAATGCATTAAATTTTCAATGCCCAATGTTAGACAAGTTCAGTCTAATGTAATATTGAATGGAGAAGTATTAGAAATTATGGAGTATACAGTTTTTCTTGGAATAACTGTAGATTCTAAACTACAATGGGGCCCCCATATTGCTAAATTGGCGAATAGACTTAGCTCGGCAGCATTCGCGGTAAGAAAAATTCGACAATTAACAGATGTAGAAACAGCCAAACTAGTTTATTTCAGTTACTTCCATAGCATTATGTCATATAAAATTTTACTTTGGGTAACGCGGCTGATGTAAATACTATTTTTGTGCTGCAAAAGCAAACTATTCGTGCAATTTACAATCTTGTTTGTAAAGATTCTTTAAAAGAGAAATTTAAAGAAATTAATGTATTGACTGTTGCTGCTCAATACATTTTAGAAAATGTTATGTATGTACATAAGAACATCAATGAATTTACAAAATGTAGTGATAATCATAACATCGACAGTAGGAACAAACATAAATTAACAATGCCAGTTACTAGACTGCATAAAATTAGTAACTCTTTTATGGGTAACTGTATACGGTTTTACAATAGGACCAGAAAGCGTTCAGAAACTTTCTATAAATAAATTTAAAAAAGGTCAAAGAACGTTTGTGTGGTAAAGGCTATTATAAAATTGGTGAATACCTTGAGGACACCACGCCTTGGGAATGAGACAGTCACTCCAGGCTTTTCAGTGATTATAATATGTAAACTAATATCAGTTTAAAAAAATACATATAAAAAAAAGATCGAAGGTTAGGTTAGGTAAAACCCCGAGTTTGGTTCGCCGGTTCTTCCCAGGTAGAGGTTTAATTTTGGAGCCGGTGGTAGAATCTGACATTCAACAAATAAGTGTAATGCTTTTTATGTTGAATAAAAATATTTGAATTTGATTTGATTTATTTTACCCGCGCAATTTCCGTTTCCGTGAGAATAACCAAAATAATGACTTTTATAGGCAGCATTTGATACCATGAGTTACTTTCTTCCATTGTAACCTATGTTACTCGGTAAAGATGTAGCTTTTAATTGTAAAAGAATTTTTAAAATTGGTCGACTAATTTTTAGTGGCTTTGATATAGATATAAAAGTGTAGAGTAGTTTATAATGCCATACAATTATATTAATATAACGCAAAAATAATATTAGTAATATTATTTCTTATATGAATAAACAGAAATTCATTGATAATATATCGATTTCCGCAAGAAATAATCAGTAGAAAAATCACGAAATCTGTTATTTATCGTTTTGTATTGATGATTATGTCGTGACGTCACTGTGTTGGATTAGGTACGTGGATGTTGCTATCTCTGATCGTGGAAAAGATTAATTGGTAATAGATAGCACTAATCTTAAAGAATCCGCACTAATTATTATTAAAATGATTAAATATTTTGTCATTTATGTCATAAAATAAACTTGTTACTGTTAGCTTTCGTCGGCGTCAGGTTAACATATATTTTATGCAATTTGCATTTGTAAGAAAATTCCAGAATGCTAATTATTGGAACTGCCAATAAACGAATTTATAATTTTCAAAAATAATTTCGTAATCATTATATTTTCCGATGATGCCTGGGGCTATTAATTTTGAATCTCATTCAGGAACCAAATGATGGACACAATTGTAAACTTTTTATATGTGAAAACAGTAACTATCGAATTTCTTACCTTACTCTCAGTAGATTCAACGTCAAAACCGGTGGTAGGGCTTGACGATTTAAAAATACTTTTTAAAAGTCTACTTGAACAAAATATTTTTAGGTTTGAATAATATTTCTCATTAAATGTATTTTACAGGCTATTCTCTTCCGACTTCTTGAAAATCGTAGCGAGCTCGCCTCTCACTTATACTCTACGCGATCCTTCTACGAGCAACGGCGTAGCGCACTCTCCGCTGCGCTACGAGGAATCGAAGGGCTCGGGGACTGGGCTGAGCCCGAAGCGGGTCTCTTTCATTGGGTCCGGGTGCGAGGTGTTGAAGACGTGTATAATATGGTGAGAGTTAAAATAGTGTGATTTGAAAAACTATACAGTCAATCTGATATACAGTCAAACTCTAATATTACTGAGCAATTAAGCATATGTTTGCTTAGACTTTACACTAGTTTTGCACAATATTATTGGAGGTGTAAAGGCTTTCTACGCTGTCGTACTAACCTGTAGATATTTACAATATTATTAGCAACACAAGCGTGATTTGGAGTAGGTAAGCAAGAGTTGGGGACGCGCTTTCTCAGGGAGATTTTTATTGTACACTAAATACAAAATATAGGATAAAACAACTTACATGAACCAATTTCGATTTGCACAAAAGGCGGTCTTATCTTCTCCAGACAACCTTAGGGACAGGAGATCTGCATGAAATAGTGGACGTTGTACATAGCAAATAAACATAGTACATAAAATAAGTACATACATTTTTGTTTTATTTGTTATAGGTATTTCATACAGCATTGGACCGTGGTCTGATGCTCGTACCCGGACAGGCTTTTCTTCACGATAGTCGTGCCACCTGCCAGTATATACGATTAGCCTTTAGTAAAATTAGCATGGAAAACATGGACACTGCGGTGCGCCATCTAGCGGATATTATCAGAGAAGAGCAGAAAATAAAACAACCAAGGAGGTTAGCTACTGAAGGATAGATGGCGTTAGATGCTTAAAATAAGCGCCAATTATGAACCAAAAAGTATAAATATATATTATAATTTATAATTTAAAAAATTTTTAATAAGGCAGTTTATCTTGAAATATAGATTACGTAAATAGTATGCTAGTAAAATAATAATAATAATAATGCGTTATAAGTGTACTATAAATTAATAATATAATAATATAATTATTATTTAAGTATTATAAGATTTGTATAAAATACATAACCTAAGATATTTTAGATAGTATTTCTTAAATTAAGTAATATATGTGTATTATAACAATAATAATTTGCTACTTTTTATAAGGAATTCAATTTATGATGCGAATTTTTCTACTACTGAATACTAGATGGCGACACAATCAAATTCCTATTTTAAAAGATGCCTATTTAATGTTTATCTATAATATAGTATTAGTATAGTAATAACGAGTATGTTTATCTATAATTTGTAAATATTAATACAATAAACGTAGTAGTAAAGCTTTTTCTCTTTTTTTTCAGAAGTCACTATATATTTTTTATGTCATGAAGGTTGGCAAACAAGCATACGGTCCGCCTGATGGTAAGCAATCACTGCAACCTATGAACGCTTGTAATACTTGAAATATCACTTGCACGTTACTATCTCGAGCGGTAGGGGGGAAGGAATGAAAAGGAAAAGAAAGGAAGAGGGGTAGGAGGTTGAGTCTCCGGTATTCTCACTCAGCACCAAACGCAGCAGTACCTAATGATACTGTTACTTGACGATTTTCTGTGAGAGGGTATTACTTCCCAGTTGATCCGGCCCTTTTGTGCTGAAGGAAGCATGGTTCTACTACCGTGAAAACTATAATGACTTACTTATAATATATCTGCGTATAGCTCAAGTCACTCGCATTCGATTTTTTTTTTCGTAGTGTCCATTATCTCTTGGCGGTTCAGGACACCTCAGCCGGTTGCATACGAATCCTTCGCTTGTATTTATAGGGCAGGTTGTAACAATAAACGTAACTAATAATAAATTAATGCTACAAACTCAACTGCCCTCATTAAGATAGTTATATCCTGTGTCCGGGGTAAGATAACACACATAAGGACAGGGACAAACACACCCAGTCAATTTTTGAAGTATTACTTACTAATCTTGTGCTCGTGATTGTATCTGCATGTAATGAAAAATTATTGTTAAAAAATATAGATAAATTTTTAAATAGAGCTTTAAGCTCTTAAACAGCAATGTCATATTATAACACCTTTACTGTTTACATAATTACGTGATCTTTAAATAAATAATAAATAAACGCTACACACTCAACGGCCCCCATTAGGATAATTATATCCTGTGTCGGGGGTTCGGAAACATTCACAATGACAAGGACAAACACAACCAGACCGGAAAACATGCCTGTACGATTAATACAAATATCTGCTCCGAGCGGGAATCGAACCCACAACCGTCGAGGCTTAAGGCAGACTCGCTTCCCACAGCGCCACAACGGTGTCAAATTAGACGTACAAAAAAAAAATCACAATGATTGTGAATACAAAGCACCAGTCATCACCATCAAATCATCACGAATCTGCTACAAATTATTATATTGTTAAATAAAATAAAATCACCATACTGAAAACTAAATTCAAAAATAAAAACTTTCAGGAACCTTCATAATTATTTAAATATAACTAAAAATAAAATATATTTATTCTTAGATGAATATAAATTGTCTGTCTTTTGGACAGTATATAAGGTGATGAAGGGCGTCCGATGAGTCCGAAACTAGTCGGTACTTAAACCGATTAAACGTGAGTTTGAGCCGTTTAAATTTTACGTTAAGTATATAAAGAAAGGCTTTTTGTGACCTTGGATGTTGATACCAATAAATTGATGGTGCTACAAAGGGGACATAAGGAGTGGGATTACGACGAAATTAGAAATGTTGAGTTTACGGTAATATTTTATAAATACATAATTGCTTATTTTATATTTGTTGACATTTGACTTATTCATATTGGCATTTGAGTGTCTGTCAAGTACGTTTCAGTGGTTCTACCATAAAGAACCCACACTTTTTCGAGAAACCTAATTGTTAGTTTTCCTATAAAAAATAGTTTAATACTATAAGATGTTGTATAAAATAAATATATAGTAAATATTGAATATAAAGTATGGTAAGTAGGCGATGCTTCTGTCGCGGGTACATCCTCAATAAGCGCTTAGTTAGCGTTTGTCGTTTGATTCTACTCAGCGACGGCACAGAGCAACTCTAATACAGACACACGCTATAAGTGTTAAGATAAGTACCTAGATGACCGAGCTTTACTCTGTATTTATGATAAAATATACTTAAATATACTTAGATACGAATTAGGCGCGTTGATAAATGCCTCTCAATTCTAGTTTTTCTTACATAGGAAGCAAAAATAATCGCAACCAGGAAAAACACGGATAAATGACATTTCCTATAAATGAATACTAGTCAGATCGATTTATTGTCCCCGAAACCCTCGGCCTACTATATTTCATGAAATTCGTTTAAGCCATTTCCAGACATCGATATGGAAAGTATGAAATTTCGAATCTTGTCGCGATGTCCGGTGGTGAGTTTCGACCGGCGGGATTAGTCCTAACAATTCCATAGAATATTTATTGTGATAGAAAATGCAGAGTTGGAGTTTACATTTACATATTGGATTTGGAGTAAGAAGGTGGAGCATTCTTCCCTAGGAGATGCATATTCACTTTTTATTTGAAGGTACCCACATTGTGGTGTGACACACACAGACGCCTTATGAACTGAAGTTGCCAAATGACAGGCAATTAATACTACGAAGAAGAAAATCTCTATATTGTCACTACACTGTGCATACTTTCTCATTATTAGCGCAAAGAGTTGTTTTATTCCGACGTCGTCGAGTTAGCTCACAATTTCCCATTTAGCAGTACTCATCGCGCGCTTCACGCCAATATGCACTCTCATCTCTAATGATAAGACTTCAAATTACTTAAAAGCAACTGACGAGAAAATCAGCATATCTTTTGATAGGTACACCCCTAGATTTACAGCTCTATTACTTAATATACAAAGTTGAAATTCGCCTGTTTAGTCGTGTGCAGGAATGGAAGGTTTTTAAGCGGGCAATCGCTCAGAATTAAGGAAATAAGCGCGCTTAATTGGCAAGCGATTATTCGTAAGCGATTTCGCGAATGCTTTCGGAATTAGTTTCGTTTTGAGATTGCAATGTTTGTCGCTTAATTTACGCTTTAATTTGCTTGCAGTCGTTTCAGTCCAGGTGCTTTCTTGCTTATTTTGTGTTGCTTCGTTAATTCGGTTCTACCTATAAGCGTTTAGTTACTCATTTCTAGTTATATGCAATTAAGTATTAATATAGTAACTTATATGTATTTACTCGTTTAGTATTTTAGGGTTCCGTAGCCAAATGGAAAAAACGGAACCTTTATAGTTTCGTCATGTCCGTCTGTCCGTTCGTCCGTCTTTCCGTCTGTCCGTCTGTCCGTCTGTTCGTCCGTGCGTCCGTATGTCGCAGTCATTTTACTCGGAGACCATTGGCTCTATCTATACGAAATTAACTAAATATGTGTATTCTATGAACCGCACAAAATTTTTGTAATGAAATGTTAAAATATATAAGAATTAAGGGTAGCAGTCCATATGTGTAACTGAGTCTTGAAAAAAAATTTTGAACGTATGTCAACGTGTAAGATATCTTTAGATAGGTCTTTCAAAATGATAAGGAGGTTTGATTTTGACTTTTTTATTAAGTCAGTAGTTGTTGAGATATTAGCTCCTAAAGCCATAAAAAATGTGTGCACCCCATCTAACTTTTGAACTATGGGATTTAAAATTCTGGAAAAATTTGAGCTTGTAGGACATCAAATGAAATCTCAATCACATTTGGTTTGAAGAAGATAGGTCTACAAATTTTAGAGATATATAAGCTGTTCCCCTATCTTTGTTTTTCATATTACTTTTGACAATTACTATGAAATTACCAACTTATTTTGCGGTCGATTTTAATTCGTTATATTATTTTTAAAGCCCTTAAGATTCTTCATAAACCAAGCAGCGGAACCCTTTAGTTTCAACTGTGCGTGGTCCACGACGCACTTGACTGATAATTATTTTAAGCTAGAGATGGCAAACGGGAAGGATGCTCAACACCAAAGAACATCTGCAACACCAGTTAGCATGGAGGTGTGTTGATGATTTTTAAGATGCAACTGGTTGCACGCTGGCTGACGAGAAATCACTCCACGCTGTAGCTCACCACGCGTGCATTGCCTACCTAAGACCAGCAAAAATTGATATTTAAAAAAAGTTAGGATTTGATATAACTGTTTGCCATATTATATGGGGCAGCATGTCTCTATGGAAAATATACACATCTGTATTGTGCGGAATCGAATCCTTGATTGTAAGTGTTCTACAAAGGTCTGCTATCACTACGCCGCAATGGTCGTCTTTGATCTTATAAAATTTTGAGTGATTGATCTTATTTACTGGTATTGCGGTGGCAGAGCCTTGCTGTTTTCAGCATCAAAAGCTGATAAAATACCATATTTCATTTTTTTTTCCAACTACTTACACTGTAATCATGAGTGTTAAATCCTCTTAGACGTGAGCACTCGAGGCGGCAGTATTTCTATCATAAGCCGTGATAATCTTGGGATTATTTCTCAAGAACGAGACGCATGTTTCCAAATAACTCAATACAATTTGCGCAAACATACAAAAAATTGTCAAACTTAACACCACGTATAATGACTAAATAGCAATTATATGCTTTCAGTTAAGAAATCTTTATTCATTGAAATATATTCCTTATTACAGCGTACTAAAGCTTAGATATTTTGGACAATTGTAAAATAAAATTGTTTAACGCTTTGACGGTTTCGCACAATAGATTTATTTGTTCTATTAACAACATCAGTTTGCGGTTGTGTTTAAATAAGTTTATCTCTATTTTAATAACACAAAGCTCATTTCTGTCTACATTCAATTTGCTAGTAGTATTTTAAATATGGTTTTTATGTTTAGGATTGTGCAAAATAAGTTACAATAGCGAAAGCATCGAAACTGATATATTTGCAATACGGATCAAGATGGCGGCATTTCATTAAAGTATATTTTTCTTAATCTGTGCTTTGTGGATAAGCTGTTATTTGTATATTTCTATCTGCATAAAATATTCAAGCATCTTGAAAAAAAGCTTCTAGAAAATAAAATTTTAAATCGTACTTCGTAATCTTACGTAAAATAGTAAATCTCATTTTACCACTAGCAAGAAAAAACACAAAATAATATGTTTAGTCTATTCTTACCATAGACTAACTATATACTCTACTCTATAAGTCTCTTCGTACATTTTATATACACCTGTATTACAATTATTGCTAGCATCTGCACGCGATTTTGTTCGCGGTGACTTTAAAATTGGCTACAGAAAGATATTAATAATTTGGAAGTAATTAAGACATCTATATTTAATTTCAGCCCCTGTGAGGGCTGCCCCTTTATCACGGCTGAGTCTCTGTATTCGCCCCCGCCGGGTGACGCCGTAAAGGCCAGTAGAGCCAACAGCAATACACATTCCGAAAAAAAAAAACTAATTTCAATTGCACACGTCGTGGAACATGGTTTTTTTTCAAAATCCTACAAGAATTCAACATTGTTCCGGGATAAAAAGTACCTTATGTGTTAATGCAGCTATCTGCGTGCTATTTTTCATCCCAATCACTTAATCCGTTTATGCGTGATTGAGTATCAAAAATCTGAACATAATTGCAAGTACGTTTTTTAATAAACCCACTGGAACTAAACATTTTTACGGAACCAAAAGTATCCTGTGTGTTAACCTAGTAACAATCAATATCTGTGACAAATTACAACCATATCCGTCCAAACATACAAACTTCTACTCTTTTTTTAGTAGGGTTATTGTGGACTAAAATAAAAATTTATCAAAACCGACTACATAGTTTATATGATATGGTTTTATAAAATTTTTGATCAAATGGCATTTCATTACAAAATTGTACAATAAAAAAAACATGAAATAGGTCCTAAAAGACAAATCAAAAGTAGTTTACGACATAAACAATGAAGTATAGAAGTTTGTTACTCATCTAATTGCGAGCGAAATGAAATAGAGAGAACTGCGGGAAATGGGAACTTAATGCGATTAACGACACTCGTTCATTGTGCTGGTGTGCGGTGCCGAGCGTAAGAGGTAGCGGGAGAGACGACAGAAGAGGAAGCGGGATGGGTGGTGAGACACGTAATTGTCTAAGTGCCATTTACTAATAAGCTTAGTTCTTAGATCTCTGTATTCGTCATAGAGGGATTTGTTCCGGTCTGGGTGATTATCCGTGTTTCTGTGTATGTTTCTGGACCCCTGACACGTTTATTCCTTTACACGTTTATCCTATTCCTTTAGCCGGCTTTAGTATTTAGCCTTTATGGCCGAGATAAGGTCATAGGTACATACTCTCGCACGTATTACGTTCATGGCACAGAAAAAGATTTGCTTAAAATAATTTTGACAAAATTGCCCGTAACAAAATCGAAATAAAATATTCTTATGCAAAAAGCATAATACTTAATTCTTGAAAGTCATGTTCTACCACGGGCTCCAAAATTAAGCCCCTACTGGTGAAACTCACACAGGACGTGTTTAACAAAAAACATATTTCCTATGCAAAGTTAGAACACTGCACGATTGGGATGTGACCACTCGAAAAAACCATTGTAGCTTTAATAAACACAGTTTTTAGTAAGGCAAACCGCTGTCGCTCATAACTCAGGCATCAGATAATAACATAGGATGCTGAATGCATTTTCTTTATTACTTCCGCAAATGCAATTCCGCGACTCATTGGCTCTTAATTAAAAACGGATGTAAGTTCATTTACGTTTCTCATATTGTATATTTATTTAACTTTTATCACAAATATATTCATTTCACGTTTTTTTTATTTATGTTATAGATAATTGGATTTTATACAAACTTCACTATTGGTTTGTATAAAACAGACGTCCAACTGATTTTCTTTAGTTCTGTAAGTCTTTACTTCCGTACTGATATTATAAATGCAAAAGCAACTCCGTCTCTCTGTCTATCTGTCTGTCGCGCTTTCACGCCAAAACTACTAAACCGATTTAAATGAAATTTGGTACTCAGATAGTCTAGGGCCTGAGAAAGGATATAGGCTACTTTTTAATGCGAAAAAAGGGTTTTAAGAGGTTGAAAGGGGGAATGAAAAGTTGTATGGAAGTTTTGTTATTTTGAGAGCTAGAAGCTTGAAACTTATTTTTAGGCTGTTGATTCAATATGAATAATTATGACATTCAAAGTTTGTAAAAGGGAGGGGTCTTCAGCTTGTTATATTATAATCGAATTCTATAATAATTATACTTTATACTTAGCAGCTAAGGCTTATATCACGTAAATATTCAATATATTATTTTCATTTCAATATAATTCTGTTAGTGGTTCTTTAATTAATTTGAATACAAAATAAAATAGAAGTGAAATGAAATTGGTGCACGTTGAGTGAGGATGTGACTTCAGATTATAAAAGTAATACTAAGCTATATGCTATGCATTTTTTTCTTTATATTAAATGTCGCGTTTCTTGTCTTCTACATGACGACATTGGAGGATTAATCTGTTCTAAATTGGCACAACTGGAAGCGATTAACATAAGAACGAATTGATTTTTTTTTTAAATAAATAAACACTACACACTCAACGGCCCTCATTACGATAGTGATATCTTGTGTCGGGGGTCCGGAAACGTACACAAGTAAAAGGACAAATACACCCAGTGACACACATGCCTGTACGGTCTATGGTCAATACAAACATGACCATGACAACCCGAGACCTGTGACGCTTAAGGCAGGATCGCTACCGTTGCACCACAATGTCGTCAATTGAGCTTGGTGTCGGTTCTTCTCGATAGACTCAACTTTCCGACCGAGTGGTAGCTCTTCACGATTTACAAGTATTTTTAAAAAGTTTATTGATATAGAAATAACTGTTAATTTTTATTTTGATGTATTATTTTCGATGCACCGCATTAATAAATAAAGTAAAACGTTCTATAAAAAATATTACATACATAAAAAATTAACAATGTCAAGTATTAGCTGCATTATTAATATCATAATACGTTTTCAATGGGCTTACACATGATTCCGCATAATCTCCTAAACAGACATCACGCTGTTATATTCCTTTAATAACCATTTCTATAGGATATAAAAATCGCCAACACTTCAACCGTAAATACATTTAAAGGATTTTAGTTCTAATCTCGTATACCATAGTCATGTTTTACCGTGTATAGTATTAGTTGGTAAGGTAGTTTGTTAGGGTGTATTGGTTTTATGCATTAATACCTAATGGCAATAGATTATGAGTGAGACATTTCACGGTTTGATGCGCGTAGAATATGGAACGAATTTATATATATGGTGTTCATTTTCAACATTAATATGTAAAAAATATTTTGTGAACGACGTTGTGGCACAGTGGTAGCGAATCTGCCTTAAGCGCCACAGGTCGCGGATTCCATTCCCGCTCGGAGCAAGATGTATTGACCACACAGGAATGTTTTCCGGTCTGGGTGTGTTTGTTGTCATTGTGTATGTTTCCGGACCCCCGAGACAGGATACAGCTATCCTAATGGGGCCGTTGATAAAATCGTCTTAAGCCATGGCTTGTCCTCACAGGAGGTAGGTTACATTGAGAACGGAATCAAATTTGGGCTTATCTCTCTGTCTCTTTTTCATGGTGGTGCTGTTAATTAAGGCCAGTAGGGTCAACAGCAAGGCCACACCACCACGTGTAACAGCCACACACGCACACAGAAAAATGATATTTCAGTTAGACATTTACGGTCAATGATTACGAAGTAATCAAGGTGTTACAGACAGATGACAGAGGCGATGACTTTTATAATATGCCAGGACAAGAAAGAGTAGACTTAAGTAAGTATTCTAACAAGTAAGTTGGGATTTAATTAATTGTCTTAATGGAAGTGGTGCTGTTGACTTGTTCACAGAAGTGCCCTAAACTAACAGCTCTAACCAGTAAACGATCAACTTCAAATATGGACTTAAGTTCTACATATAAAATACTAGTTTTTTACTGTGGATTTAGACACGTATCCTATTAATATAATTAATGTAACTTTCTCTGTTTGATTGTTTGTAACTAAATAAGGCAAAAAACCTTAACTGATTTTGATGAAATTTTAGACACATATAGCTTATTATCTGGATTAACACATAGGATTACTTTTTATCCCTATAAAGAGAATCTGTGCGTCAGTGTTCAGCGACCCTGAGGAGGACGGCAGTCGGTGTGGTCCCGACTGCCGTGCGCGCTTGCTTGGAAAGCGCTGGGGAGCTTACCATCTCGCAAAAGAAGGCTATTCATCATAAGTTTTTGAGAAGAGTTGGAGAAATGGTTTTTATTTTTATTTAATTTCATGACGGTTGGCAAACACGTATACGGTCCTCGTAATGGTAAGCAGTCACCGCAACCTATGAACGTGCGCAATATTTGTAGTATCACATCTAAATTTCTGTGGGAGGGTAGTAGTCAAGCAAAGTAAGTCTCTACTATCGTAACAAAAGTCCAGTATTTAATATTACAAGCAAATAATATTTTTGATTATTTCGCTACACCCGTATACAGTACAGTCGTGTTGTTAAGCGTATAATCGTCGCCCCTCGCATTAGCACCTTTGTGGCGGATCAGCTATTGTTAGGAGACGCGGGAGTTTCCGATACAAACAAAAATTATGAAAGAACACGATAGCAGACACACTTAAATTGAAGATCTAAGTGAATAAAAAATAATCAGTATCATTATTTTTTTAACTTAAAAAAGGTCTTTACCTATGTATGTATATGTTCTGTTGCCTGGTATCGAAATTTTCACCCAAAATGGTAGTTATCGGAAGAAATATAGATTTCTTAGTGGATAATCAGTATTATTAATTCTTTTTATGTAGAAAAATAGAAAAGAAATCGGTTAGTCGTTAAAATATTCCATTTTTTTTAGTTTTATTCAATAGTTCTAAAGTAATAAAATATTGTCAAAGCATTAGCCGTTTTGCTCATAATTACTACAATAATTTTGTACAATACGATAATTTGTTTTCTTAGCATTTTTTTAAATATTTTTTGTTTTGGTTTAACTAGTAGTGGTTTAGTTTACAATACTATCGAATTTTTCGAAGCTACCAAGGTAGGAAACTTAATTATAAATTATAACTCAACACATAGAAATAATAAAAAATTAAACATTCTTTAGAAAAGATAAAATTAAATGATTGTTGGCTAGTGATTTTATTTCTGCATGTGTTAAAAAAAATTAACTTAATTTTAATTATTAAAAATCAAGAAAATTTAGCAAAATTTATTTCTTAGCGAAAACTCTGGTAAGAGGCACCGTATGATATTTATAATACATATTCTAATATCGCCAAGACATATTTACCCGTAGCTCATAACGTTCACTGCACGTTACATGCACTCGACGCCAGGTGTCGAGGGGGGAGGCTGAATTCGATTCCCGGCTATTGAAAAGTTTCAAGAGGCGAAAAGCTTCGACAAACGACGCTAAGTGAATTTCGTGCCCTCAGTAAATACAGAGCCGGATTTAAGATCACTAATTTATTCTCACACTAGTTGGAAACCTTTAATTTAAGAAAGAAAACTTTAATTTTGTATTTTAATTAGTAGTTTCATTAGTATCAAAAATTTATTTCACACAATATTTTAAGCATTCAAAAAATCATAGTCATTTTTTTTGCTAACGTTTAATGTATAAAAAATTAAATATGGAAAAGAAAATAAAACACAAAAAACCAAACTGAAAAGCTAAAAACGAGCTCTATAGTGTCTACTATAATATGAATTATTATTTTAATTTTACTAAAGGTATTGCAAGCTAATCAGGGGGCAAGCTAATCGTTCAATTAGTAAAGAGTTGATGGTGTTTAAAGACAAATATGTTGTTTTATTTCTGAGCTCGTGAATACGTCCCTGTAGAGCGGCTTGGTTCCAATTTTTATCAATCCCATTTCATTTCCCCTTACGAAAGTTTTCCTCCAATTTCGCGCTCTCGTCCCGCCCTGCTAGTGACGCACGACAAACAATGAAAATATCGATATCGACAGTTTTAGTAAGACAAATCGATTTGATTTCAAAATGACATTACTTTATTGATATTTACAAAAATATTATTTTTGCATACTTAAATTAAAAATAGCAAACGAAGCAAAGCTAATAAGGAATGATTGTGATCGATCTAATGTATTATAATGTATGTAACTGATGTAATATCATTAAAATATTTTGTTATTATAATGTGGAACCGCCATGGCCTTATAATCTACTGAATACCTATGAAATAATACGACATACTTTGAAAGATTGTTAACATTAAATCAATGTATCGTAAGTTAAAGGTATTGCACATCACTAAAAGTTAAACATGGGAGTATTCATCTCAAGCGGACGTATCACGATCATCCCTCGTCGTCCTGCATCCTTCGTCTCGCTGACCGAGACCTACCCGCTTTATCAACTAACGTAGTTCTACCTCAGAAACATATGTCACATCGATAGATTAGGATCTGCGTGGTTGATGTCTATTTCTGCCATGATAATTTTATCAATTAGCGAAAACCGACCATTCATGATCCCTCGAATAAAAACGCACCGTGGCAGATACGACGGATGTCAAAAGCCGCCAGGTTTACTTTACATCACTGACTACAACCTCCTTTGTCTATATTGTAACATGGTAGTGAAATGATTAAATCAAACAAAGTCTCACATATATAAATTTTTACGTTCGTAAGTTGGCAATCAAGCAAACGACCACCATTAGCTAAGTGGTTACAAGAGCACTTGCAACACCATGCATTTGTAGGTATCACTTACACGTTACCAACCCCGAGATATCGGATTTTACACCTTCTTCGCCCAGCTATTTCACTCGCCACCCACCAATTCAATGGATAGAGTGGAAGGGATGAGAAGAGCAAAAATTAAGAGAACTGAGGGTGTGGGAGATTGGGCCTTTGGCGCTCTCACTCTTGCACGAAACGCAACAGGACTGATGCTGTTACTTTTCGGCTATTTTCTGTGAGACGGTAGAGCTTCCCCGGTCGAGCCTACCCATTAGTGCTAGGAGGATCATAGCTCTACTACTACTAAAATATAATATAAGTATGCAGAATAAAAACCATAATAATAAACCGTCTAATCCATTACCTACAATACAAAGCTAACCGCGAACACCTCCAAACAGACCACTTTGTCGTCGCTCAATAGCGGTGAAAAAATCCCATTGAAAAACCGACTGGCAAATTTTGCGGCGAAATTTCTAAGAACTTTTTCCACGAGATTTTCGTCTGTATTTTTCAATGGACGAAGTTTTAATTGTATTTTTTTGCTACTGGACAACGTTGACCACTGTGTGACTACAATTGCGACGTCTATGTGTGTGTAATATCTCAGATTACAGTGTAAGTGTGATGTACAATGAGTCGTAACAATACTTAAGAAATGGCCATTACGGGATTAAGCGTTTGAAGTAGCATATTGTTATTCTTTTTTTTTGATGCGTTTGTATTTCAAGTTTATAGTGTTATTGAATTGATATTTGCTCCTTGAGTTAAAAATAGGGCGCAAAAATATTAGCAGTTTTGTATAGTAACAAAACGACTATAAACAAAACATTAAATAATAAAGCAAATACTAATCCTATAGTATATCCTTGTATTTTTTTAATTTTAAAAACCTTTTTATTGGTCTTGTTCTTCTTTTCGAGTAATTAGTGGCCAACCGGTAATTTCAGAGTTGTTCAGGTCGCCCATATACGAGTAGGGCTCTGATTTGACTTTTCGACTACTATGAAATTGATAGCAGCCGAGACCGACTTTTTACGTGCCCTCCGAAACATGGAGACGCTCAGATGACATACCATTATGCGATAACCAATATAGTGACTGACCGCGCCGAAATTGCTTAACCCACCGATCGCTTAGCGATCAGTGAGCGCGCCCGACTATGGGCGCCTCAAAGTTTTTATTGGTATAATCAAATGTAACATAACACTATCATACGATCAAATCAAAACGCAGCGCCGAACTTTACAGATATCCTAACTAATGTCCCCCCCCTTAAATAGAGCCAGGCTTCCATATGGAATGAAATTTAAAAAAAAAACACACCGTCTGCAAAAATAAAATTATCAAATTTTAATTTATTAATATTATTCTATATCTATTTAATTCTATGTTGTTATAAAACCGCCTCAATTGCATCCCTCGGTCAGGAAAGGGGGCCTGAGCCACTAGCTCCGGCCCTGGTAAGTCGTAATCACAGACAGAATGTCACAAAGACTTGCGTAACCGCGATCGTAAACACAGATTGTAAAATACAATATAACAATTACATTTTACCTTTGTGACGCCGAAACGTCTGTTACAAAGTAATGTAATACTTTTTTAAATTTGACGTATACTTGTAAAGATTGTTTGATGCATTTGGTATTTAAGATAACAAAAGCCATATATAATATAAAACTAACATATGCCCGCGACTTTATCTCTGTGGACTATGAGATCTTAAAATCTCATATTTTATATATATAACCCAAACAGAATTGCTGGTATTCCCTATCGGAGGGAAGTGATGAAAAGCAATAAATGGAAAAGATCAGAGAGGGTGGGGAAATGGGCTTCCAGCGCTCTCACTGTTCAGATGAAATACAGCAGTGCCGATGGCTCGGACATTTTGTATGTATGTACGGGCCTGTCTATGCCTATAGTATACAGTGAGTCTTACTACAACCTTGTTTTCAATACTTAGACCGCCCCTAAAACGTCATTAATCTCACTTTAACAACATTAGCGACACAAAATATCTCCATTAAAAAACAAATGAGTGTATTCAAGCGATGGAGCCCTCGCACCAATTAAAAATGGAAAAATTCAATTTTATTTCAAGGCGCCATATTGGGTCACCGCCTCGTGCAAATGCCGCGCTTTTTAGTTCTACAAACTTATACAACATAACGAAAATGTTATTTGCGACTTTATTTCATTGTATTAAGTATTCAAAAAGTGATATAGATATGTTTGTAGTAGTGCCAATGTAATTCTTTTTGTTGATTTTGTTTTTTATTGTGTTACAACGTTTATCAATCGCTAACGACCCAGCGGGGATTGTGCGAAAGAGATAACTACAACAATAGAGAAGGATAGTTGTATAAATTGTGTTATGTGGTTTGTACTATTGTTGTTATTGTTACAATAGTAATAAATTTGCATAAATGTTTTGTATGTAGTTATATTTTATTTAGACACCGTTGTGGCGTTGTGGGTAGCGAGCCTGCCTTAAGCCTCGACGGTTGCGAGTTCGATTCCCGCTTGGAGCAGATGTTACTAATCGTACAGGCATGTTTTCCGGTCTGGTTGTGTTTGTCCTTGTCATTGTGAATGTTTCCGGACCCCGACACAGGATATAATTATCCTAATGGGGGCCGTTGAGTGTGTAGCGTTTATTATTATTTTTATTATGTTATATCTAAAGCAGAAAGTAATGCACTTTAAATTAAAAGGTATTTAAAAGAAACGATGCCAAATTCCCTTCCTTTTTCCTTCTCATCGCCCCTACTCCTATTCCTTAGTTCCTTAAGTTTGCGACGCGCAAGTGATGATTCAAGTATCACAAGAGTTCATAGCTAGTGGTGGTCCCGCGCTCGGTGACGCTGTCAAGGCCAGTAGGGCCAACAGCAATACACATTCCGAAAAAAAAATAGGTAGTGGTGACTGCTTACCATCAGACGGATCATAATTATGCTTGTTTGCCAACCGTCATGACAATAATAAAAGTTGAGTCAAACAAAAGACTAAATTAGATTCTATATAACACTTTTCCATTTATTAGAATGAGAACCCAAGTAGCTTTAAAGTGTCATATTAGAACTGTTTCATTTACTGAATTTTTTGTCAGTAAAATTTGCTTAAGAGCTTCATTAAAAATGTTTAAAATGTTGTATCGCAGGGGTCACAAATAACAAGCAAATTACGAGCCCCGTATCTAATTCAGATATCACAACTGCAATTTGTCGTTTAAACATGCTATTAGCAGAGCGAGCATCGCCGCGGGATACCGCTATACTATTACGAATGGTTCCATTGTTAAAGTAGGGATCCCTCGTGGTATGGCTTTGGAAGCATTTATATTTTGGGTTGTTTGTAATCCGTGGGGTTTACCTTATATGTATTTCAAAATCTTATATAAGTAAATATATATAAATATGGGTAAATAAATAAGTTTATTATTAATGTCCTATTGCCGAGTAAAGGTTTACTTTCATTTTAGGAAGAAGGTCGAATACGGTAACGCGTATCTTTCAGTTAAAGCCTACGTTTTCTGTCTACAGTAAACAGTTTGGAAAAAATGAATAACAGTAATAAATTAAACTAATTATTTCATTTTAAAAATAAAAATGAAATATTTATATTTAACGTAAACTACCACCGGCTCCAATATTTTTTAAATTGAATTATTATCTTTTTAAGTATCGAGTTTTTTATCATTCATTAATGACGGGCTGTTTGTGCTTCTTACTCAAAACAATGGCATAAATATACTTTTTATTGTATATATATTTCTTGGTGGTACGCTATTTATTGCGCGAGGTGGTAGGCTACCATCGCAGTGTCAGATATTCTGCCGCAAAGCATTATACTGTGTTTCGGTTTGAACCACACTGTAGTAGTGTAATTACTGGGCAAAGGAATTTTAATATCTAATATCATCGTGTGAGTGACACCTATAAATAAATGTTGTTGCGCGCGTTCATAGGCAACGAAAACCGCTTACCGTCAGTTGAGACGTATAAGCAAACTTGTCCACATAAAAATATGTTACAGTGATGTTTTTTGAGAAAGTGAAGTAGTATTGCGGATCAAACCGAAACATTTACAGTAAAAAGAATAAGACTGTAATACACCTAATAGTATATTATTGCACAGAACCAATAAAGTAGTTCATCAGTTCGTTCTTTGAAAAGAAATCAGCGGGTGGTTCGATCCTCTGATACAGTTATTGTAATCGAATCGCGATAACTAACATACAATTACAATGTACCGAACCCGCGGGGGCTGAAACGAACCGTTCCTATGTAACTGCATTTAGCATTTGTTCTGACTAAACTAGTTTTGGTTTACAAATAAATAAAGCTTTTGAATAGCTAAAAAAATAATTGTAACCGCATGGGCGGAGCATTTTTAGCGGCAAATGTTTTTTTACCCACCCACGTGATGGTAAGCGGTTGTCGTAGTCTATGAGCGCTTGCAACACCATACATTTGGACAACAACCTCGAGATATTGGTTCTAAAATCTCTTCTCCCTAGTTATCAATGAAAATGCGTTAATTTTGCTCAATATAAAATAACGTTTATTATGTTTATAATAATTATGATGCTTTATGTATCTTTATATTTTAATGAGAAGGAAATCTGCTAACATATACCCGGATTTCTGGGGAGGAGAGCTGGGTTATATGAGGTTCCATATAAGTGTATGTGTGGCTTGAGTAGGTAAGAACGTCGTGAACGTAGCGTAAAGTTCCACCCACGCCTTGTTGAAATCCTGTCCAATACGCCATAATTATAAAATTTTAATATCTGTATTTCTGATAATATCATGAATAACATAAGTTTAATCTAAAGTTTATAACAAATAAACAAGAGTCTCAATAAAATTGAATTATAAATCATCTCAACAGTTTCCCAGCGAGCGCTAAGTGATGTAAAATGACAAAAATTGCTCGCCGAATCACTGCCGTTTTTTAATAATTGTTTTACGCTTTAACAAATGAGTTTGAAATTGAATCGGGCTCAGAGCGCTTACAAAAATGGATGCTTAATACAATCAGAGGGAGAGAGATAGACGGTTACGTGTGAGCGAGACGGGGATAGCTAGTTGTTAGATGTTATCTCAATTTTGATTAAGAAATTTGTTTTGTTATTTGTTGCTGATTCGCTCTCAGCCCGGAGCCTGCAACATGTTTGTGAAAGGGTTATTAAAACTGCCTTATTTCAGATCGAATTTGAATAATTTCGTTTATCTATGTAATCGTAGTGTAATAAATCGTAATTGCAGATGTGTTTTGGAAATAAAAGCTGTCAAATTGGCTGTTATATACAAATTGGAGAATCTTGAAACATTGGATAGCCACCTGAGATTACAGATAGGAATAGATCAGGAGGAGTAAAAGCAAAGACGGGTAGTGTCCCGAACACTGCAGCAATTTAACTTATCGAACGAAGCACTGCTACCCTTTATATTGCGGGGCCCATCCCGCTCGATGTCGCTGTCAAGAACCTTCAAAGAAAGTTAAAAAGACCATAATTACATTTTTCAAATTTATTTTTAATTTAACTTAAAGCCTGCAGTAAAGTAAAACGTTAATGTTTTCATACGAGATCCAGTGCTGTGGTTTCACTCACTAATATTCTTCTTCTGACCTTAGTCCAGCAGAACAATATCTCAGAGACACATTAACACACATTGTTTGAACAGGAAGGGTCCGACATCATATCATCCATTTAGATTTAAAATTTATTAGGTAATATTTTTATGCATTCGCATAACTTATTCAAGTTTTTTTTTCTTTTTACAATAAACGCTACACACTCAACGGCCACAATTAGGATACTTATATCCTGTGTCGGGGTCCGGAAACATACATAATGACAAGGATAAACATACCCAGACCGGAAAACATGCCTGAATGGTCAATACAAACACATAATCCGAGCGGGAATGGAACCCGCGACCTGTGGCGCTTAAAGCAGGTTCGCTACCGCTGCACCAAAACGTCGTCACGCAACAGTCACGCATAAGTTGGCACGTGAACATACGACCTACCTGATGGTGAGCGATTGTTGTAGTATTTGAGCGCTTGCAACACCATTTGTAGGTGTCACACACGCGGTACCAACGAAAGGTACTGGTTCTTAAAATCTCCTTTGCTCAGTAATCTTACTAGCTACAGTGTCCTTTAAATCGAAACACAGTACATATAGTGCTTTGCGGTAGAATATTTGAATCTTCGTTGGTATCTACCTAGCCGGCCTCTTGCAATAAAAGGTCTACCACTATTTGTTCTCATCTGAATATTCATCTTAATGTGCTAAGACGCTCATAGCCGAGTGCACCCAATAGTCGATAAACGATCGGTAGGTTAATCAACTTTAGGCGCGGTCAGTCACTAGATGGTTGATCGCATAGTGGTATTTCAACCGAGCGTCTCCGTACTTCGGAGGGCACGTAAAAAGTCGGTCGCAGCTGTTGACAATTAGACAACAGTCGATAAGTCAAGTCAGAGGCCTACGGGCGACCTAAACAACTCTGACACCAGGTTGGCCACTAACCACTCGAAAAGAGGAAGAAGAATGTGCTAAGGCGGGTGAGAGGCGTCGATATGAAAAATAATTAAAACAAGGATGATGATAATCTTATCGAGCGGCACCGTCTCCAGCTGGACGGTAGATAACGACATTTATTGTTTAATATTGCGATGAAACGAGCTACTCTAATAGCTTTAAGGAGAACTCCCATTCATTTTGCTTACTTATAATATTGTTTCATTATTTTCTACGAAGCTCAACTATAGCTATCATCGGTAAATATAGTACATATCAATGAAATATAAATCGTTACTGTGAAAACAAATAAAAATCATAAAAAGTACGATTTAATAGATACGAGGAAAGAATAATACTTTAATACAAGTAAAGTCCTAAACATTAAATAATTGTAAATAACTTGAAAAGTAAAAGGTACTCATTACTTAAGTATTATATTAATATGCACCATACATTAATAACCTTTATTGTTTGTTCAATACACAACAATTTTCAAAATTAATGTTTTTAAGAATTTATTGACCAAAGAATTTTTGTAAGTGAACATTCAAGATTATCAAGAACGGATTACAACTCGTTCAAATTTCATTCACTCGGTCCGTTCATTGAATGACAATGAAGAGTAAGAAAAAAGGTTTTTGATTGTAATGTTGGCTTAATAACTTTTGTGTGGTTATTGCTTTGTGTCGATATGTCAAATCTTCATCCTAGCATTATTCCCGGTATTTTATGTACCCAGGGTCTGCTTATTACTCTTATCCGGATTTGACAGGTTACTCGTTTTTACACGGAGCGATTGCCATCTGACCTCCGCAACCCTAAGAGCAAACCAGTAACTCATTGGATAAGAGCAATTTACTTATCAAGGCTTAACGATTATTATCAGATGTTATTGATAATAACCGGGACCGACAGCTTAACGTGCTCTTCGAGGCACGATATTTATAATATCAATGCTAACATCTATCCGAGGGGGAATCAAACCCGCAACCGTCAAGGCTAAAAACAGACTCGCTACCCACAAATCCACAACGGTTTCGAATAATATTTCCAATGACAGCTTATTATAAAATACTCAAAATAACGACCCATTTTGAAAAGCTTTTTTTTTTACAAAAATACCTAATAAAGTCTTTAAATGTAAAAACGGTAGTTTATACGTAAATATATCGGTGGCTGTTCTAAAAGCACTCTAAATGCCATTCGAGATTTTTTTTCACTCGAAATATACTAAAAATTAACATCACTAATAAGCCAGTATTACCAACTAACGAGAATTTAACGAACTCCTATCAAACATTTGAGACCAAATTGTTTATACAATTCTGATATTTAGATCAAAGCAATATGAATTATATTTGGGCGTATAGAACTATGAAACAAGAGGTCATGTTACGATGGTGGATATTTTTTCAAATCTATTTCTGTGTAGGCAGGTATTAATTTGAGTGCGTGTTATTATGATCCCTGTGATGGATTGGATGAGTAAGCGAATATTTGTTTTTATACTTTTAAATGTTGGGGCAAATGTTTGATCAAATGTAATACGATTACATTGGCGCCAACTTATTTGCAGACAATTTGTTGCCGTCCGAGTGCCATTGTCGGTCATTGTAGGTTTGTATGTAACTCTTTCAAAGGTCTAAAAATATACGGTTTTCACGAATGGTCGCTGAAGCAACATATAAAATACGCCATTGTCTATGTCATGTACAAGTCAAGTTATCAAACGTGATATAAGCGTGATATATAGAACGTATCAAAATGCTAAGAACAATCCCATCAAAAACATAGAATGTAGAGAATTTTAGTCTCGTAACGCGGTACGTCTTCTTGTTAAATCTCATGTATAACTATGACTGAAACTTGGCAATTGGCAAGACATTAAACTATTCTTTTTAATTAGTAGAGTATGTTGCAGTACAACTGCCAAGTTTCAAAAGTTTTTTCTGGTGATATCTCGAAATCACTTCATTATATCATTAAAGATTTTATATATGTCAAATATGTAGTTCGTAACGATCATACATTTTCTTTTCATTTCATGCCGATTGGCAAACAAGCATACGGACCGTCTGATGGTAAGCAGTTACCGCAACCTATAATCGCGCGATACTTGAAGTATAACATGCGCGTTGCCAACCCAAAGGATAGAAGAGAAGGGATAAGAGGGGAAAAGGGGAAGTAAACAGAGTTGGTGGAAGATTGGGCATCTTCATCATTGGGTGCCTACTGCTATTCTCCGGTTTAGCTTGGGGGGAGAAAGTGCTACTGCAACAAATATAATGAAAAACACATTTTGAAAATACCAAAATTAAAACTATAATAAAAAGACAGGTTGTTAACATGTTAACATTTTTCTACTAAGATTGATATCAGCGTGTAACGTCATCATTTTTTGCTTTCATAATAATACACCCGGTAAGTGGAGTGTCTGCACGAGCCATTTTTTTCACTTTCGATTGCTATCCGCAAAACGCAACCATTTTGGTTTTTTGAGCACGTAAAATTAGTAACGTAAAATACTAAATTGTTACTATTTCCACATACTTTTTATCTTTTAATGACAGACTAATATGATTTTTAATCCCACCATCCCACTAATCATACGAATCTCACTAATATTATAAATGTGAAAGTTTGGATGGATGGATGGATGTTTGTTACTACACAAAAACTACTGTACGGATTTAAATGAAGTTTGGAACAAAAACTTATAAAACTTTATTTACTGGAGCCGCGGACAGATATTAGTTATTATGTTATTTTCTTACGGATTAAAATTAAAATGCCATCAAAAAATAGAATGACAAAAAAGTCTCGCATAGCAGTTCGTCTGCAGTAACAAGTTGTGAGATCTTAAGTAAAACCATGACTGGATCTTGGCTGCTTGGCCGCTAGAATTATGTAATGCTATTATATTTTTAAAATGTTTACTTTTCCTTCTTTTATAGGCACAAATAGCATTTAGCTAACTAATTTCAAAATTTGATGGAGTTTTTATTTTGCTGATTTATGAGTAACTATAACAAATTAAAGAAGGGAGAAGAAGGGGAGAAAATGTTAGGCAAAAATAAGAGTGGGAGTTTGGACCTGTAACGATACGAGCTCATTAACCGTAACAGTACGAAGACTTCTTTAAATTAATGTTCTATATAAGAGTACTTGTCGGCTGAATCGATCTATACATGCTGAATACAGCACAATCCTGATTACGAGGATAAGTTAGTTAAACGAGATGTTATAATTACCTTAGTGACGTGTTACCTACCGGTCAGGCATCGCGACAGTTTCTCGAGGGAAGCAAAGTGAGTTACTGTTGAATAGGGCCGCGTATTGCCGCGGTCAGCGGTTGCACACTTGTTCCGTCTTGTGATTGCTTGCTGTCCGTTCTGTATAAGGCTGAAAATTAGATGAAACTTTAAATGTTAATACATTCGACGACGTTATGGGGGTAGCGAATCTGCCTTAAGCTCGGAGCAGATGTTTGTATTGACCATACAGACATGTCTTCCGTTCTGGGTGTGTTTGTCCTTGTCGTTGTGTATGTTTCCGGACCCCCGATACAGGATATCACTATCCTAATGAGGCGCTGAGCGTGTACCGTTCTGTACCATTTTATTCTTGTTTCTATCAGGTATTATAATTACAAGCGTATTAGAATAGTGATCTCGAGGGAATAAGATCTTGAGGCACTCAAAGCCAGGTGAGCAGATTTACGCAGTGTCAGTCTATGGATAGGGGACTGAATAGTGGCATATCAACTGAAAGCCTTAGGAGAGAACAGTAAAAGTCAGTCTTGGCTGTTTTCAATTTCCATCTCTATCTTCTTTTCCTAACTGAATTTATTAACCGATTTCAAAGAAGGTTCTGTGTTCAGCTGTATATTTTTTTTGTATATTTAACGATTAGCCGTCAATTTAGAACCGATTTTGATAAAAAAAAAATTTATTTGAAAAGTGTACTTTAAAGTTGGTTCCATTAGAATTTGACCAGGATATAATAATGGGATGTTGGAGAAATAGAGTGAACTCTTCAAGTTTTATAAGCACACTTAAGGTGGTTTGGATGTTTTCCTAAACTAATTTGTCATGTAGTTTCGGAAAAGCTCTATTTGGTGATGTGGGACTCCCGATGAGCACAGATGGCCACCGAAACTATACATTAGTAGTTGTAGCCTTACTATTATTGGTAACTAAAAAGTACAAAATAAAATAATTGAAAAAAAAAATACCGACTTAAAACGAAAACGCAAAAACTAAATATTTTATACAGACTATTTTCTTCATTTTGTTATTTTTATAAAAAGTCGACATCTAAGTATTTGTCGTATACTACGCCAATGTCCGCAAGTCCGCAGCGCTTGCAACTGCACACTAACTCGATTGCCTCGAGATGACCCGTGAATAGCGCCTCACGCCTCACGCCTCACGCCGGAATACCTTGATAATTGACCCTTTGTTTGTCGCTTGCAATGCACCTATAATTGCGTCTCTTGATAGTCTTACGCCTTGCGATTTAACTTAAATTGTTGTGATATAAGTTTCAAATTATTCGTATATTTTTATCATGACAGTTGTCCAAAAAAATTTAGTCCGCTCGATGATAAGCTGTCGCCGCAACCTATGAACGTTTGCGATACTTGAAGTATCACGCACGTTGCAAACCCAAGGGATATAAGGGAAGGGATGAGAAGGAAATAAAGAAAGGGAACAGAAGGGGTGGGAGAATTGGTTTCCGGCGCTATCACTAATCGCACGAAACGCAAGAGTACTCTGTTACTTTACGCTGAATTTTCTGTGAGAAGGAAGTACTTCCCCGGCCCGTTTGTGCTGGAAGGAGCATAGCTATAATAATAAAATACATGAAACAAAATGAATTGAACGAATGAGCTGATTTGCCCGAGAAAATACTAACCTCTCAAAGAATATTGACGTTTTAAGGCGTCGGGATGTGACGACCCCATCGCCCGCTGTTGGGATAACCCCTGTCACAACAGAGATTATTCCACCAGTGCAATCAGTCACACTGGTGGTAGGTCTTTTGTTGCAAGAGGCCGGCTAGGTAGGTACCACCGCAGTGTCCAATATTCTGCCGCCAAATAGTAGTGTTTAGGCATTACTGTGTTCCGGTTTGAAGGGCATTGTACGCTAGTGAAATTACTGGGCGAACGAGATTTAAGAACTAATATCTCGAGGTTGGCAACGCGTGAGTGGCACCTACTAATGGTGCTGCAAGCGCTCATAGGCTGCGGCAGCCATTTACCATCAGGTGGGCCGTATGCTTGTTTGCCAACTTTTAACATAAAAAAAAAAAGATTCGGTGAGTGGGAGTACCAAAGGCCCAATGTCCAACACCCTTTTTTTCTTCCTTCCCTTTTCCTAATCCTCGTCTTAGGTGGCGTGGTATTTGGGAACGGTGATGCTGTTGATTTCACTTTGAAGATAGACTCCGGTAACTGCTTCTCACCAGGCAAACTATATTCTCTTAGATGTTACGGACACTAGTTAAACTTTTGGATTAAAAGATTAAACCATAATTATAAATAATTTGTTAAATAAAAACGATGTGGCGACAGAGAACAATACTAGTTTATAAATCTCTTTTCACATTTATCTTTCTTATTATAACCTTGATGATAATATTTTTCCAAGCAATTACTTTAACTCTTTGAGACGGTAATCATCGTTTAATGGGCCCACAACAATCACGGCGGAGTGGGGTTGGAGGCTGAGCTGCCGAGGTGGGGGCTTGGCGACATTTGAACCTTCACGCAGAAAGGATAATTCCACGATCAAAGCGTGACAAACACAGGTGGTGTAGGGTGGCCATTTGTTTGGGATGGGCTATTGTTTAGTGTTTGCTTAAAAAAAAATATATTAAAAGTGTATCTTATCTATGTATTTATAATAATTTAATTATTTTTTAACTGAACAAGTAAATTTATTCTTGTTTATTTTAACATTAATAAAAATATTTTTATTTACTTTAAAAAATATATTTTTAAATCTAGCTGCCATAAAATAGCTTTTAGTCTTGAATTCCATGAAGGGTGATCATTATTATTGCAAGTGCAACTTGTCCGCTCCCTCACATACGTTTTTGTTACACATGATTTAAGTATACCTTCTTCAAAAGGTAGAGTCACAATTGCAAACATACAATTAATCTATTGCTTGTGGTTAATTAGCGGTTTTTCGAGGCAAAATTTTGGATATAAGAACAGACATGTGAAAATATATAATTCTCGAATCCAGGGGCACATACAAACAATTTCATCAAAATCGGTCCAGCCGTTTAAGAGAAGCTCAGTCACATACTCACGGACAGAAGAATTATGTGTATTAAGAAATGTAAAAATATTTTTTTTTATATAAATAAAAAAATCTCCATTTATTATGATATCATAATAACCATAGTCCTACTGGGATCTCGATCGCGTGGTGTCTCCACCGCCCCCGCAGCGTGCTATATTAATGGTCGGTCCGCTCTATTAATTAACTCAACGGTTTGTCTCTCTGTAAACCGCTTATTTAACCCTCTTTTATAACCCACCACTGTTCTAATCTATTATATAAACGTATGTACACACTTTATATTGTTTTTTTTTTTCGCTTGTATTTTACTTCGCAGACAATTTTTGTTATTGTCTCTTTTTATATATTATTTAAATAAGCATAAAACCACGCCTGTGGTTTTATCACTATTCATTTTGAATCAAACTAAGCTAAGAATTGCCAACCAACTTCCGACCGCGGTCTTTTCAAATCGACACGACCTGGGAACCTTCAAGAGAAGAAAGAGCCTGTTCATTCCTTAAAGGTCTTCAACGCACCTGCATTCCTTCTGGTGTTGCAAATGGTCATGGGCGGCGGTGATCGTTTAACATCTAGTGATCCTCCTACTTGTTTGACCCTCTTACATAAAAATCTGGATGGTATAGTAGGTATTGATACAAGACTTTTCTACTGAAGAAGAACGTAAATAAGTCTTTAAAACTCTTGAAATTATATTGCGTCTTTGAATTTTTATTAATTTTATAATATTCTTTAAATCTTAAGCAAATAAATTAATACGATTAAATCGTAATACTAATTGATACGTAGTTAGGTGCAAACTTTTCGTTCTGTCCCGGGATTAGCCGGGGTCGGACAGGAGTGGGGCGATAGGGGAGGGGGACTGAAACCAATCAATGTCGGTTAATTGGTGCTTTAATGCTGCCTCATTCAACAATTACAGCGCTGTCAGCTAAAAGGTAAGTAAGGATGGCTGTGTATATAAAATTGTCGATATCGATTATAGAAATTAATAACTCAACAATCATTTTAATAGATTTAATTGTCGTAATAGATGTGGTAGCTAGGCTTTTCACCAATGTATGTCTGAATGCGCTTTTACTAAATACTTTTCTGGCCTTTAATGTATGGTTGTGTTGTGTATTTAAGAATAACTTTTAAAACATTACACTTTTGTTTTTTACGTAAACTAAGCTTTATTTCTAAAATCCCGGTCGGTATATTTCTGTATTTGTGGTGTAGGTATCTCTGTCAAGCCTTTCCAAAACTAGTGACTTTCTTTTTCAATTTTCTCATCAAGCCATCTGCTTGTTAATAGAGTACACTAATTTACATACAAGGACGTTTAGTTATTTGTTACATAATATGTGACATGGTTTGTTTGTTTGGTTCCTGATGCCAATAAATTATTGTTAAGTGAATATTTTTTTTTTTCATTCAAATCAGTATAACACAACAAGTTGCACATCTGTATACTGTAATTTAAGCAATAACGTCATATTTTTTTTATGTTACTAAGTTGGCAAACAAGCATACGGCCCAACTGTTGGTAAGCGGTTGCCGTAGGCTATGAGCGTGCGCAACACCATTAGTGAGTGCCACTCGCGCGTCGCCAACGAGAGCTATTGGTTCTTGAATCCCCTTTGCCCAGTAATTTCAATAGCCTACAGTGCTCTTCAAACCGGAACACACTAATGCCTGTTAAAAGTTGATTAATAATTTTATTTTATGTTGTTTAATTTTGTAAGGTGATTTTATAACTACCTACACTAGCATGATTTCACTTCTGTATAAATAGCGATGCATTCAAAACAGACGTTCATAATTATCGTGACAGTCGAGTCGTGAGGTTGAATAAAGTCGTTGACTCTGCCCGTTGAATAAAGATTGTTGAAAGTAAACTTCTTGCGCTTTCCTGAACCACCTCCTGTTTCATGCCTAAGCACTACTGCTTTGCGGTAAAATTTTGGTCACTGCGGTATTACCTACCTAGACGACCTCTTGCAACAAAAGACTTACAACCAGTGTGACTGATTGTACTGGTGGAATAATCTTCAACAAAAGCATTCGACCCAGTAAACAAACTTGGGATCAGTAATTCAGAGACCTGCAGATTTTTGTAGAAATAAGAAATACTACTTGGTTTTCGCTGCCTCTATTTTAATAATACATTTATCGACAGTTGTGTGCGTTCATCACTAAAAGCAAATTGTTATATGGTGGTTGTAGATTAGTCCCCCACCCCACTTATTGGAATCAATCTGGAACGCAAACTCGTTTAATTTAACGTTCAATTCTCTATTAGCGACTCATTATTTTAACTTAAAGGGTAATGTTCAGCAGTTTAAATAGCGCGCACATTATTTAGATGTCGCTTAGAAAAAAGGCTGAAATTTTTATGTGTAATTTGTAAAGGATTTTTGTATCATTTTACGTCGAAAGTGATCTAGTTCTGGTTGTTTGAACTTGTGTCCTAAGGTAACTAACAAACATAGGGCTTGCGTAATGGAAGCCAGTTAGGTACTGTAGTTTATATAATCAGATCGAACTAGTAATACCAGAGGCCTCACAGTGTATCGCCTCCTGAAAAAGTAAGATGGAGAGGGGAGGAGAAGGAGAGAGGGGCTTTCGGCCTTTAGCACCTATCCATGACTGAAACTTATCAAATAAATGAAACGTATGTGTTCAAATACTGCAACGCTACGTCAATTTTTATGTGATACTACGACGGAGACGTCCTTATTAAGTGCAGTAATGGGTTTCAAATACTTAATTAGACATGCAAAAGCATATTACATTGCGTAGGACTCTGTGCTTCGAGATAACAACTATTCCAAAATTTCAACTTTTGTGCACCTTCAATTGTCCATTACACCTTCTTGATTCTCCACCCGTATTTTGGGTCTGAAGTACACAGACCATTTTATCATTATACGTATTCAGTGACAGAGACCTATTAGTACCGTACCTATACTAATTACTCGCATTAACATCAGACATATAGCGAAAGAAGAAGATAAAACGTAAGAAGAGTCAGTCCCTCTTAAATAGAAGTTAAACAGAATTTAAAATTTCGATTAAATATTACATTTTGAAAATAGCTTAGATTGTAAGTTAGTACTAAGTGATATAAGCATAGAAAATTCATTCACTGAAATTCATTTTCAAAAATAGATAAGGTTAACAAAAAGAAAAACAGGACTTAAACATACTTCTAATCTTCTTTTTACACAGAGCGAATGCCATTTTACCACCGCAACCCAAAGGGCGACAGTTACTCATTCGGTAAGAGCAAATTACCTAGAGCCGATTGTTATCAGATGTTATGATGAAAACCGAGACTGACAGTTTAACCTGTCTTAGCACCTGTCTCCTGGTGGGGAGACAAGACCCAATCGAAACAGATTTTTATAACAAACATCAGCTCCGAGAGAGAATCGAACCAGGGATTGTGAAGGCTCAAGCCAGGCTCAACGGTCGTCTTTAACAACTCCTAATTATTTTGATTACTCGTACGTGTTCATCAATGATATGCGCAGTGCTTTACATCACTATATTATAGAGTACAATGTTTGCATTGCAACGAGATGTGTTCACCGCATTAAGGTTTGATGTTTTCATTTAGATAGCATTGACAGAAGTATTGATTATTGCTAAGCCTTTATTTACTTTGGTCGGTTGCCGATGCTTTTTAAAACATTATCAAAATGATAATCCTTCTACTCATATCTGTCTTTAAAATATTTATAACTATTGACACTAAGCACCCCACAATCTATTTAAAATAAAATATTTTTTTAAATTTTTAAAAGCGTTTTTAACTATTATTTATTTTTATGTTTTAATGTTGTTACTAAATAATAATCAAAGTTGTCAGTTTCAAATTCAAATTTTAATTATTTAAAAAAAATGTTTACAATGTAATTACTTATGTTTAATTTAATTTTGTCCGTGTTGTCTTTATACTTGTAATTGTCGTAATCGAAATTTTTTTTTTTTAAATGAGTGTTCATCCCTAAATGCTATAATGATGTAGATATATTATTATATATTTTTTATTTAAAAAAAAACAACCATCAACGCAAGTTCTAATGAAACGGACAATTTCACTAATGGAAATAAAATTGTAAAATTGAATATAATTACTGTACAAAGGTTCGCGTGAACCAATCGAGTGGAGAGCGGGGTGACGGCGCTTGTTCATTATTAATATTCAATCACATCAGCCGACTGCAGTGTTGTGTAAATAAATACAATTTTCTAATTGTTTTATTATTGCTATGACGGTTGGCAAACTTACATACGGTCTGATGATAAGTCACCGCAACCTATGAATACCCGTGATACTTAAAGTATCACTTGCGCGATGCCAACCCAAGGGAAGGGTGAATAGAAAAAAGGAAAGGATGTGAGGGGGTTAGAGATTGGGCTTCCGACGCTCTCACTCATCGCGCGAAACACAACATTACTAATTTACGCCGACCCTTTTGTACTTGGAGGAGCATGGCTCTACCACTGCCAAAATCTATAAAGAAGAATGCTTCTCAAATTTCTACTAATCTAAGATATCAATTTTTTTTAAATAGTTTTTTGAGCGAACAGTAGGAGATCCTATCCCAGTTAAAAATCGCAGCATTAACATTATTGCGTTTCTTTTTATCTCCATTTTTTTTTCTACTCTCCGTCTCTCTTCTACCTATGGAGGATGAGGGGCATTATTCAGGGCAGTCCGAATTAGGCCGTTAAAAAAATATTAGACAAAAATTCGTAATCGTAAATTTCTTAGTTATATTATTATCGGTTGTAATGCTTGCTTTAACTTTTCTCATTTATTGATGTACAAAAATATTTATAATTATTGCATAAACTTATATATTATTTTTACAATATAATATTCTAGTTCGAGTGCATAATGAATTATTCGTGTTTGTTCGTCGGCCATTATTAATAATGTCGCATCGTTGCATTTCCCTGATTGATGTTGAATATTTAACGAATCTGCAATGTTGTCATTGCTTTAAATGATTTTTAATATATACTAGCATTCACCCGCGACTTCCTTTGTGTGGAAGGCAGAGTTATGATCCGTTCAGCATTTTCAAGCTCAGGTGCTGTACCTACTAAGCATTATTTTGCAACTTATTAATGGTAGTCAACTCGGCCTGAATTGTTATGATGGACGATGTTTACTTTATTATAAATCGTGAACAGTACTTTTTCTGGAAGAAATTTGAAACAAACATAATTCCCATTTATAATATTAGTTACGATTAGTTTTTTTTCTTTTACTTCATTAACGTTATTCTAAATAACGTAAAAAAATCAAGATTTTGTCTCAGTCTTTAGAATTCAAATAAACAATACTACGAAATATAGTACATGACTACATGTATGTAGGTATATATTTTTAAATAAGGTCTGATAAAAGCATTTAATATTTCTTAGTATAGGTATATTTTTTCTAAGTCATATAAAAAAATGGAATTAGAAATCTTTACAATTCTGGTGAAACTTTAACAATTAAAGTTATAATATCTTCTAAATTTCAGATGTGTATTTATTATTCCTGCCAGATTTTATAAAATATTGTTATAGTCAGACGGAATTTTTTTGATGATTAAAATCTGTCCAAAAAATAACTAAGTATGACGGAATTTATTATTTTAATTTAAAAAAAAATTGAGTCTGTATTTCCAAATATTTATACATAATTTAATTGTTGTTTAATTATTGTTAAAGAACATTTTATTTGAACGCAAAAGTAATTCAAAAGCGGACGCAATAGAACCTCAGATAACAAGGTGTTAATGGCGCTAACTTTAAAAAAGCCGGTCAAAAGCTAATGTAGTTCTGTCTAAGCTACTCGTTATTCCCCAAGTTAACCCTCTAAAGCGAAGCTGCCCGAACAAAAGAAACGCGGCACAAAAGACCTGTGAAGAAAAAAAAATCACCCGCTGATTGGTCGATACGACGTGACGTCACCGTCGCCCCGCCTCCTAGCAACCGTCGCTACACTGAGATGAGAGTGAGCAAGACGCTCATCTGTAAAAGCGAGATAGATGCTATATTCACGATGAAACTTGCAACATTGGAAGGTAGTTACTCATTGGTTTCTCACAATTGAATTTCAATTGCATCGCATTGAATTAGAGTTTATTTTCGATTGGTATAGAAAGGTTTTTAAAAGATGTATTCAAGCGGTCAGTTGTGAAAGCTGTTATTGTTGGGTTACCGGTTTACCGATTTGGTTAGATTCGTGTGTTAACAGACAGATGCCCGACTGTTTGCTCGCTCTGGCTCGAGTGATTGTACTTTAATATCTACCAATTGAACGAGTAATTGCTTTGGACTGATTAAATTGAAATCAATTACGTCAATCACCTTTTAAGGACGCTTTTTTATTTACTTCTTCTAGTTTTGTTGTGTAATTGTTCAATTTATTTATGAGATACTGACTTTTAGACGATATTACTTTGATTACGATGTATGAAAAATATAAATAACCAATAAATAAAATAGTTACTCTAAAAATAGTTGACGGAAAATAAAAATACGAATCAAAACAACGTATACAAAACACATTATTAGATTTGATAGTCGCAAAGTAAACAGTAAGAAGTCAGTTTCTAAGAATACGATCAGCTAACACTTCGCACAATCGGCCCAATCAGAGGTGAAAAACACTATTGAACTCCTCAATACCGTAAGGAACTCCCGAGGGGAAAATGCTAATAGTGCCTCGCGCCTTGCCAAACAAAATCACTTCGCGACCCGAAAATTCGCACTTTCAATGGGCAATTTCACCCCCACCCCAAGCTCCGCCCATTTCACAACCCCGACCCAGCTCCGGCCCGATCAGTCAGTAACGCTCGTCCGTTCGAGCAAGATGGATGTATCCGACGATCGATTTTACGGCTCCCAGACGCCGGACCGGTCCGAAACTAATAGCCCGCGATCACAAATGAGTAGTCCGAATTCAACATCTTCAATCAACGTTACCGACCAGTCTATATCGTTGTCGCAGCATCAACAGAACCTTGAGACTTTAAACCGCATGGGGATGTTCTTCCACGCGCAACAGATGCATCTCAATCAGAGTTTTGATGCTGTGAAGTCTAGACTAGGTTTAACCCAAGTGGCTAATGTTAACCAGGGCCCTCGGCATACGATAGACGCGATATTAGGACTGAATGGGAGTAGACAGAGAGTGCAGAGTGATTTTGAACAGAGAAGAGAAGATAGGGAACGGGAGTGTGATGCTGTGCCCGTGTCGCCTGGGGCTGTGGAAAGCGCGGGTGAGTGTTGATCGTTGCAAGCTAATATCGAATGAATATTGTTTTAAGAGTAACAAGCAAATATCTATCTGACAGTTACTGCCTTTTATTCCACTTCACTTACTACTAAGATACGAGATCTGTGTATACATATTGGATTAACATTTCTTTCTATGTCTTCGACTAGTTTATATTTCTTAAAGTATTCCAATTATGTAATTAAACAAATACTTAAAAGGGGAATATAAATGTGTATCTTATTCATTAATAATAAAAATAAATGTATATTATAAATTACTAATCAACCTGCCGAACCGTCAGTAGCGTTTGACTATTCAAGAGTACTTTTTAAAAGTCTACTTGAATAAAAATAATTTTGATTTTGATTTGAGTAATATATGAAATTTTATACGTAAATAACAAAATACCATAAATTTAGTCACATAAGTTCTCTTGTCCGCAGCTTCATTCATTTACAACTCGAATTAATCGGAATATTGTCACCGTCGCTAGTCGTCGCGACGATACAAACAAAAACAAAAAACATATACAAAATTATACAGATTAGCCGAGAAAACAAACAGACAGATATGAAATTTATTTATTCGTTTATATAATGGATTTGTGATAATGTTTAAATTAATTTTTATATTTTAATAAAAGTAATTTTCCGTGGAAGCGCTACACCCGTCAACGGCGGAAGGGTTGTCCGTCGGAAATAAGACAATAGTTTTAATAACCAAACAATTATTTAAATACTAATATTATAAGAAATACTAATGTTGTTGCATAAATAAATTATAAAATAGATATAAATAAGCAATTGTAATTTATTTACCAAGTTTTAATTCTATGCGTAGACCAAGCGCGCCCGCACCGTGGCGCGAGTAACAAAATTTTTACCAATTTAGGTAGATATTACTGTTATATACTTATATGTGTATTATTCTAATCAAATGTGAGTTATATTATGCACAAACATACAAACACATCGGGACAAACAAACATGGAGACATTATGTTTTATTCGTAATCATATCAAATTAAAAACTTTCTAAATTATATATAAAAATAAATTAAATTGAAGTGTCTGTTCGTAATTTTAAGTTAACACCAATTCTCACATATAAAAAAATATTTTATTTTTTTATTTTGATCACTCTGATTTTGGCTGTGCTTTGTGTAATGGCTGGACCGATTTTAACTGGACTTCAGTGCAAATAGGTAGATAGATATATGTTATAAAGTGTAACTTGTGCTACTCTTATTTTACAAATAGGGTTCCGTGCAATAAAGAGAAATCATACATCACGCGAGCAGAGCCGCAGCTTGTAATAAATATAAGATAAATAAAATAAAGAATGTGTATTGGAAATAATAAGGATTTTAACTTTGTAATAATTTATCTTCATATAAAATATATTTATCTGGACACAGTTGTGGCGTTGTGGGTAGCGAGTCTGCCTTTGGTCTCGACGGTTGCGGGTTCGATTCCCGCTCGGGCAGATGTTTGTTAAAATTTCTGTCTCGGTCTGGGCGTTAGTCCGTCTGGGTCTCCCCATCGTGCCTCGGAGAGCACGTTGAGCTGTCTGTCTCGGTTATTATCAATAACATCTGATAATAATCGTTAACTCTTGATAAGTAAATTGCTCTTATCCAATGAGTTACTGGTTCGCCCTTAGGGTTGCGGAGGTCAGATGGCAATCGCTCCGTGTAAAAACGAGTAACCTGTCAAATCCGGATAAGAGTAATAAGCAGACCCTGGGTACATAAAATACCGGGAATAATGCTAGGATGAAGAAGAAGATAAAATATATTTATCTTAATATTTTTTGTACCTTATATTATTGTAACAAAATAAATAATCTAATATTTAAAATAATAAATATAGAGTAATTTTGTTTTATAACCTATCCGGAGTAAAGTGGCGTTCTTTACCTATAAAGTTCTTGGGAATATCACGATATTATTATCGTTCAACATAACGTTTTTACCTCTTGAATCCAAATTGGTTAAGAAATATGGTAGACTAGCTTCTACTCCGTGGTTTCACTCCAGTTACATTGCAATAAGACATGCATGTTTCATACGCTTCTTCTTATCGATTGGTTAGTGGTTAGTGGTCAACCTAGTGTCAGAGTTGTTCAGGTCGCCCGTAGGCCAACTGTTGTCTAATTGTCAACAGCCGCGACCGACTTTTTACGTGCCCTCCGAAGCACGGAGACGCTCGGTTGAAATACGACTATGCGATCACCCATCTAGTAACTGTACGCGCCTAAAATTGCTTTACGCTCCGATTGTTTATCCGATCAGTTATTTCACTCCGGCTATTTCGTACGCTGATAAGTGAGCGCATATTGCGCCGCCGCGACGCATCGCACACGGCTATGGCTCTTAAGAGTTTGTACCATCGCAACTAAAACCTGCTATAGGTCTGAAACTATGTCTGTTTGGATCTGTGAATATTTTTAACTCAATTACGCAAAATGGACACACATAGTTTTAACTGGATTAGTCATAGAATTTATTCCGGTTAATGAATTCAAAGCTAAGAAAACTCTTAGTGATTAATTTGAGGCCTTATGACGGTTTAAACTTTTTTATCCTGTATTTTATTAATTATTTAGACATTTTTAATTTGTCTCCGTTGTTTTTAAATTGAAACGAGTTGCGGTTGGATAGTTGTTTAATACTTAAACGTTAACCAATCATTAAACAAAAATCTACCAAAGATTAGTTTGGTAGTATCGAAAGTTTTCGCGTTTAAACAAATGAACTGTACATCCTTATAATATTGCTACCATAAATACATACAAGATATAGGTATTTAATTAAAAGGAGTATAGATCCACCTCCTACTCCTCCTCCACCCGGTGACGCTGTCAAGGCCAGTAGGGCCAACAGCAGCACATTCAAACAAAATTTGTATTAATAGTAAAGAAAATATCTAGGTTTTAATGAATTATAAAATAAACTTTTTTATTATCATACGATTTTTTAAGTTTACTTTTTTGAGATGACTTTTGAGCGCAGTAGGTATACTCAGGACTCACGCCGCCGGTCGAGCAAAAGTGTAGGTAATAACATTAAAGGGGCGTGACGCGGGATAGGGCTTCATCAATAAATTACTACAAACAGTATTTTGTCATAAAAAAAAATTACTTTATTTTCCAGCGACATCAGCTGTTAGTTCTTATATTATGTTACATTTAATATTTTAATATATCGATAATAACCGTTAGCTAGTTTGACCAGGGTAGTCGTAGAATATAATCGTAGATGTACACTAATACCCTTTATTCAATGAATGGGAGTGTCAAAGACCCAAACTCCTACCCCTGTCCACATCCTTTTTCACGACAATTCGCATGAGATCATTCTGGTGTTCTAAATGTTAACAGGCTACGGTGATTGTTTTCCCTTAGTTTGAAACCACCACAATAAAGAAGTTTGAATGATCCTATAATAGACCTCATGACTGTAAATTCATGACTGAATCTTGACAGTGTACGGTAGCGTATTCTACTACTTACATAGGTACACAATAGTTAATATATTATAGTGAATATATATATATTTTTTTTCTTTTATCTATAAAGTCTTTATTTGTTTTTTTGTTGCCATTTAAGTTCACAATATAATTATTTTTATTCGGTATTTTGCAATTTATTTAATGATAATATAGTGGAAATGACGCTATCTTCTCCAAGGTATTACATCATTAATCTTTTAAAATTGTAATTATTTGTGCTTATTATCATATATCAGTCGTAGGTTTATTTTTTTTAATTAGTGATAGATTTTTGTTGACAATCAACTGCTAAGCAACTTCAAATTTCTATTTCTAGAGTACTTACTTAGATCATCTCAAAAATGAAAACTATTTTTCACCGACTTGAAATAGGAGGACGTTCTCAATACGGTTGTATTTTTTTAAGTATGTTTGTTACCTCAGAACTACGACATATAACCTATTTGGAAAAATCTTTTTTTGGATTCTCTTTCAAGATCATCTTTTAGAAATTTCATCACAAAAGTTTATAAAGCAAAATAACTGTGATAAATATGTCACCCAAGAGAACTTAGTTGCGTATTTTACAGTGATATCTTAATTGTAATAACAATTAAAAATTAAAAATAAAAAAAATATTTTGTAGCTGTTTGAAAGTTCTAAAAGTAAAAAAAATTTTTTTTTTTCAAGTCGGTATTTTTTTTTTTAAATTTTTCTAACAGGGACTCAGAATCAGTAACAAAATTTATTTCGGCGTTTATTCTATCCGTTTTTGTAATATTTGGTTCACTTATTAGCGTATATCCTGGTCCACTGCAATGTAACTTACCTATAAATTTCGCGTAACGCAGTTACCACGAATTATTACTCAATAAGAACTCATTAACGTATTAATTTATTTCATAATGTAGATCTGTCAGTCGATAGATCGGACGATAGTTTGAGACGTTTGTTCGATAACGAGCAGCGCTTAGATAACCATCTTAATAGAAATGGCATTCAGCTTTGTTCAAATCGTTTTGAAAACTCTACCTAAAGTCAAGATTGGCACGGATTTTATAAATATTTATAATTAAATATAACAACAATTCTTTAACCCTTTATTTGATATAAGTTTTAAATTTCAAATATTTTTTATTGATGATACTTGTTATTTTAAGTCTTACCATAGCTCCATATAGTTACCGGACCATTTTCTGAAATTTGACCTCTAAAGTATATGGCCTAATTGGTCACTAATTGGTCATAATTGGTCATAATTGGTCAGTATATATGAATAATTGGTCAACACTCTGACAAAAGTTACAAACATTTTAAAATTTTAAGTTCACAAAAAAAATTTTGGCGGAGCATTTGAATCCTAGACACCAGATCTAAGGTGATTTAAATTGGTCACGTAATGGTCATAATTGGTCACTAGGTCACAGTAATTGGTCAGCCTTGTAACGATCAATATATCACAAAATATCCTCAAATTGGGGTAAAAATACCTTCAACACGATTATAGTGATACACATTTCGTACACAGTTCATACAAAGTCCATTGAAGGTTTTTTCATTTGCTAACACTCTGATCTTAATTGGTCACAATGTCACAGTAATTGGTCAGCCTTGGAACGACCAATAAATCACAAGATATTCATACATTCGGTGTAAAAATAAATGCCTTGCACACGATTTTAGTGATACACGGCTTGTACACGGATCATACAAAGTCCGTTCACAGTTTTTTAACTGTTCACACTCTGGTCATAATTGGTCACTAAGTCACAGTAATTGGTCAGCCTTGAGACGACCAATACATCACAAAGTATTGGCACACAGTGCATAAAAATATCTTTTACTGCATTATAGTCATACCTGGCTCGTAAACAGTTCATACAAACTTCATGCAAGGTTTTTTTATGTGGTAACACTCTGATCTTAATTGGTAACTACGTCACAATAATTGGTCAGGCTTGGATAAATATTTATATCAGAGTTTATTCGCACATAGAGTAGAAAAATACCTCGCACAAGAATATAGTCATACACGGCCTGTACACGGTTAATACAAAGTCTTTTCAAAGGTTTTTAACTGGCCACACTCTGATCTTAATTGGTCACTAGGTCCCAGTAATTGGTCAGGCTTGGATAAATAATTGTATCAGAGTTTATTAGCATAAAGAGTATAAAAATACCTCGTACACGAATATAGTCATACTAGGAAGCTTGTACAGTTCATACAAAGTCTATTCAAGGTTTTTTTAACTAGTCACACTCTGATCTTAATTGGTCACTAGGTCCCAGTAATTGGTCAGCCTTGGATAAATAATTGTATCAGAGTTTATTCGCATAAAGAGTATAAAATACCTCGTACACGAATATAGTCACACACGGCTTGTACACGGTTCATACAAAGTTTAATCGAAGTTGTTTTGTTTGGTAGCACTCTGATCTTAACTGTTCACTACGTCACAGTAATTGGTCAGCCTTGTTCAAGGCGTGTATGACCATATTGGTGTGCAAGGTATAATTACGCCTAACGTGCCGATATCTTGTGATATATTGGTCGATTCAAAGCTGACCAGTTACTGTGCCCAAGTTACAATTCATGATGAACGTATTACTAAATAAAAAAAAACCTTGAATGGACTTTGTAGGAACCGGGCACGAGCCGTGTATGACTGCAATTTTGTGCAAGGTATTTTTACACCCAATGTGCGAGTATCTTGTGATGTATTGATCGTCTCAAGGCTGACCAATTACTGTGACTTATTGATCAATTATAAACAGAGTGTGACCAGTTAAAAACACCTAGAATAGACTTTGTATGAACCGTGTACAAGCCATATATGACTATATTCTTGTGCGAGGTATTTTTCTACTCTATGTGCGAATAAACTCTGATATAAATATTTATCCAAGGCTGACCAATTACTGGGACCTAGTGACCAATTAAGATTAGAGTGTGGCCAGTTAAAAAAACTTTGAATAGACTTTGTTTGAACCGTGTACAAGCCGTGTATGACTATATTCGTGTGCGAGGTATTTTATACTCTTTATGCGAATAAACTCTGATACAATTATTTATCCAAGGCTGACCAATTACTGGGACCTAGTGACCAATTAAGATCAGAGTGTGGCCAGTTAAAAAACTTTGAATAGACTTTGTATGAACCGTGTACAAACCGTGTATGACTATATTCGTGTACGAGGTATTTTATACTCCTTATGCGAATAAACTCTGATACAATTATTTATCCAAGGCTGACCAATTACTGGGACCTAGTGATCAATTAAGATCAGAGTGTGGCCAGTAAAAAAAACCTTGAATAGACTTTGTATGAACCGTGTACAAGCCGTGTATGGCTATATTCGTGTACGAGGTATTTTTATACTCTTTATGCGAATAAACTCTGATACAATTATTTATCCAAGCCTGACCAATTACTGGGACCTAGTGACCCATTAAGATCAGAGTGTTACCACACAAAAAAACTTTGCATGAAATTTGTATGAACTGTTTACGAGCCAGGTATGACTATAATGCAGTAAAATATATTTTTATGCACTGTGTGCCAATACTTTGTGATGTATTGGTCGTCTCAAGGCTGACCAATTACTGTGACTTAGTGACCAATTATGACCAGAGTGTGAACAGTTAAAAAACTGTGAACGGACTTTGTATGATCCGTGTACAAGCCGTGTATCACTAAAATCGTTCGCAAGGTATTTATTTTTACACCGAATGTGTGAATATCTTGTGATTTATTGATCGTTACAAGGCTGACCAATTACTGTGATCTAGTGACCAATTATGACCATTACGTGACCAATTTAAATCACCTTAGATCTGGTGTCTAGGATTCAAATGCTCCGCCAAAATTTTTTTGTGAACTTAAAATTTTAAAATGTTTGTAACTTTTGTCAGAGTGCTGACCAATTATTCATATATACTGACCAATTATGACCAATTATGACCAATTAGTGACCAATTAGGCCATATACTTTAGAGGTCAAATTTCAGAAAATGGTCCGGTAACTATATGGAGCTACTTACCATGTCTTAATTTTTTATTTTATTTATTTAAAATCAGGCAACAAGGCCCATATACATATACCTGACAAACTTACATACATATTAAATATTATAAAATACTTATAATAGCACCACATAACACCGGAAATCTCAAAATTTACTAAGACTTTTTGATTTTCTTTCCCTATATCGATGGTAAACTACTTTAGCCAAAAATCAGGGCTGAGGAAGACGTACTTATACTTTGCGACAATCTCGAGGAGATGTAATTTGAAGTTGGTGTCACAACTCGACTCCAGTTGCAGTAATTTCAGCACCGCCTTTCCGTCAGCACCTATTTCCTCTCGGCTTTTCAGACAGATTATTTGATTTACTGATTTCCCGTGACCTTAATTATCTTTTTTAACTATTATCTTTTATACTATCTTTGTATGTCTTAAATGTGCAATTTAATTTCACACGACTACATATCATTTCCAAATTATATAACATTCATTGGCTGCACATTGCAAAATCATAAAAACTCATAGAAGTTGATAGACACGTCCAGCAGCGACTCAACTCAATCGGTATATTTTTATTTTAGCTATTAACTTAATGGATAATTGTTGTACAATAAAATGTTTAGTTCAAGTGGTAGTTAAACTTTTTATCTTCTAATAATTACTAATTGCTGGTCCGGATACAACATAACTTATATAACTTGTGTACAAAACCTATCGTACGAATAATATCTGTTTGGTATAAGACATTACATTATTAAATATCTTACTAACATTATAAATGCTAAAGTGAGTTTGTTTGTGACGCTTTCAAGCCTAAATCGCTGAACCGATTATGATGTTTATGTTATTGATTTAGAATGGACTATGGAGACGATTATAGGCACCAAAATAAAACTTGAAGCTGAAGGGGTGAAATAGGGGATGAAAGATTGTATGAGGTACCAATTATTTCTATACTAGCTTCTGCCAGTGGCTCTGCCCGCGTGAATAACGATTTTATAAGAAACTGAAAATTTTACAAACTTTGCCTCATTTTATATAGTCCAATAACAATTATAAGTGTATGGTCCGTCTTGTAGAGCTTGTTATTCGCTTATTACCATGTCACATAAGCAAAAAAAAATCCGTATTGAAGACTTGTTGTATTATATAAGTTTGCATTTACACCCTTATCAATAAATATCTAAAGCAAGTTTCTAGACATGTTTATCAATCGCATCTAATCAAAGTAATGACTTAATCGAGAAAGCTAGTTATATTTAAGTGCTTACAGTGTTATTTTACAGTTATGTTGTGGTTGTAAAAGGGATACAGTATAAGTATGTTTTCTGTCTCGGAAGGCCTTCAGATTATCACAAACTATTTAATACTCTGTATAACAAAAGAAGAGATTGGCTTACAAACACAAGAAATTTGTCAGCCAGCTTTAGTTTGTCTTATTTATAATAATAGATTGATTTTTTTCTTATTTATAATTGTAAAAAGCTTATGATTGAATATAATTATTTTATCTCGAACCATCTTCAAGGTCGTGATAAAAGAATAAAATCACATTTTTCAGCGTCAAACGCAATCAGTTTTCTAAGGTCCAATCAGAGGAAGTCACGGACAGAGGCTGTATTTTAGCTTAGATAATCGTGTATGTAGATTGTAGAGTAGGCTTAGTGAATAGGAAGCTGTAATGACGTATTCTGTGAAAACACGATCACGTCGTGATAAAACGATTAGTCATGATGCATGCGATTCCTGTTACACTGCCTATTAAGTGGTACTAGCTTGTAGGAATTAATATAGATGTGTATGTGCGTAATTGCTTAGTCATTTTAATGTTAACATTCGCTTCCGCTTATAATACTACAAACTAATTCTTTATTTCTGTCTTAGTAGTGCAAATTTGAGCAATTTATAAATATATCTATGTATTTAATAAATTTTAATTAATCTTAGTCATATATTAATTTAAACCTTAAAATAGCACCACCTACCCTCTCTTTGCTCATGTTTTCCTAAATCCGAGGTTGTCTGTAAGAAATCGCTTATTAGCGATAAGACCACCTATCCGTACAACATTTAACTAAAGTAGGCTAGACTTAGTATTTAGTCTAACAAATCAAACCGACTAATCAACCAACCTACAACTATAATATATTTTCTATTCTTTATTTTGAATTGAACATTAATTTTTTCATCATGCAACGATGGTTAACACTTTCTCTGTCCCGTGAACTATGTAATATAGTCAATTTCAATTATTTAACTATTGTTTTTGGATAATGAATGAGTTGAAAAGGCAGGAGCCCTGTGTTTGCTTGTAACCCATAGGTACAGTGTACACGTACAGTAGCACCAGCATGCCAATGCTCTGTTTATAACTCCTATAAAGCTAGCAGTGTGCAGTCTTTTAAAGCACTAATCACTTAATACCACACCAAATTGAGGCATTAAAATGATTCGAAATAATGATAGCTTTGATATTTATCAACACAAAAACCTAAGAAACCAAAAAAAGTTACAATAAAAACGTAATAGTAGAGCCACGCACCTCCCAGCACAAATGGACCCGCTCGACCGGGGAAGTACTACCCTCTCACAGAAAATCAGCTTAGAGTAACAGTAGGAAGGCGGAAGGCCTCTCCCACAGTCTCTGTTCCCTTGCTTTTTAGGGTTCCGTAGCCAAATGGCAAACGGAACCCTTCGGCTTCGGAAAGTCTCGTCATGTCCGTCTGTCCGTCCGTCCGTCTGTCCGTCCGTCCGTCTGTCCGTCTGTCCGTCTGTCCCTCTGTCCGCCCGTCCGTCCGTCCGTATGTTACAGTCATTTTACTCGGAGACCATTGACTCTACCTATACGAAATTTACTAAATAGTTGATTTCTATGAACCGCACAACGATTCTGTAATGAAATCTTAAAATATAAATGAATTAAGGGTAGCAGTCCATACATGTAACTGAGTGTTAGAATAAAAATTTCAACGTATGTCAACGTGTGAGATATCTTTAGATAGGTCTTTCAACATGATAAGGAGGTTTGATTTTGACTCTTTTCATTAAGTCAGTAGTTGTTGAGATATTAGCTCCTAAAGTCATAAAAATTGTGTCCATGTGCATCTAACTTTTGAACTATGGGATTTAAAATTCTGGAAAAATTTGAGTTTATAGGACATCAAATAAAATTTCAGCCACATTTGGTTTGAAGAAGATAGGTCTACAAATTTAAGAGATATATAAGTTTTTCCCATAACTTTGTTTTTCATATTAATTTTAATAATAACTATAAAATTACCAACTTCTTTTTGCGGTCGATTTTAATTCGTTATATTTTTAAAGCCCTTAAGATTCTTTATAATCAAGCTGGGGAACCCTTTAATTTCAACTGTGCGTAGTCCACAACGCACTTGACTGCTTTTATGCTTGACTGATTTAACTTCTCATCGCTTACCTCCAACATACATAAAACAAATACATCACTAAATAAGAGTAATGCTAAGTCTTGAGTCTTCTGTAAGTTCAACTGAGTTACAAATCATAAAAGCCGCGTGCAATCGCTTGCTCATAATATGTATTTAATATTAATACAATATATAGATTGTATAAGTACGAAGGTCGCAAGTTCGTATAATTTCTGTGAAATTATTAATTAGCCTTATCTCTTATCGTAGCGAGGATCTACGGGGCCTTTGCATTTGTTAAAATTTTTATAATAGTAAATAAACAACGAAACGAGTATAAGCGAAGTTTTTGAAGCTATTTTCGAATTTATTATGTAACTTGTGACCATTTTGGCGCAGCAGTAGCGAACCAGGTTCGATTCCCGCTCGGAGCAGATGTTATTGACCATACAAGTATTCTGGTGTGGGTGCATGGTGTCCTTTTCCTTGTGTGTGTTTTCGGACCCCCGACACAGGTCATTACTATCCTAAGGTTGGAGTTGAATGTGAAGCGTATATTTTTTTATTTAACTTCTTGCGGATCCACTCGAATAGAATTGTTTCATCTATTATTGAGATAACTTCAGGCAGACAGACACACATAAAATATGTGTATATATTTAACATTAATATTAAAATATTAATATCTATGTTCAGTACATAGATACATTGTCTGCGTTATGTTTGTATCGTATTGCTGTGCAAAAACTTCCCTCTGAAGGGAATAGTAAACCTCTTCCCTAGAGTCATTGTTAGCTAGTTTCAAGCCTCTTATAGGGCTACAATATCCACTTACTATTAGGCCATAGGGGCATCTGCTTGTTAGCCACCGCTTTAGTGTACAAAAATACTTATAAAAATTGTTTTTTGTGTAAAAATATACTTCATAAACCTTCTCACATTATCACTGATTTGCTGATAATACCCATATAAAGTACAAGAAAACCAATAATTATGAAACTAGTTTTACTGATAAGTATTTAATTACATATTATAACTAAAATTGTGCATAAAAGAATCAGAGATTGCTTATTAACATAAATAAAAAGATAGTCACTCTTATTTTATTGAATAAAATATAATCAATATTATAAAATTATGATTGCGCAATGTTTGTATAATATTGAAGATATATTGGAAAAGACGGATTATTATGAATGATAACTTCGCAGCTTAGCGTCGTTTATAACTTGAGGATCTACAAAAAATCTAAGCTACGTTTCCGTTCATAAAAACCGGAGATACAAATCGATAAATGCAAAATTCTAAGAGACGGAGTCGCGGGCTTATGTCTAGCGCAATATATTTATATAACCTAATTTGTTTTTCTTAATCCCACGATCCGATCTAAAGTAAGGTTACGAAGTACAGTTATTACTATAAATGTAAAACTCGCGTCCCCTTCCAAGTATTCGATCTCGCGTGCGACAAAAACTAACTCGGCTTGTTAATTATTACAGCGATTTGACCGAATTTGTATTAATTAGCGCCCTTTCATATTTCGGGCTTTCTCATTTTTTTCACGTAAAATTATAGCGTATTAAAATAATCGAGTGTGGCGTGACCCGCGGGACAATCTTAAAGTATCGCGTCAAAATAGTTTAAGTAATTCTTACAGTCTCTGTTTCCTAGTTTAAATATAAGGCTCCGATTATTACTCTAATTTTGATAAGGCAAATTACAAGAGAATTTATGAGTTTATTTGTGAAACATCTTCCAACAAAGCCGCTCAAAACAGTGAAATTGTAATAATTTAAATAAAAAAATAATGTGTGTACGTGAAATTAGTAGGTATATATTTAACTAACTTGACATTAAAAAATTAATATGAAAAAGCATTATCAATATAAATTATAAAAATATTGTCGGTCGAGTGCTTAATTCCTTCCCATAATTGGTTTATTCCTACTGGCTTGCAGAGACTGGTTACCATCATGCATACCGCATACTTATTTGCCAATCGTCATGACATAAAATAACTAGTGGTAAGCCTTTTATCGCAAGAGGCCGTAAAACAGTAGGTGTACTGTTTTTCGGTTTAAAAGACACTATTGCTAGTGAAATTACTGGGCAAAGGAGATATAAGAACCAATATCTCGAGGTTAACAACGTGAGTGGCACCTAAAAACGTATGGTGTTGCAAGCGCAATGCAATGCAATGCAATCATCTTTTTCCAATAAAAATAAAATAAACATTATAATTTATATAGTATGTCATCAAAATGTGTATGTCTGCCAACCCTATAATACCCAGTACACACACTCGTATAGCATTTACCCATTACCTACGGGATGAGCGGTGGTCGGCGTCATAATCGAATATTGCTGTAATCGCGTCCAAATCGATTGTGCACCGCAAATCGAGTACTAATGAAGCTTGCGATTATTCCGATGTGATCGCAAAATGGCGGTGCGTATTCGATTATTTGATGTTTACTTGTTTATTACCGTTCAATAACTGTGACAGTAATGAAGAATCGGATTCTCTATGATTAAGTTGAACTTTGTTCACTGTATTTGTTTCCAAATCGATCGAAAGTTTAGATTTTTCAAGGTAGTAGCTATCCTTCTCCCAGCACAATTGGGCCGGCTCGACCGGGGCACTACTACACTCTCACAGAAAATCGACGTCAAGTAATAGTAGCTAGTAGGTACTGTTGCGTTCCGTGCCATGAGTGAGAGCGCCGGAGCCCCAATCTCCCATCCCTTCTGATCCCTTTTCTTCCTTCTCATCCGCTCCTTCCTGTTCCTTGAGTTGGCAACGCGCATGTGATACTTTAAGTATCGCGCGAGTTCATAGGTTGCGGTGACTGCTCACCATCAGGCGGACCGTATGCTTGTTTGCCAACCGTCATGAAATAAAAAGTCCGAATTGTGAATAGTCTCGAGAAACACAAAAAAACTTTTTTGAATTACAAGAGTGACCATTAGTTTAGCCTCGGTATTCCTTAGTTTACTATATACAAGCATCTGCCCGTGGTTTCGTCCGCGTGGATTTCACAATTATGTTCAGAGAGAAATGCCTGTATGTAGCCCTGCCTGGGTTTCTATTGTCTGCAACCCTGTAAAAGTTGTGTGTGACGTTTTTATGGCAACGTGTATATAATATTTCATGATGATCGGTTGATTAGGGCGGGAAAGAAATTCAATTTTATAATATTAGTTAGGTTAGGTTTTCGATTCGGTTTCTATGAATCACTTTTAATTTGCTCCATTAAAAGCGCACTGAAACAGTGGGCGCCACTCTAAGGCCGTGTTCAAACCAAACGTATAGTCAACCGCTGAATATAAGCAAGCTCCCTGTGAGACCTCGTGTATACGTGAATACAAACTGTATTTTTTACGTTCGTACGTATTTTTTAACGTTCACAGTATGATGCCAATACGCTGTAGCTTGAAGTGACGCGCTGTATTAAACGGCCACATAAAATAAATAAACGCTACACACTCAACGGCCCCCATTAGGATAGTTATATCCTGTGTCGGGGATCTGGAAACAAACACATGGACAAGGACAAGCACACCCAGACCGGAAAACGTGCATGTATGGTCAATACAAACATCTGCTCCGAGCTGGAATAGTACCACCGACCTGTGGCGCTTACGGCAGGTTCACTACCGCTGCGCCACAGTGTCTTCATAATATCTGAATGTCAGCGTAATAACGTATTTTCGGTTAGATGCAAACAAAAAAGTAAATATGTATAAAAATACAAAAAACTGCGTAACGCTCGCTCACAATCTGCGGCTGAATATACGATAGGTTTGAGCGCGGCCTAATTTTATTTATACTCTATGAATCTCACTTTTCATACATCCAAGTCGTGCCAATAAAAAGAAATTAAACAACGAACCCATTTGTAAAATCATTAATGCCGAAGAGCTTTAATATGTAGCAACACGGCAAATCTGACACATGATTAGGGTTGCCAGTGGAAAAAACCCGAAGCCCATTATGGCGGTGATGCCGCGAGTGTTGCCAGATTATCGATAATTATTACAAAAAGGAGACGAGAGATCGTATCGCGATAAGTGTAAAACATCTTAATGCGTTGCCTATAATGTTTTTATTTGTTTTCTACGGCTGTTGTAATCTCGACTAATCTAATACTTCTGTCTCGCTCTGACTTGTGGACTTTATTTACGAGTGAGCGAGTGAGGTTGATGTTTTGACGTTTGATCGTTCAATCTCAGCTTCTTTGTCACTGTGATTTCTTTTAATCTGTGATAGAAGTGACAGCTGATGTCAATTTCTTTTTATTGAATTAAAATGTTTATTTAATCCTGTTTCGTGTTAGATAATTCGATCAATTTGTCAAATTGAAGTTCGTCGATAAAATGTCGAAGTGCATTAGCTAATTACGATTTACTTATGTTTTCGAGATAGATTTAAGATTAGGTCCATTACAATTGGTTAGAAATTATTTCATTATTATTCACATAAAGAGCAATACAATTTTTATTATGTATACTCAAAGGAGCTCAAATTTATGCTCGCATATTATACTATTTCTAATAATAAATAAGCTTTATACTTCTTGACTGACTGTTATGTACTTGGCGATTGTAATTCAGTCTCAGTCTCAAGATAAATGGTTTCCAGAATCGGTTTTTAAATGAATTAGTTATTTTTAATACATTGAAGGATGAAACAAAAGCCTTTTTTAAAGTCTACTAATCAAAAAAGGTTGATCAGCCATAATCAAATTATCAATGACAACTTTTTAAAATAAAATATTTAAAGTATACACATCATAAAACACATATCAAATCAAATGTGAATATGTTGTTTTAAATCTCCCGAAATCCGTTTATTAAATATATTTTTAACACAAATATTCCACGAAAGATGAAACAATATTTACATCAGTTGGGAAAATTTGTAATGAAATGAAACTTTCGAAATGCTTTAGTATTGCTTCTCAAAGTATAGATTTAAAATTGCACTTAAGTAATATATCAAAAATATATTTCCTCATCAGTTTCACTGTTCAGGCAATAGACAATAGGCACGCGGAAGTTTGGTAAGATAAAAATTATTGATCCTTAAAAATCTTTTCTATTTTTCATTTCAACTCTTTTGCATGGAACGCCAAACATTACACCAATGAATGATCACCTTTAATAATAAACTTTAAACATTGTATCCATGGTTTAATATGCAGGGGGTGGATAGGTTGAGAACCTCTGCACTAAAGCATCATGCAAACATTGACGGGTTGTATAAATAATCGTTGTCCGCCCGCAGTCGTAATAGCGATGTTGGTTTACGAGTCGAGTACGATGAAATATTGACCATTGCATGAGGTACAGAAACCGGTGAAAACATGATATTTATTAGCTTTATGAAACCGTAGATTTCCATAATAACTCAACCAACAATGTATATGCTGAACTTCATTATAATATGAGAGTGAAATAAAAATATATAACTATTTTGCGATAGAATAACTGACACTGCGGTGGTACCTGCGAGTATCTAGCCAGCCATTTGCAATAAAATTTCATTTTATTCCAAAATTGTAAACCAAGAATGAAGGTAATTTTAAAACAATAATAACTAAACAACTAAATAACATCTGATACTATCGCATATCAAGTACGAACTACAAATAGTCCAAATTTGAATATAATTGCATTATCGCTGAAGACGCATTAGCATCTTGATTAGCATACGCAAACAACTGTTCTGTTTGATTTATTGTAGACACATAATTGCAGACTACGACTCAGCACAAGCTTTCATTTGGAAACAGTACGTTCATAAATTTCGTTTTGTAATTGTTTCTTATGTATACGTATATCAGTCGCAACTTTACACTGAAATTTCATATTTTGTACTGAAATAGATTATTGAAATAGGCTATACATGACCATAAGCTCAGACAGGCTAGAATTTGTACAGAGATGACAAACCAACTAAAGTCAGGCATCGTAAGCACGTCCTACAAGGCCCTGACGATAGGATTACGTTAGATAATGCCTCTTACACAGCACAGACACGCACACAACACCGTCTTCACCGGTGAAGACGAGGTTCCTTTCCCGACGACGCGGTCGCACCGTCGCGCGTCGACTTGAGTCCATCGATTAAAATGCGCTTGGAGCGACTCCTCCATTCCCAAAGACGTCCATACCCGTGGTTAGCCTCGCAGGTGGCAACCTATGGACGAGGTTAACTTTGAGCCTCGGCAAAGACTGACCCTTTTTCTCGGCTAGGTCTCAGTATTCAGCCACAACATCCACCCGGTGACGATGCCAAGGCTGGTAGGGCCAACAACAATGCACAAGAAGAAAAAAAACTCTACATATAATATAATTTGTTACCGTCACTTATATCACTAATGGTGCATCCACACAGGAGCTACTGTTTGTCTGTTTGCTAAGCAAGATAATGCACGTCGATAACATTAGGTGAGATTCTTTAACTTTTGCGAACACCTGTTGCTTTTAGTTGCGTGGCACATCACACGGATAGCAAAAAATGTAGGAAATGGTAACTCTCATCAATAAGCATTTTGCACAGCATATGTTCATAGGTTTCTATTAATGTTATTGATTATTAATGTGTGCATGTTGCTTGATTTCAAAAGTTAGGCAACGTTACTTACACAGTATTATAATAATAAAAACTTTTTGTTATCAAATATCGCCCCCTAATACTTGACACAATGAACCATCGCATAGCCCCGAATTAAACAAAGTATTAGAAAAATATTAATAAGGGTCTCAAAATGATTTTTACAAATATTAAATACTTATTACAGGTGAAGGTTCCTGCAATAGTAATGATGGCTTCCAAGCGCCAGTAGATGACAAATCCGCGAGTGACGACGACACACCGCGCCCAGGCTCCGCAGCTGACAAGAAGAAACATCGCAGAAATCGTACTACCTTCACTACCTACCAACTTCATGAACTTGAGAGAGCCTTCGAGAAGAGCCACTATCCTGACGTGTACTCAAGGGAGGAACTGGCGATGAAGGTCAATCTACCAGAAGTCAGGGTTCAGGTAGGAATAGCATTAGCATTTATATATTCATTTAGATTTTCTTTTATAAATATAGAATATTAGCAATGCTTTTACAAGGCATTAATAATATTCCTATTGCCCTCCAAATAAGCTCGCAGCTTGCGCTAAGAGTGGGTACGACATTAGCCTAAGCGGGTCAGGATCGGAACCTCGACTCTCACGCTAACGGAGTGACATCGGCCCTTCTACCGTTGAGCTATTGAGGCTTCATCGATTTCAAATACCAGGATAGGTTTTGTATTGTGTCTGGCTGATGAAAAAAACACCACAACAGTGACTAAAACCTACGCTGCAAACTCGTATCAATGAGAAGGTTTTAGAAATAGAACTATAAGAAACATTAATATAATTAGTCATAATTTTTCAAATAACAATAATTTTCTCTATGCCTTGTAATTCACCCCGAAAAGCATTCAAGGTATTACAAATGGCGTTCCTTTTAATGTAGTGTTAATTAACAAAGCAGAACCTAATATTATATACTAATTTCAAATATCCAAGCCATTTAACATACAAAAAGCGGAACTAAATAATATCGCCCTTTATTAAGTGAAATGTGAAGTTCACAAATAGAATTGGCTAGAAGGGTAAGAGCCTATAATGAACCCAAGGGACTTATGTCACTCAATCCCCTATACGCAAGACGAACATATGTCAAACCAACACCAAAATAACAAGAGCTCTGCAACCCCGAATAACAGAACTAGCTAAAAGTTCCAAAAACTTTTCGAAGAGATCATTTTATTTTGGACGCTTCCTAATTGCTTCCTTGGGACAACGTGAAAAATGAAAAAGTTCAAGGCAATTAACTTTTTATTCCATCGACATAAAGGCTATGTTGAAGGCATTTTGCTGTTGGGCCCTCTGTCAAATGATGCGGTTGTAGCTAATCTGCTAGTTAATAAAGGGTTACGAATGTTTTTGATGGGAAAACGTGTCATTTTGCAACGGTGTTGTAGAATTGGTAACGGTGCAAGATGTTCTATTGTTGATGTGTTGTTGACTATTGTTGTAATATGTTTAACAAATCTACTTTCGGCATTTAAAGTTTCTCTTTATAAATCTCTTTTTTGTGGAATTTTAACGTTGTCCAAAACATGAAATCTATAAAAGCATTTTGGACATTTTTAATTTAATAATACTTAGGTATATTTTTATTTATAACATATTTTTCAAACTAGAGAAAGAAATAATTAATTTAGTGAGAAAAACAACTATAACACTTGTGGTAATATTAAAGGCTTCCTCCTTTATATTCTTAAAAGTTTTAACTTCAAAATTCGGTTCTGCCATTAGTATTAATAGCTCACGGTGGTAGGTGGTAGGTGGCGCCGGGAAATGCCAAGACGATTAGGCATTATAATTACCCTTTTCTCTAATGATCTTAACGTTTCAATCAACCCCGGACGGTCATCGTTCTGTCTGGACTACATGGCTGGCTATTACTCTTTCCCTAATGTCTTAATTACGTAGAGAAAGATGTTTTTGCAACGTTTTAAGGGAAACAATTACATGGATAATTGTTCCTCATAATCTTGTACTGGTATAAGCGAAACTAGTTGATTTTATTTTTAGTAGTCTGGTTAGTAATCATCGTACTCTTAAGGTTGTTTACAGGTCTCGCATGTATGCAATCGGGCTTACACATCGACTGTTGTCAAATTAAACAAAAATAAAACAGTCAAGATGGGCTTTTTAATCACAGACCTATAATAATTATATAGGTTCTTGTGCAGAGGTAACAAACCTGCCATAAATGTAATTGGCCGCGAGTTGATTCTTGCTCGGGGCAGATGTTTGAATTGACCATACACGCATGTCTTCCAGTCCGGGTGCTTGTGTACTCGAGCGCTGCCTCCATCTCCGATGACGTCCTTAGCCGTGGTTCGGCTTCGCAGGAGGCACCCTAAGGACGGAATCAAATTTTAGCCCCGTGAGGGCTGCCCTTCATCACGGCTGAGTCTCTGTACTCGCCCCCCCGCCCGGTGACGCTGTCAAGGCCAGTAGGGCCAACAACAGCAAACACATTCCGAAAAAAAAAAAAAAAGCTTGTGTGTTTGTTGTGACTGCCACACACACAGTATATCAATATTCTTGTGGGGGTAGAAAGAAAATCCTATCTTGTTGGTAAGCAGTCACAGAAACCTGTGAAGGTGTGCGAAACTTGAAGTATCACATGCGTGTTGCCAACCCAAGAGATAGAAGGAAGGTATGGGAAGGGAAAAAGGAAGGGAAAAAGGAAGGGTACAAAGGGGATGGGAGATTGGGCCTCCAGCACAATTACTCATCGCATGAAATGCAACAGTACCGACTGATATCATTACTTTACGGTGAATTTCTGTGAGAGGGTTGTACTTCGCCGGTCAAGTCGGCTCATTTGTGCTGGTAAAAGCATGGCTAGTATTTTTGGATTTAATACGACGATTATAAATAATGCGTGTATTTAGTAAACATCTAGTACAATCACATTTCACATAGTATCGCTCAAGGTTATTACTAGACGGTCATAATATATAAGTATATAGGACCATATAATAGACGCTGATACACGGAGGCTTCGATTTAAGTGAATTACGCGTCGCGTCCGTTACGTTGCCGCCTAACTTTACCAGACACACATCGATACTCGCCTATCCTTGGTTTTATTTTCATATTTATCTATTTACCAGCCAGCTTATAAATTTGCTTATATACCAGCCAGAGATGAACCATTCACATTTAAATTGAATAATTGATCGATTTTTACGCGTTTTTAACAGTTCGACTACTTACAATTTGGAATGGCCCGTGCTAGCTCGTTCTTTGAGAAATCCCATATCTACAACCCATAGCAATGATTAGAAAGACCTCAAAAAAGCCAGCAGTAGCATGCTTGTCTTCTAGATTACTAATAGAAGAATTTGCGTCTTTAAATTAAATGGTGAGCAAATGCCGTGAGTGGCGGATGGTAACGGAGAAAGCACAATTCATTCGCATTTTTGTAGTCTACTTGGGACAGTATTTTAATATATAATTATTGTAGAAATTTGGTTAAGAATAATGATTCTTCTCGAGGCATGGCCTAGCTATTTAATAAAAACGGATTATTAATATTTCTCAGTCAGTAAACTACAGAACAATAAACATATAGTTCATCACAATAAAAATAACTTAAAAGTTCTGATTTCTAACCAAACGCTTATTAGGTTTAAAATCAAGGAATAATCTCTCGATATTTCCGTTACGGCCCCGCATAATACAAGCTATTAAGCACTTACACTTATCTTATCTTAATCTATATCTATTGTGACAATAAATGAATGGAGTCAGTCACACGTGCTGTGAGTGACTCCATTATTAACTGCTTTGTAGCCTCTTGAGATGAACAATCGAATGTAAGGACGCTGTATAGATACTGACCTGGTAATAATTGAAAAAAAAAAATGGTCAAGTGTAAGTTGGATTTGTGCAATTATAGTTACATTTTTTATTTTTTACAGTTTAAATTACTTGTCTGCCTGAATGTGTAGCGTTTGGTTATGTGTAAATCTTTTTCAGTTGCGTGTAAAAAATATTTCTGTTATGGTATCTTGGGGTCCATCACGAGCTTCACGAACATACCGACTCCTAGAAGTCACACACACAGTCTTCTTCTTCCTGGCATTATTCCCGGTGGTTCTCAGGGTCCCCAGGGTCTGCTTCTTACTCTTATCCGAACCTCCATCTCCACAACCCTAAGTGCAAACCTGTAACTCATTGGATAAGAGCAAATTACTCATCAAGAGTTAACGATTATTATCATATTTTATGTGACAACAACCGGGAGATTGTAAAATCAATACAAACATATGAACGAGCGGGAATAGAACCCGCAACCATCCAGGCTCAAGGCAGACTTTCTAACAGCATGCCACAACGGTGGTAATAGCAATGCGCACGGTATTTAATATAAATAATATGGTTCCTTTTACGTTCTCACATTAACTGCTATTAATAGAAAACGATCCATTCACTATAAGATTTGTAAAAGTAATTAAAATATAATTTTCAAGCCTTTTAGTCAACAATACAAACGTATTGTATCCGTCGAATGCATTAAGTATAAAACACAATGGACGCGCGATAGTAATCGAATTCGCTACATTTAACGCACTTTTGATAGGGTGACCATGTTTACTGTTCATGGGTAGATTAGAAAAATAAAAATAATATTATTTGAAAAAGGATGAACGAATTTTTGGAAAAGAGACAGGAACTCTATGTGCGGAAATAAAAGGTTAGGTGTAAATACACAATAATAAAACAATTGATTATTATAGGTAGCAATATTACATAAGCGATCAAACACTAAAAATATATATCACTAGACGTTTCCACGGCTCCAGTCCTGTTATTGTAGTATTTATTTATATACTTACAAGGTAAATTAATATATAATAAATAATAATAAACGCTACACACTCAACAGCCCCCATTAGGATAGTTATACCCTGTGTCGGGGGTCCGAAAACATTCACAATAACAAGGACATACACACCAGACCCAGACAGCGGAAATCGAACCCGTGACCTGTGGCGCTTAAGGAAGGTTCGCTACCGCTGCGCCACAACGTCGCTTGGCCAGTATAAAAAGTCCATATTCCATGTGTTAATCGAGGTCGTAAATCCGTGTGCCGATCCAAAAACAGTTCAGTAGTTCACATTTATAATATTAGTAAGATAGGATAGGATAGGAGTCAGTTCAACACGCACATAACACCGTCCTCGCCGGCGAAGACGAGGTCCCTTGTTCCACACGTCAAGACGCGGTCACACCGTCGGCTGAGCTCGGGCTCGTAAGGACGGAATCAAATGTGTGTGCCCCTGCGAGAGCTGTCTCTTTTTCAAGCTTGAGTCTCAGGACTCGGCTCTCCCACCTGGTGACGCTTTCAAGGCCAGTAAGACCAACAGCAATACACATTCAAAAAAAAAAGTATAGGAGTTACATTATACAACTGATTTTATGATAAAGTCATAAGGTACTCGCATTTGTAAATTAAATTCTACACATCAAAAGCTAAAACAAATTAAACAAAAAAAAATCATCTCCAGAGCACCCCAACCTTTTAACAGTAATAAAACGTCATTGTCCCCAAAGTTGCGAACACTTGCCCCCACCTCAATTGCTTGTCACTTATCATTCGCACGCTCGACTTGGGACAGAAATGCGCTAATAAACGTTTTTGTACCAAACGCCCCGTAAAAAAGAATGCTACACTCAAAATTCAACTCTAGCTGTTTATTTGAAGGTTTATTTTTTATTGTTAATACATTATTTCACTTAAGGGTAGAAACAGAATACGGTATTGTAATGTTTGTTTTGCGTGAACTGTTTCGCGCGTTACGTTGTTCTTTAGTATCGTTTTCAATGGGAATTTTTAGCATAATTATGGGGTCGATTTGTATCAAAGGTAATTGCTCTAATAGCATTGTTATTGGAATTAAAGAGGTAAATGATAGTGTTTTTGTAGTTATAAATTAATTTTGCTGAGCAAACGTTTCGTAATAAATCAATCTGGCGTATTTAGCAATAATGTCGTTCAGAATATCTTTTGAGCATTTTTAGCAGGTTGGCAAACAAGCAGACGGTCCGCCTGCTGGTAAGCAGTCACCGCAACTTATGAACGCTTGTGATACTTGAAGTATCACATGCGCGTTGCCAACCCAATGGATAGAAGGGAAGGAATGAGAAGGAAATGTAGAGAAAGGATGGGAGATTAGTTCTCCGGCGTTTTTACTAAAAGCAATAGTACCTACTGATACTGTTACTTGACACTGATTATCTGTGTGAGGGTAGTACTTCCCCAGTCGAGTCAGGCCATTTATGTTGGGAAAAGCATGGCTCAATTACTACAACATATCTCTGTTTGGTTTAGTTTTTTTTTCAACACCTGCAGATGACGTATCTATCCTTTTCTGCCATTATTTCATCAGAGCATAACCACAGAATGTTTATTTCACGACAGTATCCGGCGCATAAAGAACACATTTTATATCTTTCGCGGCACCAATGCTATAATAGCTTAAAAATATAACAAATGTTAAATAAGCAAGTAGTTACTTATTGTGCTGGCTCAGTGATCCAAAAAGGATCTTGGCCTCTGACACCAGAAGAGGCCACTTATCACGGTCCTGCACTTCACGCCGATCGGCTCCAAGTACATAGACAAGTAAATAAGTCCGTGAAATTGACCATAACAACCCACATACTATGAAGCGCATCACCTCTCGTTTCCAAGTCGGTTAAAAGCAACAAACTGCACAGTAATGAGTTAACCGAGTACGCAGATTCGATTATCGCGTCGCGACGTGTTAGCTCGCTATTAATACCTATTATAACTTAACTCCTATGAGCTCGGAACGGCTATAGAGATACTGGATGTGATATCATATTTGTCATAAAGGTTTAAGAAAACATTCCTTTTAATATTAAGGATCTTAAAACTTAAATAAATAAAAATATATACTTTATTTTAACCAACCAGCACTAAAAAAAAACAATATTTAATTTTTATTTAATTGTATTAAATACATATCGAATTGATGGAATCAAATTCATGGAGTTAACTTAACAGGAATGGAATCAAATTCGTTGACTTAACTATTTATTTTACCAATAAAAATACCGTTATATGATATAAATATTTGACAATGACATGGTGTTTTCCTTTTTAAAGAATATTGGCTTGGCCTTTTTACGGCATTACTAATATTCTTATTGCTCCTCCAAATAAGCTTGTAGCTTGTGCTGGGAATGGTTACGATAATAGCCCAACGGGGTCAGGATCAAACCCGTAACTCTCGCGTTAACAGCCCGTCTAATGTTGAACTATTGAGGCTTATAAAGCAATAATATAATAAAGTTATCAAAATTAAAAAAAAATGACAAGCGATAGATTAGATGTTAGCTCATCTAGTAGGAGAAGTTCACTGTATGAACATGAGCAAAAATAATTCACTTAAGAGCGACTCGCGACCCCCTCAGAATACATGCTCGTTAGGTTATAATATTATATACTACGTACTATTATAATATATACACACTTATGTTCTTAGAAGAAAATTAATTTCTTAGGCTAAAGGCAAAAGGTTTTAAGAATTATTTTACTTTAAAAATGATTCGATTGTGATTCTTCTAAAGGTTTCAATTTTTTGGCGTGAATTAAATAAAGTATATTTAGTAATTAATCTTAATTTTCTTCCTAGCATTATCTCGGTGTTTACCCACGGTCGGTCTGCTTACTACTCTTATCCGGATTTGATGGGTTACTAGTTTTTACACGGAGTGCTTTCCACCTGACCTCCGCACCCCTATGGCGAACCAGTAACTCATTGGGTAAGAGCACATTACCTATCAAGAATTAACAATTATTATCAAATGTTTTAATGACAATCGGGATTGTTAAAGTACATAGAGTTACATTTTTAAAGTAAAAGTTTTTTTCTCTGAAGGTTAGAATCGACTTAAAGCCACAAACCACTGGGAATTGTCTAGACATATGTAATACATAATTATACTAAGATAAAATATAAATACATACGTTTATGTATAATTTATGTATTGTATTTATTAAAAGCAGTACTCTCGCAAACTGTTCTCGAGATGTCAGACGGATCATCAAATAAATTGAACCTAGGACCCTTTCTTACGGATCAAAAGCTTAAGTATAAATAACCCTCTTCGTTACCCTCATAAACAGGCGAAAAAAGACGTATCACACCCCATAGCATTTCACCCTAAGGAAGGAAAATGGCGTACGAAACACCACGCGCTAAAATTCAACACGGAAATTTGACTTTTGCTGTCCTTATCATAGATACTAATACCGCTTGTTATGTTTATTACAATGTTTAGGATGTATGAAATTTAAAATAGATTTATGGTAATGTGGTTCTTACTGTAATTGTTTTAAGGATGTTAGTGGCTTGCTGTATATGTGCAAAGATGATGTCGTTTGGATCGCGCCGTATCAAATCGCTTCCACACTGGGTGTCTCACGAATCTTATCCGCTTATTTCCCGTGACGAGACTTGAATGATAAATACAATTGGCCTAATAATTGATTTTCTAGAAAATGAAACCCATATAATTTCGTAAAGAAAATTTAAAAGTCTGTTTATTCAAAAGTCTAGGCTACTCCTTTTAGCTGTTGAATTAATTAATATGGTTAAATTTTTGATTTTGATTTTGAACCCATTTCATCCCTTCAGGGGTGGAATTCTAGAAAATACCAAAACACGTGTTTTTTTATCTTTAATTATTCGCCAAAACAAAGTTTTTAACGTCCAGTTTCAAAATGACGGATTTCCCTACAAACTTTCAACACCTTTTTTCACCACCCTTAAGGATTGAATTTCCAAAACCCTTTTTAGTGCTCGTTTAAAAAAAACAACTGTGAAAAAGGTCCAAGGGTTTAGGCTGGCCAGCTCGGCGGGATGTAGCAGTGTCGCACTGCTCTGTTTTGTTTGATGGGTGCGAAAGATGGAGGCTCAAATCTTCCTCCCTCTTTCCTTGTCTTTCCTTCAAAAATGGAAGGGAACAACTAAAAGGTTACAACTTATTATGGAGTAACGCAGTAGAAGTTCCAACTACAGTACTACTTTGTTGTAGATACGTGTCTACGTAGGATCTACGAACTTCAAAATCTGCGAAAAAGTTAAAATACCGCGTATAAAACGATTAAATATGACCAATACTTTAAAAAAACACAATAAAATATATTATACCATTAAGGTTTCTATTTCTTTTTAAAATCAAAGCGCCTTAGTACCATAATTTTATAATCAAAGAATTCATAAAAAAACTCTAACGTACATTATTGTACTAATCAATAGTAAATCAGATCAATGGACGTAATCATAACTTGCATTGTCAAAGAATAATTTGATTAAAATTTGACGGCTCCTTCCTGCATAGAAAAAACTTAAAAAAAACATAACAGGAAACTTAAAAACAGGGGTAAATCAATTACTACCTATAAAATAACCAACCATTACTCTTGGAATATTATGAGGGCTATTTTAAAAGGATTCATTCTACAATCGAGGTTCTACATGTCTTGGTCGGTTAACAAAGAGTCTTTCTGAATTAGCTCATATGTAATTGAAGGTTCCGTACGTATCATGTCGGTGTCGATTACGGACGCCGGCGGATCTCTAAACTTGATATTTCCGTTCTGTTAGTTTTTATTTGTGAACTGTTATGGGAATTTCGCGATTTTTCGCTTCGAATTATATTGGAATGTTGGTTTTAGCTCATTAAATAAAAGCTACACAATTCCCATGTTTTTAGTTCATTTTATTAAGAGGAATGTCCTTGATAATTAGTTCGAAGATAATGTACTTTTTATATCATGACGGTTGGCAAGCAACCATACGATCCGCCCAAAGGTTTTTTTTATGTTATAATTTGGCAAACAAGCATACGGCCCACCTGATGGTAAGTGGCTGCCGCAGCCTATGAGCGCTTGCAGCACCTTTAGTAGGTGCCACTCACGCGTTGCCAACCTCGAGATATTAGTTCTTAAATCTCGTTCGCCCAGTAATTTCACTAGCGTACAATGCCCTTCAAACCGGAACACAGTAGTGCCTAAGCACTACTATTTGGCGGCAGAATATTGGACACTGCGGTGGTACCTACCTAGCCGGCCTCTTGCAACAAAAGACCTACCACCAGTGAAAAGCAGCCACTGCATTCTGCAACCCATAAGTTGCCGACTCAATGGATACAGGGAAGGGATGGGAAGGGGAAAAAGGAAGGGAAGTAAAGATTAAGCCTTCGGCGCTCTCACTCATCGCACGAAATGCAATAATACCTACCTACTGATACTTTAACTTTAGGTTTTCTATGCAAGGGTAGCATACGAATGAAATTAGCGAAAGAATTTATGATTTGGTGACCCAAGAATAAGTCTGTAAAATTTTGTCTGTATGAAAAGTTCAGTCCATAGTATAATATAGTAAGTGTATATCAGGAATGATTTTGTGCCATTTTTGCAACACTGGACTTTTTTGTTATGCTCTTCAAATACGTTCGCAAAGACTATTAATCTGAGTTAATTAAAATATTCACAAAGTATCTCAATTTAGCGCCATTACCGCCATTTTGTTGTACAACAAAGGCGGCCTGCGCATGCGCACAAACAGATTATCCGTCCAATTTGACAACTATTCAACTGAATTCAACGCACCATTCTATTGAGGACCATTCAATTCGGTGTTGAGTGTCGGCTGTTCGTAAAGATTAAAAACCAACTTAAATATATTTGTACATTAAAACTGAAACCTTATCGTTAAAGCAATAAGGTTTACAATTTCATTATTATTAAATTTTAAATTTGTGTTCAACACAAACTAATTTCGATCGAATTATATTTCAAACAAATTTCGCCTTTGTTTTTATAAGCAACACAGTTCAAAATACTTTTTACTTACTTGACTAAAGAACAACATTGAGAGACCATTGACTAAACTTTTAAGATACATCTGTTGTTCTATCGTTAACTTTATATTAAGTATGAAATAAGATTGATTTTCATTTAACATCAAGATCTTGTCTAGTGTTATCCGACACTGTTAACGAGCCGAGGGTTTCTTCAGCAACGTGTATCGGATTCCTGCTATTATCCATAAGTCGGATTATAATACATGTAGAAATAAAGCCGGCTCCTTTATACCAACTATCCGTATTTTGATCTATTTGCAGATTTAATTTCACTTTCGCTCAATGTTGCTTTTCATAGTATTTTGGACTAAACCTTTTAAAACGATTTGCTTATGTCCAATTCACAGTAAAATAGCACATTGTATATGTTTTTTAAAATAACATTCGGCCTTAATGTATCCTAATAACTTGACTGATTCCGTAGCTTGATGATGAAGAATCTCTAGGGCTTTCAATAATAACGAATTAAAAACAAGCGCCAACATAAATTTGTAATTTCATAGTAAGTTATTATTAAAAATACGAAAAAACAAAGTTATGGAAAATACTTATCTCTGAAATATCTTAATATATCTTTTTCAAAATAATTATCGTTGAAAGTTCTTTTGAGGTTCTACAACCATATTTTTTTTTAGTCTCATCTCAACTACTGACTTAATCAAAAAAGTCATTAAGCGCCTGCATGCAGTACTTTTCAAAGGTCATCCAAGCCAGGTCTCATGTTAACTTGTCGGAAATATAATAAATAAATAAATAATAAATAAACGCTGCACACTCAACGGCCCCCATTAGGATAGTAATATCCTGTGTCGGGGGTCCGGAAACATTCACAATGACAAGGACAAATACACCCAGACCGGAAAATATGCTTGCATGGTCAATACAAACATATTATGTTCCGAGCGGGAATCGAACCCGCGACTTGTGGCGTTTAAGGCAGGTTCGCTACCGCTGCGCATTATAAGTACTAAGTAAGCAGGTCTTATTGTTAATTAGCAATTTCTTCGAGACAAGCAACAAGCGCCAATTGACCAATTCATAACAGGCTCATTATTGACCGTTAAAAATGAAGTAAGATAGTTTAGTAATTTTGTTTTCATTAGCGTCTTAAAACCATTAAATGAATATGCTTAATGTTGCTAATTAATTTAAACACGAAAAAAGTGTCAGAGCTAATGAACACTCACTTAGCCTCATTAAGTCAAGTTGCTATAGACGTGACTTTATATAAATAAATACTTTACGAGATAAAATTTGTTTACTTGTAGAGCCTTGTATTGTAGCGATTTTTTAAATGTAATCATGAATGAGAAAGCTATAGAATCACTTAATGTTTTGAGCTGCTTTTAACCTCAGTGGTCGCGAGTTCGATCCCCTCTCGGAGCACATGTTTGTTATATCTGTTTCGGTCTGGGCGTTTGTCCATGTGGATCTACCTTGCCGAACCCAAATATTAACACAACATCTGATAATATTCTCTTACTCTTAATAGGATGTGCTCTTATCCATAGTTAATCAGTTACTGATTCGCCCTTAGGATTGCGGAGGTCAGATGGCAATCGCTCTGTGTAAAAACTAGTAACCCGTCAAACCAGGACAAGAGTATCAGCAACCCTGGGTAAATACCAGGAACAATACTAGGAAGAAGAAGATGGATTTTTGTATTTCTTTTTTTGTTTGTTAATCTGAAAGAAAAATTTTAAAATCACGCAGTCAGGAGCTATACGTATATGGATATGCCGGTTTGATTTATTATTGAAAAGGCGCAGAAAATCCTTGGGATTTGAAAGTATATACCTATTATGTAAGGAGATAAAATTGAAAGGCGAAACATTTAATGTTAATTTTAATCAGAGTCAGCCAAAGTCACTATTGAAAATATATTATTTGTGCAGAAATAACCCGTCGGATCGTGCTGTGTTGGGTCTTACATGGGTTCCTGTCGTGGATTCGTCATTGTCATCGTTCGGATGTTTTGTCGTGTCCATTAACACATCCCTGGTAACCACCCATCAAACGGAACAATTGCTGCTGAAACGAAAACGAAAGAGTCGACTCTGAAAATATCTACAGAATGATTAATGATTATTAGCAATATAGACTTATCATAGGTACGGAAGGTCTTGCCTATAATAGAACCTTCCGTACCGACACAAAATGTCCAACCTCTTCTTCCGGCAACCTTTCCTATTATAATGAGCTGTAATAGTCGATATCTTTCATGCCAAAGCAAATAAATAAATAAACGTGTCCGAGATATGCAACTTTTCTCCTCTTGACATTCCCCAAAAGTTGCAGTTTCTGGTAGACGCGTCGCACAACTTCTACATTCGAGACCTTTTGAGTCCAATATTTTTTTCAAATAAGTAATACTTATTTTTAATTTACCTAGTAACGTATTATGGTCCAACTAATGCATCTGCTAGCCTACCGACGACCTGTTACTTATTAAAGTATTGAGGTATCAAATTTTGTAGAAATTACAACTACGCGTTGCTTCGGCAACAAAGGATTTAATGAATTAAATCAAAAGACAGTCATGTCTGATTTTGTATGATTAAACATACGGCAAAGGTCGCATACCAAAGGTCACATTCATACACGCGCGATATAAGCTTCAAAAGTGTTCCGAAGTTTTCTCTTCTGGTATTAATATATAATACTCAGAAAAATCACTAGAAATATTATCAACATATTATAACTATTGTAATCAAATCGTCACAACCAGACGCAATGTTTCCATGTAACTACTAGTTAAACACAAAACTCATTATATTGTAACCTAATACGGTTGCGTGGATTGGCGGTTGCGACGCGGCCAATTAGAGGCCGACACGTGACCGACGTCGCGCCGACATCACGCCGACACAACGCCGACACGTGATTTAGCGACTTTTACATTTTTGCATATGGGGCATTCCACGCGAAGCGGACAGGTAAAAAAGGTCGATGTTTCCGATTTTAGTTATTTTTGATTATGTTATAGCTATGTATGTCCTCGATCCGTATACAATTTTTTTTACCGTCTGAAGTACGGTTAACGAGATACAGTGCTTTAAAAATTTGAGTTACCCTTAGGCATGCACTACTTCAAGTCCGATTATTCAGTTTTAAAAAGTGACAATAAAATAAATAAAGTAGTCGTATTTATTCTTGATTAAATAAGCTATTTAAATGCATTTTTGAATTTTCGGATGTTTTATTATTTTTTGGAAAAAATATGTTTAAATTTTTGAAACTTGAATTTCACAAAGTTAGACCATTTTAATTTTTTTATTTTTTTCCTACAAATAGCTTATAGTATATAGATAGTCCTTGCAAAGTTCTATAATGGGCACGAAAGTAGTTTAGGAGTTATATCAGTTAGTGTCGAAGCGGAGCGGCCGGCGCCCGAGCCGCGCCTACTAGCTGGCTAACGCGAAATTGCGAATCTTTCACTCGATATATTGTTACAGTAATTAATTTTGCTTACAATAAGTTTGTATTTTGATGTACTTAAAATTACAATAAAACTACATAACTATGTTTCGATAAACTGGTTTATTTACATACTTTAAAAATTTATAATCTTTACTTTGACTCGTTCGTTTCATCATAATACCTTCAGCAGTCGGAATGAAGGCATGGTATTTTTTGTGCCCGGTATTGTGATTGAGGAGTCAAATCGGCTTTTAAACAAAATCTGTTTTCTTCGATGTCTCCTTTTTTAGCATAAAAATATTAGTTTGAGGCATCGATGTTTTAGCCCACTCATACAACCTCTGGGGTGTTGTGATGGCTTTCTTTGGCACCGATTGCAGGCTAGCTCGTGTCGCCAGACGTTTTAAATTACCACCAAGACCATCGCACGGCCCTTTGCCGAGGGAAGTGGCATGGAAATGAAGTTCTGCCTCTGAGCCAAAGTCATTTTTGAAATAATACAGATTTATAAAATTGAATTTATTTTTAAAGTGTTGTGATGCCCCGTCAGTAATAAAAAAACATTTTTTCGTGTTGTTGTTATGAAGATGCTGATGCAGAATTCTTCAGCAAGCCTACTTTAAGCCTTTTTCACTTAAAGCACGACACTGCTACCTTCTATACATTTTAAAAACTTCAGCATGTAGTTTTATTGTAATTTTAAGTACATCAAAATACAAACTTATTGTAAGCAAAATTAATTACTGTAACAATATATCGAGTGAAAGATTCGCAATTTCGCGTTAGCCAGCTAGTAGGCGCGGCTCGGGCGCCGGCCGCTCCGCTTCGACACTAACTGATATAACTCCTAAACTACTTTCGTGCCCATTATAGAACTTTGCAAGGACTATCTATATACTATAAGCTATTTGTAGGAAAAAAATAAAAAAATTAAAATGGTCTAACTTTGTGAAATTCAAGTTTCAAAAATTTAAACATATTTTTTCCAAAAAATAATAAAACATCCGAAAATTCAAAAATGCATTTAAATAGCTTATTTAATCAAGAATAAATACGACTACTTTATTTATTTTATTGTCACTTTTTAAAACTGAATAATCGGACTTGAAGTAGTGCATGCCTAAGGATAACTCAAATTTTTAAAGCACTGTATCTCGTTAACCGTACTTCAGACGGTAAAAAAAATTGTATACGGATCGAGGACATACATAGCTATAACATAATCAAAAATAACTAAAATCGGAAACATCGACCTTTTTTACCTGTCCGCTTCGCGTGGAATGCCCCATATGTTTACCTAATGTTTAATATCCTGCAATGCTTGAAAACACGTTAAGTGTAAACCATTCTTTAGTGAAGGATTTTAAATAGTACGAACACAGAACTGAATTTATAAGTAGTTAAAATATTTACACCCCGATTTTAAATACAATTTAGTTTTTTTTGTAAATAAATTCTTACCAATCCAGAATCTTCTGTTGCATAGTTTGTGGTAGAATATGGTTAAGCATCAGTGATCTTCTCTGTCGATGCAACGTCATCGTGGTGTCACACAAGTTTGTCGCATATGCTTATTTAAATACGACACCGATTTTTGGTACTTATTTTATAGTAAGATAGGGATAGAAAATCGCCCGTATATTTTATTGCTTACTGTAATATAGTTCACAAGGTCAGGGTTGTATCAATAAAAATATCTACGACCTACGTCAGCACTTATGTTTGAATAGTATAGGTTGTTCATTGCGTACATATTTTATTTTTATTCGACACCGTTGTGGCGTTGTGGGTAGCGAGTCTGCCTTAAGCCTCGACGGTTGCGGGTTCGATTCCCGCTCGGAGCAGATGTTTGTATTAATCGTACAGGCATGTTTTCCGGTCTGGTTGTGTTTGTCCTTGTCATTGTGAATGTTTCCGGACCCCCGACACAGGATATAATTACCCTAATGGGGGCCGTTGAGTGTGTAGCGTTTATTTATTATTTATTTATTTATTAGTATTATTATAAAAGCAGTTTACATAATTATAGAATTTATGAGTATATAAATAAGTGCGAATAGTTTTAAGTATATTTATTGTATGTATATATATATTGTATGGGGTTGGATCTAATAACCCTAGCGAATTTGTCACACGTTTACTATTGCTACTTGATAGTGTTTTTTGTTACAATTGAATAGATTTTGACGCTTAATTACCTCTATTTTATTGTTAAAGTTATAGTTTCCTGAGAATAGTTTTAAGGTAAATCTTAACAATCACATAAAATCAGTCCAGGCATGTAGGTATTCAAGAATCCCTTTCCGAGAAGTTCATGACCAAATTTTAGAACTAAACACAGAAATTACTGGCGTCGGGATGTGACGACCCCATCGCCCGCTGTTGGGATAACCTCTGTCACAACAGAGATTATTCCACCAGTGCAATCAGTCACACTGGTGGTAGGTCTTTTGTTGCAAGAGGCCGGCTAGGTAGGTACCACCGCAGTGTCCAATATTCTGCCGCCAAATAGTAGTGCTTAGGCACTACTGTGTTCAGTTTGAAGGGCATTGTACGCTAGTGAAATTACTGGGCGAACGAGATTTAAGAACTAATATCTCGAGGTTGGCAACGCGTGTGTGGCACCTACTAATGGTGCTGCAAGCGCTCATAGGCTGCGGCAGCCACTTACCATCAGGTGGGCCGTATGCTTGTTTGCCAACTTCTAACATAAAAAAAAAAAAATTACGAAATCAAATTTTATATAGACGGACTAACTTTGAATCGAAGAAATAGTAAAACTACCATGTCATTTGAAGTCAGTTAAAATGTGTCATATAATGAAAAAGTCACAAGTCAATTAATTTAGGTACTAATTAACTAGACTAGGTAGAACTTTGCTGTTTTCTTAAAGAATGGCCCAGGTGGGGGAAATAAATAGGAACTACTCTCGCACAGAATACCGAATTTACTTCGTAGCACTAAAACACAGTCAAAACATCCTTTTACAAAGTTGATTAAAAAATGTAGTCCAAAAAAGTACAACCTGCAAATTATTTAAAAGCACAATAAAACGAGCGCTTTTTGCGGCGGACGAGTAATTAATTTGTCTGCGAGTTCATTTGATTGCTTTTAGAGTTCCCTCGGAAATACAATGTTTATTTTACTCATAATAAACAAGTGGCTGACGACAATGTTTCTAGTTGTAAGGGTACAGATGTAAACTTAAATTACTTTTTCTTTAAATTAATTTAAAAGATGTTTATAGCACCTGTTATATATTTACTGAGTCAAAGTATAGAATGCAAATATAGAGGAAGGAAAGCAATTTAAAAAATTTAAAATGGCACAGTAAGCAAAGACTGCCAACTTGATGGTAAGCGGTCGTCGTAGCCTATGAGGGCTTGCAACGCCATTTATTTATAGGTGTCAGTCACGCGTTGCCAACATCGAGATATTGATTCTTAAATCTCCTTTTTCCAATAACTTCACTATAGTAATGAAAAATACACTACTACTTTCCAGTAGAATATCAAACTCTTGTAATGAGAGGCCTACCACCAGTTATTTAATAATTTAACTAAAGCGAGAATCAATGTTCTACTATATTTGAAACCTTTCGACAGTTATTTTTAAATTGTATAGCAAAGCATATTAATGAAACGCCGTGTAATGATGGTAATTACGCAATTAACAGATGAGTCGGCTGGTAATTAATTCACGCGGTACGGTTTAATTGTTTCCATTGTGTACTTCGCCTTAATTGTTTGTTTTGACGAGCTTTCTACTGTCAAATTGATTTTAGGTATATTTACATTTGAAATTAATATATTTTCACTAGCTTCTGCCAGTGGCTTCGCCCGCGTGTATAACATTCACATACACCTTACATATTTCCATACAAACTTTCATTTCCTATTTTTATTTTACAATCTTTGAATGTCATATCCATTTACATCGAATCAATAGCTTAAAAATAAGTTTTTTTTTTTAATAACGCTGGAGGGCAAATGACTCTACTCCACCTGATGGTAAGTGGAAGTGGCGTCCACAGGTGAAGGTAGCTAATATGGTTGCAGAGGGCGGACTGTACTAGCCACCCTCGCCCTGCCTACCCGCAAGATGCCTCTTCACGCCTCGTTCGAAGGACCACAGGTTGTAAGAATGAGGGAACACGTGTGCCGGTTTTGACGTGCGACAAAGAAAAGAGGTGGCAAACTTCTTTGTTCGTGATGGAAAGTTTCAAGCTTCTAGTTCTAACAACGATACTTCTATATATCTTTTCGCATAAAAAAGTTACCTATATCCTTTCTCAGGTTCTAGACTATCTGTGCCAAAATTTCATTGAAGTTGGTTCAGTAGTTTTGGCATGAAAACACGACAAATACACAGACAGACAAAGAGACAGAGTTTCTTTCGCATTTATAATATTGATATTGTAAGTATTGATATTAAGATTAAATTTTTATCACGGGAAGGTATATAAATAAGACAGAGTACACATAAAAGCTTCAAGAGCTATTGAAAGTGTGGCGAAAACTAAAGCTTTCTATAGTATCGTATTATAGACAATTTTTTTAAGTTTATTAAAACACCTTAATCTTTGCTAAAAGTGTTGAAAAGGTTATTTCAGAATATCTGTTACATGGTGTTACAAGGAGCAAGGAAGCGAACCTGCTTTCAATGGACTTTCTTTAATACTGAAAATACACGAATACCATGAATTTTAAACTATTTAACTAATAAATAGAAGAAATAAGATAATAAAGAAAATAATCATAGTTTCCCCCTCTGGACCATTAACAATTATGTCCTGCTATATAGGCCATGGTTATAACAACAAACTGCACTTTAATACTATTGAAATAAATAAAATATACAGAACCCTTAAAAAACATCCCTTTATTACAATAAACAATGTTAGCTAACGACTCTATCCTCAGTTAATTCGTTTTCAATTTTGATTGCATGCGACCGACGCGCTCACAACTTGTACTGTTTAATTACTTTATTGAGACACAAATTATCTTTGATTATTTTGTTTTTTATTTATTTATTTTTATTTCATGACAGTTGGCAAACAAGCGTACAGTCCGCAACCTATGAACGCCTGTAATACTATGAAGTACCACTTGCACATTGCCTAACCAAGGGATAGGAGAGATGGGATGAGAACGGAAAAAAGGAAAGGTACACCATCTGTCATCACAAGAAATGCGGGAGTACTCACTGATACTGTTACTTTACGCCGATTTTCTGTGAGAGGGTTGTACCCACTTCCGGTTTAGCCTGTCCATTTGCGCTGGGAAAGGCCATTTGTCCATTTGTTTGCCAAAGTAAAAAATTACAAAATAATAATATAATTCCATCGACGCAACTTCGTGTTACATACCGACACCAAAAAATTATACTTACGAAACAAATGTTCTTTATTTTTCTTCATTCAGTAAAAAGACACATCTTCATTGTAAATAGACGTCATGAAAAATTATACCTTTTTATCTGCTTATCTATAAATTCAGCTAAATCATTCAGTGTAATAAAATTTTGTACAAAATAAAAAGTAATAAATGTGTCTACGCCGACTTGAGCTAACAAACTTACAATTAGCATACAAAGTGGGAGCGAGCGCGTCCCCCGCAAATAAAGCCGCGTGCACAAGTTAATAGTGCTCCTATTACCTCGCGATCGCGGCCCGCAAACAAAAATACTAATAGGGCTGGCACTGACACCGTACAACTGTACATCGACATAAATAAAAGGTTATATTAGACATAATAAATGGTTTGATTAGATTTTTTTTTAATTTCATGACGGTTGCAAAACAAGCTGTAACCAATGAACGCTTTAAAGTACCATATGCTCATTCCCAATCCAAGGGATGGGAAAGAAGGAATGAGATGAGAAAATAAAAAAGGGAACAGAGCGGGTGGGAGATTGGGCCACTCAAGTTTGGCTCTCACTCATCCCTCGACCCGCAACAGTACCTACCTACTGATACGGTTCCTTTACGCCACTTTTCTGCCAGCCCATTTGTGTTGGAAGGAGCATGGCTCTACTACTAGATATTGTTGAAGTTTTATTATTAATGAATCAATTTCTCTATCTGTATTTTTGTCAACTCTTGATCGTCACTACCAACCAAATGCAGTACTTTGCATAGCTCGTTTTTAGAAAAAAAAAACAGTTTTTTTCATTAATACATGTGTATGACCCTATAGAGTTCATAACAGGGGTGACGCAATGTTTGCGCGCGCTCTTATTGAATTTGTACAAAGATATTGCCGTTTAATTGCAGGGGACGCTCGACCTCTTGCGGCTGAATGCGCTCCTGGTACTTGCTACATTAGATAACTTAAATTACTTATATCTTTCTTCCTCTTCTAATACGAGATTATCATGAAATAAATACTCACATACACAATGCGTCATTAATTCATTATTCTGTTCTTGGGATAACCTCTGTCACAGCAGAGATTATTCCACCAGTGCATCAGTCACACTGGTAGTAGGTTTTTTGGTGCAAGAGGCCGGCTAGGTAAGTCCTACCGCAATGTCAAATTAATATTCTACCGCAAGGCAGCAGTGTTACTAGGCACTGTTACTGTGACTAGGCAAAGGAGATTTAAGAACTAATACCTCGAGGTCTAATACGCGTGAGTAGCACCTACTTATGGTGTTGCAAGCGCCCATAGGCTGCGGCAACCGCTTACCATCAGGTGGGACGTTGCTTGCTTGCCAACTTAGTAACATAAAAAATATATATATATACTAAGCTCAAGTACTTATCTACTACTTACAACTTTTAGCCTATAGTCTAACTCTAAATTGTCTCTATTACTTTATTTTGGGTCTTTAATTATACTTATAATACAATTTTTAAATTACAAACATCCCGTAATTTAATTGACATAAATCCCGTATCAGAATAAGTTTATTCGGTATGTGAGTTATTTATTTTATATCGTGCACACGTCGTTGTAGTTAAATAAAAATTGTTTTTTTTGCTCATTACTCAATGTAACCTTGACTTTACTGCTCTTTAATTGGCGGCAACGGTTAACCTCTTACGGCACCATACATTCCTGGAAGATGCTACAAGTCATCACGTGAATTTTGATTTTGATTTTTTGATTTTCTTTAAATAAATTTTATTGGAACGAAGTTCCTTATCGCGCATTGTGAAAGGGGGCTAGACGGAAAAAATTCTTACGAAAAGTTGTCACGACACTTTTGCTATAGTAAGCTATTGTAAGCTGTGCGGCGTCGCATGTTTCTCTGTCTGTCTCTCTCTCTCTTATAGAAAGCAAGCCAGATATTTTCATTTCTATTTCGCATTGAACAGTGTGCTGTCGCGACGATTATTTTTGTTGAGTGTATACAGGTTTTTTGTAAATAATAAATAATGTTAATAATAAAAAAATATTATTATAACTTAAAAAAATAAAATTTTATTACAATTCCTTCACTAATTAATCGAAAGGAACTTCGTTCCATCCGGGTGTCCCTTGACACCTCTCAAGTTTTTAATTATAATAATAATTAACAAATCATAGTAAAACTATTTTAAGAGCCTGTTTTAAAATTATTTTTTTTTTATTAAATTACAAAATTATCTCGTCAGTAAATTTAATCGATCAACTTCTGCGATGGCTCTATTATTATTTTAAATTATAAACCAACACAAAAACATACATATGAACTTGGAAATTTACAAAAAAAACCGACAAATCATAATTTAAACAATGCACTTCATTTCAACGCTCTAAGGTATATTCTCCATTAAAGATAACTAATTAATTGCTTGTCTTGTCAAATAGTGAGGTGATTATAATGCTTGGATCTCAAACGATCTTAGTTTATCTTTAAATTTATAATTACTGTCGATCGACGCGTCATATCAACCATGGGAACTAGAAATGTTACATAATGTTAATAACCACATACACAAAAAACTACACTATCCAAACACTTTATATGATACTGGTCTTATGTCAAAATATGGTTTTCGATTCGAGCTGTTTGTGTAAGTATTAGTAGCAGCAATGCTTCTCACAGTACAAATGGGTCGGCTCGACCGTAGAAGTGGTAAACTCTCACTGAAAATCAGCGTCAAGTAACAGGGTACTATTGGCGGGATTAAGTTTGGTGTTACGAGTGAGAACGCTGGAGAACCTTCTCGTACTTTTTTCCCATATCATCTCTTCCCTCCTATCGCTTGGGTTGTCAACGTGCATATGATACTTCAAATCTATCAGGCGGATCATATGCTTGATTGTTAAAATAAGTAATATGTAGAATAGTTTACAAGATAAGATACTGCTAAAAACATAGTAAAATGGATATCTAATTTGATAAACTAACTTAAACAGTCAATTCACTCAGTCGTTCGTTTCTGCCAAAGAGAATTTAAACTAAGCCGTTCCTTAATAGTTTATTTTATTTTCAATTATAGTTTATTTTCTTTTATTAAAAGTTTAAAAAGCAATGCGATTTAGGGTCTCTTATTACGGGTCCCGCTGCTTTATCCGACACTGCCTGTGTTCACTGTATGTGCCGCAGGACATCAAACTGACACTGATTTTTTTACAAAAGTTTTTCTGTATTTTGTTAGGTTAATACTGGCATCGTCGAACCGGCCCATTTAATACTGAAAATTGTGAGGTTATCCTCACACAACAGTTAAAACAATAGAATAAAATCTTAATAAATAAAAATTACAATTTTATAAACCCTTCATCATTTATAAATAATTCTCAAAACAACATTTATCCCGCTTTACAGTTTACACCTACTCACTTTAAGTACCTGTGATAAATGGAATAAAATCACCCATCGGACTGTTCCGAAAACAATTACACTAATTTTAAAGCTTATTGTGACTAAGGTTTAATCTTTCTTAATTGATTGAAGTTTTAAGACCTTTTAACTTTAACGAACGCTACAAAAGATCTTAAATGTTCTCAAGTTAGATACTAAATACACAAGATCAAGACATTTTACATTTTATGTCGATGGAATAAGACTAAAATTTCTATATAAATAACTGTTACTTAAGCTGTTACTGAATTGTATCAAAGTAAACGATGTAACGATAGAATGAAATCAAGAGATGATCTTTCCGTTTTATCGAATTTTGATTTCTATTCCAAATGAGTTACAGTTGAAATTCTTGCAAGGATTCGTGGGAGTGTTTTGATAGTTTGTGTAAAACGTATCCTTGTTCCGTTGTAATAAAGTCAATTATTATTCGTCGGGGTGTAGTGTTAAGGGACATCACTCTGTTTGTCGGGACTTAATTTAGTTGTGGATTAACTCAGTTTGAGCGATTGATGTTTTTGGTCCCGCTTTTGATGCAATGCCGATACTAGTGATGTACTAAAACATTTCTTCCCTCGGGCTAAATATGAAGTTTAGTTTTTATTGACTGTTTACTGATGCGGTGTATTACATTCAGGATTCGAATTAGTTTTGTTTTGTGTTGGGAAAACGATTTATTTTATGAAAGTTGGTAGTTTATTTTTATATTATGGGAATATCTAACCATTATTATAAATTAAGTGCGTATTTTGTAACTTTAAATGTATGTGGAGGCTTAACTTGTAATAATTATAGTTTTGAAAAGAAAACAAATATTATTTTATTTCAGCACTACCTATAGGTTTTTAAACTATCTTACAAACTAGAACCAACCAACCAACAACCCTATGTAACCAAGTACCGCCGGCGGTTTTCCCGAACTGATACGACGTGGAAACTTTTAAGAGAAAAGCCTATTCTTTCCTTAAATGTTGGCAACGTACCTGTAAACCCTCTGGTGTAGCAGTAGTTCATGGGTGATGGTAATCGCTTAACATTAAGTGAGACTCCTATCCGTTTGCCCCTATCATACAAAAATATTATATTCTTTTCATATAATTTTGTACAAGTATATCAGATGTATCTACTAATGTATTTCTTGTGACTTTCCCTGCGTATACATTGCATATTTACTTATTTTGATTAAACTATTCTTTCATTATATCAGCCAATTAACGACACTTAAAAAATCTTCCCTTTTAAGTATAATATTCAATAAATCTCGATTAATTTATATTCGGATCGGATGAATTTAATTTTATTCATCAGAAAAAAATGTTTAGTGATAAAAATATTTACAAAATGCTACATTATAAGCTCAATTGACATCATAACAAATTTCCAAAATTAATAGGCATCAACAAGGAATCAAATGCAGGCGCCGGGCAGGCTCTGTAAAAGACATCCCTCCCCTTAAGATGTAACAAACGTTGTTATTAATTTCACCTCACACCTCCCCGAGCGAAATAAAATCTTCACACCGCATAATACAGTTCAATTTACTACACACAGATTACCAGATATGCCCCTTTGTTGTTACACAAAGCGAGTTATTGGCTAACTTTTGGTCCACGGGCTGCATCTAAGATGGCGAGGGTCCTCTATCTCCTTCGCTCGTATGCTTTTTATATACGGCTGTCTCGTTTTTCTTGAAAGAAGTCAGTGTTTGTGTTGGGCGTTAGAGGGGGTTTGTAAAGTAAATAAAGAGGTATAGGCGATCGATTGAGGCGAGACCGTTTCGTGTTCTGTGTTTACGAGCTTTTATCTTCTATAAAGATTTATTAAGATAAAATAAAAATAGACAGTATTTATTTTGACATGATCGTAGTAAGATATGCTCTGTTCCCTGGAAACGAACGGCTCAGCCACTTTAGGTGCCGTCAGTATACGGATAGGCGAATCGCATAGTGGTATTTCAAGTTATTCGGACGACATAGAACGTTGGTCCCAGCTGTTGTCAACTTAATAACATTAGTTGATTCAGAAGCCTTCATAATTATGTCGGCTAGGAAATAAAAAAAATGGCCTAAATGCTAATTTTTTACAACTCTGACTTCTGTAGTAGAAAATGTTATTTTTTCTTTTCAGTTTTGAAGTCGCTATTTTTTATTTTCGAAAAATTTTAATTATTGTTTGTTATTACCACTGAAAAGTCACAGGAATGCAAATAATACACAATTTCGTTTAAGTACTTACGGTTTTTGTTATTCAGCTATTATAACAAAATTCGAGCCCATAAAAATTTATCCATCAACTTTTACCCTTAGCGGTGGTATTTTTCTTGAAGTTTAAAATTTTTATCATCATAAAAATACCACAAAATTCCTTCTCCTCCTCTCCTCTCGCTTTTGAAGTCGGTTGAAAACCATTATCATTTAGCTTCCGTATCGAGTAACGCTGCGCGAAACCACTAGTGTAAAATAAAAAACAATTCGACCTGTCTCGTTGCATGTACCCACCGATGTGTTTTGGTTCTTTTTCTCACGTCAAGCGGTTATTGATTCTGACCGTTGGCTCCTAACATTCGCAGAACTGTCACTTCAAAAATGACAGCGGTTAGCGCGTTGTAGATTTTTTTTCGCTATAAAATATTTTATGTCCTCACCGAAAAAATAGACCTACGATGTCGTGACAAAATTGACATTGATTGTTTGAAATTGTTTTTAATAGATAACTGATAAGAATAATGGTCTACAAATGTTTTGTTCCGGCAAAATTTACATTCTCAAAATGTCAATTACATGATACTAGCTAGAAAGTTTTTACGGTAGTAGAGCCATGTCTCTCTTAGCACAAAAATGGCCGGCTCGACCGAGGAAGTACTACCCTCTCACAGAAAATCGGCGACAAGTAACAGCATCAGTACTGTTGCGTTTCGTGCGATGAGTGATAGCGCCAGAGGCCTAATCTCTCACTCTTCTGTTCCCTTCCTTCTTTTTTTCGTTCTCATCCCGTCCCTCCTGTTCCTTGGGTTGGCAACGCGCTTTTGATACTTCAAGTATCGCAAGCGTTCATAGGTTGTGGTGTGTGTGGTCTTAAGTGCTTACCCTCAGGCGGACCGTATGGTTGTTTGCCAATCGTCATGACATAAAAAAGATATTGTTTGTTTCTCAAGATCGTTGATGATTCTGCCAGTTGTGCATACTTTAAATATTTATTGCAATTTACAAACTTAAGCCATACATTTCTTCAGGCTTACAATCCGTAGTTTTAGAGTTCTCCCTTTTCTAATATTAATTAGAATATTAAAATATAGTACTTTGTTGTTACACACCATCTACTAGAAAAACGTAAAGTAAACTTAATAACTAAATACTCAACAAATATTTCGTAACAAAGATAAAATATAATAATAGAGTTAATATTTCCGTCATACAAATACCGACACGTCTACCCTCTAGCGTGTCTATTTGACGAATGCTCCATCTTATTATTAAATCGGAAGAAGATCGGTGGTGGGGGAAACGCGACTGACACTTCCTTGCGAAATACGTGCTGTTTCACGAATTATGCGAATTGAGACCAATTTATTTCGTGATTACATAAGGATGACACCGTTGTGGCGTTGTAGGTAGCGAGTCTGCCTTTAGCCTCGACGGTTGCGGGTTCGATTCCCGCTCAGGCAAATGTTTGCATTGATCTTACAAATATCTTTTTCGGTCTGGGCATTTGCATGTTGGGTCCCCACCATGCCTCGGAGAGCACGTTAAGCTGTCGTTACCTGTTGTTACCACATAACATCTGATATTAATCGTTAACTCTTGATAAGTAAATTGCTCTTATCCAATGGTTCTTGCTGGTTTGCGCCTTGGGGTTGCGGAAGTCAGATGGCAATCGCTCCGTGTAAAAACTAGGAACCCGTCAAATCCGGATAAGAGTACTAAGCAGACCCTAGGTAAATACTCGAATAATACCGGGAATAATGCTAGGAAGAAGAAGATTATAAAAGATAGAGTAATCAATAAAAATGTCATCTCATTAATAAGAAAAATAATTAAAAATCAAAATAAAGTTAGCTGCAAATAGATACTTATTTAGAAAATTACTCGTCTAAGTCAACCTAATATTCTTTCTGCCTTCACAATTATAGCTGGTTATATACAATTTCATCTGGTTTTGGTAACACATAAAGTAAATCAAAACAGAGGGCTACAAATACAAAACGTTTTAGTGCACATTAAAAATAAAATTCTCCTCAAGCTTACATACGCGGTGTAAATTTCTTTTAAATTATTTATTAAAAGGTTTTTATATTGAATAATGTTTTTCAAAAATCCTCTAGGATGCCACAGATCAAAGGCGTAAATATACCTAGTTTCCTAAAGTTTGTAATCACTTAAGCTTAGACGCTATCGTCAAACAAACAATAAAATATTTTTAGAAAAAACATTGACTTCAAATGTAAAAACAAAGAAATAAATATTTTGTACAACAGAAGTCGGTGCCATATGTGGCCATGTCTTCCTTCACAAATATAACTTTATTTTATACTAATTAGTTGCGAATGATTGTATGTACTTAATGATTATATATTTTCTCAGCGACGGTATTGTCAGAACTGAACCAAATTGAAATAAAAAGAATCATAAAATCGGTTAACCCAGTCGAAAGTTATGAAGTAACAAAACTTAATTTAAAAAAAAAACAAACAGTCGAATTGAGAACATCCTTTTTTGAAGTCGATTTAAAAAGCAAACTCCGGCTAGGCCAATTAGTATCTGATACCTCGCTTGGCACAGTCGATAATAAATAACTTAATAATTCCACAATATTAGAATGAAAATATGTCTACAAGCTGTACCGGCGTCACGCACGACTCGCGGGACCAATTAATAGCACAATTCCTTACACGAACTTTGTAATTTTTAATTCCTGTTTGCAATGCTCGTAAAGACCATTAAAATACTAATTGTATTATGAGTTATACAACTAACTTTATTTTTTTAACATCTACTATCTTTTTCAAAATAAAAATCTATAGTGAGGCATAGTTTTAGGTAAAGTTATGTAAGTAGGTACAATATTTTTTTCGGTTTTTCGGGAGACCGATAAAAATACAGACTTGACATAGATTGCTTTGCTACGAAACAAAGTTAGTCACACACTTTATTCGATGATTTTGCAAGCTGTTGTGACTAACTTCGTTTCGTTTCGCTAGTTCAAATTTATGAAAGGGCCAGTCCTTAGTTTATAGTAAGTCCATGCTTATTTACCACTTCTTTCTGAAACTGATAAATGTTAAAAATAGATTTACTCAGAAAAATTATGGAAAAATATATATTTATAACTACACATCAACGTTTTCGTTCATTCAAGCAATAAAACGAAAAATAACTCGCAAAAAAAACAATAAGTACAAAAAGGCCCCAAACGATTAAGTAATTCGATTACAATATTATTTTAACATTGAAACGAAACAACACATGGTACTAGCAAAGTCAATTTGTCACCCGATTAACATTAAAAGACCGACTGAGCGTCGGATAACTCAATTACATACAATCCAATATAACTAACAGGGATGCTGCGCTCTCGAGACTACGTATTATTTAAATTAACCGCGGGCGACCAATCACGACGCTTCATTTCGAACGCAAATCTGACATCTGTCATATTTGAGCGCCATTGTTAGTGTTTTGACGTTTTGTTTTTTTTTCGTGACAGTTGGCGCGGGCGTGTTCGGTTATTTTGTTTTTATTGTGTCGTATTCAATTGTGTGGATGTTGTTAAATTGTATTGTTTTTATTTTAAGCTTGCGTAGATAAAAATGAAACAGTTTTTGTTTTAGATTGTGCCCACAGTATTACCACACTGGTGGTAGGTCTTTTGTTGCAAGAGGCCGGCTAGGTAGGTACCACCGCAGTGTCAAATATTCTGCCGCCAAATAGTAGTGCTTGGGCACTACTGTGTTCCGGTTTGAAGGGCACTGTACGCTAGTGAAATTACTGGGCGGACGAGATTTAAGAACTAATATCTCGAGGTTGGCAACGCGTGAGTGGCACCTACTAATGGTGCTGCAAGCGCTCATAGGCTACGGCAACCACTTACCATCAGGTGGGCCGTATGCTTGTTTGCCAACTTCTAACATAAAAAAAAAAAAAAAAAGTATTAAGAGAAAAAATCTTTTCGCCAAACGCCAAAGAATGCCGCAGATAAACAGAAAACTTTAGTTATTGAAAAATAAACATATTTTTTACTGAGAGAAAATATGCCCATAACTTTAGGATCCTCAGGTCGAAGAGAGTTAAGTGGGGTTTCAAGACTATCTCGCATAGTATAAAAGCGAATAATCAATATATTATATTAGAACTGTAAAATAAGTAAAATCTATCCTATCAAAAACATAAACAGTAAAAATCCAAATCTCTTAACGCACTTCTTCTACCAAACTTACTGCACTGGCTCAGTGACTCAAAGAGGGTCTGGGCCTCCGACACCAGAAGAGCCCACTTGTCACGGACATGGTCCTGCACCACTTCACGCCAATCGGCTATTCCTAGGGCATTCAGGTCCTTTGTGATTGAATCATTCCAGGGATATCTGGGAAGAGCGACTGAGTTTAGCGACCGTTTAGCTCTCTTTAAATATGCTCTCTTAGTAGCACGATCTTTCTCCATTCTTGCTAGGTGGCCCAGTCACTACTACAAAAAGTTAAGCTTTTTAAAATTTCGTAACTCTCTACCGCTATCGTGTAAATACATTTTTGTGACACGAAAAAACAATTACGACTGGAGTCACGCGCTGACTCGCAATCATATTTAATTTTTACGACAGCGACTTGCCTGTCATGTAAGTTTAACTCAAGTGAGTATTTATCAATTAATTTCAATTATACCTTATTAAAATTATTTATAAAATAACTTTTGAGTCGTCTATATAGAAAAGGAGCTCTCCTGTTTGGTACTTTCAATGACGAAAGGCTCGAATTGTTGATGATTTAGTTACATGTTGGATCAGTCTGCATCTTAAATGGCTGCTGAGAGCGCCGGAGGCCCAATCTGTTCCCTTCTATTTTTGTCTTCTCATGACTTCCCTCCTAACCTTTGGATTGGCAACACGCATATGATACTTCAAGTATCGCGCGCGTTCATAACCGTAATGATAAAAATAAATCTAACATAGCGAACAATTGACGGAATTAATGCCGGCCCCTGCATTTCACCATTGAAAAGTCTTACATTACCTTGATGTTTGCCAATCAACAAAAACTCTGTAGAATCAGAGGCGGTATTAACCAAACCGCTACGACTCTCATTATTAAAGCCATATTTAGCGCGACATCTTATTTATTAAAATCTCAATTCGTTTAGGCTACATAATAGTACTATCTTCTTCTGAGATAAAGCATTCAAGTTAACAACAAAGTCAACATGACATAAAAATACTATCATGACCTATATGAAAGAGACCTTGACCCTAACTGGTGGTTATAAAAACCTAGGTTAAAATAAAAAGCCTTTAAAAATAAATGAATGTTTTTTATTAACGACGTAAGCTAACTTTTAATTTCCCTGTTCAAACACACACATAATAAGTTCTGTCCCTTGAATCGCGTGATAAAAGTACACTTATTAATTCGTAACAAACGGGAACCAGTCGTTTCATGCTCGCTAGTGTAATTTTACTTTTATTAATTACCAAAAACAGGGCTATTCGGTTCGTTTGTTGAGTTATAATTAGATTTCCGAACGGCCCGCCGCATCGGTTTTAAACATCGATGTGTCGTGACAGCCCCGTTATAGCTTTGACTGCTTAGATATTTATTTTTATGAAATGTGAAATTGTCATGGGGTTTAACTTTTAAGCTTTTATTGCCTTAAGCCTTGAGTTTTAATACTCTCTCTCTCTTACTCTGATGAGGAGTTGACTGGGTAATTGTTATACAAAGTGATTTCCATCTGATCTCCCAATAAATGTTGACCTAATTCGCGTTAGAGTCAATTGTATATCAAAAGCTAATTTTATATAGACAGAGACGATAGCGATAATGAAACTCACACAAAAATATTCTAGATATTCATATAATTAAGTAGGTATAGAAAAGTAACTCCAATTAATATGGCAAATGTATTCAACTTAATTTTTTTTTTTACGTTACTCAGTTTTGATAAAAATTTTAAATGTAATCAAAGATTAAAATACATTACGCTTACTTAACGCTACAATGACTTAAAAGTATGAAGTTATTTTCACGAGAAAAATCGACAAACTTTGGTCGAAATTATATTTTATTTTAGAAAATTGTACCTAAATTGTGAAAAAAAAAAATACACTACTGTTCTTAGCTTATCATTTTTGTTCTCTTTGTCGTTAAAATGAAAGTAATTTTTTAAACTTGCTAAGGGTAGTCGGCCAGACTGTGTAGTAAGACAGTGGCAGGCACACGACCGACACCATCCTTCAAACTCCCCCGCTTGTTAAATCGTTAGCACGTCTGATATTATCAACCACTATCAATAACAGCACGCGTTTTAATCATTTGTGATTTTTCCTAGCATTAGTCTTAGTATTTTATTCCCCAGGATCTGCTTGTTACTCTTATAGAGTTTTGACAGGTTACTAGTGTTTACACAGAGCGATTGGCATCTGACTTCCGCAACCCTAAGAGCGAACCAATAATTCGTGGGATAACAGCAAATTACTAATCAAGAGTTAACGATTATTTCAGATGCTATGTATGTGTGCTTTCAGTCTCGGTTAGCAACCGAAAGCTTAACGTGCTCTCCAAGGCAGGGAGAAGTATTGAGACGGGGTGTCAGATCATTAAAAATTATTTAGCATTGACGCTCAAAGTCCAACGCCCGAGCCGACGTTGACGTTGACGTTGACGTTGTGGCGCAGCGGTAGCGAACCTGCCTTAAACGCCACAGGTCGCGGGTTCGATTCCCGCTCGGAGCATAATATGTTTGTATTGACCATGCAAGCATATTTTCCGGTCTGGGTGTATTTGTCCTTGTCATTGTGAATGTTTCCAGACCCCCGACACAGGATATTACTATCCTAATGGGGGCCGTTGAGTGTGCAGCGTTTATTTATTTATTTATTTATTTATTTATTTATTTATGATTATTTTACGGCACAAAGATTTATTTGGAATAGTTCTTATTCGGATCTTTAGTTGCTCAGCCACTCTTTACTGGTTTTTATTTTGTCTGTAGGTCTAAATAAGACAATAGATTTCATTTGTGACGTAAGCACCGAAGAATACGTATACAAAATGATTTCATATTAGATTATTGACTTGACAGACTTCTTAAGAACTTTATAGATAGTACAGATTTTTATGAGGAGATTTCTATACTCTACTGGATGTTCACGCGGCTCCGTTCGCGTTATGTAGTTTTTTGATGATCTCACGGGAACCCAACATCTTTTCGGGATAAAAGTATCCTTTATGTTAATCCAACAATAAGCTACACGTGTATTAAATTTTGTCCAAATTTGTGCAGTAGTTTTGGCGTTAAAGAGTAACAAACATTCATCCTTACAAACAAATTTTTATAATATTATTAGGATTTCGCATTCTAGAATAAAAGGTGATCGAAAATAAAACATTAATTTTTCAAAACCTGCCTTTTTTAAATTCAAAACCGTTAACGTTAACCAAAAACGTTATGTCTAACGTCGAAAACACGTTTTATTTTAAGAAGCAAGATGGCGTTTATGTAATTTATGCGACCAAATCTCAGATTTTAGTTTACAATGAGACTTCATAGCATTTAGTCTGTCACATAATAAATAAACATAATAAACGCTACACACTCAACGGCCCCCATTAGGATGATTATATCCTGTGTCGGGGGTCCGGAAACATTCACAATGACAAGGACAAACACAACCAGACCGGAAAACATGCCTGTACGATTAATACAAACATCTGCTCCGAGCGGGAATCGAACCCGCAACCGTCGAGGCTTAAGGCAGACTCGCTACCCACAACGCCACAACGGTGTCGTCACATGAATGGCGTGATTCGCGACCCGTTTCGAATGTAAAACAAATTTAATACATTTGACAGGTAAGCGATCCCGCTCGCATGTTCCTAACCTGGCTCTAAACAGAAATCGAAACGCGCACGCGATCGCCTTCCTTTACCTCTCTTCTACCCAAAATATATCATTTCACACTATAACTTAACGCCACATTTTCGTACACATAAAGTAATCATCTACAATACACCGTATTATCATAACGATAAAGTTTAAATTCGAATGTATTAATAAGAATCGATGATGCCACCATATTATGATTGAGTTCGTGTTTCATGCTCTGGGAGTCGAAGTTGGTTTTGTTATGTCTGGACTTAAATGCTCTGGTGACGTGTTTCGTACCTGATTTATGATCAGAGCGTTGCTTTTCAATTTTATTCCTGTATAACTTTGATACTATAATAGTATTATGGGTGGCGTATCAATTATGTATAAGGGTGAGCTGCTCTTGGTTGCCTGTTGTTTAGCGATAGCTGGGTGTCGGTGATCAAAAGTTTAACAGTTAGGGGTGTTTTATGACCATAGAATTGGTTGCTAGTTACTTTAACGAGCATTGTACTGAGCTATAATTTATGGAATCCAGTTGGAAGTCGAGTTTTATCAGATCTTTTTATGTCATTAAGGTGGCGAACAAGCGTAAAGACAGAACGCTACTGATATTAACCGTACTGTTACTATAGCAATAAATCATCTCGCGTTAAAACTTGAGATATAACCTCTTCTATGAAAAGAGGAGGAAAAGGAAGGAATAAGTTTTCAAGAAAGCATACGGCCCACCTGGTGGTAATTGATTGTCATAACTTACACGCGCTTGCGACATCAAGAGATTTTGGGTCCTTTACTCAGTAATTTCACTAGCTATTGTGTGCTGCGCTCGGAGCGCTGCCACCATCTCCGATGACGTCCTTAGCCGTGGTTCGGCTTCGCAGAAGGCACCCTAAGGACGGAATCCAATTTGAACCCCCGTGAGGGCTGTCCCTTTATCACGACTGAGTCCTCTATACTCGCCCCCCTCCGCTCGGTGATGCTGTCAAGGCCAGTTGGGCCAACAGCAATACACATTCCGAAAAAAAACTAGCTGTTGTTAGCTGTTCCTCCAAACCGAAACACAGAAGTGACAAATGTTTTACTGTACAATATCTAACACTGAGGTCTAAAAGGTCTAAAAGGGCTTCCGAAACTAAGAGAAACGACAACGAATGAAATAATATAATACCCTACTTCAATTTGATATTTTGTACTTAGTACTTCGCCGGTCGAGATGACCCATTCATACTAAAACACCACATCTCCTCAAAAGTATACTCCTCAATAATATTCTTTTTTTATTTCCAGGTGTGGTTCCAAAATCGTCGCGCAAAATGGAGGAGGCAAGAGAAAATGGAGGCGGCGAGACTTGGCCTCTCGGAGTACGGCGCTCCTGTGCCGAGACTGTCTGGTCTTGGCCTGCCAGTCGACCCTTGGCTGGCACCACCCTTGCTCACCGCTCTCCCAGGTAAAGAATATTTTTTATTATATATACTTACTACTTCTAAATGCCTGTATAGTGAATGTTTATAACTAAACGAACGGCAAACCTTGGACTATGTACATTTTAAATTTTGATCTCGCGTGTGTAAAATCAAACTTACCGATGCTTTTAAGTAAATCTTAAATCTTGAATCACTTTATAGTAACATGTTTTACATTCGGTTCAAAATGTCTTCCTTAACATATTAACCTTTTTTATTTAAAATTAGAAGAAAATTAAATGAAGCATTAATAGCTCAACGGTAGAATAGAAGGACCGACTCCGCTCCTTCAATGTGAGAGTTGCGGGTTCGATCTTGACCCCCTTGGGCTATTATTGTCGTATCCACACCTAGCGCAAGCTTCGAGCTTATTTGGAGGGGCAATAGCAATATTAGTAATACCTTGAAAAAGGCATTGCTAATATACTATATAAAAAAAAACTTAAAATATTCTCATTTACAATATCGTTTCCAAAATATTTTTGAATGGACAAAAAATACTGTAGAACCAACTTATCTTTGTATAGTCCAGTGGCTTCCAACCTTTTATTGGTTAGGCACCGCTTTGATTTACTTTTTCTAGCGTCATAATTTTAGCCCTCCACAAGTGGTTGAGTCAGTCAGGGAAATTCGAAATCGTTTCGGAAACACAGTCTTGTCGTAGTAGTTTAACTTAGAGTAATGCTGTTTTCGTCTTATACCAACTCTTTCTTACGTAATTCCAGGTTTCCTCAGCCACCCTCCCTCAGGGTACCCGAGCTACTTGACGCCCCCCGCCCCCGCAGGCCCCGCGCCCGCCCCCGCCCCCGACCCGCGCTCCTCCTCCATAGCAGCACTTCGCCTCAAAGCGAAGGAGCACGTCGAGAGCATCAGTAAGGGACTACAGATGGTTTAGTATGACGGACAGTTGCACATTGCAGATTTTTATGATAGATAGTTTATTTAAGATAGTTGGTCAGTTCTATGTGTTATAAATTTCAATTTTCTAGCAGTGTTTTTGAAATCACAGATACCTCTTAAGCAACTCTTCCGGAGACTTACTATATACAATAAATAGATCCTTCCATACAGACAAAATATCAAAGACTTCCTGGTACTCCTACGCGAACTTCATTCGATTATGTGGCAAGCTTGTGACTAACTTCGGTTCTTTGCATTAGTGTTAAATTTACGAAGGAGCGCCAGCGAATCTTTGGACAGTTTTTCAGTAGTGAAGGCCGACCCTTAGTTTATAGTAAGTCATCCTTCCTATTAAATTTAACTTCATCCTATCTCTTACTGGTTCGCCCAAAGATGTTCGCAATTCATTAAATTTAAATGATGTACAATTTACAAAAAAAAATACAAGCTATAATTAAGCCTTAGAAATTCAGGCCTGATATGAAACGGTTTATGAATTATTTTTATTTACAAAAAGATGTATGTGTATGTGTATGTATGTATCATCAAAGGAATCTTACAAAGAACTTTAAACCCAAAATCTCTAAACCCAAAATAGGTATATAATTAAAATTCAGTAAATGGAAAATGTAAATTGAAATGTTTCAAATCAAATAAATCAAGTATAAACTGAACTAAACTAAACTAAACTGAACTTTCGTTGAAAAAGTCTGCAATGTGTCCTTTTAAAATATTTTTAAGGTATTCGGGATTTTCGACTGACATTCCATAACTATTTTTTCCACAGATCAAAAATACTTATTCTTTTGTTGGAATGATGATTGTTTTTAGAATAAATAGATGATAAAGCAATAATTGTAAATATATGTTTAAGTAATTTAAAATAATAGCGATGTAGTGCGGTATTCGTATTATGATTTACTGATAAAGTAAGTATCACATTAGAAGAGTAAACTACAGAATAGTATAGTTTATGTATTATAATTGTAAGCTTTCACATTCTCGCAACTTCATCAATTTAGTTGCTGGAAGTATTTAATCATTTCTAAGTAAATAATGTTGATAAGTCACATCTATATCGAATTTCAACTGAATACGTCTTATACCATGTTTTTTTATAATCCAACAGGAACCGAACATTTTTCCGAAATCTAAAGTATCTTGAGTGTTAACTACTTAAATTAATCCAGATAATAAATTCTCTGTGTGCTAAATTTCATCCCAAATTGTTAAGCCTTTATATGTTATTGAGTAACATTATTATTATAATCCCATGGGAACCTATTGTACTTCCGGGGTAAAAAGTATCCTATGTTTTAATCCAGGTAACAATCTATATCAGTGCCAAATTTCATCTAAATCCGTTCAGTCGTTTTCAGTCATTGAGTTACAAACTATCACATTTATTATATTAGTAGAAAATTTGTAGCAGAGTATGCCTACACTTTCGATGTAATCAAAAGAAATTTACTCATTTGGAAAAATAGCAGCATAAAAATATCTTTGACCTTTCTTCTGTTGGTATATCTGTCCGTCCATGTCTTTTCTACGCTCCATAATTTTATTCCAAAGTTTATGATTCTATAATTTACTATTGCTCTTCTAATGTGTCACTTAATAACATAGTAAATAGTATAATCAGAATACAAACCCATTGTAATAGTTACATTATAGTATTGTAAATAAAACTGTGTTTATTGATTGAAGATTTTTTTAATAAAATATTTTAATGAAATAAATATCACTTAGAATGTGTTTTAATGTTTCTATGTGAGGTGGAGATACCGCCTTCGTTCTCTTCGAAGTTGGTTTTTTTAACCCTATTAATCTGTGTAATAATACTTATTCAATGTAGATCTGTTTAAGAACGGTTGAAAAAATGTAACATAATTTTTTATATTATATGTTTTTCATTAACCAAAATAATTCTTTCACTCTTTTTGTATATTATTATACTTTCCTTGTGAGAAGAAGTAATCATTTTCTAAGGGCTGTTAAAAACTAGTGTTGTTATTTCAGTGTATACAGTTATTTCGCAATACGCGCTTATACGCGCGATTTAAACAGCCGAACGCGCGTATACGGACCTATTCCGGCGTTTACGCTCGAACCTTTTACGGAACGGCGCTTTTTACTATGCGCATAAACGAGCTTATAAGCGCGTTACCGCTCGCACGAGTTGCGCGTGTTGTGAAAGGCGCCCCTATACACTCCTATGAAAAACGTGCTTTAACGCTCTAATAAAATGCTGTTCTGAAACCGCTCTTTCAATAATTAATTTTTCTACTACCTATGTAGCTCAATATTTATTTATAACCTTGTAAATAGAGATTGTAAATAAACTAATTTTATAATTTATTGTAATCGGCTTAGTATTAATATTATAATATATATATTTTGTAAGCCAAAACAGATAGATTCTCCTGGTTTATATTATTTATCATGTGATTTATTATATATTTAATTAATTAATATGAAATCTTGTAAGAATTTAATTATAATAATTTTATGGAAATTAAATTAGCCAATTAAATAATTTTTGAGTTCGATTACCTATTTTGAAATGATTATATAATATAGAATGCTTAAAGTTAAGGTTATAAATATGATAGCTCTAGTAAGAAGTCAGATTTTTTTAAAGATGTTCTATAATTTTGTATTGTATTTAACGCATAATAAATATTATAGTAAAGTGAATATGAATGTAAATAGAATATGAATGTGTAGTTTAGTCTAAGACACGTACATACGTACATACACTTACGGTAAAGAGAGATAAATAAATGTGTTCTTTCATAATATGGTTTTTATTTTCGTGTCCATCATCAGGGGCGGCCTTGGCCATCGTGAAATTGGTTTTGATGGTGATGACTGATGCTTCACTAGAAATGCAAAGTATACATTAAAAATTAATTTAGAATTTGAAGATTGTTTATTTGAAATTAGTGTGATACAAAACTTGAAGTTTGTGAGGTCATAACCCTTGTGGATTGGTCACCATCTTGAAATAGGAGTGGAAATTCTTTTCACGCTCTATCAAAAACTATTGGTTGCCCTGCTCGCCGTTGATCAAGCCTCCCCTTCCCATAAAAGCTTTTTATGTTAGAGATGGCACACAGGCAGTAGGCTCGTCTGATGTTACAAGAAGAGATTACTGGCACGACCATCTGTAACATAGGACTTCTAAGATGGTAGATAGAATATCGATCGATTGAAGATAAGAGCATCTAATTTATTAATATGTTTTAATTTTAAAGACCCTGTTATCTAGCTTAATGTTTGTAGTCGTAAGTAAATAAATAGTACCACATTGGTGAACAAAAAAAAAATCACAGAAATTGGCTGGCTCACTCATTCAGCTTTAATAGACAGTTCTAAATTATTATTCTAAGTAACTAAGATCAACCTTTTCTTTTAGAATATTATAATCATTTTTTAATAGTCTGTGTACCACCGCAGTGTTAGATATAATACCGCAAAGCAGCTAGTGTGTTTGCGATTACTGTCTTTCGGTTTGGAAAATTACTGGGCAAATGAGATTTAAGAACCAATATCTCGACGGCAACGCCGTTGTGGCGTTGTGGGTAGCGTGTCTACCTTAAGTCTCGACGGTTGCGGGTTCGATTCCCGCTCGGGCAGATGTTTGTTAAAATTTCTGTCTCGGTCTGGGCGTTTGTCTGTGGCTCTTTCCACCGTGCCTCGGAGAGCACGTTAAGCTGTCGGTCCCGGTTGTTATCACATAACATCTGATAATAAGCGTTAACTCTTGATAAATAAATTGCTCTTATCCAATGAGTTACTGGTTTGCCCTTAGGGTTGCGGAGGTAAGATGGCAATCGCTCTGTGTAAAAACTAGTAACCCGTCAAATCCGGAAAAGAGTAATAAGCAGACTCTGGGTAAAATAAAAAAAAAATACCGGGAATAATGTTAGGACGAAGAAGATCTCGAGGTTGGCAACGCGTGCGTGACACCTACTAATTTATGATGTTGTAAGCGCTAATAGGCTACGACAACCGCTTACCAGGCGGGTCGTATGCTTGCTTGGCAACATCGTCACATAAAATAAAATACAACTTTTCTGAAATTAACGAGAGTACCAAGATTCAGACAATAGTCCCAATTCGAGACAGGATTTGCCCGCGATGTTTGTGGGACCTGTATATAGCGTGTATAAATACTGTCAGTCCGACATTCCTTTAGCAAACTTTTATACAATAATTGCTCTCCACCCAATGTCAACCATTTTTGTATTCACGCTCGGCGTCAACATTTTGCCTTGGACCAGTTAACAAAAGTAAAAAAATTGAAAATTAGCTTCCGTGTGTTGGCGCCAACGTTTTAAATAAAATTATTTTTGGAACAAAGTTCCTTAAACGCTGGATACGGATAGTACGATTTAGTAGAAATCGTCACGTAACGAAATGCCGTATGCTGTGTGTGTATCGAGCTTACTACAAGTAAATGACCACACAGGCATGTGAGTGCTCAGCCGGGTGCGCAACTCTCTCTCTCTCTCTATCTCTCTGTCCCTGTCTATTTTTATCATATAACTTATTGAAATATACAAATTTAATTCCAAATTACATTTGGAGTTGAAGAAAAAAACGTACAATATTTTTTAATAAACATAAACAAATCATTACAACAGTGTAAGCCATTTAAAATGTAAATACAAAACTCAACCCAATTTAGGCACGCCAAGAAATATTAATAAATTAAACTAATTAGGGTCATTAGTTTGCGTATATATTAAAAGTAATTTGCATAGATCGCTACTTTGTTTAAACGAATCAAGAAATTATTGTTCCTAAGGATACAACATAGTCTGAGAGCTGGCGGCAGTAAGACGGACTACGGACGGAATATATGGTATACTAGCTGGGCCCGCAGCTCCACACGCATGGTGTACTGATTTTTCTTTATTGTGTCACACTTCGTTTCACAATTCGTTTTCTAATTTGTCTTAAGTTTCTAAACTAAAAGTAGCGTAAGTTACTTTTTATAATGTCAGTTATCTGCCAGTGAAAGATCCACCAAAATTGTGAATTGTTGTGAATTTAGTGAAAAGATAGTATTTTGGATTTACATACAGACATTTCAATATTATTTATGTGTATAGATTTATCCTACATAACAGTCATTGTCTTTGTCACACTTTGTTTGGATAATTATTTGTTATTTAATCACGCAAAAACGACTAAAGAGATTTGTGTAAAATTTGGTACACAAATAACTTATCACATTATAGAACTCAATTTAATACCGGAAAATATTAGGTTCTCATGGAATTTTCAAGAAACTACACTATCACTGCTAGTATATGATATTTAAATTCTTAAATAATATAAAAATTTAAATATATTTTGAAAACTCGTATGCTCCTATCTCCTATAGTATAGAAGTGGGCGTCCAATAATTAGAAGCAAACATTGCTGAGGCACGGCAAGCGCGCATTAGCAGCACCGTCGACAAATTGACGCGCATTTAATACTAATATTCTTAATTAATAAACATACACAGATTTGTGTGCATGCTTAAGCTAATTTATCACTTTGACAATGCCGATTGTAAAACTTAAATAAATAATGCTGATAGTGACACAAAAATGTCATCCATTAAAATCTAGTTTAAGCTCATAGCGGTGCGCTCACTGATGGGTAAGCGATCGGTGAGTTATGCAACTTTAGGCGCGGACACTAGATGGGTGATCGCATAGTGTAAAAGTCGGTCCCGGCTCCTATCAATGTGACAATAGTCGAAAACTCAAAGTCAGAGGCCAATACGAGCGATCTGAACAACCTTGACACTAGGTTGGCCAATAACCACTCGATAAGAAGAACAACTTGCCATTACTTATTAATAAACTACCTTTGATCCACTAAATTAAATTAAAAAAATAGCCTTTATTTCTTTGACAGTAAGAATAGTGTTGATGGACACATTCTTAGTTTTACTCTACGTAGCAATTTATGTTAGATTTAAATTACTTATTAGTCTTTCTAGGCTAGATCGTAGTATAAATGAAGTGTCTTTAAATAACTAAAGGACACGTCATTAAAAGCAAAAAATAAAAATTAGGAAGAAAATTGAAAAATATTTATATATTTTATCCTGAGGTTGTCCTCCTTGGACATAGACCTCCTGCAGAAGTCATCGCAATGTGCTCAGTCGCAGGCAATTCTGCGCCAATCGCTTCGCAGATCATCCTCCCATCTTCTGAACTGTCTACCTCTTTTTCTTATCTGACACTGGGGTACTAATTCATGATTTTCTTGGTCCATTTTTACGTGGACGACCTCATTATGTGTCCGGTCCAACTCCTTTTAGGTTGAATTATTTTGTCGCATCAGTTACTCTTGCGGATTTCCTAATCTTTATGTTATCTTTTCTTTTGGTCTACTGAGGAATACATTAATTTAAAGATTCCCTTTTTTCGGCATGAACTGGAAACTACTCCTTCAACTACACCTCTCAGAATATTGACGTGAAGTAGTTATATGCGTACTGTTCCTAATGCAGTAAACTGAGACCCAATTCTACTGATAATAAAAAGACAGTACTAATGAAGTCACCAGCTGACTAGCTCAACATAAAAACTATATCTACTATTTTTACTATAAGAAGTTTCTTAGTAGTTTGGCTTATTCTAAATGTCTACTAAATCGTCTATAAATATTATCTTGCACATTCTTATGCCGCCACTTTTAAGAAAACACTTGCTTAGATAAGTCCTCTGAATTCATTTTTAACATTTATTTATATTATATTTAATTTATTCTCCTAAATTATATAGGTCAGAAATTAAGATAGTGCAATAGTAGGTACACATCGTTTAATATTGCTCTAAAGGCGATTAAGAAATAATCTACCATTTATGTCTTGTTACCTTGCAAAGCTTATTTCTGTAACATTTTAACATACATTTAACAAAAAATCTTAAAGTTATTAGTTATAGCCCCGAAGATTTTCTAAATCCGATTATGTACGTCGTCAAACACATTTAACTATAAGAAATGAAAAAGATACATTGTTATTTGTACCTCTAGCGCCATCTAGTGCTAAGTAGAAATATATATTTAATATCGGTGTAAATTATCGTCAACCGCGCATTTGAACTCGTACAATTCGGTGACTCCGTATACTTGGCGTATACATATTATATACAATGGTCAGCAGCAATAATCACGCTAAAAAATACATATAAGTAAGTTCTTTTAATTGTTATAATTATAGATAAAGTGTAAAAAGTTATGTTACATTGCTGTTGAACAAAATCATTTCTAATTTATAATTGAGTCTGGTTTTCAATTTGTACTATACATCTGATAACTTTTACTTTTTTAAAAACTAGAAACATCAACACATCTATTTTTAATTATTAAATTAGTTCCGTAACTCGCCGCCATAGCGCTGACGAAGCTAACAATTTTTAATTACGAGCGTAGCCCGAAGCGGGTCCCGCGGCTGGGCGGAGGGAGGGAATGAGGTGCGGGAAGGGACGACAATTTGCAATTCAAAGCCGCTGAAAAAACCCTAAAACACCCGACACATAGCCCTTTGGCACTCGCTTAAGAACGAAGAAATATATGGACGCGACATTCAATTTTAATTGAAAATGCCGATTATTATATTACTTCTTTACCCACAAGAGTTAATCTGTTATGACGCTTGTTCGAACTAGTTATGAATGTATGAAATCTCAAAAGCTTTACAAAACCTTTATAAGTTGTGTCTAAGTGCGCTAAAAGGTTGTACTTGTACCGACAGCCAAATTCTTTGTTTTCATAATTTGGCTATTCGGTCGCAAAATTATTGTATTTATTTATTTTATTTATTTATTAAGTCAATATTTATTAACAATATGTTTTATACTAAAGTCTTACAACACCTGACAATTGGTTTGACTGTAAGATCAGTTAAAGTTATACTACTAAGTGAAATAAATATACTAATAACAACAACATTTTATACATTTAACATAACAATAAAATATAACGTACCTATATCTAAGAAAAACGAGAAAATAATTAGAATTATAATAATTAATATACATACAAATAACTGTAACATAACTATGACAGTAAGAATGATAATAATAATAATTATAGAAAAATAAGTTTGGATATGATAACATTTATTCTTTTAAATATAATATGAAGTATTAAGCTAAAAAAGTCCAGAAAATTTATACAACAAAAAACTTGTTACTGTTTCGATCGTGAATTTAGCATCGCCCTTTAAATAGTGATATTTTATCTCTATACCGAATGTTTTCTGAAACAGTAGACCTTGCACTATAGTATCCTCAAAAACTCTCATTACGGGTATATTTAATATTAGTGTATTGGCGGTAATGACACGTCACCAAGTCATGTTTAAAGCGTCCTATTATATAAAAAAGAAATATATTATTTATTTCACGAACTATAATTAAGGCTACAAGTTATGAATTGTTTAATTTTTTTTATAAATTATTCCCGCCATTTTCTACTGTGTGTTGGATAAAATGTCCGTCAAGTTCGACTCTATTCATGCCGTGTTCCTCGCGGCACTCTCTCGGAGGTGAATTTCGTTAGCTTTCATTTGTTTTGCCGTAATTGCTGCAGATATGAGGCCTGATCGCCGCCCGCCGACTTATTGGATTGCCTTATTGCTTTCTGACGACTAACCTCATCTAAACAGCTTCTAACTTTGCAACCTTATTAACAAATGTACTATTAATTAATACTTAGCGTTATCAGCGATTACAAAAATATAGAATATATAACAAATATATAAATAACATATAATATTATGTACATAATTATTTCAAGAAAGTAACTTTTTATGTAAGGAGGATAAATTACCGAACTAAAACTAATTTTAGACATCTTTTGGAAGTCGAAAAAACCCTATTAAGAGGAAGAAATAATCAAAATCAGTTCACGGTCGCCAAAGATATTGCGTGACATACATAAAATAAAACACGTCGAATATCTACTCTATTTAAAAGTTAGTTGATAATTAAACTCAGGGTGACTTCAATTTTAGACAATCTTTCAACTAAGACAATCAGTTAATAATTACAACGTAAATATAAAAAAAAATTAAATAATAGTAAAGTAGTGACATCTTTTGGATATTGTATATAACTGTAAGTTTTTTTAGTTTTTGTTAGTGGTGGGACAATACGAAGCGCCATCTAGCGAAGAATAGTTGATCCTGATTAATGGTAAAATATTACACAGATGGCGCCACAGCTTTTTATTGACAATTAATTTGATTATTAATATCATTATAAAAAGAATTTTATTAATTTTTGGAGCCACTTTGTTCGCATGCAGTCCTCAAATGTAAAAGATACTTCTTTTGTGCTGCAAATAACTTCTTAAAAATGATTTCTTCTCTACTAGACCTAGAAGGACCTATTCTTATCTACTTGATAGTAACATATTTTTTTTATTACTTAAGCCTTTTTATAAATATTTTGTTAGCTATATTTTGTGGAAGTCTAATGTTACTATAAATAATTATTGTCTAAAAAGTAAGCATTAATATATTTATACATTAATTATCTTTTATAAGCTAATAAATTTAGCGCTATTAGTTATTTATCTATCCTATTTTTTTTATTTATCCACCTAAATGAACATATAAACTCTGCATTAAATAATTTAACTCGACATTAAATTTACAGCATTATTTTGTAGTACTAAAAATTTTTAATAGATGGCGCTCTATTCATGAGTCCTGAAATTTGCAGGCAAACCAGAAATTCATCGAATCAACAACGCCTTGGACACGACCATGAACATATTATCCTTATTTATTTAATGTTATTTGGCTCATATTTTCCAATATTAAGTATATTATGCGTGCTATACATTGATGGTATATACTTTGTAACTCTGTAAGTGTCACTTGCGTAGTGATAGCATGTATGCTGAAATCGCTTATGGTCACAGGGTTGCTTCTCCCTCGAAATAAATATAAGTTTCAGCTTAGGCTAGGCTTTAATAATAATAATAATAATAAAACTATTTATAATAGCTACCGTTGCTGAACTAAGTAATACAACTTGTATTTCAGCGTACGGCACCACTCCCCACAGATATTTAAGCAAGATAATAGTAGTTTAATTAATTTTACATTAATGAAAATAAAGAATAAAACAAAAAACTTAAAAATATGTGTTACTGTGAACCTCTCTTAGTGTATTGTGAGTATGTACGTGTGTGTGTGAGAGAGAGGGTGAATGAAAACGATATTTAAGATTCTATGAACAGTTTTAAGTACCCTTTTTTAAATGAAATTCTGGGCATATCAATGTAAAAGTTTTTCAGTTTCTCCGTAATTTAAAGTTAAAAGCCAAGTTATTGTTTTTTCTTTACATGTGTTATTGTTGAGCGAATAGATATGAATTATTTGGTTTACTTTATTGTAAATGAAAGGACCTAGATAACAATAAAACCTATGAGAAAATGATGTATTAAATTTGGTTTTAATGTCACAGACTCTACCTTTTCGACGGCTTATATTATTACTTGGGTCATATTTAATATTATAATGCTGTTTAAGAATAATAGCAAGTATAAATAGCTGCCTTACGGTCAGCACTTTACACTCCTGGTAGAGAACATCCGTAGGGAATAATATAGGGCGAAATGTGCTTACTTTAAGTATGGCTCGTTGAGCAACCTCAAGACATTTAATGATAGTAGCTGGGGCACCTCCCCAAGACGCTATACAATACATGATCAAGGACTGGCAAAGTGCAAGATAAGTTTGCATTACAAGTTTTGTCTCGGCGACATGTCTGAGGGTTTTAAAAACAAAAATCAATTTACGAATCCTGCCACATAGCGATTGAATATGCTTAGAAAAATTTACTTGCGAGTCGAGAACAACTCCCAAGTAGACAATGTCATCAGTTTTATCTAAAATTTGACATGAACATCTTATGTTGTGTCTATAATGCAAGTCACAATTGTGAGCTACTAGTTGGAAATCTTCAGTACATGCATTACATTTCCTTAGAGAAAATGTCATATATTTTGTATTGAGAGTTAATACGTTAAAAGTTAGCCATTTGGTTACCATATTTAAAGTATTTTGAGCATTTTGAAATACCTCTTGCCATGAATTTGTTGATAGCAGAATAACGGTATCGTCTGCATAAGATACAACTTGTCCATTTTTAGGTTTCATTAAACACAGATCATTTATGTAGATCAAAAATAAGGAAGGCCCGAGAACACTACCTTGTGGGACCCCGAAAGTTACAGGTAATTCGTGACTTTTGAACTGTTCAATAACCGTAGATTGAAAGCGATTTGAAAGGTAGCTTGCAAATAAGTCAAGCTGAGTGCCGCTAACACCAATAGATTCAAGTTTTTGTAAAAGCAGAGGGACAGAGACCGTATCGAATGCCTTAGCCAAATCCAAGAAAATAGTTAAACATTTCTTACGTATATCCAAATTATTGACAATATAATCTGTAACAGTATGAACAGCTTCCGAAGTAGACTTACCTCTACGGAAGCCAAACTGATTTTTCGAGAGCAAATTATGTATTTCAAGGTACTCAACTAGTCTTCTGTTAATTAATTTTTCCAAAACCTTGGAGATGGCTGGTAGTAAAGAGAAAGCTAAACCTAAGCTTTGGTTTTATATTACAGCGTTCAACTTTATTATATCCATTGTATATCAACCCAAGAGATAGGAGAGATGGTATGAGAAGGTTTTATACAGAGTCGGATTTATTTTATTTTTTATTTTACAAGTTGGCAATCAAGCATACGGCCCATCAGATGGTGAGTGGGCGCCGTAGCCTATGAGCGCTTGCAGCACCATTAGTAGGTGCCACTCACGCGTTGCCAACCTCGTGATATTAGTTCTTTAATCTCCTCTGCCCAGTAATTTCACTATCCTACAGCAACAAGGTATCGAATAAAACGGAACCCTCAAGAATATTACTTCTTTTTTTGAAATAATCCTATTATTCTTTTCACTTAATGAAAGTGCAAATTATAAACGCTGAACTTACACTAATAAATGAAATGTTGCATTGACTTTTCTTACATTCGACACGTGTACTCGTATTATGTCCCAGGTTGTTTTGTGCCTAAGTTGGCAAGCACGCTTAAGATACACCTGATGGTAAGCGCTTGTCGCGTAGTCTATGGGCACTCGCAACACCATAAATTTGTAAGTGTCACTCACGCAGGGGCGGATTTACAGATTTTCAAGGTATAGGCTGTAAGGTTTTTGCCGCCCTTGCCTCTGATTGATAGTGAGAAGAGGGAAATTCATTGCCAAATTTGTAGCAGATTTCTACTTGTAAAACATGAGAAAAACCGTGATGCAGATATCTTTTTTATTTCTATGAGGTAGCAAAAAAGAGAAAAATTCGGTCCCCTAATTTGCCACCCAAAAATCGGCCGCCCTAGGCTCAAGCCTACTCAGCCTGCGTGCAAATCCGTCACTGCACTCACGCGTTGCGTTCAGTTATTCCACTAGATACAATGTCCTTCAAACCGATACACAGTAAAACAGTAACTTTATGGTGGAGTAACTGACAGTGCGGTTGTACCTACCAAGCCCGCCTCTTGGTATAAGAGGCCTAGTATAGGTCCTCCAAATGCTCAAATCCGGACCTGTATATATTAACCAACGTGCACAGTCATGCAAGTCACCTCAATTTGAACACTCAAATCTTAGCGAAGTCTTTGACAAGTAGAACAGTAATATATTTCCGTAACAATAAAATGTCGGATGTAACTTAGTAAAGCAGTAATTACACAAGTTCTCTCGCATTGTATGGTGTAATAAAATCTGACGACATGCAACACACTCGCAACGCGCTGAGTAAGGTTTGTACCCACTATAGATATACCTTTATAGGCAACGTAATGGTTACGATACGATTTTGCGATTTAAAAAGCTTTTTCGAAACTTTTATACTATTACAAGTTTTTGTTTCTAAATTCTATCTCATCGATCAAATCTTCACAAAATTATATAAGAATATCTATGAAACGACTTTGACGTAATTATAACTAATAACACGGATTTTATGATAGGTATAAGCAACTCAAATTAATTTAATTAATTAATTAAAGATTGATTTTTACGAGAAGTAGAAGGCTCGACTCGGGTACAAGTATCATTAAGTAGCAATATCTATACATTTCGTTCGAAACTCAAATTTATATGCTTCCCTGTCCTCTTTTATTGCCTCCATCTTTCTCTACGTATGATAGTACGCTAGTGAAATTACTGGGCAGAGGAGATTTATGAACCAATATCTCGAGGTTGTTAACACGTGAGTGGCACCTACTAATAGTGCTGCAAGCGCTCATAGGCTACGGCAACTCTTACCATCAGGTGGGCCGTATGCTTGTTTGCCAACTTTGAACATGATGAAGCTAAGATATGATAAAGTCACTAAAGAAAGCGACGGAAGGAAGGAAGGAAGGTAATGGTAATAGCCATATTTGTATACAATGTACAGAAATATATGTACAGAAGAAACCCTATTCAATTTTGAGCGTGTATTATGACACACAAACCTATTATCGTAACGTTGTCGTGTCGTGGACTTTTCGTCGCGTCGTGTGATGTTCTCGTGAGAGATAACGCGCGACCCCGAAGGACAATTTAATAAAGAAAGCTGAGCTGTGCGCCGCCGCTACACCGCACGCTGTCCGCCCTAATAAAGTTTGTAAAAATATCCGCAGACACACTCTTAAGGGGAATGCAACTTCAAAAATTAAATACCAGCTTTTTAAAGGAAATTTAAATTATTTTTAACGAAATTTGATACCTAACTTTGAATGTTAATGGAGTAAGATGTACGTATAGAAAAAGTATTCTAATGACCTTAACAGGTTGCTAGAGTTAAAATAACTTGTCTTCAAGACAAAGTACAATACTAATATCGATTATACTTTTGCGGAAGAACTTCTGCGGAAAATCCGGGTATTTGATGAAATTTTGATACATATACATAAATATAACTCACAAGGGTTTGACCCATAAATTGCTAAACTTGATTTATTTATTAAAAATCACTTTGAAAAAGCGTGCGTGATTTAAGGCACATAAAAATCAAGACATTTATGACTAATCCACAGTTCTGCGGATTCAAAGTTGAATCTCTTAACCCAATTCCTTGATAGGTTAGAACTTAGTTAATTAAATTTAAACTAAGTAACAGATTATTTACTTAATACTGTATATTTTAAATTAAAAAACAAAAAATAAATAATTAATTAAAATTATCTAGTCTTACCCTTAACGCAGGGGTGCGGTCTCATAGAGTTTTATTTGCACGTCGCCTTAACCCGCGCTCCAATATTAAATTCTGCCAACCTACCCCTCTCCCCTCGCACCCGCACACCTACCCCTCACCAGCTACCTTCCCTCCTACAACACGTACACGATTACATTATGTACTTCTTAACTCGGCCAGTTTATATATTTATTTTAGTATTTTAATTAGGAACAAACTTGTGGTATGTTTTATCGCATAAATCGTATACAAATGTAGTAATAGAGAAATATGTACTATATATCACATGTTAGTGTAACCCTCCCAAAAAATCAGCATAAAGTACCAGTAACAGCACTGTTGCGTTTCGCGCGATGAGTGATAGCACCGAAGGCCCAATCTCCCACCCCCACCCGTTCCCTACTCATCCCTTCCCTCCTACACCTGGACAGCCGGCAAAGATGTACATATTATGTTTAAGTTAGAGAAGATATTTGTTTTCGTAACCTCAGCAGTCTTGATGAAGGGGTCTATCCTCAAACAGCGCGTAGACCATGACGATATCCGCATACCAACACAATCACACAGCAAGCAAATTTGTTAATTTCAACTGAAAACGGGACAACTATGAGCCTCGAGACTGTCCTCTGAGACATCGGGACACAGAGCTAAAAAATAGTACAATATCAATCAAAACGGGACATATGTATGTACATATGGTCACGTTCACGTATAACTAAAGACTTTTATAAATGTCTTATTTCGTGCCGGCGGTTACCCTTCTATTAACTTATGTATAACACGAAAGAGATATGCCAAAAATGTGCCTACAACATATCATAGACATATTTAACATACATAGATATCGAATAGAAAAGAAACAGTAAAAGTACGCTTGTATGGTAAAGGTTATTATAGTATTAGTAAGTACCTATGATGCGGACTCTTTGGGAATCAGATGATCTTTAAAGGCTTTTCAGCGTTCAGTATATAACATACATTGTTAATGAATATAAATTTTGACGAATTCATTTTTATTTTATGACGGTTGAAAAACAAGCATACGGTCCGCCTGATAGTAAGCAGTCATGAAAACCTATTAACGATTGCGATACTTGAAGTATCACAAGCGCATTGCCAACCCGGTACAGGATGGATGACACAATAAAGGAAGGGAACAGAGGGGATGGGAGATTGGGCCTCCGGCGCTCTCACTAAGGCACCTAACGCAACAGTACAGTACGCCGATTTTCTGTAAGGTGGTACTTCCCATTTGTGCTAGAAGAAACGTGGGTCTACTACCGTTAAAGCTTTGTTACCGTAAAAGTTACCGTTATATTAAAAAAAAACACCTGAGTTTGTTTCGCCAGTTCTTCTCAGGATGAGGTGTAATTTTGGAGTTGGTGGTAGAACCTGACATTCAACAAATAAGTGTAATGCTTTTTAAGATAAATAAAAATATTTGTTTTGAATTGAGATCTTCATTCAAGCATAATAGAGAGATATAAAAAAAATACTTTACAATCTGCAAAGACCGCGTGACATAGATACAAAAACCTGAACCGAACTACATTTTTGATGTCCTTATAAAGTAATCGAGAGTCAAATGTAAATTCCATAAAATTTCATAATAACAGCTGTCCTAATTGGCCAAGGTAAAGTCGCACGCAGGAACTAGTCGACCGAATGACCAGCCTACTCTCGTTACAGTACACATTGCTTGGACCCGCGCCAGCACGTTTTTATCTTTTACTACGCCTCTATCTTACTAATCGGCCGAATATTTTAAGAATTTTCCGAGTTTCTTGTAACAATACTGTAAAAATATTGTTGAAGACATTGTAGCGCAGTAGAAGCGAACCAGCCTTTAGCGCCACAGTTCGAGCGTTCGAATCTCATCGGGCAAATGTTTGTATTTACAGGCTATACTATACAGGCATGTGTTTCGGTCTGGGTGTGTATGTCTTTGTCCTATGTCCTATGTCTTACTATGACGTTGAGTGTCCAACATTTTTTTTTAATGTAAGAGGGAGCATACGGGCAGGAAGCTCAAGCGATGTTGCAGGTTTCCTCACAATGTTTTCTTTCACAGTTAAGCACAATCTAAGAGGTACTTGCCCGGATTTTAACCCGCGACCTTCGGTTATAGTCTACGTTTTTCGATCCAATGGGCCATCTCGTTTATGTATTTATTATTACTGTTTTTGAGGTCAGCAGACTATAGCTCGATATAAATATAAACTATTAAATTTTAATAAGAGTTTTTCTTTCTTTCTTAAACGTTTGTTAGTTATTCCATAATGTTAATAGTTTTATCAATAGAAAGAGCAGTTTTATACGAACGCTTACGCTTTATCGAAGTGCGTATAGGTGCGCGGTGCGTTTACGCGCGGCTCTTCTACACGCACAACTCGTACTCGTTGAGGCGCTTATAAGCGCGTAATATAAGCTTTGTGAAGCGCTATATGAAACGCGCGTATAAACCGCATGCTAAAACGACCATGTACGCTCAAAAAAAAACTCTACGTGTGCTACCATCCTTACCGATGAAAGTGAGCGTTTAGTTAATCCGTTAACAATGAAACTGACACGCAAAACTTCAATACAATACATTATTTTTGTAAAAAAAAATTAACATGAAAGGAATAACAATTTGTATTTAACTTTCAAATAAGCATTATAATTGCTTGTGGGATTTAAAAGGGTAGCGACAAAATGTGGATTTTATTCTTAAAACTTCTGTTTAATATTTGTAGGTTCTTAATAAAGTTCTATAACTATTTCTCTTTAAGGTCTGCTTATTGAGCGATGATCTTCGCAAGGTGGCCGGCAAGAGCCAGATGAGACTGGCCGAGGATCGTGCTCAGTAGCGACGAAATTAGTGTTAAAACTTCGTCTTATTTTTTTACTCGTAAACAAGCGTAAGGCCCGCCGGATAGTAAACGGGCACCGTAGCCTCGAAGCTTGAACCACATTTGTTGGGTAGGAAGCTAGTGGGGAAGAAAAAAGTCAAATGAGTTTAGACGTCCATAGGGCCAAGCTGCTCTCAGCACAATCGGGGAACCATCTCGCAGAAAATCGGCGTACGTTAATAGAGTATTGTTGCGTTTCATGCGATAGGTGAAAGACCGGAGGCCCAATCACCCACCCTCTCTGCTCTCTTGCTTTCCTTTCCTTTCTTATCCCTTCCCTCCTATTCCATGATATCCATTTTATCATGGAATATAAAATAGATCATCCTTTTTTAAAGATTATAATATTAGTACTTACTCTCAAAATAGTCATCACCATCTCGCCACTTTCAAGAATTACTTTAAGAAGCATTCGCAACATTTAAAAAAGTGTAATAACTACTTAAACAGCTTAAAAGAAGGAAATCCATTCTCTCCATCCATTATTCAGTATCTTATTCATCCATTGTGTTTGTGGACAAACGACTGAAATAATTAGTCTTTTAAAGCGCCTTAACTGAATAGTTAAAGACAGGTAGCTTTCATTTGTAAACTAAAATGTTTTACGCCGATTGTATTACTATGGTCCGTTTTGAAAAGGAGAATTCGATTCATATGACGTCATAGTTGCGAACATGTTTGTATGTATTATAATGTATTGCTGTTAGCTCTACTGGCCATGTTTTGGTGGTTTGTCCTTAGTACTAAGACTAATACTTCAGGGTTAACATGCAGTCAGGAAACATCTAAAACACCACAAGGCATGCAGGTACGTCGCCGTTTAAGATGCAACTGAATATAAGCTGGCTGACCTTGAACCGCGGATGGCAAGCAGTCACTTCAGGAGTTTTCCACCAAGGAATAGTAGGTACCATACGTTGGTGGAAAACCAGATTTGTTATTTAAAGCCAACTAGGGTTGGCGGATATACGACATGCTGGTTTCCTCAAGATGATTACCTTCACCATTACGCACGACATAAATATGAAATTATGTTTCAAGCACTTTAAGCATCAGAGTCTACGTTTTCTATCTATTGGGCCATCTCTGCGTTATAAATATCTTCTCCGTGTGGGAACCGAACGCACGATCTTTTACTAATCTAAGAAGAGAATCCGCGTGACAATGATGGTAGCCAGTAACCATAGCGTGAACCTCGCTACAGCAGGAGTACCACATACAAATTGTGAGCTCGGCAATATTATTGTCCGATCGAAATGTACTGTTGTTGCACACGTTTGTGAGCAGGAAAGAACTTCGTATTGTGATAGGACTCTTAACGGGTCACTGTCACCGTTTGCAGGGGTTACCTGAGTGAGGACACCGACTCACTGACTCAGTCATGGTGAAATGCCCTGCGGTGGCTGAACGAAGCGTTACATATCTCGGAAAGCCCAATAAGTTTCGTGAAGCGCTCAGAAAGCCGCGCACTGCTTTCGGTTTCTGGCGGGAGCTGGGGTGACTGAGCTGACCACCTCCATACCCGTACTGTACGCCACGCACAATGGTACGATAGGACCAAGTACGGAAAAAGAGCCCCGAGGAAAAAGAAGTACTTTTATTGCATCGATATTCCGTAAAATTCATAGAAAAATAGCAAACCTATGCGTCTTTAATAATTGTTATTTACCGATAAACGATATATAAACGACAATTCAAGGCTCAGAGTATACTATTGATCTTTCCCCTTGTTAATATTCGCGAAATTCTAATAGGCACAAATTCCATAATTCGTTACACGCGTAACATTCCACGCGGGAACCGATCACCGGATCCTGACACAATATCGAGGCCATTGTGTAAAAAATGACAATCCATATTGAAATCGGATATCAGTCGAGGTTATTAAGAGCGAAATTAATAAAAAGCTCAAAGCGACCTCCGGTTGAGCGCCTTCGAAAGAGCAACACCGATGCCAGACTATAAACGACCTTATTGATTGCGTGACAATTAAATTCATCTATGCTTTGACTGGCATTCCTACAATGCTCTCTTTTATACGAACCCCTACTCATCTCCACTAACCCCCTCGGCTCCCAGCGAACCCCCCGACCCCCGGCAGGTTAATAATGATGATTAATATAGTTTAGAGTCGTTAGGTCTAAATAAAGCGGCAACTTGTCTAATATAGTCGGCTCAAATAGTAGTGGTTGGGATAGGGAGGTGCTTCTACTTATTAGTTTTATTCGTTATATTAAGTTTATTTGACATAATAGATCCCTTTCGATTGTTGTCTAGTTATCAATATACATTGTTGTATGTTATTAATTTCTCTTAAGTTATTAAATACGCTGATTATGTTAAAACTTAATAATCTTTAATGAATCAAAATTGATGATTATCATCATCTATTATGTACTTTGTAAGACATTTTACAAGTCTATACATTCATCTGATATAAATATTTACAACGTGTTACGTAAATTGGTTTATTTCAAATGAAATTTCTTTGAAGCCATTACACGTGGAAATTGAAAAAATAAAATTTAAAACAGACACTTGGCACCATCTTTGAAATGGTAATTAATCTATGCTGTTATAAATGTAAAAATGGACTATGTTTGTAAATTAAAACGCTTTTATAAGTAATTGGGACCGGCTATTTACTGAGCCAAAGTTTATCTTCCTACAAAAATATTATTTTTGATGGTCCATGTGATTAAATTAATATTCATATTTCATATTTTTTTATGTGACTAAGTTGTCAAGCAAGCATACAACCTACCTGATGGTAAGCGGTTGTCGTAGCCTGTTAGCGCCTGCAGCACCAGACAATTGCAGGTGTCACTCACGCGTTGCCAACCTCGAGATATTGGTTCTTGAATGCAGTGTTCTTGAAACCGAAACATAGTATACTATGCAGTATACTGTAGTATGCTAGACTGTTATATGTAATGTATAAATTAACAAGTCATTTGGTAATGAATTGTAGAAAAATTATAAGTAGGTAATGATTAGTATTAACATTAACAATAAACCCTTCTGCGTTTTTGTATTGCCTTTAATATTATAATATGGCTGTAGTATGCCTCGTAATGTTATGTTTTCTTATGATTAATTCTTTAAGTTTTTGCGTCCTTATTCTAAAACACTGTAAAAAAGTTTTCCGTTGTATATTAAAGTACAAAAAGTATGTTTTGCTTAATATGCCCCAACGTAATTTATTTAAAATCTCTAATAAAATTGAAAAAAAGATAGAGTGAGTCACAGTTTGCACAAAATTTAAAAAAATATATAGTTTTATAATAACCCCCATCAGTCACGAGGTACATCACTAAAATCCAGTCAATATTCAGTTTCGCAGTCTCTCATTATTTCCCCGGAGTCGTTCGCCGCCGCGACGCGCCGCAAACCTTATCAACTCTTTATTACTTCTATCGCATATTACATCACGTTCGTGAAAATTAAATTAATATCAATAGGTGGTTCACTATGCGGTGGCAAATAAACAAAGTATAATGATAGAGCTTCATGAACTAGATTTGACCGAATGAGGAGCAGGCTGGGAAAATATCAATTATTTTTCGTTTGTGGTATTAAAATTAAATTTTTTTCGTGCGGATTAAATTTATGAACCTAGTAAGTGCCATGTAAGAGGCACGTTCAGTAATGCCAAACTAGTCGTAGTAGAACCATGCTCCTCCTAGCACAAAAGCTCGATGGGGAAGTCCTACCCTCTCACAGTAAAGCTATCTAAAGTATCAGTACTAATGCGTTTCGTGCGATGAGTAAGAGCACCGGAGGCCCAACAGCCCATCTCATCTCGTCCCTTCTCATTCCTTCCTTCCCACATCTCTCTGCCCCTGTCGTTTTCACTTGCCTCTCTTACACATTATATGGGATTACTGTTGTACATGTACCATGAGCTGTTTTTATTGTTAACATGAAATGAAAAAAAAAAATAGTCTATTATCTTTGGTAGTAGTTAATACGTATTTAAAATTAAAAACCTTCGATAAATTAATTTCTACGAATACATTCATACAATTTTGTATCAACACGATCAAAGGGGATTAAAGGCTCTATTTGTCATGTCGGTACATGTTTGTGGTGGTCACGGAAGCTAAGGGTCCTTCCGAGCTTCCGGTATGTTCGTTCAAAACTATTTGTAAACTTCGATGATCAAATATTCAAATTTCCCCTAATTAAGTTCCTTTATTATTTAAATATATGAATTAAAGTATTTATGGAATCTTCACTTTTTAATTTATACCATTAATAATATATTATAAAGCTGAAGAGCTTGTTTATTTGGTTGTACGCGCTAATCTTTAGAACTACTGGTCAGATTTGAAAAATTCGTTTTGCATTCCATAGTATAGTAAATTTCTTGAAAACGCTATATGCTATATAACATAACGACGCGATACATAGAAGTCGAGAAATAAGAAAGAAAGCGCGGGCGTGCTATGCGATACGGTGAGTTGGTGTAACAGCATCACAATTATAAAGCGAATAATTGTTCGTGCAAAATCAAAAATCAAAATCAAATATTTTTATTCAACGTAAAAACATATAACTTATTTGTTGAAAGTCAAGATTCTACCACCGGCTCCAAAATTAAACCTCAACCCGAGAAGAGCCGACGAAACAAACTCAGGGAAACTCGGTACATTTGTTTAACTAAACAATAACTATACCTATAGACCACGCGTGTGAAGCCGGGGACACAGCTAGTTCTTCTTTTTATCGAGTGGTTAGTGGCTAATGTAGTGTCAGAATTGTTCAGATCGCCCGTATAGGCCTCTAACTTTACTTTTTTTTACGTCATGACGGTGAGCAAGCAAGCATGCCGTCCGCCTGATGGTAAGCAGTCACCGCAACCTATGAACGCTTGCAATACTTGAAGTATTACAAGCGCGTTTTCAACCCAAGGAACAGGAGGGACGGGATGAAAAGGGAAAAAAGGAAGGCAAAGGTGATTAACGCAGTTGCCTTCCCTAACTCTATCTGCCGCCTTCGCGTTTGGACTTTATTGCCACTTACCATCAGGTGGCGTAAAGTCACTCACACTTCTTTACAAAAAAAAAATTTTTGTTTCAAGAGCTCTTTTGATCGTATGATTTAAAGAGCCGTGAAGCCCCTTAATTCCAGGACAGGCCAAAGGTTGGTTAACATTACAGAAAATATACGTTTCAAAAAAATCCGTTTAGTATGAGCACAACGCGAACATAGTCACAAGCAAAATTATAGATAAAAATCCATCTCATATCCTTTAAACTACCATACCATAAATTAATAATTAAGTAACATTTTAGACGTCTTGTAGCGATGTTGTCTATTTTTAACTCGAGTCTTTTATAGTAGTGTTGGTTTGCCAGCTGGTTTCGTCACTCTCAGCTGATTGAATACAAGCAGAAATTACGCTTATTACTGTAGTAATATGACTCATAAACATCGTTTCAATATCTGGGGCTGTTAGGATGGTGACTGCCACTTTAATTTTGTTTCATTATGTGTCACCGTTACAAGGTAGTATTCTAAATAACCTTATCACCCACAATGTCTATTCAGATTACAGAAGAAATCATTAAAACTATTTTTGAAATTGAAAAGGTTTTGGTTTGGTCCCATGAAGTAACAAGTAGAAAACATGCCTGATGGTTAAGGGTTATCGTAGCCATGTTAACATGTTTGCTCATTTTTTTTTATTTCATGACGATTGGCAAGGGTTTGGTGGTAAGGTGTGAGTAGGGAAAATAGGGAGGGTATACAGGGGACAGAAGATTGGGCCTCCAGTACTCTCACTCATCACACTATACGCAACAGTACTCTGTTAATTTACGTCGATTTTCTATGATTAGGAAATACTTCCTCGGTTGAGCCTCACTCACAGTATATAACGCTACATTACAGACACTACAACGCCACTTCAATATTATGCATCAGAATTTCTCAGTTAACACGGTCCATTCACGACAACAACAACATGACTGTACTACTACCATTATTAAACGTAAATTGGTAATGCAAGTAAAGCTTAGAAAAAAACCGTGAGTGTCAAAAGTTATGAATGGGTGAACGTAGATTGGTTTATGTTCAGGAAATTCAAGACGCTAACACGCTGACGCTAAACCCGAAAATACATCCGCACTATATTTAAACATTTTATCAGCAAACGAAATAACTGAGATCTGACATCTGTGTCAGCAGATTCCAAGCGTATAGTCCTAGCAGACAAAGAACCAGGAAACCAAAGAGATAAGAAAGCTACCATGTATCGCCATTCCCAAATAATTGACCCATAATATTATGAGTATTTGAGTATGTACGTCATATTGATGTCACAGAGCTCTTGCGCCGTCCGGGAGACCGCGTATTAATAGACCGGGGCATGGTGCCGCATGAGCCCGACGATCGGTATTTACGGAAATAAACCTTTCAAGCGAATATATCATCTACTACCAAAGCACTAGGCTTAGGTTCCTATAGCAACAGGCGCTTCAAGATTTCGTTAAAATTAGAAAACTGTTTGAACGCGGGAGCTGTCTTGACTATTTATGGTAGTGCAAGCGGTGGCTAATTTCAAACGTGTGGGGTTGCCTCTACATCTAATTTTGGACGCACACTAGCACTGGCGTCTCGTGAACAAGTTTCTGAAGGAATGCCAAAGTTTGACGAGCCCATGTCGAATGGTTGTCGTCTATGCTATGTTATTACTGACCTACTTTCATGATTCATTCTCTTGTTGGCATAATTTTGACAATGATTTATTTTATGTATGCTATTGTATGACGAAACATTTCTATAAATCTGTTATCAATTATTATTATATAGTATTGTGATGTATTGCATGTGAAGGAACAAGGTATTAGGAAGTTCTAATTAAAAACCAAAGTCAACGACTGTATAAAAAGAAATGATGTAATTAAAATAAATAAATTAACCGTTTATTTATTAATTACATTTTGGCGTGAGATCCACAACGATCTCAAGTATAATAAAAATAAAAAAGAAAATTAAATTTATATAAATTTTACAATAAATTACATTACGATAGATGGCGTTATATTAGATGTTCAGTTCTGTCAGGTATCACTACGTACAACGTACAAAATGCTTGCGTTCCGAACTCAATACAAGAGCAGCACAACACACAGCACTCGCTCACGCAGCGGCGGCGACACTAGCGCCGCTAGCCCGCGGCAGCGCGAGGGTTAACGAGATGCTTAGAAGCACTTGCGGTGGACGATGCCGGGGCCGGACTCGTCGTATTCCTCCTTGGAGATCCACATCTGCTGGAAGGTGGACAGGGAAGCCAGGATGGATCCACCGATCCATACGGAGTACTTCCTTTCGGGGGGAGCGATGATCTTGATCTTGATGGTGGAGGGCGCGAGGGCGGTGATTTCCTTCTGCATCCTGTCGGCGATACCGGGGTACATGGTGGTACCACCGGACATGACAGTGTTGGCGTACAAGTCCTTACGGATGTCGACATCGCACTTCATGATGGAGTTGTACACGGTCTCGTGGATACCGCAAGATTCCATACCCAAGAAGGAAGGCTGGAAGAGGGCTTCAGGGCAACGGAACCTTTCGTTTCCGATGGTGATGACCTGACCGTCGGGAAGTTCGTAGGACTTCTCGAGGGAGGTGGAGGCGGCAGCGGTGGCCATTTCCTGTTCGAAGTCGAGGGCAACATAGCAGAGCTTCTCCTTGATGTCACGTACGATTTCCCTCTCAGCGGTGGTGGTGAAAGAGTAACCCCTCTCGGTGAGGATCTTCATGAGGTAGTCGGTCAAGTCACGGCCGGCCAAGTCCAGACGGAGGATGGCGTGGGGAAGGGCATAACCTTCATAGATGGGGACGGTGTGAGATACACCATCACCGGAGTCCAAGACGATACCGGTGGTACGACCGGAGGCGTACAGGGAGAGTACAGCCTGGATGGCGACGTACATGGCCGGGGAGTTGAAGGTTTCAAACATGATCTGGGTCATCTTTTCCCTGTTGGCCTTAGGGTTGAGGGGAGCCTCAGTGAGCAGGACGGGGTGCTCCTCGGGGGCGACGCGCAGCTCGTTGTAGAAGGTGTGGTGCCAGATCTTCTCCATGTCATCCCAGTTGGTGATGATGCCGTGCTCGATGGGGTACTTCAGGGTGAGGATACCTCTCTTGCTCTGGGCCTCATCTCCTACATATGAGTCCTTCTGACCCATACCGACCATCACACCCTGGTGACGGGGGCGACCTACGATGGACGGGAAGACGGCACGGGGCGCGTCATCGCCGGCGAAACCGGCCTTGCACATGCCGGAGCCATTGTCGACTACGAGCGCAGCAACATCATCGTCGCACATTTTGAAGTTTGTTTGTGTGTTTCGGGACGCGCTGGAAGTTGACTCTACGGCAGCGAGACTGCGAGTGCAGCGGAGAGCGGGCTGGGATGCTTATATACCGTGCGTCGCGGCGCGCGTCGCGCTCCATACATGGCGCGCGCGCCTCTCGCCCTCACCCGGCCGCGGCGAGCTCCCGTCGCGACAACATCGCATATAAACTTTAAATATTACATCCCTTATGTTTAAAGCCTTCATTGTACTTTGTTTCAGGCTTCGTAGGCTACAAAACGAGTGGGTTCACGATCCAAAACGGGCGCGCCGAGCGCGAGCGCCTTGAACCATTTCGGGCGATGGCCGCCCGCGCAGCGACGCCGCTATCGTAGATTTTTTATTAACAAACTACAGGCAAGGATCTTAAAAAAAATGTTATAACTTTCATAGATATACCAAATACATAATTATGAAATGTATTGAAAAACCGATCACAGAAAATTTATTTAAAAAAATTGACGTTTTAACATATTGGTAAGCGAAGACTTTAACAATTATCAATAACATTTAGATAAGACGTTTTATTTATTACTTTAAAAAAATATTGATCATCATTAAGATACTACTTCAAATAATAATTTCAAATTACAAATAAAAGTTTCATAACGACTTTTGTCAATTAACTGATTAAGAGATTCAATAACTTCTAAAGTCTATTGTAATTGTCAAAGGATACAGTCTTGAACAGACAAAAGAAAAATGTTATTTTATAATATTAATTTAGTTTTATTTTCTTTAATCTAATATTACATGATTGGACTCGAAGTGCGATACTTACAATAGATTTTTTTATAACAAAACTTTTTTAGACATTATAAAATTGAAAAACAAACATATACGCTATTTTTTTACCAAGAATCGAAATATTTTGAGTAATTTATTTTCAACTGACTTCAAAGCGGGTATTTTGTTCAGGTGAGTTATTGTGTATATTACAGGATTTCTTTGCCTAATTTACACATACATTATTTTTTAATAAGAATATTAGCAATGCATTTTTAAGTCATTTCTAATAGTCTAATTGCCTCTCCAAATAAGCTAGTAGATTTTTCTACGAGTGGTTACAACTGTAGCCCATAAGGTCAGGATTGAACCTGTAATTCTCGCGTTAACGAATCGGCCCTTCGAACTGTTATGCTATTGAGGATTTGTTTCGTCTCATATATTATACATATATACTTGATTTTGCCCGCAGTTTCGCTCGCGTGAATAGCTTATTTTATAATAGCTTATAATTTCTAATAAATCACCTTTTTGCATTAGAGAAATTAGTTCTCATGAAGTTGTTTTCGCGACAATAAGTAGCCTATCACCGTCTCCTTGTTCACATCTATATCCTTATCAAAATATCATCATAATAAGCCCAACGTGTAATCTGAATCTCGGAAACGTTTTCATAAAATTTAGTAAGCGGGTGGTTTCGGCGGCAATAAATCGATCCAGCTTGGATTCAATTTTAGAAAATGTCGTTTTATGCGTATTTTCATGCAATGAAAACCCCGGTTCGAGTACAGAGGTCTTTAGTCCGATTATTTTTTCCCTTTTTTATGTTCCTTCTTTTGTGAGAAGAATTATTAATTTAAAAAAAAAAAAAAAACGATTTACCAAAATAAAATATCGAGCAAAGCTCGGTAATCCAGCTACTACTACTACTTTCATAGTAAATCGGCAGTTATTAAAAAGATTTTTTCAACCCTCATTTCCTGTCATGTATGGAGTGCTAAACTTATTTTTTATATGTTTTAAGATTTTACTACAAAATTGTGTAACGGTTCGTAGAAATATTTTATTTTATTTATTAATTTATACATAGTATGTTCCAAATTTTCTATAGATAGATTCAATCATATCCTAGTAAAATGACTGCGACATACAGACGGACAGACGGACAGACGGACATCACAAAAATGTTAAGGTTCTATTTTTGCTATTTGGGGAAGGGAGAAACGGACAAAAAGAATTCTGTATAGCCCAATCAGAAATCAAATATAAAACCCTTAGAATTAAAGGAAGGCTCGCTAGCACTACGCCAGAATTACCTCAATATATTACAAAACTAACATCTGCGCGCGGCTTCGCCTGCGTGAATAACGTCTTAGAACGAGGCAGCTTTATTATAGATAACTAAATATTTTTCGATACAAACTTTCACTTTTTGCGACATAAAGGCCTACGTTAATGTTCATTTATTAAGTTCCATTTATTTCTATACTAAAATTGACTAAATCCGTTTCGCGATTCAGACGTGAAAATGTATATTATATTTATTGATTTAAGGTATATTAGATTGAATAATTACAGTAATTAGTTAGGATTCCATGAGACCCAATATCGAAATTAAAATTTTATAGTTTGTTTTTAGTTTAACATACGGGAGCTTAACATTTTTCCAGGATAAATAGAATCTATGTGTTAATCCAGATAACAATCTATATCAATGCTAAATTCCATCCAAATGCATTCAGTAACAAACAACCAAACATACAAACATTCACATTTATTATATTAGTAGAATAACTATATTATTTCACATAAAAGTTATTCTATCTGCAAACATTTATTGACAAAAATTAATTGCATACAGATGCCTCTACCAAGATATTCCATAAGCAATTGAAATGCGCTTTTGTCAACGACTGTTATTTCCATTACTCAAAGTACACCCTATTAAAATCTTCATCATCGAACAAAATTGGTAATGCATGTTTAAGTTTGTTATTAGTATTAAGTTTGTGTATATGCAAGTGTATTCGAGAGTGCATTGGCCGAAGCTATTTGGGGCGACAGGTGTATCGTGCTATGCGTTTATTTGGTAATTCTCGTTATAATTTAGGAAATTATGCAGTTAACTGAGTTAAAAGAGTAATACGAACTACGCTTAAAGTAAAAAATTACAATTTTACATATATTTTTTAAATCATAATTTTCTATACCACGACGGTGGCAAACAAACATGCGACTCATCTCACGAAGGTGATAAGGTAATTTTAAAGTCTGAAGAAAAATACAATTAGATAGAAAGACTGAAAATTGTAACGTCTTTTCTCTTTACAGTATGCTTGATTCCGTTTTAGATCAGAAATAATCTAATAAAACGTAAAACTTTAAATGGGGTGGTTATTGGCCAACCTATTTTCAGAGTTGTTCAGGTCACCCACAAAGGCCTCACACTTGACTTTTCAAAAATTATCAAATTATCGTATATCTGACCAAAGTTAAATATAATTTTTTTCCGCCATGATAATATAAATGCAACTTCTCTAACAATTGAGCCATCTAAACTAAAAAGAGTGGAATGCTTTAAATATCTGGCATTGAAAGATAATGCAGATCTTGGATGAGAATGCAGGGCTCTGTCTGTTAGGGCAAACATGATTGTTCGCAGGTCTGCTCGTTGTTCAGTACCAGTCAAAATAACGCAGAGCTTACTGCACCATATTTTGCATGAGCAGCCTGTGGACTAACTACACGCAGAAACAGTACAACGCCTTGCATGTACAATACAAAAATGCTTTCAGGATGCTAATGTTTTCCAAGGCGAATGTAGACTGTTTTTATAAATAACAACTTTATAAATAACATTATAAGTAAATTTCGCAGACAATTTTGAATCTGCCACTTGTAAAATTTAAATCTTATATTAAACGTTGTTTGCTAAACAAAGCTTATTATTCCGTTAATGATATTGCAGATAATGTGGCGTGGAATTAACAACGCGTTGAATTTCATGCGGGATAGATAACTTAATTGTACATTTGATAAATATAATGTGATTGTATTTGAAAAGAGCAACTGTACAGTTTCTTGCCATTTCTTCTCTGCAGAATCTAGCTTCACTGAGACGGACATAACAGACTGTATATTTGACGATTCAAAGTGCTTAAAAACCTATTTGAATAAAGAATATTTTGAGTTTAAATTTGAAGAGCATTTGTTATGAGGTTTGATTATCTATCGGATTCACGTGCTGACAAATCAATCGTCTTAGGTTTAACAAGGTTTAGAAATTACTAAAACAGTCTTAAGATAATATATTAATAACAACATAAGATCCATTGTTGGTCGAAATAAAGGTCTACTACTACTACACGGCAATGAGATAACAATTTGGCACTCGCATTACTTTAGTAATCAGTTGATGTGAATGAAATCCATGTATGGTGCGTTGAGTCACAATGAGTCTTCGCGATCACAGGTAATGTGCATAAATCGTTGTTACAGCCTTGGCGACACAGCGTCGGCTGCCAATGCAGCTGTTCTAAATAAAATATTTTCTTATATTATACAGAACATTGTATAATACTATCTGACGACCGTTGTAGTGTGTTGGTAGTGAGCATTAGACAATCGCGAGTTTGATTTCTACTCCGATTAAATTTTTGTAATGTGCTTTTTCGCTCACCCGATTTTGATGAATTTTAGTATAGAAAAAGATGGGATTTTGGACAACAACGTAAGCCACTTTTTGTCTCGAAAAAAAATCGTGAAGAGAGTGAATTAAGGGTTACTAGTTTGTATCGTGAACACTTTAGTTGCATTGCAATAAAGGTACCTCAATAAAATCAACTCAAAAGCGTTTTATATTTTTACTTCATTTGTGATTAACTGTTATCAAATGTAAAGATCAGCTGTTTTACCCTATATTCACATCTATAAGGAAATACCATTTGTTTACAAAGAAAAAGAAAAGTAATAGATTTTATAAAAGCTGTTTTATAGTTTAAAAGCATCCAGAACAGTTCTTAAAATAGTATTGTTATATTATTATTATTCTATTATATTAAAATTATTATGATTATTATACTCTTAGAGAATATGAAATAATAATGAATCCATAGAAATTTATGTCGCAAAATGACAAAACAGAACGACATTCTTCCCTCCTAATCACTTCATTTCGTCTTTATAATAAAAATATATTAATATCTAAATTACTCTAAAGCTAGAGAAAATTGTTCACGTATCTATATATAAAATAATTACTTTATATACATAAAGACGTTTCCGTATATACAAAAGTGCAGCTCTGAGGCATCGCGTATAAATAGACAGCAAGTTCACTGCCGACTGACGACTTCGGGCCAGGGAACCAGCGGGAACCGGCAGATTTTAGTGTCTATATGATTAGCACTCGGAACAAAGTCTTTACGTCAACAATTATTATCTAATTATTTAGCTTTTAGTACGCTATCTGCTTCAATGTTAAATTGCTTCAAATCAAAACCATTTAACTTAAAGAGTTATAAGATAACTGAAAAAAAAATTAAGAATTCTTAAAATATAATTTTGATATGCATTCAGGTAGAGAATGCACACAAATAACATCAAAATAATATAACATATAATAAAATATAAAATATATATTCGTCCTAAAATCAATCTTAATTTGTGTACACTATAGCAGAAACATTCGTTTACAAATAAACGTATAAAATCAACGAATCCAATAAGAATTGGGATATTCTATGTCGACAGTTCAGTCGACATAGAATCGTAGCCAACCAGTAAAGAATAAATGTATCATCAATACAAATAGCGTAAATCACGTGAGGTGTGAAATTAATAAGTACATAAAACGCTAGTTTCCTGCCTCAACTCGAATGATCTCTATATTACCGGTGGTACTGAGAGCCGTGTTCGGCTGCGTCGCGAACACGGCGAATCATCGTTCAGATAAACTTATTAATAGACATACATTCTATTATACATTCAATACTTTTTATTTGACTATCTCTTACTGGCTTTGTCTTTTAAAATACGTTCCTGTCTCTTTCTTTATAAATATCAATGTTCGATTACTACTATTACAATTTTAGTACGGAATAACACAATCTTGTAAAGCGTTACTTTTTAAAGCAAATTCTTTTGCTGGATATACGACATTATGGTCTAGGATAAAAAAAAAAACTCAATCAATTTTATAATGAAAAGATATATATTGGAACTAGGTTGCTCTAGACAGACTTTCGTAACAAAAAGAAATCAAATTAAGTGTAGAGTAAAAGCAACTTTAATTCAGAGATGACTCAATGTATCGATCGAAATGTACATTTTAACTGAAGATCGCGCAATAGTTGCTCCTATAATAAGCACCACTAAATGTGTCTATTTTGTCTCGTGCTTAGCGGTGGAGGAAAGCATCGTGAGAAAACCTGCATGTCGTTGAACAAATTCTATGGCTGGTCTTGTATATGCAGGTGGTAGAGCTTAAAAGGCCCTTAAAGGTTGGCTGCTACTGTACGTTCGTGTAAAACTTGTGAAGTGACGCTCGTCAGCTGCTTTCGAGGTCAGCCAGTCATAAAAACAGTTGTATCCTAATGGGTGGCAAAGCACCTGCATCTCCGTTAGTGTAGCAGGTAATCATGGGCGGCGGTAATCGCTTAACATCAGGTGAGCCTGCTGCCCCTTTGCACCTCTGACATAAAAAAAAGTTTAGTGTGATGCCATACTAGACAAGAATAACATTTAACATTTCAAATTCTTCTAAATTGTTGTAGATATTATAATTTGTTTCCACTTTTTACATATTATAAAATTTATAAACGCTACACACTCAACATGGGGGCCCCATTAGGATAGTGATATCCTGTGTCGGGGTCCGGAAACATTCACAATGACAAGGACAAATATACCCAGACCGGAAAATATGCTTGCATGGTCAATACAAACATATTATGCTCCGAGCGGGAATCGAACCCGCGACCTGTGGCGTTTAAGGCAGGTTCGCTACCGCTGCGACACAACGTCGTCGTTAAATTAAAAACATATTATGAAACATAAATAATAAAATTACATAACAAAGTATGACGTACGTAAATAAATAAAACCGCATCAAAATTATATTTTATCATTTAACCTTTCAGAGCTTATTACGACCATTTTAAATTAAGCTTATTTCAAAATAAACAATAATCGTCATAATTTTAAGCTATTTTTATCATTAACCGATCTGTTCCCGTCGAGCCGCGAAATTAATATGACTGGGATAGCGGCTAATTGGCGTAAATCGACACAAGGGGAATCCCCCTATCTGATCTTTAGCGCGTGGCGAATCTACCCGCAGTTAAAGGACAAACTATGTACATTATTCTTATAAAGTAACTTCAACTTTAAATATGTAGCGTTTGATTGATTTTTGTATGCTCATTTGTGAGTGTTGTGACGTTTTGAATTGTGTAGTGTGCACTATTGAGTTAGTTTGATCTGTTCGATATGGACTGGTAGGATGGATAATTTAACGAGTTATTTTTCTGCATTCCCACAACTATTTTATTTTATTATAAAGCTTATTTTATCTCGCATTTTTATATGTTATTTCGCTGTAAATTCCGCAATCGATTTTTTGTATTCTTCGCGCTGGAATAGGAAGCTCGTTTCTTACAGCCGGAAACGTCCTGTAGATTTAAATAATAATTAATAGGTATTTAACACACAGACACAACTAAAAAGCAGTAAGTAACTATGAATAATAAATGAAAAACTGGTTAATCAGTATAGAATAAAATGCTTCCTTCCTATAATACGGGCTCATTCAAACGAGACCTGAGAGGAGCAAGGCTCTACCGCTAAATGTTTGTCTTATTTGATGATGACAAGAAAGCTTGTAGCCTCCTTGTGGCTAGTGTTTGCCTGCGTTTTGTCGCGTAAGAGTTTGGTCCTCCGGCGCTAACAAACTATGCTTCATATATATATATGATTAAGACTTTTACTGTTAAACAGACGACACCTACTTTAACCGTGTAAGTTTTAGTAGTCTAAAACACCGTGAAAAGTACTTATATAAATTTTAATTATAATATAATTATAGTAGCGATTATAAATCAATTAGTAACCAAATAGCTGCAATAAAGGGCACACAGCCTCAGCCTCCCGGGACCCGTGCGAGGAACAAATAAGCTGACAAATTAAATCAGCCAAGATCCAGTCCAAAGATTATGTAGCGCCCAGATATGGAACTAAAAATTGTCCATATTATTATTTGTACTATGATATATTTCTTTTTATAATGAAGCAAACATAAACTAATTTAAAGAAGAAAAATGAAATTGTTAAAAATAAATAAACGTTTTATTATAAATAAAAATTTCTTTATTGGTATCGGGTAATTAATTGACTTGCAATATTCGGAATATTATATTATTTAAAATATTTTATAATTGTTAAAAGTTACTGAAGAAAGATCATCTTAATACATTTTGCCTTACTTTTACTAAGTTTTTTTTTAATGTTTTGTTTGATGGTCTTGATTTGATTTGATCTCCAATCCATTTTTACTTTTTCATTAAGGGTTACTTTACTTTCATAATCAGTACGCTAAAGTTTTTTTTATTAAACCCGGTGGGCAGATGATCCTACTCCACCTGCTGTCATATGGAAATACTGTCCATACGCGAAGCCGGCTAATATCGTTGCAGAAGACGAACTATTACGCAGGCTGTCCCCGAAACACGACTGACAAGCAGGCACTTCTCGAGTTTTTAACCAATGTACGGTGATAGCTAACTAAAAATTCAACTATTTCTGTGAAGTTAATCTATGTCAGCCCGTGTGCGGTGCGTCGGTCGTCGTCGGTCGCGTGCCGGCCGCGTGCGAGTACCAATCACAGCACTAATTGACAACCTGCTTGCTTGCACAGAGTACTATATTAAGTTTAAAGCTTAAAGATAATATACGTGTAACTTTGAAATAGAATTTTTTTACTAGATTAGACAGAAGAAAAAGCAATGGTTAGGTTTAATTTTATTTTTAACATTGATAAAGTTTATTGTCTATTTCTGGAATCCTTCATCAGATCAAGATATCGGACACATCAGCTGATAATCTATTGCTTCAACAAAAACCGGTGCTGGCTACCACATCCATAATATAATTTGTTGTTCAGAAATATCTGCTATAATTAAGAGATTATTTTGATGACAAATACTAGCAAATTGTTAAGTTCTTCTCCATTTTGAAAATACAATATATTTTTTTAATGTATTCCAATTGTAGAATTTGCATTTCTTGGTAAAATAATTATACATATTTATAATTATTTTAATTGTAACAAAAAATATTTGGATACTAATAATACAATTATCATGCTCTTACTTGCACCAAGCGCTAATCCCTAAACCATCGCACAGGGCTGTGTACTTAATTTGCCTTTTATTGTACCGCTCGTAGGACGTGATAATATCGCTCGCGGCTCGTTTGCCCCATTAATTGGTCATTGTTGGCCGTTTTTGGTCATTGTTGGCGATGTTGGCCATTGTTGCTCTTTTGGGACCCGCCACGTGGCCTCAGCAATCAGTTAGACAGATTGATTTTATTAGCTTTTCTCCGTGATGACGACGAATTTGTCAATTTTATCGTTCAATGATTGCGTGATGGGGGGATTCTATTTGATAATTTTTATTTTATCATAGTGTAAAGGACAATGGGAAGCGATAATTTAGAATACGTACAGGGACATCCTTGTCGAATGTAAAGTATTTATCACATAAAAAATATAATTAAGATTTTTAGGGAGGTTTCAGGCCGCCGTTTCTTTTTTGGTTTCGGCATATGCGATTACACGCGCTCTTCATGTCGCGAATCAAAAACCCAACGCGCGTATACGGGCTTATTCCAGCGAGTACGCTCGAAACGGTGGAAGTAGCATATTGTAGACTAGGCTTTTTTCCGAAGCACACCTCACGAAACTACCACATAGGCTAGAAAAAAATGCCGGAGGAACCATTCTTCTTCTTTGTAGCATTATTCCCGGTATTATATCTAACCAGGGTCGGGTTTACTGATTACTTGTTTTTAGGTAGTCTGAAACCATTCACGATTTAAAAATTACTCGCGCGTAAATGACTATATAAGCGCTTGAACGTTCGTTCAAGTTGTGCGCGTATATAAAACTTTGGTCTGTAACTAAACTTAGAAAAACTTATTTTAATTTCCTCTACTTCTCTAGAAACCATTTTCATTTTCTTCTTTAATTGGTTTACGTTTTAGCTGGTTGGTGCCCAACTGCCACCACACTCATGAAGTGACTGTTCGTCAGTCGCATTTCGAGGTCAGCCAGCGTACTACCAGTAGCATTTTAAAGGTCGGCAAAGCACCTGCACGCCCTCTGGCGCTAGCCTCTTATCCGTTTTTCTGCTCTAAAATAAAGAATTATTTATTATTATTTTTATTTTTATATCTTTTTGTTCTCGAAGTGCTTAAGACACTTCGGTAAATATCACGAAATCACGGGCCTAAGCCAAGTGAATTCCATGTTCTGTAATGGGTTAGTTATTTAAACCTTCTTGGAGAAATTTACGGACAATGCGACATGTATTTAATATTGCGGCTTTTTGCATCGTTATATATGTGTTTTCGGGTACGTTGATTACTTTGAGGGATTGTAAAAGGTGTTTAGGGATAACACCCGTACTGGATAATACCAGCGGAACAATGTAAACTTTATTCATTTTCCAGATTCTAATAATTTCTTCTTTTAATTCTGTGTATTTATTTATTTTATCGGTAATTGTTTTATATAGGTTGTGGGTATTGGGTACTGAAATATCAATTAGAAATACTGTTTGATTTTGCTTATTGATCAAAGTAATATCGGGTCTATTGTAGTGAATTGTTTTATCTGTTAGTATTGCTCTGTCAAAGTATAATTTGTAGCCGGTACTCTCCAGTACAGGTTTTGGTGAATATTGATAGTATGGGGTAAGTTTGCTAGGTATAAGCTTATAATTAATGGCTAGTTTCTGGTGTATTATGTGTACTAATTGGTTGTGTCGATGTGTGTAGTCTGTTTGTGCTAAGTTTGGACAAGCGCTGGTAATGTGTTGAATATTTTCGGAGTGGCGGTGACATTTTCTGCATTTATCATTGAGTATATTGGGATCTTTAATTATGAATTTTTTATAGTTCTTGGTATTTATTATCTGATCCTGTATGGCTATCATAAATCCCTCGGTTTCTGGAAATAATGATCCCAGTTTTAACCATTTATTAGAAGCTTCAAGGTCTATGTGTGACTGTTCCAGATCATGTATATGTCGACCATGTAATTCCTTACCACGCCACTTTGTAATTTTAAGGTTCTCGGCATTGGCAATAGTAATAAAGTCTTTATTTCTATCTGTTAGATTTAATGGGGTATAGTGTAAATCAGTTTCTACTATGGATGCGTGAATGTTGCTGGTATTCGCTTTATTGTAAAAAAAATCCTTAATTTTTGGATCTGTCCTTCCCATAAAAGTTTCAAGTCTATTAATCCTCGTCCTCCTTTTTGTCTTTGTATGGTTGTTCTTTCTATAGCAGATTTTGGATGTAGATAATTGTGTTTTGTAAGTACAGTTCGAGTTTTTATTTCTAATTTATTGATATCAGTGTTTGTCCATTTAACGGTTCCGAAAGTGTAAGTTAATATTGGTATTGCATATGTGTTAATTGCTTTATACAGATTTTTTGAATGAAGTGATGTCTTACAAATTTGATTTAGCCTGCGTGAGTATTCTTGTGTAATTTGTTTTTTAATTTCGATGTGATTTATTGATTTTCCTTGATGTAGTCCTAAATATTTGTACGTCTCATTTTCTTCCATTACCGAAAATTTAATCTGTCCCTGTGAGTTTTCATCTATATAACTATTGCTATTGCTTACTTTACCTCTATGCAAGTGAAGTGTTTTACTATGAAGTGTGTGTTATTTTTATTATTATTATCATTATTATTTTTTTATTATTATTTTTTTGTAATCTCAAAACAACTGTTGTTTCTTTTATTTCGTTACATGTTCAAACATTCTATGCATTCAAGGTGTAATCCTATTTTGGTCTTAGTATAATTATAAATATTGTCATATGTATACTAATTTGTAAAAACATTGCTGGGTTACCAAATAAATAAATAAATAAATAAATAAATAAAGAGGTTACAAATTCTGTAATTTCAAATTATAACAATTTGAACTTCCTTATATCGTTTCTATATACTCGTGTACGTTGCGAAGAGTGCCGCGTCGTGTGAAAAATAATTGTTGTCATTTACCCTTTGTGTTATTTCAAAGCAAAGCTAACTATTCAGACAATTCCGGCGGCGGGCACGAGTTGTTACAGTAAACATACCGACTGTTGACTTGTTAGCTATCGTGGGAATTGATTAAAATCATGTGACAGTTTAGATTTATGCACCAATACGGTCATACGGTATCCTTCTTTGGGGAAAGGCGGCTGACATTAATACTATTTTTATTCTTCAAAAAGGGTAATTCGGGCAATTTATAATTTAAGAGCGCGGGCCTCTCTAAGAGATGTTTTTAAGGATATAGGCATAATGACTGTGGTGTCACAATTTATTTATTCTAACCTCTTATATATTAGGAATAATTTAAAGTCTTTTAGCAAAAATAGCGATGTACATTCAATTAACACTAGAAACAAAAATAAACTTTGTAATCCTAGCTTTCGTCTGCGTAAAGTCAGTAATTCTTTTAAGGGGCTAGGTATTCGCATTTTCAACAAACTTCCAGATGGCTTATTAGAACTGCCAACAAGCAAGTTCCAAATGTATATAAAAATAAACTTATCAATAAAGCCTATTATTCGTTAGAGGAATATTTTTCCGATAAAAATGCTTGGGACTCTTAATATTGCTGGATCTCATTCTAGAACCAAATTTTATATGAAAGAATACAATTGTAAAAACATATATTTGAAAAGAGTAACTGTCGAGTTTCTTGTCGGTTCTTCTCGATAGAATCAACCTTCCGAACCGTTGGTAGCGTTTGACTATTCAAAAGTACTTTTTAAAAGTCTACTCGAATAAAAATAATTTTGATTTTGATTTTGATTTCGATAATAAATCTGGAAAAAGACTGGAAGAACATTAGCATTAAATAAAGAAATAAATAAACGCTACACAATCAAAGGCCCCCATTAGGATAGTTATATCCTATGGACAGACACACCCAGACCGGAACACATGCCTGTATGATCAATACAAACATCAAAAGCCACAACGTCATCAAAAATTTTTGTTTATTTCATTTGATTGGCAAACAAGCATACGGTCCGCCTAATACATGATCCTAAGCACCCACCGCAAGCTATCAACGCTTGCAAAACTTGAAGTATCAGGTGAGTGTTGCCAACCCAAGATTAAGGAGGCAAGGGGATAGAAGGGAATAGAGGGGTGGGTCTTTGGTGGTGGGGAGATTGGGCCTCCAGCGCTCTCGCTTATCGTTCAAAATGCAACAGTACCTAGTACCTATTGATACTGTTACTTTACGCCGATTTTCTTTTGTGCTGGGAGGAGCCTGTGTCTACTTCTCGTTAACATTCTTTCCCAAACAAGACAATCCATTCATTCCTAACAAGCTTACTATTAAAATGAATAGTCTCATACATTATATTTATACAATTATTTATTTTATAAAGAATAATAAAGTCGGTTAGTTTTCCCACGCCACTGTGCGTAGGCGTCGCCTCACTGACACACTGAGCTCGTAATATTAGCTCTCCGCTAAATATACCCGGTAACCAACTCACACGTTATAGGAGGGCCACATTTATAATCTGAAATTATTTTACAAACCCTCACTGTGGTCCGGTTACATTTGACACTTTACTTATCGCATTTGAGGGGTACCGTATCGCTCATGTCACAGAACAGAACTTTCTTGATCTTCTTCGTCATAGCATTATTCCTGGTATTTTATTTAACCAGGGACTGCTTATTACTCTTATCCGGATTTGACAGGATTGATTGATTGCCACCTGACCTCCGCAATCCTAAGGGCGATCCAGTAACTCATTGGATAAGAGCAATTTACTTATTAAGAGTTAATGATTATTTTCAGATGTTATGTTATAACAAACAGAACCGACATCTTAACCCACATGGACAAACGCCCAGACCGAAACAGAAGTTTTAACAAACATCTACCCGAGCGGGAATCGAACCCGCAACCGTCGAGACTAAAGGCAGACTGAGTTTTCTTGATCGTAAAATATTTTCATGACAAAGAATTACCAACCTCTCACAGAAAATCGGCATCAATCAAATCACTGCCGTTCCATTTCGGGTGATGAGTGAGAGCGCTTGAGGCCCAGCCTCCCTTTCTACCTTTCTGTTCCCTTGCTTTTTATTAAAGGCTTAGTAGAGTTTGTTTTATAAAGGTTAAAGCTTATACTTACGATAAACCAAAAACCACCTTTAAATATTTGTTATATTTGTTGTAAGTAATATTACTTAGCATCTATTTTCACCAAATCTTGCTATAGATTTTGCTAAAAAGACAACTTGAATACGACGAAAATGATGTACGGATATAGAACGTTGGTACTGTTATATAAAATGTGATCTCAATGGGTAAGTAAAAAAAAAATAACCTTGGAGATTTAAAAACCATATTGTTAGATAATTTTTTCAGTGCCCTTAGCTACTAGAATACGATAGTTACATGAGATGTTCTGAAAACACTTGTTTTATCACAACAGTAGCAAACAAGGCTCCATTGAAGGTCAGGTCGTCAGCGAATCCTACTAATGCTTGCTTATGGAAGCGAAAAGTGAAGGGAGTTTGGGCCTGCAGCGCCTCACTTACCGAACATGCTGAAAAAACAAAATGACTTCACATCAGTATTGTGCAAGAGCATAGTATATCCCAGACAGAACTGGCAAATATTTATGATCTAAAACAGAAAAGTTGGTAGCAAAGTAGACGCAATAGCTCAACGGTAGAATGGCCGACTTGTAATGCGAGAGTTGCATTTTTAAACCTTACCCCTTGGGCTATTGTCGTACCCACTCCTAGCACAAGCTACTATTATTTAAAAAAAAGTACTAAAAAGATAGTATAAGCAAATTTGTAGCGAATAAGTCGCAAGAATCTACTAGATTAGGATCTGCGTGTTTTATGTTTGTGTCTGCCATAATAATTTGATCAATCAGTGCCTCAGCCGTCATAGGCGCGGCCCCGAAAAACTACATCCATGATCCCTTCAATAAAAACGCACCAAGACAGATACGGAAAATTTTTAAAGCTTACTTTATATCACAGAGTACAACCTCTTTCGTCTATATTGTAACATGGTGTAAAAATATAAATAAATCAAACAAACTTTAACTTTAACATAATATATTTACCTAAATACGATGACATGATGCAGAGATAAACACCTTAAAAGCGAAAGATGATAAAATGATGAGTACATGGAGGAACCCTAAGGACGGAGTTTACTGTGAGCCTCTCGCGGGGGCTTAGAATTTTACATTCATCCATCCTTTTGACGCTGTCAAGGCCAATAGGGCCAACAGTAATATACTTTCATATGAAACGAGTTTTCGCCTATGTGTAAAGTTTTGTTAATACATAACTTTTGGAACTAAGAATTCTTTACTGAAAAATAACCTGTTTTGTACAATAGTTTTGTACAATAAGTTATACTTCGGATATGCTTAACATGATATAGATTAGTTGTAAATCGTCCCGATCGGGAAAATAAATACAGAATGAAAAGATTCCGAACAAAGCGTTTAACAATATGAAATAAGACCAATCATTTCCATCTCATCTGTATCAATATATAAATGGGAATTTTATAGAATATAATTGAAAAGGTGACGGTAAGAGACCTGACGGTTTAGCCCTGGTTCCCTGGGAAAAGTAACGGGCCCTTTTAGGACGCAACTGGCGTTGATACATTGGCCCCGTCTCATATCAGGGAGACGGTGTTAAGGGTGGGAGCCGCTGCCGAAAAAGCTGAATTCTGTATCCAAATTACAGCTTTGTGCCGTTTGCAATAGAACTTAGGCTATGCAGCGTTAGTGATAAACAATTACTAAAAGATAGCACTTCGACTCATTGCCTCCATAGGTAACAGCCGGCCTGATTCATTTTTGCCACCATTCCCCGTGGACATGATTTGTAGAGTGATAATTATTTGTAAATATTATTTTTTTAATTAAAAAATTATATGATATATAAAATTGGTGTGAAATTTATAATTGATTTAAAAGAGTCTATCAAAGTAATTTTAATCTTTCACATATATATGTCGCGTACCAGAAGTGAGGTTATTTAAAATAAATATGCAGAACCGCTGAACCTATGTAAGTCATCGGTTCTTCTATGCTTTTCAAAAACAATAATAACAATACGCTGCGTATCACATTTTGATTTTAATTATTATGAGATTAAGTAAGGTAATTTGATACTAAATTCCCACATATTTAAACAACAAAATTTTAGGAATGAAAAGCAAGTAAAATAATATTACAATTTTTATTAAAAGTGCCATACAGACTACTTACAGAGCCTTATAAAGCGTTCAACGGAAGTTGATGTTACAACATATTTTTGAATAATCTCATTAAAAAAACAATATTTCAAAATTGCTTCGATTTTTAATATTTTTTTCGAAAATACAGTCAAAGGCTGCCAGTGACATGATCAAATAATTCGTATTCGCGCCGACATAATTATAAATAGTTCGTAAATCATAAATGCATTGATTTTAATACTAAATAAACAAATAAATTAACGCTACAAACTCAACCATACATACTAACCATTCCATTAGGAAAGTTATATCGTGTGTCGGGTGTCCGAAAACATATACAATGACAAGGACAAACACACCCAGACCGGAAAATATGCGTGCATGGTCAATCTCCTCCAACCGGGTATCGAACCCGCGACCTGTGGCGCTTAAGGCAGGTTCGCTACCGCTGCGCCACAAAGTCGTCGAAAAACTAAAATACTTAAATACTTTTTACGATAGCAAGAAACGTAACTAGGAAATGTATTTCTGTGAAGATTCTCTCAAAAGCAAATTGGAATCGACTACAGAAGCCACTGAACGGTTTTAGGTTTTTTATCGTATTTTTGTCACTTTTCATTAGAATCAGAAACATTATGGAGAGAAAACACAGTTATGTTTCAATTTTATTCTGCAACACATCACTTAAATTATAGTACAGTATTATCTTATGCAATGTCCATTGCAGTTGTAAAGTACTTTTTTATTAATTTGTTACATAATATACAAGCATAAATGATTCTTAATTTTAAGTTTATATTGAAACTTTACAGTCAATATCTTTCGATCATTATTTAAACGAAAACGCGCGTATTAAAATTTTCTTCTAAGATTTTTCTAAATTTATGATGTAATAGTTTAAAATAGTAAATTGTCAATTTGTCTATTTTAAAAATATATCGCCGTGCATTGCCCCTTTTAAGGGAATCGTCGTATTACGCGCGCGTACGTAACGCGTAGGCGAGCGACGTTGTAAACATGCTCGCGTGCTTGGTCTGCACGTGCCGGATAGATAGAGTGAGACGGGTGATCACTTTAATTCATTTCCCCATACATGGGACAAGGACAGAGTGATTGCAGCGCGACACCATTTCAGGCGAAACTCGTTGCAATGCAATTTTTTAATAGACGTATCTAATAAAACATGTGTAGACGATATTGAGCTTTGTTGTTATATGTTAAAGTACATTTTTGGCTGCAGCCATTGTGTTTAGTTATTTCTGGATTTACACAGCGCGGAACAAATTTCATTTCAACCGCTAAAAGTTTAAAGTGCAATTTAAATATTGTGGGCGCAGCGGGGGCCGACTGTATTCACAATTTCCCGCTCCCAACTTTAGGCAGAGTGCGCCGCTCGACCTCGAACACAGAGAGACACGCAAATAAACATTGCAGTAAAGTAAAATAAAGCGCTGACACTGTGCCGCATTCTTGGCTTAGTTGGAAAACGCTCAAACTCCCATGAGATACAGTTTATAATAACTGGACAGGTAGAGTACAAGAATTGGCTAATTGATATCGTGTATTTTGAGCTCTATTTGACGATTAATAAGGTGTACAATCGTATGACAAATTATGTTTTATAAGATATTAATAGAATATTGCAGAATGCGCAGCGGGACTGACTTATTTGGTAAGAGCGCTGTTATGGCTCGCGGTGTAGTAGGGTGTAATATACGACAATTAAAAAATATAAAAATTGACAATTGCACTAACGCCTTTTTTAATTCTTTTTCTGAATACTATGTTTAAAGTTACTGAACAGAAAGGAACTATACAACGTTTGTAAGGTTCAAAAACACGTCAATTTTGCGGATTCAATCCGCACCTCCTTACCCACTTCTAGTCCAAGGTATATTATTATCTAGAGCGGAAATAAGAATATCATTAATGGCTTGAAAAATATTTGTTAATATTCTATAGAAAATATATACTTTAATCAATGAGCGTCAATTATATCATGTAAATCGTTATACAGCGTTGGTTTTTTTCATGACGGTTGGCAAACAAGCATATAGTCCGCCTGATGGTAAGCAGTCAACGCAACCTATGAACGCCCGCGATACTTAAAGTGCCACATGTGTTTTGCCAACCCAAGGGATGGGAGGAAAGGAATAAGTAAGGAAAAAATTAAGTAAACAGAGAAGATGGGAGATTGGGCCTCCGGCGCTATCACTCGTAGATCGACACGCAACATTACCTACTTATACTGTTACTATCGATTTTCTATGAGAGGGTAGTACTTCCATAATTCCAGCGAGCTGGCCCATTTATGGTGGGTGGACCATAGCTCTACTATTACTAAAATAATATGAGATAAAACCACGCTTATTAATAATCTTATTCTAATAATTTGTAATAATGTTTCTACAGAACAATGATTTAACCCTAATTATTACTCAACTGTAAGAAACGTTAATTCTGATTTTCTATTCAATCTATTCTTTACCAAAAAATCATCCTTTCTCCGTCCTCTGTGGAGGTAAAGACAAGTGTTTTGACTAGAATTTGTAGACGTTTTACAAACAATAGTATCTTGTCGTGCTTAAGCGGCCAGACGTCTGGCACCACTCACTGACTAAAAGTGCACACATATAAAACTGGTATCTACGAGATTTTGAGATAATGATATCTTATTCAGATAGTGTATTGCTTGTAAACCTTATTGGCCTTGACAGCGTCACCCGGCGAGGGATCGTTTACCACGAGTTAGGGCAGTACACGCAACCACGGTACGAAAATGCGACGCATAAAAATTTAAACCCTATGTTGCAGTTCATTAAGACCAAATATCAAGATTTACCAATCTCTTACATTAGAAAGGTACAATTTGCGAGTTTTATATCACTGAAATACCATTCTGCTGAGGTGCTACTGTATTAATTGATACGTGTTTATGTTTATGCCTTAGGTCATCATCAATAAGACGGTAATTCCTAATTTCAAAGGTACATAAACAAATTGTTGAACTATAGTACATTTTATTGTAGCATGTTACCATACCGCGAGCATTCCATATGGTCCACTCTAAAAAAGGTGCGTGCGAGTCACAACAGATTATCTTATGATGACGACCACAAGCTTATTATTATCTATTTTAGAAACAAATAATATTATTACATATATTTGTTATATCTGAATAATTTGGCAAGCAAGCATACGACCCTCCTGATGGTAACGGTGGTGGTGGTTGTCGTAGCCTATGAGCGCGCGCAACACCATTCAATTGTTAATGTCACTCACGAGATATTGGTTCCTAAATCTCCTTTGCCCAGTAATTACACTAGCTGCAGTGTCCTTCAAACCGGAACGCAGTATAATATAGGATCTACCACCAGGAGTAAAAGACCTAGCACCAGTTTAATATTTATGTCTTTAATTTCATATTATAATTACACTGTTATTTATGATGGCAATGATTTATAAAGTGAATTATTACATTTGATAATCCACATTCATGAACAACGCACATCAATAAATCTTGAAGCTTTTTTTTAAATAACAATTCTTTTTCAAGGCCTTGTTAATATTCCTATTTCCCCGCCAAATAATCTCATAGTTTCCTCTAGGAGTCGGTACGACAGTAGACCTAGGTGGTCAGAATCGAACTCGCAACTCTCGCGTTAACGGCGTCGGCCCGTCTACCGTTGAGCTATTGAAGCTTGTATTAATATCTTTGTCCGATCACAAATAATGTATCTATGAAATATTTAGCCACATCAGGCATTGAACCAATGGCTCGCACAAAAATTAAATATATTAAAATTTCATTCATTTATTTTAAGACGACGTTGTGGTGCAACGGTAGCGAACCTGCCTTAAGCGCCACAGGTAGCAAGTTCGATTCCCGCTCGAAGCAGATTTTTATATAGAACATACAGGCATGTTGTCCGGTCTGACCTTGTCCTTGTCCATGTGTATGTTTTCGGAACCCGACACAGGATAAAACTATCCTAATGGGGGCCGTTGATTGTGTAACGTTTATTTATTTATTTTCTTGATACAAAGGCAGTCTGACTAACTTCATGGGAATGTAAAGTACAATCATATTCTATAATAACTTATCCAAGTATAGTTAAGAAAGGGTATGTCAAAAAGTTATTTTATTTACATGCGCGTGGACTTATGACGTAACATGGGCGTGTATGTGCGTTCGGTTATACCGTGTAATGTTTGCTAACCAGCGGTTTAAATACATGTGATCCACAGTAAATATTATCCTTATTCGGACACGATATGTCCGATGTCGTACTTAATGCTATCAATTAGATGTGTAATAATCATATTGTTTTCGTTTTTAATAAAAGCTAGTAAATATTTGTCACGAATTCACACTTTGTGTTATTACAGGTGTTGTATAGATATAGTTGTTAGACAATTTTCCGGACAAACACATTACAATCTTGAACTAATAGTAGTAGCATGCTTCTCCGGCTTAGCTTTGGAAGGTAATGTCCTCTCACAGAAAATCGACGTAAACACAAAGGATACTGTTGTATTTCGAGCTACAAGTCAAAGCGCTGTTCCAAGCTTATCACAAATTGAATAGTTTTAACATGATAAATTAATAGTCTTAAATGAAGCTCCATCCAAAATACAGATTTTCAATATAACCGAAAATAACAATTAAATTTTTAGTTTTTAAAAACGGACAATAATTTAAATAAAAGTTATAATTGAAATGCCTAGTAGCTACTATCATACATAAAATACTTATCCAATATACGTACAAGAAATACTGTATACAATAATACGAATTAGTTTTAAATATAAAAGAATGTGGTTTATCTTTAGTTTATTATTAAACGACTTAAAACAGAATAGGTTTTTAATTAGACTGTACTGTTTTACTGTTTCGTTGTTGTTTCTATATCTCGATTTTTTAAAATCAACTTTGAAGATGGTTAGGTTAGCGTTATATACCAAAAAGTACTAAGTTAATAAATTCTAAATTATTTAAACCTCCGTTAACAAGTCACGGTACCACTCGCCCCGTGACGACAGCAGTCTCCCGCGCAGTTTTCAGCGTCAGCTGTTTCAGTCACATTCCTGCTTTCAGTCATATAACACGTTATGTACCCTTTATAAGCTATCGTGTATTCTTACATTTCGTAATTATCGATATTTTCAATTTGTTACGTCAAAAAACATGTATCTAATGTCATAGTTAAAAATGGTGTCTTATCAGTGTAAACTGTAAAATATTGATTTGTTTAAAGAATAGTTCAAGTTAGATCGAGATCAATAATCATGTAAAATTACAGTGTTTAATCTCCTTCTGTATAATGGTTTTTACGTAGATCGGACTGTTGTAGTTCTGTTAAATTTATTTCATCAGATTTTAAAAGATAATAATTTATTTTCATACCAATTTTCTTAAGTAATAAAACTCTGGGTACGCTTACGCCAGGTTATTTTTGCAATTTGACAGTGAACACTTTTGTTTGTGATTTAAAATATTATTGTTCATACCTTATTAGGTTACGGACACTGGATGTTAATATTAGAATGAGAACTATTACTATTTTAGTATTCGGAATCATTTTAAGAAACACTAAATGTATTTTGTAACATATATAAGCAACATTATTTTAACTAAATAGGCTGATTTAAAATAAAGATTGTAAGATAAAATCTGCTAACTTAAAATCACATAAATTTAAAAATCGTTTTCATTATAATTCGTATATGATATCGATAGCTTGCCTCAGATATTTTTAACGCGAAATTTTCTAACGATTCTATTTTCAAATGTCTGCAACGCAAGAGCTTGTCGGGGATTCTTTACGATTATTATACGACATTGATAGCGTTTTATATTTCGACGATTTTAGCAAAAAAAAAAAAAAGAAAATATTGTCCTTTTTTATATCTATAGATCTTCCCTAGATCACATTATCGTAACTTAATCTGGAATATTTAAAAAGAGAAGACCAGATTGACATATCAACGCTCAGCCTAAACTCTTGGTCTACAAAGTTGTTTTTTTCACAGGTATTCTTGTTAAAATGTAAACGAGCACTAAAAAAGATTTTTGAAATTAAACATAAAGAAATACGTGTTTCAAGGTTTTCATTAAAATCGTTATTGATGCGGGCGAAGCTGTTATATTATATTCTATTTTTCAACTAACTAAACTAAACTAACTTATTTTTCAGTCAACTCCTAATAATAATATTAGAAAGAAATATCCTCTTAAGAAATGTTATATCAACAAGTTCAAGACTTGCAGAATGTTAAAAAAATTCAAATTCTCTTTAACTCTACTACATCTCAGTCAGTAATCTAAAAATAATAGTGTGACTTCCACAATTACTATTCAAATTAAAATTATAATATGTAAGCCTTTTAGAACATACGATAACTGTTCTAAAAAGTACCGACTTCAAAACTGAAAAGCAAAAAATAAATACAATATGTTGTACAACAAAAATATATTTTTTACAAGAGTAGTCGGTATTGTCGCTATCGATATATTACTTAGCACGGAACCCTAAAAAAGAGACATGTCGTAAAACACGGACACGAGACTCTTGAACAAACTAAATGGGATGTGAGTGCCAAATTTAGTTTTATAGAACCGTGAAAACTGTTTTTAAATCTTTCGAAAACTTTCAGAATAGACAACGTTCCAATATCACCGTACTTTCCTTATTAAATTTGGGTTTTTTGTCAATCTTCATTAGGCAGGCTGTATGAATGTGTGACTTTTCGCTTATAAGATATAAAGTCCTATATGTTAATCTAGATAATAAACTATGTGTGTACCAAATTTCATCCAAATCTATCAAGTAGTTTTTGCGTGAAAGAGAGAGAGAGTTACAAATATCGATCCATCCATCCAGCCAAACTTTCACATTTATAATGTTAGTTAGATTAACAATTATTTTCAAGTCATTACTAATATTCCTATAGATGTACTATATATATTCCAAATAAGTTCGTAGCGGGATGCGTAGCTTGCGCTAAGAGTGGGTAAGACAATAGTCTAAGGGGGTCAGGATCTAACCCAACTCTCGCCTTATCGGAGTGGACTCTTCTACCGTTGAGCTATTGAGGCTTATTGGTAATAGTACATAGAAATAAAAACGCATTTATAGTTTGTCCAACTACACTGCGATACCTTCGGTCAATTTGTCTCTTCGATGTTACAAATTACTCAGCGGGTGTCACAAACATGTGGCACTTTTGTATTTTTATTCTTAAATCCGTGCGAATTCGGTTTTTGGGTCACTTTTTTTTACTAAAGTACTGACAGCTATTATTAAAAATAGTTGAGGCGTGATTTAATAAATGTCATTTGATACATTGTCAATATAAGTATTGTAGGGTATCAGAATGCTCTCTTTACGAACATTTGTAACTTCACATTTTTTCATATACCATAGAATTACGACTTTTTTTATGTTACTAGTTGGCACTAGCGGACAGTGCCCTTCAAACTAGAACACAGTAATGCCTAAGCACTACTATTTAGTGGTAGAATATTTGACACTGCGGTGGTATCTACCTAGCCGATCTCTTGCAACAAAAGACCTACCATCAGTTTGACTTATTGCACGGGTGCAATAATCTCTGCTGTGTCAGAGGTTATCCCAACAGCGGGCGATGGAGTCGTCACATCCCGACGCCGGAAATCGTACTATAGACAGGCCTTCTATACAATAATACATTAATATACAGACATACTAACGACGTTACGGCGCAGCGGTAGCGTATCTGCCTTAAGCACCACAGGTCGCGGGTTCGATTCCCGCTCAGAGCAGATGTTTGTATGGAGCATACAGGCATGGTTCTAGTCTGGATATATTTGTCCTTGTGTTTGTGTATGTTTCCGGACACCCGACACAGGTTATAACAATCCTAATGGAGGCCGTTGAGGATGTAGCGTTTATTTATTTTAAAAAAAATCAGTCTCGCTGGTTATCCTTAGTAGATTCAACATCAAAGCAACGGAACTAAGTTAGTCACACGCTAACTTCATTCAATTATGTTCCTTATATTACACTGCGTTGATGTTCGCTGGGTCGAATTTTTTGTAAATTAGGTAAAGGAGCACCAGCGAAACTGAGCTGTATTTTTTGTTAAAAATTTGATAGGCAATTTTTTTATCCTTATATCGAGCCTCGGGCCTCGGGCCTTTTTTCATTTAGGGTCAGATCACTGTACTTCACCTGATGGTAAGTTTAAGTACTAGCTGCCCTCACCTTGCCTACCACAAAACGCAGCTGACGAACAGTCACTCCACGAGTTTTTCACCTACGGTGGTAGCTACATTAAATACAATACTTTTCTGTTACTTTCATATGAAAATTATGAGTCCAATCCAATCAAATCCAAAAACATAATTGTTAAAAACTACACACCCGTTTGTAACAACAACAAAAACACAAAAAAAAATCGTTGAAATTGGAGTACGCAATTAAAATCTTAAAACGTTTAATGGCTACAACGTAAATATTATAACAGATATGAACAAAGCTAATCCTTCCCCACAGACGCCGCTGTTGATATTTACTGCGGTTATTATATTTATTATACTTATTACTGCGCACACGCACAAAGCCTCTACGGGAGGTCTTGTGTATTGTCGGGCCTTTCTTAACTTCCGGTCTCACTGCGCGTTAAGCTATAATATTATCGAAGCTAATACTTATATGTTAAAAAATATTAATTCGCATGAAATATAATATTTCATATTTTTTCTTAATGTCAAGTTTTAAGATTAATATTAGTGTTATTAAGATTAGTAGTAATAGAACCATGGTTTGTGCTGGGGACAAATGGGCCGGCTCAGACGGGGAATCTCACAGAAAAGTGTACGTATTAAATAAACGTTTGTAGAAATATAAATAAAAAAAAAATGAAATTTACTACAGAAATTTTAGCATTTTATCATATCTGTAACTCGTATATTGAAATTATAAATTAATACATTTATAAGTTAATCGTAACGTAATTTATAATCAGGTGCTCTACAATCATGAACTTTAAGTAATAATTCTAATGCGATCCAAATCAAGTAGTAAAACGATTCAGATTTTATCAGAGCCCAGCCTTGAAAGTAGAAGGCCGTTTTTTCACAGTTGTTGTTTTTAAAACGTAAACGAGCACTAAGGAAGGATTTCTCAAAATTCAGCCCTTGAAGGAGTTAAAAAGGGGTTGAAAGTTTGTATGGAAATCTTTCATACTTAAAACTCTTCATCCTAGCATTATTCCCGGTATTTTTATGTACCCAGGGTCTGCTTATTACTCTTATCCGGATTTGACAGATTACGAGTTTTTACACGGAGCGATTGCCATCTGACCTCCGCAACCCTAAGGGCGAACCAGTAATTCATTGGATAAGAGCAATTATAATACTTATCAAGAGTTAACGATTATTATTATCAGATGTTATTGATAATAACCGGGACCGACAGCTTAACGTGCTCTCCGAGGCACGGTGGGGAGACCCACACTTTCATACTTAAAACTATAATCATGAAACTTTTTTTTAGTTTAAAAATTAGTGATTAGTAAACATAACATGTATTTTAATGTGCAGTAAAATTCCACCCCTGAATCGCGTCGCTAGCATTCGAACGTCTGCCTATCGTCTTAGCAATTCTCAATAGTAATGATTGCAGTTTTTTCCCTCACATCCTCACAATGCGCCTGCGCATGAGCACACATCGCGCGTTTCCGGACTCGTCGCCTTCCACAGAGACTTGTCACACAATATAACCACAATTTAATACACATGTTTTACTCTATTATATTGCTATAATAGTAACTTTATTATTCCGTATTCAAGAGACTTTAGATCTTACACCTTAGAAATAGGATACATTTTGTATTGATTTCACTTTACTATTTTGTAATAAGCGATTTCGAGCTTTATTATATTGTCATAAGGTTTAGTTTCCGTTGTTAAATATAATCTAATGTAGGTGTAATTGTATTTTAACAAATGTCGTTTGCCTTTATGTAATTGATACATTACTTTTGATGTTTCTCTCTCACGCAGTTGACAGTTTGTCGGCTATAAAAGGTTGTTTGAATCTCAATTAAAATTGTTTCTTTGAGTTTCCGACTGAAACGGAAACCTTTTTTTATTTTGTTGCGACTTTTTTTTAAGTAGGTTATTAGGTTTCGGTATTGACGGAGATGTTTTGTTAACGTGTTCATAGTAAGATAAATATAGATACAGAAAAGTAATACAGGGTTTTCTATATTCATATATTCACGTTATTATCAATAGGTAATAAATAAATAGATGCTACACACTGAACGGCCCATTAGGATGGGGTTATCCTGTGTCGGGGGTCCGGAAACATACACAACGAAAAGGACAAACACACCCGGAAAACGTGCTTGTATGGTCAATACAAACGTCTACTCCGAAAAGGAATCGAATCTGCGAGCTGTGGCGCGTATAGCAGATTCACTACCGCTACGCCACAACATTGGCATCTAGGTCCGTACTTTTACATTTCGGGCGCTGAGTTACATCGCCGGAGGCTGAATCTCTCATCCCCTCTGTACCCTTCCTTTTTCCTTTTCATCCCTTTCCTCCTGTTTCTTGGGTTGGCAACGCGCATGTAAATGATGCTTGTAGTGTCCCAAGCGTTGATAGGTTGCGGTGCTTACTATCAAGCGGACCGTATGCTTGTTTGCCAACCGTCAGGAAATAAAAAAAAAATTAAAGAGGCTTTGAATACTATGGTCACTGTACCTCAATTACATCTGCAACACCAAAACTGTAATGTACGAGTTGGCAACCAGAGGTACAGCCCAACTTTTAAAGAAGAAAATCAAAATTGTTGTTAGCTTGGAAAGACATCTTTATTTTTGGACAAGCCTGCAAAATATGCCCATATGGTTAATATAAGCATTTGCGGTAAGTGGGAATCGATACCACCACTGCAATGCTACCACTGCGTCACAACAGTCAAATATTAATCTTCTTTTTAGAACAGTCTTCTAAAACTAGTAACCTCATGGATTAGAATAATAAACAGGCTTTAACCTTAAACGAAATGATACTTAAGCATATTCACACAATCCTATCGCATTTCATCTCGAAAGAAAAAAGTTAAAGATTTTGAGTTTAAATACAATAGATTAAAAGACACTTTTGTATAAAAATATCTAAGATTAAACTGGGCAGAAAATAATTAGTTAGAAAGTATTAACAATTTCCTACCGGATAATCCTTTGCCCACCCAGCTTGGTCAAATCCACAAACAGTCAAATTTCGACCTTAAATATATAGTAATAAGAACGAAATAAATAGGATATATGGTTGAACGCTCAGTTGACTCGCATTGAGTAAATATTTGTATCAATTAGAGAAATTCAGTAGCACATTGTCACTCGACGATGTGAAATTACAAATATTTTATTTGTAATTTGCTTTTAAGTCATTACAATCTTTAATTCTTTTGTCATAAGAATAAATATTGAATGTAATTATTATAAGATCACTTACTTATTTAAGGTGTTTTGGAGCGATAATTATAACGTAAATAGGACAAGGCTTTTTTATTTAGGGTTTCGTAGCCAAACGGCAAAAACAGAACTTTTAAAATTTCGTGATGTCCGTCTGTCCATACGTCCGTCCGGCCGTCCGTCCATATGTCACAGCCATTATACTCTGAGACTGTGGGTTCTATCTATACGAAATTTAGTAATTTGGTTTATTTTATGAACCACTACACAATTTTGTAGTAATAATAAAATATATAAAAAATCAAGGGTAGCAGTCCATACATAGGTATAACTGAAGATTTAAAAAATGTCGTAGGAAGATTTGACTTTGACTTTCTTTTATTAAATCAGTTTTTGTTGAGATATAAGCTCTTAAAGCCATTTTCACCTTCACTTTAGTTTCCACTTCAATTAGTTTCTTTTGTTAAAAACAAAAGTTCTATTTAAGTAGCTTATTATAAGATTTGGGAAGTTTTATGTCAAAGTACTACCCCCTTCCTTTCACTACTCATTCTCGACTCCCCAAACCTCAATAACACACGATGGTGTATATCGTATGACTATACCTAACATCACTTGTTTGCCTGTAAAACATTAATGCAGTCTCTGCAAAGCAATAATAATCTTGAAATAATAAAATTGTGTGGTTTGCGGACTTGGGGATACTTCGAAATGAAATCTGTATATTTGAATAGGTTATATGATAAAATGAGATAAGGTCAGGGAGACAGATATGACAAAATGAGCCCGGGAGGGAGAGTGAAAGAGAGTGTGCTCATTTGCTTTTAGTATTCACACACGCACACACACACTCACACAGCATACGACATTTCGTTACGTGTGGATTTCTACTTAATCGCACTACTCGTAAGCCGCGTAAAGAACTTCGTTCCAATAACTGTAAAGGGTTGTTAAAACAAACAACATAGCACATCTATATATTTAATAAAATTCTCCGTCAGACAGTTTCAGCGCATAGAGGTGCAGGGAGCGGAACTCGCAGAACTGATTGGTGCACCATCCCCCGTGGCCGTCGGTGCAGCGACACGAGTCGCACTCGTCCATGTACTTCTCACCGGGGATGCACTTGAAGAATGGATTCTTTATTACTGAGGACGATAAACAAAAAATCACATCACATTAGTAGGCACCACTAACGCGTTGCCAACTTCGAGGTATTGGTTTTTCAATCTCCTTTGCCCAATAGTTTCACTAGCCTTCAGTGCCCTTCAAACCGGAACACAGTAATGCGTAAGACACTACTGCTTACCTACCTCGAAAGTCTACACTTTTGAAAAATTAAAGTCTGTAGAGAACCAACATGGAAATGGGTGAAAACATTATTGTGTTTAGCAACTACATTGCTAAAATATCTCTAAAACTTATTTAAATGAAGTAATTGGCTTGTTTTTTTCTTCCCCAATTTCGTACTGCGTCAAAAAAATTGTATTTTTGTGTTACTAAGTTGGCAAGCATAGCATACGACTCACCTAAGTATGGAGTTTTTGTAGCCTATGAGCGCTTGATTTTGGTTCTTAAATCTCCTTTTCACTAGGTACAATGTCCTTCAAACCACAACACAGTATAAAGCTTGGCGTTAAAATAGCTGACACTAAGGTGGTTCGCTGAGGTGTAGGCTTTTTACTCAAATTTTTCCACAATATGTTCGATTGTTTGCACTCGACTGTTGTAGGATTCAAGTGCTAAAAAATCAATCCTATCTTTGATAATATAGGTGTTAATTCTGCTCGTACCTGTGCACCTTAAGCATGGCGTGCTTCTCTCACAGAGCGCCGTTACCGTCGGCTCGCAATAAACACAGGAGGGCATGGCCCGACACGCTCCAGAGTCTTGTGTCTCGCACAGTAAGCAGTTGCGATTCTCCGGTACAAGTGATTGAGACGTTTCTTCTTCCCAGTACTGATGTGGAGGTTTCGGTTTTACAAATTGTGAAACAACATACCTAATTAAGAAAGCTGTTTAAATGATTTCAATAATTATTCTTCGTCTTCCTAGCATTTTTACCGGTATTTTATCTACCCAGAGTCTGCTTATTACATTTATCCGGATTTGACCGATTATTAGTTTTTACCATCTAACCTCCGCAACCCTAAGGGCGAACAAGTAAAACATTGAATAAAAGCAAATTACTTATCAAGAGTTAAAGATTATCATCAGATGTTATGTGATAGCGGCCGGGACCAATAGATCAACGTGCTCTCCGAGGCACTGTAAGGAGACTCACAAGGTCCAACGCCCAGACCGAAACAAGTATTTGTAAGATCAATACAAACATTTGCGCGAGAGGGAACCGAATCCAAAACCATCGAGGCTGAAGGCGGACTCGCTACCAATACGCCACAATGGTGTTAATTTAAATTTCAATCATTATTATTAATATTATTATTTTATTACTATAACTAATATACGTCGATCGTCGAGAAAATAACAAGTGTCGTAATTAATTCAACTCGCTAGGAACGTTTGCAATCTTCTCCATTAAATTAACATAATTTGAAATGCACCTAATAATGAAGGTACATTTTTTCAAATGTACCTGATAATAAAGTACTCACGCCTGAGATCCTGGACGGTAGATGGGCGGTGCGTGCTCTCCCTCGCCTCCTATAGAGCTCAGTGTACCCGACAGCGGCGCGCCGCGACGGAGTTCACCTAGTGCATTAACTTATACTTAACCTCTGTCTGAACAAGTCTTAAAAGTAATAGTAGAGCCATGTTTCTTCCAGTACAATTTGGGCAGCTCGCCGGGAGAATTACTACCCTCTAACAGAAAATTGGCGTAAAGTAACAAAGTACTGTTGCGTTTCACGCGATGAGTGAGAGCGCCGAAGGCTCAGTCTCTCATCCTACACTGTTCCGTCCCTCCTATCCCTTGGGTTGAAAACTCCATGTGATACTTCAAGTATCACGTGCGTTCATAGGTTGCGGTGACTGCTTACATATACATTAGACATCTTATTGGTATATTTTACGTAATAAGTCGCTACTAAGAAATATTATTATATTTAAGAGATAAATATATTTGAACTTCTATATATTAAAGCGATTATATACCGTCTCCATACGCGTAGGTCGATGCAAATGAACAGACAAAAGCGACCACCAACATGACACTCAGTTAAAAGTCATTATATTTTCTAGATTTTTCCCAACAGAGTTAATCTGAGTAAAGAGAGCGCGCTAATTGATCGCACCAATTATACTGGGATTGGTTTTCACAAAACTCTATACAGGGTTGTCGCTAGGCGTTAAAACAGTATCATTTATATCACTATACTAATAGTCATACTCCTCCCACCACAAATGGCCGGCTCGACTGGGGAAATACTGCCATTCGTAGAAAATCGCCGAAAAATGATAGTATGAGTACTGTTGTGTTTCGTGCGATGAGTCAGAGCGCAAATGGCCCAAACTCCCACTCCCTTTGTTCCCTTCTTATCCTCCTCCTTGGATTAACAACGCGCATGTGATACTTACTTCAAGTATCGCAAGCGTTCATAAGTTACGCCGAGTGCTTATCATCAAGAGGGCCGTATGATTGATTGCCAACCGTCATGAAATAAAAAAAATACTACTGTTAGGGCCACGGAATGGTTCCCTGTGGCATTGTTTGGGAGAGTTACATTATAATGGCCATTAGCAAAGTTAGAAGCATCAAAGCCTTTAGTGAGAGGTTAGTTCTTCCCCGGTCAGTCCCCATTTGTGCTGAGTGAAATATAAAGACATTTTTATTTATTTATTATTACGAAAAATAAATACACAAATAGAATCAGACTGTGTAAGCCGCCGATAGCGTCAATTAGCGTCCGCGCCGCGCTTGTTAAACGTTACCCACTTGTTACAAATCTCTATCGATGTGTCCTAGAATCATATTTCTTTCTTTACTTATATTATATCTGAAAAAACTTATCTACATTTCTTTTTAGGGTTCCGTAGCCAAATGGCAAAAACTGAACCCTTATGTTAAATGGTTTAAGGTTTGATTTTGACTTTTTACAATAAGTGGAGCTGTTGAGATATTAGCTCTTACAGTCATAAATATTGTGATATAAAAATTCTTTTTACATTCAAGTTAAAAACTTTGGTTCTTAAATCTCCTTTGCCTAGTAATTTAACTAGCTATAGTGTCTTTCAAACCGAAACACAGTAATGCAAAAAACGCCACTGCTTTGGGCGATGCATGGTGGCAACTGACAAGAATATACAGTAATAGTTAATTATGCTGCATTCGTTGCATTGCATTATTGTGCATCTATTCATGCCTTATTTGTTTTATTTCATGACGGTTGGCAAACAAGCATACGGTTCGCCTGATGGTAACCAGTCACCAGAACCTTTGAACGCTTACGATACTTAAAGTATCAAATAGCATTGCCAACCCAAGGGATAGGAGGGAAAGGATGACAAGGAAAAAAGGAAGTGTAGAAAGGATGGGAAGTTGGGCCTTCGGCGCTCTCACTCATCGCACGAAACGCAACAGTACCTACTGATACTGTTACTTTAAGCCAATTTGCTGTGAGTAGCCCATTTGTGCTGGGAAAAGCATGGCTCTGCTACTAAATTATGATATGACTAAGTTGCATTCTCCGTATACACTTCATATTTTAATTTCCACAAATAATCCATTATGAATAATCTCGTAATGATCGATTATCTGAAGGATTTGTTTGGCGGCCATTAATCACCTCTCTTATCGCAATCAAAAGCCAATAACTTGTATCGTGATAACAGTATGTAATTTATATTTAGTGTTTGTGAGGGGGTAATTCAATAAACTGACGTCATCTATGCTATAGAATTTGAATTCTGTTCGTTTGTTTGTGACAGGATAACATACGAACTATCTGGTGCGAAATAGCGCCAACGTCTTGCGTTGCCACCGTTGCCAGGGGAGGCCCGGGGAGGTAAAAAAGGGAAATATTGTGTAGGGTTTGAGACTACACTTACATTCCTACAATGACTAGCTAAGCTCTCAAGTAATTGGATCTTCACACACTGCCTTAGGGAATAATAGAATAGTAAGCTGTCTCTATGAAATTTCCAGAGCCCATAATCAAACCATAGCTAACTTTTATATCGGGCTCTAAAAATATATATTTACATCCATACTTTTATAGTTTATTTAATAAAAAAGGAAACACAAAAAAACGGTTCACAAAACAACTAATTGAAAACCTTCTCCTTATATAAATCGGTTCAAATATAATACGAATTCTGGAAGACCAGTGCCAGGAACTAGTGAACCTCTTCTTTTACCATCATAATTCATAAAAATTATTCAATCAAACAAACTCAAAGTATATAAATAAATGTATATAATAAAATTATGTAAACAACGTCGCGTATCAGAACGAGTGTATGATAAAATTTATTAAATAAGCAAAAGCGAGGGAAGCGACAGCTGTTCCGTTATCAGCTTATCAATAAACACCTGTATTGTAAACGACTAGTAATTATGATCTATCGTCGAAATCAGAGCTTTTCTAATACTTAAAAGAGAATAATTTCTCATTGTTTTTACCGCCGACATGTTTCGATTAAATAGGCAGTATTTGCCTCCGTTATGTTATAAATGTATTTGTATTGTTTTTTTTTTGTACCACTATGTTGAAAATAAACTGTCCATCCACGGGATTGTAAGCATATGCCGTAGCCTTTCAACGCTAGATGTTCAAGCGTATTGCCAAACCAAGGGAAGGAAATAAGCAAAATAAGAAGAAAGAGTGAAGAGCGGAAACGCAGAGTGAGTTTAGGTTAAAGAATGTTTTGCCACCGACTTCAGAATCTTCGGACAAAATGCAATAGAACGGATACTAATCCTTTTGTGTGCGAAGGTAGTAAGTATTCTGTCGGTCGAGCCGTCTCTTCGTACTGAACACAACAAGGATCTGCATTTCACGCTCAACTCTAATCGTAGTAATCTAAAATTATTTTTTTAGTCAGCCCTTCAGATCACTACTTAGCATATGTCGAAGTAGAGGCCAAACACGAAGGTAGCTAATACCATTTCAGAAGGCGACCAGCACAAGCCACCATTACTCTTCCTACCCGGGACATGCAAGTGGTTATACACTGGCGTACGATGGTTGCTAGCCAAGCGAGCATTCAAGCGCTACCATCAGCTAAAACACCTTGTTGGTAAACAATTAAAATATAAATTAAATCAAAAGCAACCCTTTGTTTAATATCAGTGCATTATGACCGTCGATTCGCGGCGTGCATTCACTAATTTTTCTCGCGAAATTCACTGGTTTCGATATAATACGCGCAAACACGTCGTGGGAAGCGGCGAGTGTGGTGAGTTCCTTTCCTCATTTGATTAACTTCTTATTGACATGTGTTAAACTATTTAAAGGTTAGGGTTGGAATTGAATATTAATTACGAATAAATTTTGTATTGAAACCCCTTAAATAGGGGGTAATTCTTAGACAAATTTGTATTCTGGTTATATGAATAAGAACATAAAATTAAAGTTCTTAAAAGAATTTTAAATTATATTATAGGTTTAATAGTTTTATGTTATACATTATTAAAAATATGCTCACATGTTCACAGTGAATATAGTGGCTATCGTAGTCACTAGAGGAAAATAAAAAAATGTAGTTTCCGATTTTAAACATGCGAAGGGCAAAATAATACAAATTGACTACTTTAAAATGATGATTATGTTTTGTTTTATGAATTATATTTTCATTATGAATACATAATAAATAAATACTAATTATGATTTTCAGATTAGCTCAGCGATAGGTTAAAAAAACACAACGTACACAAATTATAGTTTATTAATGTTCTTCAAACTTATATTACTTAATTACTACAATAAGACCGGTCGCACCGAAGTAAGGCTAGCGAGCAAGTGTCCGGGTTGCGCTTTTTCTGCAGGAATCGACTCGTGGCTTCGAGTGTAGGGATGGACTCGTAACACACTCAACAACATTACTTTGATATCATGTGTCGGGAGTCTGGAAACCCACACAAGGACAAAAACAAACGCACCCAGACCGGAACACAGGCCTGAATGGTCAATACAAACATCTGCCCCGAGCGGGAATCGAGCCCAAAACGTCCAATTTTCGGTATATGTAAAAACTAGTAACTGGTCAAATAAGAGTAATAAGACCCTGGGTAGTTAAAATACCGGCAAAATGCTGGGAAGAAGAAGGTAAAACGTTTGCCTAAGCAACCGTATTATTATTAATTATAGTAACAACTATTGTGCGAACTACACACGTGTCTATCTGACGTGTATACTCGTCAAACATACAGGGGGCACCTGCATTGTATACTTGATTATTACACCATTAGAATATCATAAACTAGACAAATACATGCTTAATAAATACTCAACAACTGATAGCGACATAGAAAAAGCTCTTTATTAAATTACTTAAAGCGACTTCCACATATATACTTTCTCCAATTTTCATTCTTTATTATCGTCGGTTAAAGCTGTTCTCACAATATGTCATAGCTTTTCGAATAAAAGCAATAATTTACGTGCGAGTAATTCTCGATATGGAGAAGAACATTTTATCTGCTTGCTCGTAGCCATCGCTCCCATGTATCAGCAACATGCTTGTAATGCTACTGGTATTACATGGGTATCTAGACTACCATCACAGCTTATCATCAGATAGATCATATTCCACCTTCCGCCTCCCGGGACAGAGCTCCATTAGCCACAAGCACAGTGCTTGGCAGGTCGTGTTGTCCACGGAAGAGGTTTTAGTGAGTTCCGCGACATTACCACCTTATCATGTAACCCCAAATACCCCGGTTCAACTTTGCAGATCGCAGATTTCCTACCCATCAACAAAAAAAAAGCTCCTTATGTTGCTTTGCTACCATAGTGTTAAAATGGTAACTATGTAAGTGTGAAATGATCGAGTCGTTTAGGTAGCGTTAATCTCAACGAACTATGATGATCGGTGTTTATCGCTTCTGTTCGAACTAACGACTTACACTGAAATATTAACACTCCAATGACGAATTTCTTTATACAGTTTAAACATATCGTTAAACAACTTTAACATTGACACAAACTGTGTCTTATTTAAATATGTTAAAAACTTTTTGTAACTGTTTAATTATGTTAACAATAACATATGCTTAAAGATCAATCAATTTTACACCTAAACATTTAAAAATCAGGTACAAGTAAAGGGAACAGAGGGGTGGGAGATTGGGCCTCCGGCGCTCCCACTTATCGCACGAAATGCAATAGTACTGATACTGTTACTGTAGATTGATTTTCTGTGAGAGGGTAATACTTCCCCGATCGAGCTGGCCCATTTGTGATCGGAGGAGCATGGCTCTACTACTAATAAAAATTTATATAAACATTGATTTAATAGTTTATTCGGTTTAGTAAGCGTTGCACATCACGACCGGTGTAAAGAAGGGTACAAATCGCTGTATAAACTTAATATCGGGCAAATTGCCGGCGCCGGGGAGCGGGCGTGTACCGGGGTGCCCGGGGCCCGGGGCCCGGCGCGGGGGCAGAGGGGCGTCGACAAACATCTGGAGCTTTTATTGCGATGATCGTATATTGATTCCACTCATAAGCGGCTGTCGCAAGATAATTTCATCTGCGGGCGACCGGCGACCGACTTCGACATTTATTAGTTTATTCAGAGCGATTTGTGAGCTTATTTTACGTACACCTACACGTTTTACATATCCCTTAAGCTGTTGGTTATAGAGACTATTTTCTAATGGCAATTTAGTGTGACCGTATTCAGTGATACAGCGGGGACAGAGATGAGGTTTATTAAAAGGGTAGAAAAACTCTGCTTGTTTGCGAACCGGCTCCGAAAACAAATTAGTTTTATGAGGGCGTGATTATCCGTATTAGAGGATCGTTGGAAATATTTTTTATTCACTCGTTTTATATACAAAATTATTAATGTGTATTTTTAAATACTTTATTTTCCTCTTTTTTATGTAAAACTAGCGGCCCGCTCCGGCTTCGCTCGGGTATAAAATATATAGCCTATGAGTCATTAACTGAAAAAATGATTAAAATCGATCTAGTAGTTTTGATTTATTCATTACTGCCCGTGGCCCGCACACGTTAAATGTAATTATTTACGACATCACATTAGAAACCTCAAAAATATTTTTTTTTTCTCCACTATTTAATGGATGTTATTATACATATAAACGTGAGTGATAGAGTGATTGAAGAGGAAGCTCTTCAATCACTCTATCTATTAAAAAAAACCACATCAAAATCCGCTGCGTAGTTTCAAAGATTTAAGCATACATAGGGACAGAGAAAGTAACTTTGTTTTATACTAAGTAGTGAAGAGACATTAGCTGTCTTAACACTAAGCTCTTTGACTGGTTGTTGTGACACAATCTGTCATCATCTCATCGAGTATACCAGCTAAAAATAAAAATTTGATCTATCTTTCAACTCAGATTTAAAAATTTTTTGGTGCGGTTTCGGAAATGTCCACTTGCAATTTTCTTTCAAGCTAAGAATTTCTAGCAGTATTTCTCCATTGATTCTGTATCCCGTTTTGGAATTTGCAATCTTTGGCGAGAAATATACCAGCTCCTATTGCACTTCGGGAAGTAATTAAAAGAGGTGTGTAGTCTTTCAATCAATAGTTTTGCGCTAATTATTATGATAGTGTATGATGATGTTTTTTTGAGATCAGATAAGATAAAAGAAACTGTGGTGAAAAGGCGGCCTTATCACTACAAAATGATCTCTTCCAGACAATCTTGTCTATGGCATAGATATATAAAAAGGGGTTTTATACATCAATAGTCTTTACATATAAAATACAAAATACAAAGCGTAGAGATATAATTCAAAGTAAGGACAGTATTTTGGTGACTGGATTGGATTTTCATTTAAAAAAATATTGCAATTTTCAGTCCATTTCTAGACAGTTCCTAATATTATAAATTATAAGTAGGTATGTAATAGGGTGTAAGTTTTGTAATTAGATACAAAACATTACTTAAATTATTAAAATTTAGCTCACAATCATGTCATCCCATAGTCTTGCGCGCGGGGGATGTGGGACTCGAAGCCATGTGCAACAGTCTTTATAGGACCTGGGCCCCTTACCCACTAAAACCCCAGGGTCTCGCCTTACGCGCATTTGAGACCGGTGTAGTATCAGCGTGAGCTATTACCCTCCCAGCCTTGCAAGTGCACACATACATAAGTGGATTAGAATATACGTTAATTTTCATCCCGAAAAAATATTAGCTTCACACGGGATCGACAAAAAACTATATAATGCAAGCGTAGCCGCGGGCAGAGCTTGTTCGATATGTTTTCACCGAACGACTGACCGGATAAACAAATGAAAATCAAAATGCAAATTCAATATTATTACATTATTGCAAACATTAAATTTAAACAGAGTCGACCGAAAGCCGCCGCAGTTTAATATTTGTGAACTCATAATATTATTAGGTACTTACCTATCATACTCTTGTCAGATAATATTTAGCTCAACTTTAATTAATCAGTTTCAAAGTGGTGGTAAGACCGTCTAGGTAGGTACTACCGCAGTATCAGATATTATACCGCAAAGTAGTACTTAGTGTATTTTGCATTACTGTGTTTCGGTTTGAAGGACACAGTAGCTAGTGAAATCTAATGGGCGAAGAAGATTTAAAAACCAATACATCGAGGTTGGCAACGCGTGAGTGTCACAAACTAATGGTTTTGGAAGTGCTCGTAGGCTACGGCAGCGGCTTACCATCAGGTAGGTCGTAAGCTTGCTGGTCAACTTATTCACATAAAAGTATTTTATTATTTAAATCATTAATTATTATTAAATAAAATAACGACATTTGTTCTGGTCTGGTTATGCTTGTGTTTGTGTGTTTCCGGAACCCCAACAAAAAATTTAACCATTCTGAGGTACGCAGAAAATATGTTACTATTATTTTTAAAATAATTATATCATTAAAAGTTAAGAACACGGAAAGATTATATTAAATACCAGTGGGACTTCACTGAAAGTTACAAGTGTATTGTGAATACACAATAAGAGCGATTTAACGAGATGATATTCATTAGATCGCAATATCTCGGTAATTAAGGGATGCAACAATGCTGATGTCAGCGACAGGTCCCCGCCCACGGCCCGCCACGACCCGCGACGGCCCGCCCGGCGAACGTTAAGCGGACGACACACTTTTGTGCAAAATTCTTCTTAAAAATAATTATATTTAAATTAATTTAAGGTTGGAAAAAAAAATTATTATAAAATATTTGATACCTTTCTAGTAAATTATTGTATTTTTAAACACGTACATACATACAGTATTAGGTTTTCAATAAACAAAATAAATATTGACGTATCTGTTTATTTTATTTTTAATTCATAGTTTTGTATAAAAACTTTAATTTTAGATATTTTGATGACGATGACACTTGATACACTGATACTTGATATAGAGTTTAAACACTTTGATAAAGTCCCCAGTATAGTTACTATCAAATCGTAAAATTATAGTGAAATTAATAATATAACCGCAAGTACAACCGTAACCTTATCAATATCTACTTACTGTAATTACATTTTTCTGGTAGATGAGGCGTGCGTTTGACGGGACTTGCGACAATACAGAGATGAAAACACAATCTCATCTTTTATCTTTATAAACAACTCTTTAGTTCTAAGTCTTCAGTTAAAACAGCATTAGTTATTTTCTTCGGGGTTTAAAAGAATGCAATTAACATTTTGTTTTATGACTAATTTGATATATTTACAATTTTTTTTTTATAAAAGTATTGTTAGAGAGTCTTTATTTAGCTTCGGTTGCGAGTTTGATTTCTGCTCAGGGCAGATGTTTGTATTAGTCTTACAAACATCTATTTCGGACTGGTCGTTTGCCCTTGTAGTTCTCTCCAACTTATCACGGAGAGCACGTTATAACACAACTCCATAATACATCTACATTGCATTACAGTTAAATTACCTCCAACAAAATTACATACTCACGGAATCAGCTAAAATATTCAATATAGAACATTCCACAACATCGGGGTTTACAATATACAGTTATAAATGTAATTTAATATTAATAACCGCAATAGCTCTAGTTAAATTAACTCCCTTGTTTACCAAACTGTAAGCCCGGGTCGTAATGCGGTGACTGCCCGCCAATTACACTAACGCCCCATCCCCCACTAGCCCCCACCCGGTAATGGGAGTGGGTAAGAAGATTAGGTAAAGCGATCTGAGATTAAGATGAGATAAAATTATAACGATATAGTTTATTGTGTAATTTCCTTAAGCTCGTAAGTAAACGGATTAAATATCGTGGAAATATCGTGGTTATACTTACATTTTAAAATTACTTTACTGATAGCTTAACGATTTTGCTCTTTTCTCGGTAAGTACTTTTAAATTCTTGTGATTATTTTTTGTGTTAAACGATTTTAATATTATTTTTCGTAGGATAGAGTATGCTTAGGTAATTATGTTGATTATCTGATGTACCGTACCTATAATTATAATAACTAATTAAAAATATTTTTTTGTTATTTTTATACAATTGATATTGTATTTAATTTTTTTTTAATTTAATCATTTATATTAGGTACTAATTGTCTGCACAGTTGTTCATGCTTTGTCAGCTGATTGTTTTTGTTCTTTATATATTATAATTTTTGATATTTGTTTTGCTCAATAAATGTTGTATTAAATTTATTCATTAATGTAATTTTTAATAAGTATTATCACATTTTTTTAAAATATTTACTTATTATTTCTACATTTTACTAAATAACATCTGCCACATGATACTAAAACTGAACAACGAATTCAGAATATTTCATTTAAAAATCTTTCTTTTACCTAAAAAAGATTTTTCGTTGCAATATTTTGGAATATAAAACAGAGCTTTAGAGATTTCGATAGTCATAAATGGGACTACAGACTGAAGCCTATTCTTTGTACAGCTCATATCGAGCACTTTCAAAACAAGCGAACAACGAAACGGAACGTTAACTATTGTACAATATATTCACCGTATATTAGCTTTTAATGATATAGGAGTAAGGATCTTTATCACTTGAATCATATGATACATTTGATCGAGGATACAATGGGGTGTAAGTGGGTTTAGCCCCGCGCCCAATTTTTACCAAATTAATCTTTCTTCAAACACTTGCCTTCTTTGTTACGAGACGCAAATTTAATCTTGTGCTGATCGGGAACATGCTGAAGGTTGGGAGGGGTTGTGCGGAACGGGAGGGAGGGTCTTAAACAATGCTCGAGATTATAATGGTCAGTGGTGAAGGAATCAATAGGGCTTCATGCAATTGTGCGACGCGTGTTAGCAAATAACTATAAGTGGCTTCATTATTCACTAGTTTTAAGATTAAATGAACAATAAATATTTGAGTATTTTATGACTATATACGGCAGTATTCCTTATAGTTGCATGACTGTAATACTTCGGTGAAGTCTGATGCAAAATAATAAATTAAATGTCAATTTCCATTGATCACATGTCGGGTTCTTGCATTATTTATTACGGGAATTGTTAGTGTTGCAAATAAGAATCATATAGTAATTTCTCATCTATTTTATTCTCTACAGCGACAATATTGCAAACTCGCTACACTACGCAATAAATAGTATCTACTTGTATTATATATTTATATACTAACTTACTTATCACTATATTACATATTAGATTTTAATCGACCCTTGTTTATATTAAAAGGAAATTACTTTACAGAAAGTCTAAACTAAACAAAAAGTTGGTTTCATATCTGTTAGATAAAAATGTAAGGATTTTTATTTGGGTCAGTAATATATATTTATGATTTTTTTCGGATTGTCTATCGCTGTTGGCCTTAGTGGCCTTGACGGCGTCACTTGTTGAGGGCCCCAAGGCTCTTTGCTCCTCTAAGCTTGTGATGTTATCAAGAGGGCCTCACAGGCTCACACTGGTAAAACTAATATAACTTGAGGTCGATTACAAATCTATAAAGTCAGTCACAAACACCTGACTTATACTTACGAATACTAATGAAATAAAGTTATGGAAATTAATTATTTAAACTTTATTTATCTACTTACATTTATAATAATTTTTGTTATATCTATAATTTACAATATTTACAACAAACCTTATACATATAAGATTTTTTACATCAATTTACTTTAACACTGTGTTTTAAAGTAAATATAATTGATATCAATTTCTATGTTATATCATATATTTACAGATTACAAAATATTTTTGAGATCAAGGTACGTATTCTGAACAGAATAAAGGTGCTTACAATATGATATAGAAAGGTAAGGCACACGAACAACTATAATCACTCAACGTTGAATTTTTCAAATATACTGCTTATATACAAACGTATTATTTGTGGTCGTTTTGATAAATCAAATTATTATTATATTAATGAAATAATTTCGAAATAAAAATTTATTTTATTTAATTATTCGTGTCGAAGTACCAGGAGCCCATAACTTTACATGTAGTATATTGCTGGTTACGTGTGCACTCGGCTGTAGCGGTCGTGTAGCAGGCGTAGAGGCTCTGAGGGCAAGGGGGCGGGCGCGGGGAGCGGTGCGGGGCGTGGTGAGTGCGCGGGCGATGGTGATCTAGCTGCTGGTGACAGCGGCGCCGGTGGTGGTAACGCGAGCACATACCTACCGAAGAAACCAGTCTTAGTATTCTAGACAATTCGTATATTACATAAGATTTTAAATGTGACTTGTAAACGTCACACGTGTCCAATATTATTTATTGTTAGAAAGTAATAATAATAGAGTAATGTGTGACGTGATTACGTCAAACCCGTTCGTCACACGAACATGAAAGAAGAGATTAGAACGATCCTGTAAACTGTCTTATTTTTTTATTAAATTAATTGATTAATTATATATTATTAATATGATGATATCTATAATTTTTACAAAGGTTATCATTACCTGTGCAGCAACGCTCTAAATGCGGCAGCTGGCGGTGCATCATGCCACAACGGTGCTCCGAGTCCTAGCCACCACTCACCAGCGCCTACGCCCACTCCCACGCCACCCACGCCCACGCCCATACTGGGACCCCACTCGCCAACACCTGAGTTACAAAGAGAAATGTGAATAATTTGTAAATAAATGTATATAATATAAAGCATTTTTTACTGTGGTAGATTTATCAAAATTGATCCAAACACAAAAAGTCACAAGATCCAAATTGTTTTATATACCGCAGAGATTCAACAAGTACTGGTGGTAAGCCTTTTATAGCACGACGCCGACTAGGTAGGTACCAATACAGTGTCAGATATTCTACCCCAAAACAGTGTATTTTACATTGCTATGTTTCGGTTTGAAGGAGACGGTAGCTAGAGGAATTGCTGGGCAAAGATTTAAGAACTAATAACTCGAGATTGGCCAAGCGCTTATTGGCTACGAACATGGTGGGCTATATGCTTGTTTGCCAACTTAGTAGCTTAAAAAAACGTACAATCCATCTAATGCGACGACGATGTGGCGCAGCGGTAGCGAACCTGCCTTAAACGCCATAGGTCGCGGGTTCGATTCCCGCTCGGAGCATAATATGTTTGTATTGTCCATGCAAGCATATTTTCCGGTCTGGGTGTATTTGTCCTTGTCATTGTGAATGTTTCCGGACCCCCGACACAGGATATTACTATCCTAATGGGGCCGTTGAGTGTGCAGCGTTTATTTATTTATTTATTTATTTAATGCCAAACGGTCACCACAGCCTACACGCTTGTTATACCAGTAGCATCATCATCGTGTTAGGTTCTTAAGAGAAGTAGCGCATTTAGTCTATAGGTGTAGGTCAGGATGGGCAATGATAGTCAACCAATTTATACTAAACTATTTTACTATGCTATTATCTATCGTGTTTTTTGAATTTATTACGTCCGTTGTTTAAATCGGTTATCATAATTTCATAATAAAATCAATTATTTTCATAAAGAACATTGAAGTGTGGACACGCGTCAATAAAATACTCGTTAATGCGATAATTTCCAGCAGGTGACAGTAACGTGCAACGTTGCGGTGGACCCTAAGAACCGTATTGATAAGAATTATGCGTACACAATACAGTCCTTGTTCGTACTACACCTGGTCGTCACACATTTCTTAATTTATGTTTTGATTTTACGGTTACATTATCAATATGTGCAAGCGTTCTACAATTTTACATATATATTTTAAACAACTTGAATAAACATAAAATTTCCAATTTGATTGATTCTTTATTTCATATATTATTCTACGCGGTACCTTCGTGAGTTATTAATAATATTTTTTTGTTGGAGATCCGTATAGTTAAATAAAGAAGTAAATCGATTCAAATCGGGTAGACAAAGGTTTGTATCGCTGTTAGTTTTTTATGTTACTAAGTTGGCAAGCAAGCATACAGCCCACCTATTGGTAAGCGGTTGCCGTAGCCTAAGAGCGCTTGCAACACCATTAAGACACTACTGCTTGGTGGTACAATATTTGATACTGCGGTGGTACCTACCTAGCTGGCCTCTTGCAATAAAAGACCTACAACCAGTTTGACTGATTGCACTGGTATAATAATTGCAGATTTGATGACAGAGATTTTCACACACAACACAACAAAAAATAGCACATAAAAGAAATATTTAAAAATAATAAAAAAGAAAAACGAATTAAAAACGCATATAAGTAGGCACCACCCTAATTTGACGATAGTGACAAGATATCTATCGATAAATCGTTATAAACAACCGGCAATTGTCGACAAACACCCCGACAGTTTACCGCGTAAACACCGCTTTAATATTACCGTGATTACCGACTAATGATTCCCCGATTACCGTTTGTAACTTATACTTTTCATTGTCTGATACCGATGATTACAATCGTAATTACCGGTCCATTACACCAAATTTCTCCATGACACCGAATAATGCGTTATATTTATTAAAGTGAAACTTATAACATAGCCTCCAATATTTTTTCGTTTGTCTTTAGCGTGTCGGATTACAGTTTTCTTCATTTGTATTTTATCTTTTTAAAGTTAAAATTATGAACGCAATTTAAATACCCTAAATTGAATGATTATCAGTTGAATGCCTAAAAAAGTTTCGCTAGCTTCTAATGTCTTATTACCGGACAAGAGAAGTTTTGTTTCAATGCTTTCAGAATGACATTTCCACTTGATCTAGCTCTGTGTATGTCTCTGTCTCTCTTTTTCTCTCTGTTTAGTACTTTTTTTTTAATAACTCCAAAAATTCTATTATTGTAGCATAGTGAGTGAGTTGAGTGTGTGAGTTAGCTTAAAGCGTTTGTCTTAAATCAGATCATATCAGAATCAGATCTCTCTAGTCTTTAATCATATCCCCCACCCTTACTAACTAATGGGATCCCTAAAATTCTCCTTTCATAAGGTAGGAGAACTTTTCTTTCAAAGTCAGTTTTTTTTATTTTATGACGGTAGGCAAAAAGAAAACGTAAGCAGTCACCGCAACCTATAAACATTTGCGATACTTGAAGTATCACAGGCGCCTTGGCAACCCAAACGATAGGAGGGGAGGGAGGGACGCACGATACGGAACAGAACACTCTTACTATACGACGATTTTCTGTCTGTCGAGCCGGCATATTTGTGGTGGGAGAAGCATGGGTCTATGATTAAAAAATATGGTCATAAAAATGTCAATTCACTATGAATATTAGAGATCTTATATACGATTAGTCGCTAGCGTATTTAGAACATTAAACCATTACCGCCGCGCCATTTGTTGTTATTGTCAGTGGGCGTGTCCGTTTCCTTGTTGAAGCATAGATCATGGATAGATATTGAATATGGCATTAGAATACGCTTAATGCGATTATAATTATACACCTGAACTGCCGTTTGGAAACCGTTATAATCGATAATATTTTTTGAAAAATGCGTAAAATAATAATTACATTTTAAATGCAATAAATGGAAATGAAAAATTTTACTTTATTATATCTCCATAGCTCAATCTATATTGGCATACACACAAATGTACATCTATGTCCTCTTCCTAGTGTCTTTCCCTGTATTTATTCAGGGCTGCAGGGCGGGACATGGAAACATACTATACCTACCCGACAAACAATAATCGAAAAATCGGTTTACAAGCTGAGACACGAAAAAATATTACCGATTTGTTAATATTATCTATTTTTTTATGTTACGACCACCTGGTCGTTAGCAGTTGTCGTGCCTATCAGCGCTGGCAACACCAATCTTTGGTTTCACTCACGGTAACCTCGAAATATTGGTTCTTAAATCTCCTTTGCGTAGCACACAGCAATGCATGCACTACTGCTTATTTAGATATATTATCTGCCACTGCAGTGGTACCTACTTATCTGGCCTCTTGCTATAAAGGGCCTACCACCAGTTATTTAAAAACGGTTAATAATATTTCAACTAGAATATTCGATAATATAAATAAATAGTAAATGCTTACCGTGCTCATGGTGAAGGAAGGGCGCGTGCTCTCTCCCAAGAGCTTTCTCTCGCTTACGCCACTTAGCACGTCGATTCTGGAACCACACCTGCGTACAACAAATTACATGTTAAGCAATACTACAATACTATTTACGTTAAATATTATATTTAGTAATTGTAGAGATCATTTATCGTTATCATAACATCTGATAATAATCGTTAACTCTGGATAAGTAGAGTAATTTGCTCTAATCCAATGAGTTACTGGTTCGCCCTTAGGGTTGCGGAGGTCAGATGGCAATAGCAGTGTAAAAACTAGTAACCCGTGAAATCAGGATAAGAGTATAAGCAAACCCTGGGTAAATACCGGGAATGATTCTAGGAAGAAGAAGTAGCAGAGATGTTTTCCTGACTCGGGAAGTATTACTCTCAAATAAATAAATAATAAATAAATAAACGCTGCACACTCAACGGCCCCCATTAGGATAGTAATATCCTGTGTCGGGGGTCCGGAAACATTCACAATGACAAGGACAAATACACCCAGACCGGAAAATATGCTTGCATGGTCAATACAAACATATTATGCTCCGAGCGGGAATCGCACCCGCGACCTGTGGCGCTTAAGGCAGGTTCGCTACCACTGCGCCACATCGTCGTCGAATAAACAAAAAGAGTAATAATATCCGTACTACAAGCCTCCACTATCCCTAATTTTATTAGGGATACGTCCTATCCCTAATTACGATTGGCAACACAGAACGACACTTCTGGAGTTGATTATCACATAATTTTGATACTATTATTTGTGATTAGGTATCTCTTAGCTCAAACTGATGTAAGAAAAGTATTAAGAAAGTAAACGCATTCGTTACATAGCAAGATTCTCCGCGAAATATTTTACGTTATTACAAATATGTGTATCGTTAGAACAGATACTATTGAAGATATGAAATGCCTATATGCCACTTCTCATATACCCTCAGGTTGTCTGATAGAAATTACTTTTTATAAGTAAGACCGTCTGGTTGTAGCAATTGTCCTAAATTTATATGTTTTTATTTTATTTTTTTTTTTCAATTTTATGGTGTACAATATGTTGTCGATCTCTTCATATCTCATTTTTCATCTCAGGTTTGAGTGTCAAACAAATTTTGTACTCGGCATCTACAGTCACAAATCTATGTCATCGACATTGAATATAATAAATTAAATATTGTTCCCATGCTTAGTGACGAGTTTATACTAATCGTTATCGTATACTTATAAATTTTAACCGTAAAATTAATTGAGGTTTTCAGTCACAACTAACATACATGTAACATGAAGGAAAAATGCTGGGAGGAAATGTGAATTTATTTAAAACGAGCTTCAGGTTCAAAAAAGATTAGGCGTGGTTAAAGTGGCTTACGGATTTTTATTTAGAAAAAAGTGAATATAAAGAGAAAATCATATAATTTTTAATTTCGAAAAAAAAATACGCAAAAGATTTTAGTTAGATTATTTGTGTGTTTTTACTTTACTTTGTTAAATATGCCTTCTTTTTCTTTTATATCACAAAATTTAAAAAATAGGTTAAAAATTTAATTATAAGCAACTCGAAAAGTTTATCACTAGCTGTAGCCGCCGTTCCGCTCTAGAGTGGAAATTACTGATTAGGTTTGAAATATGAGACATAATACTAAAAGAAGCTATTTTTTTTTTTTTTTTTCGGAATGTGTATTACTGTTGGCCCTACTGGCCTTGACAGCGTCAGCGGGCGGGGTAAAGTAGCTAGTCACAAGCTTGCATGAGTATCGAATAAAGATAGCGTGACTAGCTTCGTTACCTTGCATTGATGTTGTATTTACGAAGGTACACCAGAAAATCTGAAGTTTTGATTGTATGGGAGGGCCTGTCTATAGTTAGCATAACTTGTACTTACTTAAAAATAACATAAAACAGAGATCAGACAGACGGAGAGAAAAAAAGGAGATTTAAATTATAAAACCTAAGCAAAGTCTTTTAAAAAATTATAAAGCTGTTATAATTAGAAAATGTATGTAAAATAGCTTTTGTTATGGATATAACACTGGCCCGGGCTGCTCGGGGTTCACTTTTAATTTTTTTATAAAGTAATTGTCGCCAATTTACCGCTCGCTCTCAACTACAATGGGACCGTAATGAATAGCAATTACGCATACGTGGTTTTCGCGTTCAAAATCAAACGATACAATTCAAACCTTATAACCAATGCGATTTAAACACAATTTTGCTTGACACGGAACGGAGAATAGAAACAAATTGTGCCAGTCGAGCCGCATTGCGCTAATAAAAAGACACCGTTGCTCCGAATGGCAAAAATGCTATAATTTCATAATTTTCAAATGAAAGCATTCCACTGAGAGGATTCGTATTGTCCGGAGTCTTTAGAGATTAGCATGATCGATTGTAATCAACGAACTGTGTAATATTGAGTTAATAATGATTTTAACGACCAGTCGAATGTATTCTCTTGTAGCATTTGCTCGCGACTTCGTCCGCGCTGATCTTAGAATTGGCTCCAGAGACAATATTCCAAAATAATGAGAATTATATAATATTCTAAAATTCTATACCAAATTTCAATTCAATACGTCTTTTGCATGTTTTTGATAATCCTACAAGAACCGAGCATTTTTCCGGGATAAACATAACCAATGTGTTTATTCAGATAATAAGCTATCTGTCAGTTTTCTAACAATCTAACACTGTCAACAGGATCTTGAGAGCGTCGCTGGTCGAGGAAGGACAAGTGCGACCCGACAGCCGGTGTTAAAGGGTGCTCAAAGTTGAATTCATATTTGAGTTGACAATTGATTAGACAATGGACTAGGAAGTTATGCCAAATGTACGGAATACTACGAGCGGAATTTGCATGATTCAAGGAATTTACAGATACCGTGAATAACTGTCAGGAAAAAACTAATATGGTCTTAAAATGAAATTACTATTGAAGAATTTTATCATCCTATATGTAAGACATAACATTTTTCTACCTGACTGTATGTCTTTTCTTTTTCATCTAATGACTGAAAGCGGTACAAGTCAAAACTCCCACCCACTCTATTTTCTACTCTACCTCCTCTTTCTTCCCTCCAAAGTTCCCACCATTATACTGTATTCTACAAGCACCCACAGGCTTCAATGAGCGTTCAAGCGGACTTGTTTGCCACCAATCTTGACATAAACAAAGAACTAAAGCACTACGGAATCATTAAAATCATTCCACCAATTAAACGATATAATTAAATCAAAAATTGACTTCAATTCATAACTGATTGAGCACGGTGCTGAGTTCTAGTGCCTCTGCGGCTCGGTTACAACGACACACATCAATTCTTATTACTAAACTTCATATATACATCCGATTATCAATCTTATATACCTTTTCTTAAGGTTCTATATCGATGATGTGAATTGTAAGTAGAGGGTAGGACCGTTTGTCGGTGAACGCCATCTATGAAGCGGATTAAAAGCAATTTACTCTATGTAGAGTGTGATTTAAGAACCGCGCCCTTGCCGGCTATCGCACTATTAGGGCTGGTACCTAGTACTAAGCAATTTAGGCTCTTAAAGAAACCTAAATTTTTAAGACATAAACGCAATTGCATCCCAGATCAGAATATACCTCCATTCCAAGACTTTAACGCGTTTTGTTCGAAGTTTCTTTTTCTATTTCGTAATTAATATAGAGAAATATATAATTGTGCAATTACAACCGCAAAGTGGGACCTTAATTCGCAAATCTTGCAGCACAAGGGCCAATCTTATGCGGCTGCTTCAGAAGTGAGCCGCAATTAAAGAAATACAGTCGCAAGAGCATCTAATGACCGAAATGAATTCATCATTAGCAGCATACAGCCCTGCGAAATATTAAAGTGTTTTATTGTCTGTGCATTGCCGACTGCCTCTCGAGGCCGCGAGATTACCTCCTGCAACCCCCTCTCGCCCCGCCCGCGCCCCTCCGCCCCGCTACGCCCCCTCAGTCTCGCGGAGTCGGTAATTACCAAATTGCAGCGGCGCTCACTTTAACTGCAGTTTGAGAGCTCTCACGCTCAAACCGTGCTTAATTAAACTATTGTTAGTCGTGCCCAGTGCAGTACCACCGCTATGACGCGACACGACACGACGCGACGCGACTGTACCGAGCGACTCGAAACACCAATCTTAAATATTAATGACTTGATTGTACTTCGGTTAGGTTTTAAAAGACACCATAGCAAGAAATTCTTTATCGAATAGTTTTTTATGTATATTTTCGAACTACATTGAAAAGTCCTTATAAATCGTATGGGAACATATTTTAACATGCGAACTCCATATGGTAAATAAATAATTATACCAAAAAACTCATTTTGAAATTCGAGAGACAACGATTAAATTAATTAAAAGTTAGTAGAAAAAAGTATTGTCACATTTCGCCTGATTACACCAATTTCGCAAAGAGTAGTGAGAGCTAGAGGTGCAATTAGTGAGACATTAGCGAAGAGTGTAATGAGGGAATTAGCGGCTATTGTGCGAGCTATACAGCCCCCGAGCCTCAAGGAAACTGAGGTTTACACCCTAAACATTTATAATTTAAGTCACTCGAATTTAAAATCTATTTGCCATATTTGAATATTCGACTTATCAAAAGTCGCCGTTACCAATAATATCTAACTTGGGAAATATTGTATTTAAAAATAACTAACCGACTTCAACCGCCTAAACTCTAACGAATCGGTACACAGAGCATAAGAATTATATGTATCAGGAATGCCGTTCCATAGATAGAGTCCGTATTGATCGCTAATACGCATTTACGATCTATTTTTGAAAAAACTTTCATCAAAATTTTATAAGAATATAACAATATAAAATTCAGATGATTGAATCAGCCTACTTTTTGATCTCGATTAAAAATAAGTATAGGTATATTATACGTCATATTGACATTCATTGTTAATTTGATTGCCATACGTCTGTATATAACATATTCAATTCAATTCTTGAATTAATGAAAATTATAATAAAATGATTATGTACGCATATTTTAAAAGAAAATATATAAAATTTGTATATATATATATATATATATATATATATATATATAAAATCGATGCTAAAGCTAATATTAACTGACCACGAAGCCCTTGATGACATATCTAATCTATGTGACCGCGAAGCGCGGGCGTCGGGCGTCGGGCGGCGCGCAATCTGTGCGATTGTACGCGAACAATGAAGCTAATGTTAATTACCGAGTCACGCCTCTGCGCCGCGCTAATCTATGCGCGTTTACAATTATAAATTATTGTAAGGTGTTGTATTCGTTTTATTCGGCATTCTATCATTTGTTGCTTTTAAATAATCTCGTATGGAAATTATTTAAATTTTATATTCTAAACAATACTGTGTTTCATAATTAACATTGTAATATCGATTTAACAACAACAACTATTTCCGGAAAAATAAATCAAAATTAAAATCAATTAAATCATAAATTATCTTAATCTTAGTGTATAGTATATTGACAGGTGACTAGTTTTTACACAGAGCGATTGTCATCTGACCTCCGCATCCAGTAACTCATTGGATAAGAGCAATTTACTTATAAAGAGTTAACGATTATTATCAAATGCTATGTTAGCAACCGGGGCCGACAGCTTAACGTGCTCTCCGAGGTGTGATGGATTATTAAACCAAGTTTCAAGTTTCAAAGATCCAGATTTTGGCTTCACAGCACAGCTACCCAGTGCGGTACAACTTCAATTATGGGCTAATTAAATGAACATAGACGTACCTGAACCCTGGCCTCGCTGAGGTCCAATCTCATGGCCAGCTCCTCCCTTGTGAACACATCCGGGTACTGAGTCTTGTCGAAGGCTCGCTCCAGTTCGTGTAACTGATACGTCGTGAAGGTTGTTCGGCTGCGACGCACCTGCTTGCATCACATAACGACATATTATTTAATATTGTATACGAAATTTATAAACTTATAAAAACTTGACACTTTTTTATCGTAGCCTGTGAGCCTTTCCAACACCATACATTTGTAGGTGTCGATCAAACCGAAACATGGTCATCTACTTTTTTGCGGTAGAAAATCTGACACAGCGGTCGTATCAACCTAGCCGGTTACTTACAATAACAGACCAATCACCAGTAGGTAAACATGTGATTGAATAACAATTATTTTTATAGTGCATTACAAAACAAAAGATAGCGTATGACCTTTTTTCGCGACAAAAGGTAGCCTTTGTCTTTTTCAAAACTCAAGTCTATATCTGTACCAAAGTTACTCTCACATTTATAATATTAGTAATGAAGTGGGGATCAAATGCAAATGTAGCAAATTACCTTGCGCGGTCGTCCAGCGTCGAGTGCCTCTAACTGTTCGTGCTCAGCGCGGTCAGGCTCCGTGCTCGCCTCGTGCTCGTGCTCGTGCTCGTGATCCACCTCTTGCTCGGAGTCCGAATGAGGACCTTCGCTTTTCAACTCTCCACAACGCTCCACACCATCTAAGGAACATAGAATTATTATGAATATGGTATTATGACATATTTTATTTTATGTTAGAGGACGCAAACGAGCAGGAAGCTCTCCTGATGCTAAGATATTACTGCTGCCCATTAACATCTGCAACACCATAGAGCATGCAGGTGTGCTGCCTTTAAGATGGTGTAGGTCTCCAGGCGGGCATTTAAGCCTAACCATCAGCATAAAAAATTTATATATAAATAATTACTACACACTCAACGGCCCCCATAATGATAGTGATATTCTGTGTCAGACCGGCAAACATGCCTGTGTGTTCAACTCCGAACGGGAATCGAACCCGTAACCTTTGGCGATTAAGGCAAGTTTGCTATCGTCATCGTATGAATTTTAAATAACTCACAACATTAAAAATAAGTAATATTAGTGCATTAAGTTGTTGCACCATCTCTCTCAGCACGACGACATAAATGGGAAACTTAGTCTTTTATAATCACTAATTCAATTGGTAATCTTTGCTCTATATGATAACAAAACATACAACTGGCGCATATGTTAAGTGAATGCATGTAACATGCATGTATGATGTTCCCAGCATTCAGTGACATCGATCTTTTAATCCGCGCACACCGAACCAGCCCTCGATAATACGAATCACCCTTCAGCCTTTAAACTCACTAATTACCTTTTAATGCATACAAAAATACCCCTTATTTGAATTTTAATAAAGCCTTTATTACTGTAGCGATGAAGCGGATTTATGTATCAAGGTACAAGGGTCAATTGTCGACAGCAAACAAAATACGCTTTTTGTGAGGCACTTAACGTCAATCGGCGTTAGTCATACTATTTGTTAATATTAATAGTATTTTTGTTACAATTGTTACTATACAATGAGGGATTACTAAACGCTTATTACTTTATACGAGAACATTATAAAGTAATACAATTAGATGTACTTTCTATTAAGGATTAAGCTTTAAGCTGTCATGGCTTTTTAACGAATTGTTGATACAATTTATTTTGTTATATTTTTTACCTGCGATTACTCGTCAAATATTTGATATTTGAATTAATTATTTTTTTATACATGGTTCGATTTGGGTTTAATGTGTGTGTGGTAGGAGACCCATTCTCCCAGCAAAAATTAGTTGGCTCGACTAAGGATTTACTAGGTACACTCTCGGAGAAAATCGGCGTAAAGTAACAGAGAACTGTTGCGTTTCGTGTGATGAGTGAGAGCGCTGGAGGCCAAATCTCCCACTCCCTCTGCTCTGTTCCTTTTTCCATTCTCATCCCTTCTCTCCTATCCCTTGGGTTGGCGACGCATGTGATACACATGTGATAGTTCAAGTATGGCGCGCGTTCATAGGTAGCGGCGACTGCTTACCATCAGACGGACCGTATGCTTATTAATAAGAGGGCTAGGCTATGGACTTGTAGTAGCAGTATCAAATCGAAGATACATATCCACAGTCTCCTCTCCTTGTATTTTCTCTCTCTCCGTCTTTTTCGCTTTGCAAGTAACTATATCCGAGTGAACTGACCACTTACTGCCAAGCAGGTTGTATGCTTTCTTACCAATATTATGGTATCAAGACGACATTGTGGCGCAGTGGTAGCGGACCTGCCTTAAGCGCCACAGGTCGCGGGTTCTCCGAGCGGGAGAAAGTGTCTGTATTGACCATACGGGTTTTCCGGTCTGGGTGTGATTGTCCTTGTCCATGTGTACGTTTCCGGACCCCAGACACAGGATATAACTATCCTAATGGGGCGCCCATTGTGTAGTGTTGAGTGTGTAACGTTTATTTATTATTTATTTTATTTATCAAAAATGTACCTCATTATAATTATAATAGCTACCTAAAAGCGAAAATACTTTTTAGGTTCTCTCGTTAGTAAGCCTCTACTTACCTATGAGTGTCACTTTGTTAAACATTTCTATAACATACCTAATTTTTGTCAACAACAATTTCTCGTATGACAATAATCCCGTCAAATTGCCGCGTCAAGTATGACTCGTTATCTTATTTATTTTCGTACCAAATAACTTCTATTGTCGTGGAATAAGTTTGAAAATCTTCTAACTTATGACATACATAAATTTGTCGAACATATGTAAAGTGTATCTGATACAGTAATAAAGATTTCGAAACGAGAAAAGATCGCTTTTCTCGTAAGAGGATTCTGTTAGAAAATATTGGGGTCTCGAGTTCTTTTAACTTAATACGAATATAATTATTACATAGAAGTTGGCCCTGAAGTATCATTAAACTTATGGTAGTTTTAACTGAAATTTAAAGTTCTTACCATTTTCTTACATATTTTAATAGGCATGAAAATTATTTCTATTTATAACAAGCTTAGCAAAACAATCGCTTTCAAACCAACTTCGGAAAAGGAGGAGGTTCTATGTTCGGCTGTATGATTTTATATTGTATAATAAAAATATTTTATTGCACTTAGGTATAGGTACTACGCGTTAAATTTTTTTTTGCCACCCTATATGGCCTATTTCTCATTATTATCTTGTTTGTTACTAAAGACTTTAGGACCTGACAATATAATAGAGCTGACAAGCTTCTTAACCAGTATTTTTTATACAAAAATGAAAAAATAATATAAAACTGGAATAGGGTCTACCAAATTTTATAGAAATTAAATTTATACAAATGATTACAGCTTAAGTAGATTTTGAGACCTAGTGATGATTACGAAATGGAGGAACAATCAATAGATGCCTCGGGAAGTCACCGATGGTCATAGCTTTGATTGCCTGCTCTTGTCGCATTGACCATGCAAAAATCTATTTCGGCTAGCATTGTGATTGGCGCCTCTCCACAGCACATCGCATACAATAGCAAGTCAATTATTAAATCCCGGTAAATTAAATCTCTTAAAGGTTACAGCATACACCCTTATAGGCGCGCTTCATTTCGAGCTTCAAAAAGCCGAACGCGCGCTTATACGCGCGCGCATAGCTTCGAAGAACGAGGATACACGGTTGTTTAAAACACTAGCCTGAAACCGACCTTAGACTAATTTATTCAACCAAACTTGCCATAGTGTTACAGACTTTACAATGACAAAATGTCACAAAAAAAAAATAGTTAAGTATTCGTAAATAGGGTACAAAAATTGTCTCTCAAAGTCCACAGCCCTCTCTCCCCGCGAGAGCTGTCGCCGCCCACAGCCTCATTATTCTTTGATCTCGTTTTATTAGCTACTGGTTATTTGAACTTCACCGTAATATAAACAGCCTAAAGACTGTATTTGTACTGAAATACCAGAGTTTATATAGCTGGGATAACTGTTTTATTAACTTGATTTGAATTACTTTATTACTTTTTACATCTCTGTGTCAAAGTAATTACTTGTAACAATTGCTTATAAAGAGCTTAAAAAAGGAGATGGTTCTGAATTCGACTGAATTTTTTTTATGTTTGTTACCTCAGAACTTTCAATTTGGTCCAGTTCTCACAATGGCATCGATGAGAAAACCATATAAATTTTAAATTTGCATTAATCATTAACTACTATCATTGGTAACAAAAAGTATAAAATAATATAATTTTTTGAAAAAAAAAAATACTGACTTCCAAACTATAAAGCAAAAAATAAATATTTTCTACAATAGAAGTCTAAGGATAACATCGCTATATATGGCACCGATTTTCAATACAACGAAGGTGCAACACATGATCTGCCTGTTCAAAAGCATAACCTTGTGTTTCAATCTGAGAAAAATTAGAGTTTCTAAAACCATATTTTTTTGCTGAAAACAGTAATGCTCTACTCCTAAAAATACTAAGGAAAACTTTTAGGATTTTTTATCAGCCGGGTCATATATACTTTATTAAGTTTTAATATTATTTGGTGTTTCTGGACGATTTGTTTTTTTTGAGAATTGAAAAATTGTCCTCATTGTTTTGATCGTAAAGTTAAGGAGTTGGCATTTACGCTTTAGAAACTTGGGCTAATCTAATTTCGCTGTCCTTTTAATATGAATGCTGCTAAAAATGTCTTTTTCCAAACCTATTTTTTTACGACTTTATTTTAAAATAGATTAATATATTCAATAGAAATAGAACAGAGCAATATGGATTATTTTCGGAATATCTGTTGGTCTGTTGTACGAGGGGCCGAGTACCAACCCGACCGTTAAAAATAGGGAAAGCTTTCGTGGAGCTTAAACTTGATTTCGTAACAAAAGTTCCTTATGAATAGAAATATAATTATTATAGCTTCCGTAGCACATCACTACCAGAAGTTCTATGGAAATTGGTACTTAGATCTTTCATATAATCTAGTCTAGTGAGTTTGGATGGATGGATGGATGGTTTGTTACTCATTCACGACAAAACTACTGGACAGATTGGAATGAAAATTGGTACACACATAGCTTATTACCTGGTTTTACACACATGATATAATTTTGGATTCCCGTGGCATCATAAAAGAAACTACATGTCGAGTGGAGCCGCGGGAACAGCTAGTTGGCAAAGGTATTTTTTCAGAAAATCACACGTAAGAAATACACACAACAACGTAAAGTTAAAACATACAATAAAAAATATTAGAAGAGCTATGCTTCTCGCAGCACAAATGCTATAAGTAATGTTGCGTTTTGTGCGATGAGTGAGAGCGTCACTATCCGCCCTCCTTCGTTCCCTTCCTTTTTTTCCTCCTCATCCCTTTCCTCCTATCCACTAGGTTGGCAACATACAAGCGATACTTCAAGTACCGTGCGCGTCCATAGGTTGCGGTAACTGCTTAGAACCATCGGGCGGACCGTATGGTTGTTTATTAACCGTCGCGTGGTGATATAGATAAGACTCTAATAGTTGATCTGACCCATTTGTACTGCAACAACATGGCTCTACTAGCTCAAAATTATTATTTCTATGAGAGAGTATCCCTTCACGGGAAGACAGGGTCTTTAGCTAGGTCCCTAAATCACATTTAATAATCGATACGAAATTAGATAATTCCGAAACGTATGGAAATTGGCGTAAGCTTTTGAAATACCATGTGAACTGTCGTTTCTTACGTTTTCGCACAAGCGTATTTTTTTTAAATCACTTATTTAAAATGGTTTGATCATAATTTGATCATGCACTTATAAAATTTGCTTGATACTTATATACTCGGCAATGTTATTACTATTGCCTTATAAACCTATGTTAACTAGCTTAAATAAACATTTAGCTTCTTTGGAAACAGTATTAGCGGTAGCGTTTGACTATTCAAAAGTACTTTTTAAAAGTCTAATTGAATAAAAATAATTTTTATTTTGATTTGAGTATTAGCTGGAGTACTACTACAGACTCCAAAACAAAAATGACAATTAAATATACTTCTAAACTGTTTTCGACAAGTATTTCATTTTCGAAATGGAATCGACACGGAGCGATTGCCGCTTGCCTAGGACACCTGGTCCATTCATATTGGAAAAATGACGCTGTACTACTCAAATGTTCACGTAATGTTATAATTATGTATTAAAAAATATACCGCCTTTCAAAGGGCGATAGAATTTTTCAACAACATATTGTACAGACTTGTTAACCACAAAAAGTAATAACATTTTTGTAACAACCATACAAAGTCGTCCATCCGTGATAATGATCATAATTCAAAATACCTTACATTATTAATGAATAGTGCAAGCAATTATAGGTTTTAAGTGTACTTATTAGAGGTTGTTGTTGCGTGAACTATATTGATATTCCGGTAGCTAGTTTCTGGGTAAATATTTAGCAATGGGTCCACAGGGGTCCTGGGGTCCATGTTTATTAGTGCGCTTTATGATATTCCGATGTGTTATTTGTATAGTATAGGAAGTATTAATATAGAATAAAGTTTTACTGACTAGTAACTATTAATTATTATATTTACGGATTAGAAATTTGTATTAGATTTACAATGTAATCTTTACTAATATTATAAATGCTCTCTCTCTCTCTCTCTCTTTCTCTGTCTGTCTGTCGCGCTGTAACGCCAAAACTACTGAACCGATTTAAATCAAATTTGGTACACGGATAGTCGAGCCTGAGAAAGGACATAGCTTACTTTTTAATACGAAAAAGGGTTGTTAAAGGTTGGAAGGGGGAGAGTGTAAGGTTGTATGGAAGTATCGTTATTTTTAGAGCTGGCAGCTTGAAACTTATTTATTAGGCTGTTGATTCGATATATAAATATAACATGCAAAGTTTGTAAAAAGGGAGGGAGCTTGGTGTTATTCACGCGGGCGAAGCCGCAGAAACTAAATATTATAAGAATTGTTACGCACTTCAAAATAAGAGGTTTTAATTCAACTGAATATATTTTACCATAATTATCTCTACCAATTATGGATATTCCATGATAGTCTTTTGATAAAAGACCACGTTTCTGGATAAAACATTATAGAAATGTGACCAAGAAGACTAAATCGGTTTCGTGTTTCTCGTTTGGTTCTCAATTATTATTTTTTTTTAATTACTAATTTAGCAAGTTAGCATACGACCCACCTGATGGTAAACGGTTGTTGTAGCTTATTTGTAGGAGTCACTCACGCGTTGCCAACCTCGAGATATTGATTCTTATATCTACATAATTAGCTGTAGCTAATGAAATTTCTGGGCAAAGGAAATTTAATAACTACAGCTTATGTAAACAGTCGATTCGTCTGATAAATTTAGATTTTTTTAAACTTTAAAAATTAATAGTAATTTACTAAATAAAAAAAATGAAAATGCGCGAAAAACCTAGCTTATTATAACTTAAATGGGATATTAAATTGTACAGTTAAATATAACGGTAGTTTTTAAAATGCAATTAAATTAATGCACGCAATTAAGATGCTAATTAATTTATAAATAATTAAATGAACATTCTTTATTTAATTGATTATTATTAGATAATGATAATCATATTATGTTATTGCGTCATCTCGTATTTGAATGTAATTATTATGATGCAATACAATTATTTACCAAATTTTCAATTAACTTTTTAAATATTGAATTAAAAATAATAAATTATAATATTACAAAATTGTGAGATTTTTTTTTAACCAACTTCAAAAACATGTTTTCAATGCGTATTGCTTTCGGCCCTGCTGGCCTTGACAGAGTCACCGTGGGGGAGAGCCCAGTACTGAGACCCAACCGTGAAAAGAGACAGCCCTCGCGGGGCCCAAATTGATTCCGTCTAACGATCCCTCCTGCGAGGCCGAACCACGGCTAAGGACGTCATCGGGAATGGAGGTACGTGGAGGGAAATAACATGTATATAAACAGACTATAATTATATATATATATATATATAGTTTCCTACCATCATCGTACAAAGAAACCTACCACTTTTACAATACCTACGTTGAAAAGCGTTGACGACGTTATGTCGCAGGTATCGACCTGCTTTAAGCGCCACAGGTCGGGGGTTTTATTCCCGCTCGGAGCAGTTTGCATTTACCACACAAGCATGTTTTCCGGTGTGGGTCTATTTGTCCTTGTGATTAGGTATGTTATATACATGTTAGTGACATAAGATATAACTATACTAATAAAAGCCGTTGACCGTTTAGCGTTTATTTATTATTATTCATATTTTTTCTTAATATATTGTATACTCGTATCAGGAAGTGAGTAGATAATTAAGGTAGGTTACCTACTTTTTTTTTTTTTTTGTATTATAATTTATAATCAAGAAAAATCGTACCTACTTAATATAAACTTTTACAAATGTGATGAAGCTTCTTCACGAAAATTTTGTCGAGGAGGTAGAGGTAGAAAAAGCAATGATGATGGGAATTTGGGCTTTCAGTGTTAACACTTATCCAATAGAATGTACGCGGTACCTAAAGGTACATACTGTGTGATGTTTCCCGGTCGAGCCGTTACCAACATTAAGATCATAAACGTATTACAAATAATATCTTTACATATAATAGTTAATAGAACATTAGATGTACTCAATATCTTACTTTTAACTAGCGTTAATAAGAGCGGGTATAAATTTTGGATTTCAACAAAATTCTACTACTATAATAAATTTTGAAAGATAATGTTCTATTGTAAATTTTGTTCTAAATAAAAATGAACTCCTAAAATATATAAAGGACATCTTCATGCTATTGATTGCAATTAAACACGAAATAAACGCTTGGAGTAGGTAGGTATACCTACCTACATACGTGATCTATACATATAAAATAAATAAACCTGAAATGTCTGTTTGTAATTCCAAATTAATAGCTTGTTACTAAATGTATATGAAAGTATATAAGTACAGTACTTACATAAAGACAATTTTTAATGTTTGGTCTGTCTGTCTGTTTGTTCCAACTAATCTCTGAAACGGCTGGACTTTCACTGGCAGATAGCTGATGTTATAAAAAGTAAGCTAGCCTAGCCTTTTATTTTAGAAAAAGAATTAGGGTTCCATGCAATAAAGAAAACATCGGTACACAACGCGAGCGGAGTCGCAGGCGAATCTAGTAATAAGTATGTATATTTACCGGAATGTTGTCTGTGTCCAAGTATGCTATCTATGGTGTAGGCAGCGCCGCGACGCGCACTGCTCGCCATGCCGCCTGCTGGGAGACCTCCTACCGCCTTATGATCTCCTGGTACCTACAGTCTACACCACTGCACATACGCACTAGTCCAAAACACTACAAATATTTTTTTTATCAAATCAATCAAAATGTCCAATCACTTTTAACACCGAATTTAAATAACAAAAACTTATTATTTTAAATAAATTCAATTTAATTTGTAAATTAAATTAAAATAATTATATGTTAATAAATTCGTATTTTACGAGTTAAACGGATCGTAATCGCAACCGACCTCGCAAAACTATAACCAAACTTTGACTGAGGTCCGAACTGAGTGTCACTTAATACCGTCCCGCCTTTCTGTAGAGCCTTCCCGCCTTGTGGCTGTCTCTTTCACTCGCTATAAATCATTGTACTTACATCTCGCTTATAAGCCACGCCCACTTAACTTGATTGGCAGTAGAGTAAAGGGTAGGGTTCTAAAAGCGCAGTTAAGTCAAAAGCGCGCGTCACATTGCTAGAAGAGGACGTGTTTACTTCCATCCTTGTAATACTTATACGTAAATTTATTTATTACATATAACATAAATATAAAAGAATATAATGTATTATTTTATACACTATTTGCCGATATAAAACAGTAATTTTGACATTTAGACAAATTTGATGTTTTAGATCTTTATTTAAAAGTTTTTTCTCATATAATTGTTAAAGAAACTATATCAAAGCTGTAGACGGCCACAAAAAAAAATTAAAGTGTCCGTCAATTTATTTTCACTTATCTACAATATAAAAAAATTTAAACAAAACTTTTTGTGCTTAAATCTTATACTCAAATTTTCGAAGTGACGTAATACCTATATTACGTACCTATATTTTATCTGAATGCAAAATACCCGTAAATATTATTCCAATTCCATGTGGATGCAGTAAGGTGTAAACATTGTACACTGTGACATACCCAATAAAAGGAACTAAATCTTTGTTTGCAACATTTCCACACTTCAACGGTTTTGATTATCTTTTGCTAATTCAGTAGTTTGAATCTAGGAGAATGATACAGGATATCTACTAATGCGATAATCTAATGTAACTAATATTATAAATGTGAAAGTTTGGATGGATATTTGTTACTCTTTCACGCAAAAACTACTCGAAGGATTTGGATAATTTTGTACACACATCACAGTCACACTGGTGGTAGGTCTTTTGTTGCAAGAAGCCGGCTAGGTAGGTACCACCGCAGTGTCCAATATTCTGCCGCCAAATAGTAGTGCTTAAGCACTACTGTGTTCCGGTTTGAAGGGCACTGTACGCTAGTGAAATTACTGGGCGAACCAGATTTAAGAACTAATATCTCGAGGTTGGCAACGCGTGAGTGGCACCTACTAATGGTGCTGCAAGCGCTCATAGGCTGCGGCAGCCACTTACCATCAGGTGGGCCGTATGCTTGTTTGCCAACTTCTAACATAAAAAAAAAGCTTATTACATGAATTAACATATAGGATCATCAAAAAACTACTTACTTATAGTAAACGAAGATGAAGTCGCAAGCGAAAACTTATATATATATTTTAATACATATTATAAGTAAGTAATTAGGAGAATTTTAAAATACTACATAGAAGTAACAAATCCAACCGTTTTCAAGACGCGTCTTAACAGATTACTCAATGCATTGTCTGTCGAGTGCTTAATTCCCACAACGACCTCTAAGCGTCTTAAAACACCTCAGAAAAGATTTAAAGCTCTTAAAATCTCAACAGCTCTCGAAAGTGGGGAAATAGAATGAAAATTATCAAACGTTTAAGTTGTACTTAATATTAAGTATTTAAAGGATATGGACACCCTTTATCAATTTCATCCATCATATCTGTAGGTTTAAGTAGGACTTAAACTAAAATACGATAATATGGACGCAAATAAGCAATGCCATGTCAACCCACAAAATTGAAAAACTGAGTTATATATGCAGAAGTGTTGGTAAATGGCTGGAGAACATTTTTCTTTAATATTTGTAGGGTTTTAAGGCTTAAAACTTCTAAAAAGCCATTTTTAATCATGCAATTTATGTATTATGTTAAACGTTTTGGGTTATATTATATACGAAATATGCAGTTTGTATACTTATTTTTATGTGAAAATAAGTAAAATAACTTACATAAATCTGAAATTGCCAAAAACTTTTAAAGCACTTAACTAAACTTTTAAAACTTAAAAATCATTTAAAGCAAGTTGTTAAAAATGTTCAAACTTGTTTTTCTCGAAATGACATTCGTGTGGGTTGACATGGTATTGCTTATTTGCGTCCATATATATATATATATAATTAACTTTATAAACCTTATTATATTTAACAATGCTTGAAATCACTTTACTAGATAACACGATATTTTTTTTTTTACTTTAACTATTGCGTCGGTCAACGATTCGTCTTTTATGTGGTCCGATGATGGTCTTCCGCACGATGAATATTGAGGTAACCATTGCGCTACCATCATGTGATGCTTTGTTAGAACGACAACTTTTCAAATATTGTCGTTATAATCCAACGTGTTAAATAGATTCTATATCTGTAGCCGAATTTGAATTCTTATTTTATTTGATAAGGAATCCTTTCCATTTGGTTTAATTTAACGGTCAAGATCTGATGGTAGGATCTTGGAGAAGTCAAGGCAAATCTTCAAATTTTATTTGGAATATTATTAAGTAACTTGTAAATTTGGTCCTTTTTTTTAAACGTGTATCGCTGTTGGCCCTGCTGGCCTTGACAGTGTAACCCAGTCGGGGGTCGTACTGAGACCCAGCCGTGGAAAGAGATATCCGAACTACATACTTAATAAGTACTTTAATACGATTGCCTATTACTACCTAGTATTGAAATGAAATTTGATATACAGACCGTCTAGATCCTGAGAAAGGACACAGCTACCTTTTAATGTGAAAAAAGGGGTTAAAAAGCGGGGGATAGAAGTTGTGTGAAAGTATCGTCAATCGGGGGTTCAGACTTTGTATTAAAATCGTTATTCACGCGGGCGAAGCTGCTGGCAGAAGCTAGTAATAATATAAATAATATCTTATAAAGAGTATTATTAAAAATTACCTTTTCCTAGTAATTTGGCACGTGCTTAAATATGTTAATAAGATTAGGTACACACTTAATCCTCTATAGTGATTATTGTTTTCGTGAGAACTACACTTCTGTATTTCTTGTATTTAATACTGATTATACTAGCTAAGTATTTCAAATTCCAAAACCCATGAGTAGGTTTATCTATATTTAGCAGTATACCTATAGCTGAAAGGTTTAAGAGAGATGCTATACGTAATCTCAGGATTTACCTTTCTTAATGAATGAACTACATAGCATGTTTATTAATCAAACACTTTTTTATTTGACTAAGTTGGCAAGCAAGCATACGACCCACCTGATAGTAAGTGGTTGTCGTAGAAAATGAAAGCTTGCACAACACCATACATTTGTAGGTCTCTCTCACTCACGCGTTGCCAACCCTGTATTGGTTCTTCAATCTCCTTTGCCCAATAATTTCACTAGCTACAATGTCCTTCAAAATGAAACACAGTAGAATAACTGACACTGCGGTGGTACCTACCTAATCGGACTCATGCAATAAATGCCGTACCACCAGTAGATCTGTATTACTGTGAGTTGCACTGGCGAACACAACGTGATAATTCGGTCGAAGCTTGTGATATTTCACGAATATTGAAATCTGATAAACTATTTACATAGTTTTCTTGAATGTGAAGGCAATGTCAACAGAGCAAGATGTGCGATTGTTTCATAGGACATGTTTCGATACATTGCATGTATGTTTCTTGGTCGCACATTAATATATAAGAAACAACATAATTGTTGTGTTTCCAACGAGATATTGTTATCTTAGTCTTTCTCTCAAACCAACAGTACCTGCGAGTAAAAGAAATAGCTTATAAATAAGCTTGGCAACGTCGCGCTTTTTGTCTAACTTGCTTCTGGTCATACTGGGTATAATTAGGGTATTTCGGTCAACATATCGAATATTTACATTTTTACAACATTGGCCAAATGACCTACAAATGCTGGTGGTGGTAGGGTTAAAAGCCCCGACTGGTTAGCTACCACCACATGTTGGTGAAACTCGTGAAGTGACAGCTCGCCAGCCGAGTTTCAAGGTCAGCCCGCGTATAACCAGTTGTATCCTAAGGGGCGGCAACGCACCTGCATGCCCTCTGGTATTGCAGATGCCTTTCGGGGGCAAAAACCGCTTAATATCAGGTGAGTCTCCTATCCATTTGCCCCCTCTGACAAAAATAAGACAAAATATTTAATAGTATTTTGTAGGGAACAAAAACTATTATTAAATGGCCTTAACAGCGCTACGGTAGAAGGGCTGACTTGAAATGCAATAGTTGCAGGTTCGATCCTGACCATATTGGATGAACCATGGGATATTGTCATAACTACTTACTCCTAGCACAAGCTAGCCCTTAAAGGGAGAAGAAATTAGGAAACTTTAAAAATTATAAAATTAATTAAGGCTTAGCTAGGGAGGAATATTAGTAATGACTTTAAAAAGCATTGATAATATTCTTTACAAATAATTATCAGTCAAGTGCTTTGTGGACCACGCACAGTTGAAACTAAAGAGTTCCGCAGCTTAGTTATGAAGAATCTTTAGGACTTTAAAAATAATAACGAATTAAAACCGACCGCAAAAATAAGTTGGTAATTTCATAGTAATTATAGCCTGATGGGATCTGGAGGTCTACCATGAGAGTTCACGGTATAGTAATATTAAGAGTTTATTGAGATTCAAATGACGACCTAAGCTGTAGAAAATTATGTTAAATTTATTTTGGAACGTTACGTCACACATTTGCTACTTGAATAAGATATGAACTGAATCGTATCGCAATAGAGTTGTAGGTATATTAAAAGTTCATGGTAGCACCCCTGATAATGCTTCGTCCGGAAGCAGACCTATTTCGAAGTGTTATACCCGATTGGTTCCAGATGTGACATACAACAGTTAGGCGTTGTCGTTTTGGCAATCAGATCGGTTGAATACGGTTATTGGAATCCATACGCAATGGTGAATGAAGTCCGTAACGTTGACCTGCTCCTGAATAGGAGTAAATGCATCATACAGGTACATAAGTAGTTTTGTAAGCCTTTTTTTATGTTAAAAGTTGGCAAACAAGCATACCTGATGGTAAGTGGTTGCCGTAGCCTATAAGCGATTGCAGCACAATTAGTAGGTGCAACTCACGCGTTGCCAACCTCGAGATATTGGTTCTTATATTTCCTCTGCCCAGTAATTTCACTAGCGTACAGTGACCTTCAAACCGGAACACAGTAATGCCTAAGCACTACTATTTGGCGGTAGAATATTTGACACTGATGTGGTACATACCCAGCCGGCCTCTTGCAACAAAAGACTTACCACCAGTGTGACTGCTGTGACAAAAGCTATCCCAACAGCGAGCGATGGGTTCGTCACATCCCGACGCCGGGAAAGCCTGTGCGTTTGCGAAACTATAAGAATCACAAATGGTTTGCCGACTCGATGGGGATAGAAAAGGTAAAGAGGCGGGAGCGTGTGGTTTCCCAACGCTCACACTCATCGAACGAAACGCAGCAGTACTGATACTCTTTGTGAAACTACTTCCCCGTAAGAGCCGGTCCATTCGCTCTAGAAATAGATTTTAATTTTACCGTTTGACTCTACATTATAATTAACACAATATTTGTACAAACCAATGTTTGTGTGATGTTATTATTTTTATCTATCTATTGAATGGTAAAGATAAAACAGTTCTGTAACCTTTTCTTCTCTTTTTGTCAATCAATTGACAAGCTTCAGTGTTATCGTTTTCTCACTCCAAACCTGCTTATTTTATACCAATATTATAATGGCTTATGCCTGACGAGTATGTTTGTTGGTTTGGTTGAGCGCGATTTGAAAACTTATTTTTGCATTTAATAACATTTTTCTTGAGGAAGACTATAAGTTATATAACATCACGATACGATACTTATAAGCCGAGCAATAAGAAAGAAAGTGCGGGCGGGCGATAAGATGCTGTTAGTTGTTGGAACAGGGCGGTCTCACCCGAAGGGAGCGAAGCCGCGGGTACAGCTACTAATATAATAAAAAATTAAATTGGACCTAAACAATAGTAGAAATATTCTTTTTGCAAATTCGATTAATCGCCAACAAATTATCGCCAGCGCAAGCAGCGACACAATAAAACCTATTTATAACTCTGTAAGTAAAGACGCAGTTCCGCCACTTAGATGCTCCTTTGTCGCGAATTAAGGCAATTTTCTGAACGCCGGAAAATAAAATAATAGCCGGCCCATTAGCGGGCCCCCTCGTGCCCCCACCGCGCCCCCTCAGTCCCCTCCGGCGAGTCTCCGGCGCGCTCTAATCGTCGGAAATGAATTTGACGTTTCTCTCTATGCGAGCTTTGTGTTGGGGATTCTCACGGCTCATTTAACGTCTCCGCTTCCCGATAATCGCTTCACGCTATCCGCTATATACTATGGGACAGGCTTTATGACTAACTTTGAAAAAAGGAGGTATACGGTCCGCCTGATGGTAAGCAGTCATCGCAAGGCACGCTTTACTTGAAGAATCACGTGCGCGTTGTGAACCTAAGGGAACCCCTCCTAGGGAACAGAGGTGTTGGGAGATCGGGTCACCGGCGCTCTCACTCTTAGCACGAAACGTAACAGTACTGTTACTTGATGCCGTTTTTCTCTGAGATGACAGTACGTCACCGGTCGAGCCAGCCTATTTGCGCTGGGATAATGTTAACGCCTAATTATGTCATAGTATGTCTTCTGTCTGTCTGTGTCAGTTTTTTAACCAGTGTCTAATTAAAAAGGAGAAAGTTTGCACGTAATGCGGTATTTTCATAAATCGCTCCTTTTAGGATAGAATAAAAAAATAAATTAATGCTCCTGCATTAATTAGTAATAATGACATAATTAATATTGTTTTTGTTAATTTTTATTCCTAGTGTTAATGCTTAGGTTTTCATAAATAAAGGTGGCAAAAATAAAGCTTTTTTGTTTATTTTTCGTATACATTTTAATTTGTAAACAAAATTTATACTTGTAACATTTCACTCTTTTAGGGTCATCACTACAAAATACATGCTCGAGTTAATAATAATTATTTTGCCACGAAATCACATACATCAATTCAACCCTAAAGTAGTTTCTAATATTTTGTTCTCGAAGAATTATAATGAATACAACACGAGGAGAGTAAAAAGTCGAACTAATTACTGTACCGAGGATATAGTTAAAATGTATGTCGCGGGAAGCCCTCGCTCGGTACAAAGGGCCTCGCGGTACGATTATCTGTTTAAGGGCGCGTCATTACCCGCGCGGAGGAAACGAGCGATTATGTTCCACGTTCACACTCCTGTTACGTGATACTGGAAACTGTATTTTAGAACTCTTTTATTTTAAACTTAGCAACATTTTTATATGTTGTTAAGTTAGCAAGCAAGCATAGAACCCACCTGATGGTATGCGGTTGTCGTAGCCTATGAGCGCTTGCAACACCATTCATTCGTAGGTGTCGGTCATACTCGAGATATTGCTTCATAAATATCTTTTACCCAGTAATTTCACTAGCTACAGTGTCCTTCAAACGGGAACACAGAAATGCAAAACACACTACTGTTATGCGGTAGGTAGAATATTTGACACTGCGGTGGTATCTACCTAGCCGTCCTCTTGCAATACCTATGGCCTACCATCGTTATGATATAATTACTGAAGAGTACAATCTATTAAACTAAAGACTTTATTGAATCATTTTTCAAACATGTGTTAGACATTAACAATGTGAATGTAAGTAATCCATGTATTTTAATGTCGGCACTCCTATTCAACATAAACTCTAACCATGTCGAAGCTTACACTCCTTCGTGCGTTAAGTAAGTATGCTAAGACATTTTTGTATCTTAAAAAACACGTAATTTTCAGGTTTTAGTCAAATTTGAAATCATAACAATGTTTAATAATATATTTTTATGCTTTAGAAAAATACGACATTTTCCACAATTATTAAATTAAATAAAATATTATTGTTACGGAGAACTTTATTACCAGAGAAATATATTTATGTATATTATTGGAACCCCAGCAAGTACTAATATTGTTGTCAAACAAAACGCGATCCTCCTTAGGAATAAATACGAATGCATCACTTTTTCTTAGAAAATAACAAAACGCAAAAAAAATTGTATTATTTATAAAAAAATTGTTGTCTATGAACATTGCACTAAAAAAAAAAGATTTTGTAAATGAAAATTACTTATTTATTTTCAACCTTTCGTAAGATTTTCAATTATTGTTAAAATAACAATAGAAATAGTAAGAACATTGAGTATATTTCACGTCGGTGTGTGTGTGTGTGTGCAGTACCTCCCCCACATAACGAATGTTGAATACTATAAAATGAAAACAAATTTTAAAGTAGCATAAAGATAAATGAAATAAATACATCACTAAAATCAAAACTTAGGGTTTAAAATTGGTCACATTACTATACAAAAGAATAAACTCATCCTTGATTTCTTGTAGAGTATTTTAGAACATCTAATTGAGTAGATCTAAAGTGTGCCGGAAGCTCGCGATTAGATTGAGCCGCGGCGGCAGGAAGGAAGGAACCGGCAAATTAGCCCTCCCTGGAGCACCCCCACCCCACACCCCTATGTCACCCTCGCAGTGTGTTTGCCGCCATTAGAGGCTTCGATAGGTCAACTCGATTGTCATTAACCCACATAATATTAATATAATATTGATAATGATTTAGTAAGCTTAGCCACAATAGCTCAACGGTTGAAATGCCAAAGTTAGAGGTTGGAACCTGATCCTTGTCACAACCAATCATAGCATTATCTACACGGTAGGTACAAGCTTAATTGACGACATTGTGGCGCAGCGGTAGCGAACCTGCTTTAAGCGCCACAGGGTGTGGGTTTGATTCTCGCTCGGAGGAGATGTATGTATTTACATACAGGCATGTTTATGGCTGTGTTTATCGTTGCGTATGTTTCCGGACCCCCAAAACAGGATATAGGTACATATCGTAATGGGAGCAGTTGAGTGTGTAGCGTTTATTTATTTATTTAATTAACATCAATTTATGTTAAATAAATAAAATATATTATAATGACTTATGTTAAATATTAATTACTGTATCTATTTTTTTTATTCAGATAACAAAAATCCATTCTATAAATAAAACATCTCTAATTATTTTTTAGTTTAAGCATTTCTAAATTAGCTACGGAAAAAAGGATTGTCATCTCCAAACTTTCCGCTTGGGACATATTTTGTTCTGTGTTGTTAACCATTTAGATAATATATGTTCGTTTGAGAACTTCAGAGCTAATAAACAACCACCGTACGTTGGTGAAAAACTCTTAAAATCGGCTAAGCACCTGCATAGCTGCTGGTGTTGCAAATGTTCATGGGCAAAATTAGAAATTTGGCATAGCAAAATTAGAAAATTTATATTTATAAAAACTCAAAAAAGTTACTCATGTAAAGCCGAGTCGCTTTAAACATAATACCCGTGTCGTATTTATAATCGTATCGGTAGAGTATCGTAATGTATGAACGAGGTCCCGTTAATGCACGATTTATGGCATTTCTTGGCGTCATTGTTTAAAATCGAACCTCGAGATCGGCACCCTCCGCCCTGAGTGGTTTCGCATTACCTCCTTGATCGCTCCGAATCAGGCGACACACACGACACGCTACACTGTGTCGCGCACAATAATATTTTAGAAGTAATGGTTCTGTTGTATTCCGTTTAATGATAGTGAGCTTCGAAGGTACAAATTCTCATTTCGTCATCTTCATTTTCTTCCTTTCTTTCTTCGTCTTAAGAGGAGCGTTATGGTTCTGCTTCTAGCGTAATTGTAATCATAGCCTACACCATAACTGCTATCTATCAAGCAGTTCATAAGCTTGTACGTTTCTTTGTATTAATTTTTTTATTAAATTAAGATTATTTCACCACCGATTTAACGACAATGAGTAGCAACCAATACTTGTCTCTCTGTTTGTATATCTATGAATAACTAACTAGTTAACTCATAATATAACAGCAGCAATAAAAACTAACAGCATTGCTCATAATCTTACGACTATAGTTTCAAATAAAATCGTCAATCATATTAATTTTTAACACAGCAATGGACACAGTGCCAATAAAGTATCGTAGATGGAAAACGTTTTAGTGGGTGTAGCGGTAATGGAACGACCCATTAACCACTCAATGCTCAATGCTCAATACTCAATGCTCATGTTATCCGCTTATCGACGCATTGTTCGCGGTGTAGCGCCGATACCTGCACGAGTACTAGCTCTCAACCCCGTTGTATGAAGACTGTTGCACACTGGAAGAAAAAAACTAATTAATTATTTAAAAAATATTAATGACGTTTTGTTACTGTATTAGTATTTTAAACGATTTAAAAGTTGATCCTGCGATGTTTGGTAAATCAAGATTAGTTTATTTATTATTTTTGTGGGTCACTTTTATTTAAAGTATATTTGTTACTTTGTGACACCGTCATACCTAAGCCACTGAACAGATTATGATGCATTTTGCTGTATATATAGATGTGACCATGGACACGGAAAACGTCACTTGAAGAGGTGAAAGAAGGTATGAAAGTCTTTGTAGGAAAGAAATAGGATATATTTCATTAAATGTGCCTGGTTATAATTCGTTACTCAAGCGCCACGGAGATTTTTTTTTTTTATTTACTTAAGTTAACCTAATTTTCACTGGTACCACCGCAGTGTCAAATATTCCACTAATTAGTAGTGCCTTAGGCATTACTGTGTTCCGGTTTTAAGGTCACACTTAAGGAACCAATATCTCCGGCAATCGCTTACCACTAGGTGGCCGTATGCTTGCTTGCCAACTAAGTAACATAAAACAATATTATTTACCCTATATTTACCATATCATATATATGTACTGTTATTTTTTCAAGCAGAACCGCGAGCAAAGTCACTGTAATAATTGTCTTCAATGTGCAACCAACCTTATTCTCATTTAACTTAAGAATTTAAAAGCGATTTCCGAATGCTCGTTATATAATAGCCTTAATAATAATTGATATCCATTGTGCCTTACATTCTTATACATTTTAAGATTTATACGTATTTTAAACAATACGCGGAAGTAAAATGGCTGTACTTACTGTTAAGGAGCTTTCAATTTGTCTGCTTTTATATTTAATGTCTATTTATTATTAAAAAAAAGTAATTAATATGTTTGAAAATAAATTGTGAATAATATTTATAGATTATGAGACTACATTCACAATTCAAAATTAAATAAATAAATAATAATAATAAATAAATGCTACACACTGAAAGGCCCCCATTAGTTATATCCTGTGTCGGGGGTCCGGAAACATACACAATGACAATGACAAACACACCCAGACCGGGAAACATGCCTGTAAGGCCAATACAAACATCTGCTCCGACTGGAAATGAACAGCGACCTGTGGCGCTTAAGGCAGGCTATCGATCAGGGGTTCCTAAATTGTACGTCACAACGTCCACGGGCATTGTAAGAAGTTAAAGACGTCTTCAGGGTCACTACTCCCCACCTAACGTCAATTAATAATTTTTGACGATATTATGAATTTCAAGAATTTAAACCCAATTCTAAAAGTTACGATCAAAAAACAAGCCTATACAGTTTCAGCTTTTCAAAGCTCATATCGATTCCTGTTTAAGTACCTTTGTGTAACCTTAGCAGATGAGCTTCGCAAGAAGGGCTTTCCAAAAATATAGCAAAATATATAGAAAGATGCAATTCATAATAATTATCAGTCAAGTGCGTTGTGGACCACATACAGTCGAAACTAAAGGGTTCCGCAGCTTGATGATGAAGAATATTATATGGGACTTAAAAAGTTACGAATTAAAATCGACCGCAAAATTAAGTTGGTAATTTTATAGTAATTTTTATAAGTAATATGAAAAACAAAGTTAATAAAATATATCTCTTAAATTTGTAGACCTATCTTCTTTAAACCCTATGTGGTTGAAATTTCATTTGATATCTACAAGCTCAAATTTTTCCAGAATTTTAAATCTCATAGTTCAAAAGTTAGAGGGGGGCACAATTTTTACAACTTTAGAAGCTTATATCTCAACAACTAACATAATGACATAATGAAAAAAGCCAAAATCAAACGTCCTTATCATTTTGAAAGACCTATCCAAAGATTTCGCACATTTTGCAATACGTTGAAAATATTTTTTTCAACTCACCAAATTTTCATACATTTTCGGATTTCATTACAAAATCGTGTTGAGGTTCATAGAGTACACCTATTTCCTAAACTTCGTATAGATAGAGCCAATAGTTTCCGAGTAAAATGACCGTGACATACGGATAGACGGACAGACAGACATGACGAAACTATAAGGGTTCCGTTTTTGCCATGTCTACGACTGGCCACATATAATTCGTTTGCTAAAATACAGCAACAAAACGTTCATATGTAACTTTGCTATATAAATAACTACAGGCGCTATATTACTAACTCTAAGATTCACTCAACTACATCTTTATAGTCAGTTTATTGTTACTAAATATTATATTACACCAAAACTATAATTTCAAATCTGCTGGGTCCTTAGACGCCTTGAGGATACAGCAGTCGTGGCCGAGTGGTTAAGGCGTCTGACTCGAAATCAGATTCCCTCTGGGAGCGTAGGTTCGAATCCTACCGGCTGCGAAATATTTTAATACTTATTGGTTTTGGAGATTACAAATTCTAATTTCCAAGTTTATCTAGCGTTATTGTTTTTGTCAATGGGCAATTAGAATTTTAAACGTACAAACTATACCTTTTAGCATCTGCCCACGGCTTCGCCCGCGTAAATATCGTTTTTAATGGGATAATATTTTATTGCAATAAAATAAATAGTTCCAGATACAAAGTTACACCCACAATGAGAATTTTTTCCTGACAAAAAGAATATTATATGTTTTTCCCAACATCCGATCTATTTCTATACAAAAATTCATTAAAATTGGTGAAATGGCTGAAGCATAAAAATTTAACGACCAGAAAGAGTTACTTTCAATATTTATAATAGAAATCTAAATTAAAATCCAGTATTCACTTTTTTGTTTATCGCGATAGTAATAATTTTTTCGGGATTAAAAGTATTAAATGTGGTAATTCAGGTAACAACCTATATTTGAGCCGATTTTCATCCTAATCCGTTCAGCCGTTTTTGCTTCGTTAAACAACAAAAATCCAACCACATTCAAGTATAAAATAAAAAATATTTTCCTTTCTGTCAACTGTTATATGTTTAACTTTATTGAATCTACCATCGCCAACGTCCATACCATGTTGAATACACCGGTTCTCGTCCGATCACCGAAGTTAAGCAACATCGGGCGCGGTTAGTACTTGGATGGGTGACCGCCTGGGAATACCGCGTGCTGTTGGCCCTTTTTGCGTCTTCAAGGAACCCTATATGTTTTATTTAAAATCAGATCTACATTTTTATAAATTTTAAATATCACATTGTTATTTGAAAATAGATCTATATAATAATTATATATTTCAATACACAATTATCTCGAAGACTCGCGCGTTCTGGAAAGTTGATGCGAGTGAACTTTACCGATGCGCAGTCAGTTTTATTAAAAATAATATAATGATATTAGCGATACATAACTAACAAACATAATTTATATATTTAATTTTCATTTACCTACGTAGTTATAAATGTATGATTACTTTATTAAAATATTTATATATTGGGTAATAATAAGCATTTAGGACAGACCTTTGTGGATTTTTAATGCTTTGTTATAATATTTCCACTTTAACCAAAATATTGTACTTAGTTAAATAAATAAATAAGTTATCATAAATTTATGTACAAAAGGGCCAACGGCACGCGGTATTCCCAGGCGGTCACCCATCCAAGTACTAACCGCGCCCGATGTTGCTTAACTTCGGTGATCGGACGAGAACCGGTGTATTCAACATGGTATGGACGTTGGCGACTTTAATTTTAAAACTACAAATCATAAGAAAGAGTTACTCATGTATTTTTATATGATTGTAGGTGTATTTACATTAGGGTCTTTCATTCGAAAAAATCTAAAAATTAATTGAAATTGCAGCCATTGAATACCTACCTATGCCTACACTACGTACCTACAGATGTGATGTGTCTCTTAATACTGATAGATTTATTTCATGTCATAAATCTAATATTGCGATCGTTGAAAAATCAAAACGGAAGATGATTAGGTATCTTTAAGATCACCATTCCACATGATTATCATCATGTTGCAATCTTCGTTTTGGTTGAAAAAGAAAAAAATAGGTAGATATTTACGTACACATTTCAGCATTTAAAGTACTAGAACTAATAATAATAAAGTCCTATAAATAAAGATATCACATCGCCATCTATGATAGATAAACTAAATCACTAAATTACTAATAGGACAAAGATGTCGCTCTTAATATTCATATTTATATCAATGAATACAACAAAATGGGTTATGGACTAAATATATGAAGGTATTTGTGTTAAGTTTTATAAAATAAAAATGAAATTTAAAAAAAATTGACGACCGATTGTTAAGGAATTCATTATAATTTAACATAGTAGCGCTGCAGTCGCACACCTAACTAATTTTATTAATAGTACATATTTGTTGCCAATAGATGGCGATACAATTTAGTAGTTTTGTTTTTCAATAAATTGTTATACCACCTCACTTCATTTCTTTGTAAGTGTGACAAAGTCACACTTTATGAAAAATTACTTTGTATATTAAATCAAATCAAAGACAAGGTTTAGTTTCGACAGGAATAGCATAAACTCATAAAAACAAAATTTTTAATGTTTTAAAATTTAAAAGAAATAAAAGTATGCTTTTATTTTAAAATCCTTGATTGATTAATTATAGCCAATAAATATTAATAAAAATGATTTATTATTATTAACAAATATTCAATAATATTATCAAAAGATTATTGCTTAGGTATTGCTTTATTCTATTGGGTATTTTAAGTCAAAATTAGACAAGTATGAGTATTATTAGTGACGAACATTATAATTAAAACGATTCATTTTGATCGATTTTAATTTTGTTTGTTTGTTAATGATTTGTAGTTTAACATTCATAATTTTGCATCAATACTCGCCAACGTCCATACCATGTTGAATACACCGGTTCTCGTCCGATCACCGAAGTTAAGCAACATCGGGCGCGGTTAGTACTTGGATGGGTGACCGCCTGGGAATACCGCGTGCCGTTGGCCCTTTTTGTGTATTCGAGGTACCTTCAATTTTTTTATTTAAAAACAGATTTATACATTTCATTACATATTAACCTAATGAAGTCATTACCTCGCAATAAAATGTTATAAATTTTACTTTATTTTCTTTCTAAATTATGAATCGTTTATGTGCGAGTCCGAAACTCACTTTGCCGGTTTTAATCTTTTAACATAGGTACATAGGCATTACTTACGACACTAACATGTTACTACAAACGTTTATGACGTGTTTATGATATGTGATATAGTACATTGTAAACTCCTTACAAATGACACAAATTGAATTTTTAGGTTCATAAAGAGTAAATATTAGATTAAGACCTCAATGTCAGAGAGATTAAATATTATCTACCCAATGTTACTTACAATATCTACCCAATTTAACTAAATCCTTAAACAAACAATAATAGTTTTGAAATAGTTGACATGACCACATTTTTGGGTATAAATTCAAAGACTTCAGGACCTTCGTTTGTTATTTATATCAAAAAGACTGCTCGACTTAAGATGGAAATAAGTAGGACTAGGGACATGTAACTGACTTCGACATAGCCAGGTTCGTACATTTTAATTATTTTCTTAGATTTATATAGCGCCATCCTTCTTCATAGAGCTCCGTATGAAACGGATGGCAATGGAACCCTATTCCTAAGCCTCCGCTGTCCGTCTGTCAGTCGGCTGATTATATTTTTTTGGAATCGTAATAGATAAAGTTGAAATTTTCACAGAATGTGTATTTCTGTTGCCGCTACAACAACAATAACTAAAAATAAAATCAAATTTTAAAATAAAGGGTTTCAATATACGAAATATTACATTTTCATACTAGGCTCTTGACCGGGTTTTTATTTTAAATCATATAAAATTAATTAATAATATATTGTATCAAATAGTGACACCTATTGGTTGATATCAGTACTATTTGGTTGAACATATTTTGTCGGTATTGTAGTTACATATATGCTGGTAGATGGCGCTGTTTTTAGAGCGTTAATTATTTTCTATTAAAAATACGATATACATTTTTTGTATTATTGTATAATGTAATATATTATAATTTTATTTTAAAAATATCAGCCAAGTCTATAAATATTTTTAATGGCAGTACGTTCTCTTGGTTTATATTTTTTATCTCTTTCTAACCTGATAAGTCAATTCCAACAAATAAACTATAAAATTATGAGGAAGTAATTTTAACAATGCATGAAATATAAACATACTAGGAAATATAAGTACAAGTGTGTGTCTAATTACTGATGATTATTAAGTAGTAATATTTAAGATGAGAATAACTAAAAATATTAAAAGAATTCGCAGCCGGTAGGATTCGAACCTACGCTCCCAGAGGGAATCTGATTTCGAGTCAGACGCCTTAACCACTCGGCCACGACTGCTACGCAATACTTGTTTAAAATACTGCATAGTATTAAACAAATATTTCAAGTATAAGAAATTATTAAGTATTATTTTAGCAACTTTTCACTAGCTTTTGCCCGTTGCCCTATCCACTTCAAAATATATAACTTTGATAATTTAATACGTAAATGAACACAATTCTATTAATATAACTGTCCTTTAGGAAAAAGGGTCACACGATCTGTGTCAGGGTCACAGTATAAATTATCTTCTTCTTTGCTTCTTTCCTCTTAACCCACGCTAAGTGTGGTCGGCACAGCACGTGTTCTTCTTCCATTCTTTTCTATAATTCGTCGTCTCTGCACCCACTCCCTCTATACGCATATCCACTTTTTGCCACGTCCTTTTCAGGCGTCCTTTCTTCACATTACCACTCACTTTCAAATCCATTGCTCTTATCGCCACATGACTTTCTTCTCAGCGCATAACATGCACATACCAGGATAATCTTCCACTCTTTATGTATATAATATATTTATTGAAAACTTCGGATTATTTTTAGAATATTAGGAGATAAGAGTGTGAACTTTGTCACTAGTACAGTTCATGTGGAGTAGAATTAGTGCAGATTGTTGTAATGTATGTTTATAATAAATATTATGGTGGCCTATTGTGAAACCATTGACTTTTGGATACATTAAATGTATACTACCAATTTGTATTAATAATAATTATAATTGTATATATCTTTAAATCTCTTTTATCTACACACTTACAGTGAAAAATTGTTATTTGAAAGTTAATCTGAACAACAGGATTTCTTCTATAAATTGATTCTAGGTCGGACTCAATAGTTATTCTTTCTAAAACATATCCTCAATTAAAAAAAAAAACTGTAAGTAGATTTAATTTTACTATCCCGGGGTTCCATGGTTCATTCAGACTCGTGTGTTTTTCTAGTAGAAGTCTAGATTCTAGACCCTTGGATAATAAATGTTATTATAATATTGCATAAGAAAAACAACAATAATTCAATAACAATAATACAAGTAAAAAAATTAAAAGGATAGTTTATTAGGGGACACCCGGGTTTGAACCGGGGACCTCTCGATCTGCAGTCGAATGCTCTACCACTGAGCTATATCCCCGTTGAGAATAGTGACAAAATTAATAAAGTTATAGTTATTGCAACCTTTTTACTATTTGCATTGTTGTTTGAAATTATCGTTATCGGCCTTATTCTCAATTATATAATTTTCTACTTTTTGCATATAATAATAGAACTTTGACAGCTTAATATTATCATTCGTTGATATCTAAATGATATTACTTATGATTCTAAAAAAGTAAAACCATTATAATTTATATTCATAAGATTATGGCGTACAATTTTCAAAAGTTATTAGTATAAGACAAAAAACACGGACGTTGGCGATGATGGACTCGAATTATCGTAACAAAAATAGTTAAAATAGTTATTATTCAATAAAAACTTGAAAAGTAAAGGTACCTCGAAGACACAAAAGGGCCAACGGCACGCGGTATTCCCAGGCGGTCACCCATCCAAGTACTAACCGCGCCCGATGTTGCTTAACTTCGGTGATCGGACGAGAACCGGTGTATTCAACATGGTATGGACGTTGGCGATGGTGGATTCAAATTAATGTAACAAAAATTTACGTTTTGTTAAACATATTTTAAGAAAATCAACCACAATGCCATTTAATGATTTTAATTTTAATAATTATGTTATGAAATTACAATTCAATCCCTTGATCAAATATGATTGGCTATTCGTACTTTAAAAGATAAAAAAGGAACCATTTTATGGGAGTTCCCGTTGATGTAGTCGAATAGATATGGTGAGGTGCGGAACCCTTGTTGTTGCACTTGCCCGGTTTTTTTTTGTATGTATTAATAAGCGTTGACAATTTACTAGCCCGTGAAGGACGAAATTATAATCTACGGATTGAATAATAAGTTCGTTACTTTTCAATGTTTTGACAAAGCGACATCTACAAATTCTTTAACGTACTACAATGATAATGAATAAAAAAGACTAGAATAAATAGTTGAAAAACTAGACGTAATGACTACTAGATGGCACTAGTAGTTCAGAACCTTGGGAAAGTATTTATTATTAAATTTTATTAGCAGTAAAAATAATTTAAAAAGTCCAAGTCTCGCAAAGCAGTTCTTCTTCAAAAAGTGGTGAAATCTCATGTATAACTACGCCTGAAACTTGGCAGTTGTATGGCGACATATTCTACTCATTTAAATAATTTGCAAACGGCAACGTATGAGATAGTTTTGAATAGGTCTTTATAATAAAGAGGTTTTATTATGATTTTTTTGATTAAGTCAGTTGTTGCTAAGATATTAGCTACTAAAGTTATAAAAAATGTGTCTTCCTCTAACTTTTGAACTATGGGATTTAAAATTCTGAAAAAAAATGGAGGTATTAGAACATCATAAGAACTTGCAACGATCATTATTTTAAAGAAGATACGTTAAGAAATTTCAGATTTCTATGGGCTTTTCCCATAACTTTGTTTACAATATTGCTTTTAATAATTACTATGTAATTACAAACTTATATTGTATTGCGATCGCTTTTAATTCCTTAATATTCTATAGATTCTTGACTATCATGCTACGGAACCGTGTAGTTTCCACTGTGCGTGGTCCACCCGACACTTGACAGTTATATATATTTTATATAAATATATATTCATTCTCGTTGTAAAATATAATCAAATTTTCATATTCCGATGACAATTTTATTAACGAAAATATTTCCTTTAAAATAAATTCGAAAAAAAAAAAATGTAGTAAATCTAAATATTTCAGGTTCAAAATGATTTGGCAGCCGCTAAACCTTACTGAAGTTTGCCCAGCCTATACACCCATAAACTCCTGCTCCCCGTTCGGTTATATATACCTAAACCTCGTAGTTCAGTTGTATGGGGGTCCTGTTGAGGAGCACGAGGAGCCAGATGTGGAAGGAAATGAATATGATTTCATTGTGGTAGGCGCTGGTGCCGCTGGTTGTGTGATTGCCAATAGATTGACTGAAAATCCGAACAATAAAGTGAGTAATATCAATTTTTAACCTTTCAAAGTTCAAGTCACGAGTTTGTTACTTTATTAATATAAGCAAATTTAAATTCCGCTATTGTTTTGATGGGTGATATGTCACCCTAGAATCACCAATGAACCGCCGACGTGATGGGGGATTGAAATAATATAAGAGAAATGGGATGTGTTCCGACGCTCACATTCATCGAACCAAACGTAGCAGTAATAATATTGTTACCTTACGATTTTTTTATGTCATGACGGTTGGCAAACAAGCATACGGTCGGCCATATCGTAAGCAGTCACCGCAACCTATGAACACTTGTGATACTTGAAGTATCACATGCGCGGTGCCAACCCAAGGGATAGGAGGAGGGGATGATAAAAGAACAAATGAAGGTGACGATTTAGTTATTAATAACATTAAATATTGAAATAACTCATGACCTTTGGGGTATCTCAGTTCACTTAATAAACAATATAATATACAGCATTGCTCCATATTTAGCTTTTATATTTAATAAATGTATAGATGCAGGCTGTTTTCCTGACCTTATGAAATGCAGTAAAATCTTACCACTTTATAAAAATGGCGATAAAACTAATCCCGGTAACTATAGGCCAATTTCCATACTCCCGTCATTAAGTAAAATATATGAGAAAATTTTACTTAACCAACTTCTACCTCATTTCAATTTAAATAGCCTTTTTCACAACCAACAATATGGCTTTAGCAAGGGACGCTCTACATTGGATGCTGGAGTGACGCTCATAAAGCATGTCTATGACGCTTGGGAGAAGTCACAGAATGCGATTGGTGTGTTTTGTGACTTGTCTAAGGCTTTTGACTGTGTTGTACACGAGACGCTTTTAAATAAATTGAACCATTACGGTGTCACTGATAAAGCTCTTAAAATCATTGCCTCATACTTATCTAATAGATTACAACAGGTATCAATTAATGGAATAAAGTCTTCTGGATCTGTACTAAAAATGAGCGTTCCACAAGGTTCAATTCTTTTCTATTTTTGATTTACATTAATGATTTGCCTTTCTATGTAAACAGTATAAGTGATATCGTATTGTTTGCTGATGATACTTCCCTAATATTTAAGGTTGACAGGAATAAGCATAATTATGACGATGTAAACAATTCTTTATCGCTTGTACAACAATGGTTTACTGTAAAAAACCTAGTTTTGAATGCGGGGAAGTCAAAATGTGTAGAATTTCCAATGCCAAATGTTAAGAAACAAGATTTTATTTTAAGTATGAATAATACAAATCTTGATATAATTGATAATACAGTATTTTTAGGAATAACACTGGATTCAAAACTTCAGTGGAACTCTTATTTAACATCCCTTGCAGGAAGACTCAGCTCTGCTGCTTACGCGGTTAGGAAAGTTAGACAATTAAGTGATATCGATACTGTTCGATTAGTTTACTTCAGTTATTTTCACAGTATTATGTCTTATGGCCTATTATTTTGGGGTAATGCTACAGACATTGAGACTGTATTTATTCTTCAAAAAGAGCTGTTCGGGCGATTTATAATTTGCAAGCTAGAGACTCTCTTCGGGATGTGTTTACTAAGGCAGGCATACTGACGGTTGCTTCGCAGTATATCCTTATCAATATCCTTTATATTCATAAAAATGTTGATTTGTTTGACACAAACAGTGACAGACACTGCTTTAATACAAGAAGAAAAGATAAACTTGTTACACCAAGTTTTCGGCTTCACAAAGTAAGTATGTCCTTTTTGGGGCAAGGTGTTCGCTTCTATAATAAAATTCCGCAGATAATTTTGAATCTACCACTTATGAAATTTAAATCTTATATTAAGCGGTGTTTACTAAATAAAGCTTATTATTCCGTTAATGAATATATTGCAGATAATGTGGCATGGAATTAATATACGTTGAATTTCATGCGGGATATATATCTTAATTGTACATTTGACAAATGTAATGTGATTATTTTTGAAAAGAGTAACTGTAGAGTTTCTTGCCGTTTCTTCTCTGCAGAATCTACCTTCCGAATCGGCGGTAGCTGCACTTAGGCGGACATAACAGACTGTATATTTGACGATTCAAAAGCGCTTAAAAGCCTATTTGAATAAAGAATATTTTGAGTTTGAGTTGAGTTTGAATACGAGACAAACAAAGTATTATTTTACATTTTATATAGGAACATCTATTTCCAGGTGCTTCTTATAGAAGCAGGTCCAGAACAACCAGAAGTGACCCTCCCCCCAGGTCTGTCAACAGTATTACTGGAGTCTAATATAGACTGGGGCTATACCACTGAACCTAATGGGAAGAGCTGCCTCGCTCATGAAGAAGGAAGATGCGCTTTGCCAAGGTAATAGCCGTACATGTATTTAAAGAAAAAAAAACTAAATCAATAGCACAGATATAATAAATTCACTAACCAAAAACCAAACAATCTGAAGTTTTAAACCGTTTAATTTAAAAACGATAATTTAAAGCTGTCTCCTTACTTTTTGAAGCTTTCAGTAGTAGTAGAGCCATATTTTTGCCAGCAAAAACGTGGAGGTTGAAGCAGGGAAGCACTACCCTCTCTCAGAATATTTTAAACGTTGGCAACGGGCATGCGATACTTTAAGTATAGAGCGCGTTCATAGGTTGCGGTGACTGCTTACGATTAGCCTGATCGTTTGCTTGTTTGCCAACCGGCAGGAAATAAAAAAAACATCTCCAAAATACGAATATAATTATGAAATATGTTTCAGAGGTAAAACGATGGGAGGTTCGACTTCAATTAACTCTTTGTCGTATATAAGAGGAAATAAAGTGGACTACGATGGATGGGCTGCTCTGGGTAATACAGGATGGAGTTACAAAGATGTTAGTATGTTGCACTGATATAAAATTTACATTACTAAATAAAATACTTCGTCAAATAAATACTATTGTAATGAAAATACAATTTTCAATTTTTTTATTGTTGATGCTGTACACAGTACTTTCATCACATTCAAATGATAAAACACTTTAAAGGAAATATTTATTTTAATATATATTCAACCCAATACTTACTCTACTTCTAATAATCTTATAAACAAGAGTTAAGAAAGCTAATCAATTTATTTAACCTGCAGGTACTGCCATTTTTCAAGAAATCAGAAAAAAACGTTAATATAGACACGGTAGATAGTAAATACCACGGTGTCCGAGGTGAGCAATACGTGTCTCGATATCCTTATATAGACAAACCTTCTCGCATGTTAACGGCGGCTTTTAATGAGAGAGGACTTCCTCTAATTGATTATAATGGAGCTAATCAAGAAGGCACTATGCAAGCTCAAGCATTTTCCTTCCAAGGCGAAAGAGTTTCTGCAAATACAGCATTCATAGAACCAATTAGAGATGAAAGAGAAAATCTCATCGTGAAAATAAATTCTGAAGTAAAAAAGATACTGATAGATGATAACAAAAAAGCATATGGAGTACTTTTTTCAGAAAATGAAACGATTTCAACAGTTTATGCAAAAAAGGAAGTAATCGTCTGCGCTGGGGCTATTAATTCTCCAAAATTATTAATGCAATCTGGCATCGGTCCTAAATACCATTTGGAAAACTTGGGGATACCAGTAATTCAAGATTTGTTTGTTGGAGAAAATTTGCATGATCATGTAACTTTTAACGGGGTCATAGTAGCGTTATCTAATGAAACATCAACTGTTGTCAGTGAGGAAGTAGTTTTAGAATCAGTTGAAGAATATGCTGAAATGAAAGTCAAACGTGGTCCTTTATCTGGTAATGGACCGGTAAATTCCATATCTTTCCTAAAAACTGATCCAAATTTAATCGCTCCTGATATACAGTATCAAATCAACCACGTTCCTGATTGGAGAGAATTTATCAAGGATCCAATCACAGGGGAATCTGTATCAATATTCCCGACGGCATTTTACGATGCAGTAATACCTAGAACGATGAATTTAGTACCTAAAAGTAGAGGCGTACTTTTGCTAAACGAATCGGATCCATGTGGACCACCCTTAATTTACCCAAATTATTTTGGAGATGAGAGTGATATGGTGCCTTTATTAAAAGGTATTAGATTTCTGCTATCATTAGAGGATACAGAGGCGTTCAAATCGAATGGCGCGTATTTTGTTCGGGAAACGCTACCAGCTTGTAAAAATTATGAATGGGGTACAGATGACTACTATACTTGCTTAGCTAAATCATACACATCCAGTACACATCATCCTGTAGGTACCTGTAAAATGGGACCGAAATCTGATAAAAAAGCTGTAGTAGACAATGAACTGAGGGTATATGGTATTTGTGGTTTAAGAGTTATAGACGCATCTATTATGCCTGACGTAATTCGTGGTAATACTAATGCTCCCACTTTAATGATCGGCGAAAGAGGTGTAGATTTTGTTATTAAGTACTGGAATAAGAACAATGAAAGCGATTGTTACTATCCGCAACATGATATGTAAAGTATATAATATAGCAATAGTTTTAGTGATTTTCGTTCACCATCTGACCTAATTTGATAAGTATCAATTTACAATTTTTTTTCATCGAGAATATCCATCATAATATTATTGTTCAAATCTTTAGCGTCGTTGATTTTGTTTCTGATAAAATACCATTTTCATTAACACTTACTGATGATTGTTTAATTCAAGATTCAATTGAAATTTGAAATACAAGTGCGATGTACGCCACAGCGATGCAATCAACAAAACATTCACAATAAATTAGTACAGAAATATATAAAAAATTTTCGAATTGGCAAATACATACAAGTAATGAACTTCTTCTTTTTAGTATTTTACCAATTAATTGGTAAAGTATGTGAGTGGGTATGGCAATAGCCCTATAGGGCGCTATCGGAGCGGAGTCAGCCCTTCTACCGTTGAGCTATTAAGGCTTCTTTGGTTAGTTCTCCTATGTTTTTTTTTATGTTAGAAGTTGGCAAACAAGCATACGGCCCACCTGATGGTGAGTGGCTGCCGCAGCCTATGAGCGCTTGCAGCACCATTTTTAAATCTCGTTCGCCCAGTAATTTTACTAGCGTACAATGCCCTTCAAACCGGAACACAGTAGTACCTAAACACTACTATTTGGCGGCAGAATATTGGACACTGCGGTGGTACCTACCTAGCCGGCCTCTTGCAACAAAGGCCTACCACCAGTGTGACTGATTGCACTGGTGGAATAATCTCTGTTGTGAGAGAGGTTATCCCAACAGCGGGCGATGGGGTCGTCACATCCCGACGCCTTTATGTTCCAAAGTTCTCTGAAAGAAAAAGCTTACATAAATACAATATGTTTAAATGTAACCAATGCCGTGTAAACTATTGAACAATAAATTATTATTAATTCTATATGTCTATTCTATCTTTATACGAATATCCCATTATTGATTGAAAATTATTATTAATTGTTCTATATAATTATCTATTTTTTTAAGGAGTTCACTTTTATGTAGTTAAAACTTAATAACTATGATAAAGTTTTTAATTAAGATTTTATACAATTGGTTTCAACAATACGATTTATAAAAAAAAGGTTTAAATTTTGACGTGAAATTATATAAAAAATAGTTTATGGGGCGTCATCCTCATAATTTACGATTTTAATACAAACTTTGAACCCCCATTTTAACCCTTTAAAATAAAGTTTCATGATTCTAGTTTCATAAATGAATTGCATACACACATTCATCCCCTTTTACATCTCATTAAGGCTTGAATTTAGAAAAATCTTTTCCTAGTGCTCACTTACGTCTTAAAAACAACACCAACACAAATGAAAAAATATAGGATACAGTATATTATGAAAAAACAAAAGCGAAAATTTCAAACATACTGTATTATTTAAATTTTGTATAACATGTTAAAGGATAAAAAAAGCTATAACAACTAAGACGGATACCTGTAATTAATTTTTTACGTTATCTTTTAAATTAGGTGCCTCGGTCTCTTTTATATAAACTTACTACTAAGTAGTACAATTGTCTAGGATCCACCGACCGCATGGTACGTATATACAAATCTTCTATTAATTAAGAACGCAGACATACTTCAAAGGTTTAAAATACCCTAAGAATGTTATATGTTATTAATCCATTTAATTTATTCGGGTATCTGTCCATTAATACTGCGCATGACTTTTTAAAAAAAATAATAGCAATGCTTTTTCAAATAATTAGTAATACTCGTATTGCTTCTCCAAATAAGCTTGTAGCTTGCGCTAAGTGTGGGTACGACGATAGACGAAGGGGTCAGGATCGAACCCGCAACTATCGCGTTAAGAGCGTAGTCGGCCCTTGAGGCTTCTTAATGATTATTCTTACTTTTTTCTAAAGGCCTTTAAGACCCTATAGCTAAATACTGATTGCGCTCATGTTCCATACTAAGAAGTTACCGTTTTACGGGCAGTACCTGATGGCGGAAAAAATTAGTCTATTGATTCTATCTTATCCTTTCCGTTGAAGTGAAGTGAAAACGAAAAAAAAAAACGAAAAATAAAAACTGGATGAATGAATTCAAATTAAAGTTACATAATCTTTAAAGAAGTCCTTTTGGAACTCTTTTAAGATTATTTTAGTTTACGCCTGTAGAGGTCAGGATTTTTTGGAAAAGTAAGTAAAATGTAAACTTAAAATTTGTAATGAAAGATCTGTATGATGCAGCACATGTGTTGCTCGGTGACTTGATAAAATTTTTAATTTTTTTTAATAATAATTATTTTTAATTTTTTTTTTTTTGGTAATTAAACGAAAAGGTGTTAATTTTGCGTGTAGCAAAGGTACATCCTCAACAACTTTCTACATGATCAGACCCTCGATATTAAGTCCAATGTGTCAAAATCAAAATCAAATCAAAATCAAAATTATTTTTATTCAAGTAGATTTTTAAAAAGTACTTTTGAATAGTCAAACGCGACCGACGGTTCGGAAGGTTGATTCTATCGAGAAGAACCGACAAGAAACTGGACAGTTACTCGTTTCATATATATGTTTTTTACAATTGTATTCTTTATTATAAAATTTGGTTCTAGAATGAGATCCAGTAATATTAAGAGTCCCAAGCATTTTTATCAGAAAAGTATTCCTCTAACGAATAATAGGCTTTATTGATAAGTTTATTTTTGATGTAGATTTGAAACTTGATTATTGGCAGTTCCAATCGGACTAGTAGATACAAAAGAGTTCCACTTGTCACCTCTTTGCTCCACCATCAAACCCTCGTTATTAAGGCCAGTGTTTTGGACTTGTTCAAACATCGTATGACCCTAAACTCGAGGGGTTAGCTAACATTGGAAAATTTCCCAATTTTAGCTACATCATAAGATATATATTACACTACTACATATTACTTGCAAAGGTTCATATTGATACGAATATTACCACTAGATTAAAATCGACTTGCAAGATTTTATTTCATAATTAGGTATGATAACACATAAGCGTGTTAAAAGGCACTGTAGCCCTCAAGATCTTTGGTTAGTAACTAAAAGAACACTACATTTCACAAGAGTAGTCTTACCGACAGTGTGATTTTTTAAGTTGGACGATATGTGCATATCCCTTTGCGTTCTATCTCTTATAATCTCAAAAATCATAAAGTCCTCAAAAACCTGGCTACAATACCGTCATTCATACATATTAGTATGATATGTATGAATGACGCTATTTACATATCATTATCTTAAACACTTTATTACAATTTAAATTGGTTTTTCTTTCCTAATAATTGTTTCCCTTTTATATTCATATTGTCTTTACATTAACGACTGTTTTAATTACTATTCTATCAAGTTTTCACTATTATCATTGTATTGTAAACTATAGCTTTGTGTTATCAAGCTAGCGACGCAATATATACGTCAAATAAATTCTACCATAAGCGTGAAACCTCAATGAGATAATTTTCCCAAGGATTTTTGTCCTATGGTACGCACCAATAATGTTTTGAATAACGTTTGCAAAAAAATAAAAATCTTATAACAATTGAACTTTTTGTACAATTTCTGGGATTTTGTTGAAATTTACAGGAACATAACATTTTTCATTAAAAAATGATTTGGCAGCCTCTAAATCTAACCGAAGTTTGTCCAGCGCATATAACAGCCTGCTCTCCATTCGGTTATGTTTACCTAAACCTCCTGGTTCAATTGTATGGGGGCTCTAGGGATGACCACAAGGAAGAGCAGGATGTGTTACTAAAAGTGTATGACTTCATTATAGTAGGCGCTGGTTCAGCAGGTTGTGTAGTTGCTAATAGATTGTCTGAAAACCAGGATTATACGGTGAGTATTTTTAATTTTTAACCAGAAGCCTTTCAATTACAACTGCCATAACAACATTCACTGTCTTACTAAAACTAGCTTTAGCCACAAAAAAAAAATTAGCTTTAGATTTGCTCCTGCTTGTAAACCTCACTAACCAAGATATAAAAGAGGATCCTAAAAATCGCGATTAATCCTTAGAAGACGGAAAAGTTATGTGTCAATTCAAATTCAAATATTATTATTCAACGTAAAAAGCATTACACTTAGTAGTTGAAAGTCAGATCCTACCACCGGCTCCAAATTTAAACCTTTACCTGAGAAGAGCCGGCGAAACAAACTCGAGGGGTTATATTTTTTGTGTTATTTTTTTAATGCCAATGTAGTTTACATATTATGATCTCTGAAAAGCCTGGAGTGACTGTCTCATTCCCAAGGTGTGGTGTCCTCAAGGAAATCACTAATTTTATAACAGCCCTTACCACACAAACGTCCTTGATCTTTTTTTTACATTTGTTAATAGAAATTTTTGAACGCTTTCTGGGATCCTATTGTAAAACCGTATAAAGTTACCCTTAAAAGAGTTACTAATTTTATACAGTCTAGTAACTAGCATTGTTAATTTATGTTTGTTCCTAGTGTTAATATTATGATTATCACTGTCTAAAAGGCTGGCTTAGCTTATAAGTACTGTTTGGTTCAGAGTGTGAAAGCTGGAAACTTAAAACTTCCCCTAACCTATCCTCATTTCCGAAAGCAACGCATGGTTATGAGTCTAGTAGCGCAATTGGTAAATAAATAACTCAAAACAACTATTCTAGGTGCTACTTTTAGAAGCAGGTCCAGAACAACCAGACATTAGCTACGCCCCAAGTTTATCGACGGTACTGCTAGGGTCCAATATTGATTATGGTTACACCATCGAGCCTAATGGGAAAAGCTGCCTGGCTCATCCAGGAGGAAAATGTTCTATGCCAAGGTACTAATAAAATAAATAAGAAAGCTAATAAGCGAGCTATTGCATAATAATCTTAACGCAAAATATAATTACCTTGACGCTTTTAAAAGGAGATAAAGGAGATATAATGGTTTACCACACAGCTGGAAGTATTCAAAAGTCAATAAAAATTCGCAGCAAAATTTCCCATAATGTGTTTGAGTAGTGTTGAAAATGCTGCCTTGACCGACATACGTCATATAAGTCGTTTAACTTAATAAATGAGAAGGAAGTATTCTTTGGTTATGATACGATGTGATTTTATGAAAAGGCAAGAAATAAATAACACTTAAAGCTTTATTCATTAAGTCAAGTCAATTCTATATTAGTATTACTGCTGAAAAGATAAAAATAAGGGCGAAAATATTGATCGATACATTGCTCTCATCCCAAATGTTAGTAAATCTCCTATAAACGGAATGCTGGACATTTTCTACATAAGAATTATTCATTTGATAATGGTAGGTTGCATGAAGGAGACAAAGTTTGATAAAGAAAGAAATGCTTAGTAAGAGTGTAGAAATTGTATTGTTTAATAATTCGTTTCAGAGGTAAAACAATGGGAGGTTCGAGCTCAATCAACTCTATGTCTTATATTAGAGGAAATAAATTGGATTATGATGGGTGGGCTGCGCTAGGTAACAGAGGATGGAGTTACGAAGAAGTTAGTACAAATTGTAGATTGTGTATTATATGCCAAATAATATCAGAGAGTTGTTAGGCAAAATAATGTAAATATCATGATACTACATTTAGATAGACAATTATTTGGATAAAATAAGTTTTCACGTCAGATGTATGTATTTAATAGTCTTCGTTTTAACCCGTATAAAGTGACACAGTAATTACTGAGTGATAAATCTCCTAAACAAAATATATAATGTAAATATAAATTACATAACAATAACAATTCCCATATCTAATTTAATTATCATTTCAACAGGTTCTACCATTTTTCAAGAAATCAGAAAGAAATATGAACATAGATGTATTAGATAAAAAATATCATGGTGTCGATGGTGAACAATACGTATCAGTATTTCCATATATAGACAAACCTTCTCTCATGCTAACTGAGGCTTTTGTTGAAAGAGGACTTCCTTTAAATGATTATAATGGAGAATGTCAAGAAGGCGCAATGCAAGCTCAAGCATTCTCCCTTCAAGGTCAAAGAGTCTCTACAAATACAGCATTCATACGACCAATAAGAAACAAACGAAAAAATCTCACCGTGAAGACAAATTGTGAAGTACTAAAAATACTCATAGATGATAACAAAAAAGCATATGGAGTAATTTATTCAGAAAATGAAACGATTTCAACAGTTTACGCAAAGAAGGAGGTAATAGTCAGCGCTGGATCTATCAATTCACCGCAATTACTAATGTTATCTGGTATCGGACCAAAATATCATTTGGATGATTTGAAAATACCCGTCATACAAGATTTAAATGTTGGTGAAAACTTACATGATCATGTAACTTGTAACGGCGTAATAATAGCTCTGTCTAACAAAACTGCAACAACAGTCAGTGAGAATAACGTTTTAGAATCTGTTATAGATTACGCTAAAATGAAAATCAAACGTGGTCCTATATCTGGTAATGGACCAGTTAATACTATAGCTTTTTTAAAAACTGATCCCAATTTAATCGCTCCAGATATACAATATCAAGTCGACCACGTTCTGAATTGGAGAGAGTTTATTAATGATCCAATAAAAGGGGAATCTGTGTCAATATTTCCAACAGCATTTTACGATGCAGTTTTACCTAGAGCAATGAATGTAGTACCTAAAAGTAGAGGCGTACTTTTGCTTAATGTTTCGAATCCAACTGGACCACCTTTGATTAATCTTAATTATTTCGACGATGAAACCGATTTGATTCCCATATTACAAGGTATTAAATTTCTCCGATCATTAGAAGATACACAAGCATTTATTTCGAATGGTGCGTATTTTGTTCGAGAACCGCTACCAGCTTGTAAAGATTACGAATGGGGTACAGATGATTATTATACTTGCTTAGCTAAATTATACACATCAAGTACTTATCATCCTGTTGGAACTTGTAAAATGGGTCCGAAATCTGATAAAAAAGCTGTCGTAGATAATGAGCTGAGAGTATATGGTATTTGTGGTCTGAGAGTTATAGACGCATCTGTTATGCCTGAAATCCCTCGCGGTAATACCAATGCTCCTACTATAATGATTGGCGAAAGAGCTGCAGATTTTATTAAGAAATACTGGAGTGAAAATAACGAGAATGATTGTTATTATCCTTAGTATTTTGTACGTCTAATATTATCTTCATCAAGACTACATTCTTATGTTTTTGATATGTTACAGTTTTTTTTAGTTAATTGTAGATGATTTTTACCTACGTAAAAACTAAATAAAACGTAAAATACAAGTTTTGTTTTTGTTCTTTATTATTATTTATTTACTTAATATCTCCGTTTTTTATTATAAATAAGCGATTTTTTTCATTTCAATTATATTTTCCTTGATATGTTCTTCGTTAAATAAATAAATTATAACTTTAAGTCTTTATTTCTTTATGTTACAAATAGTAATATTACAAATGCTAATAATTAAATTTTAATGTTTGAAAATATAAGTTACAATATGACTTGTTAGATAATTAATAAAAACTTTTTATTATATTCAACCTCTACATAATATATACATTTTTGTAACCGAATTTTTATTTGAGATTTGCGGGTTTCGATCCTGATACCTTTGGGCTATTGTCGTGTCCAATCCTAATGCAAGCTACTAGCTTTTTCGGAGGGGTAGGTAATAATAATGACTTAAAAAGCATTGCTAATATTACTTAGAGAAAGTTATTAATATATATATAATAAGAGGAGAGAAAGTTGTTAATTATTCGGGAAAAGGTTCGGTTAGAAGAAAGTTCTAGCTAATAGCTCATATCACACTCGTATTTCGAGGTCAATCGCTGTAGAGATGTTACAGGTAGAGTAACTTACACAAAACTCTGTTTTTCATTAGTACAAACAATAGAGGTACTATTGTTAATCTCTTAAGAATTTCAGATGGTAATAAATTTTTATTTCAGTAATGATAATGGATGAAAAATATTCAATAATTAGCATTGAGCACTTGTCTCCCTTTAACCTCGACGGTTGCAGGTTTCCGTTCGGGTCTGATCTTTGTCCAAATATCTGTATCGGTCTAAGCGTTTGACCATATCCGAGAGTACGTTAAGCTGTCGGTCCAGATTGTTGTCACATAGCATCTGGTAATAATCCTTAACTCTTGATAGGTTATTTTCTTTTATCCAATGAGATACTGGTTCGCCCTTTGAATAAAGGTAGGCAGAAGAAGACATAAGCATGGAAGACCAAATTTTAGGAAGTTGTCAATGACATGTGTGACAATGAAACTGTATATTATTTTTCTATACTTTGTACATGAATAGTGAATTATTGTTTAATTAATTGATTAACATTTCATGAGCTCTTTATACTTATCTACATGATTTACCAATTTCCAACAAATTAAATGTCATTAATTTGCTTAAGTAAAACAAATGCGATCTAGGTTAATATTATATATACAGTTGTAGTTTTGTACAGATATTATTTTTAGAAAATAATGTCTATACGAAAGAATATAGAACAATAATTATAATAATTTGACCCTAATTTAAACGTACCTCTCAAAAAAAGGTTTTGCGATTAAACGATTAGCTTGTCCCCTGTAATTTACTAAAATTAAAATAATATTTATATTCTACGCCGTAGACTTCTTTTTCTAGCTTTTCAGTAAGTTAAGTATTTTAAATGCAGTCGAGTTTTTTGTTTAATTTAATAATTGATTTTATTTTTACAAAAAACAAAAACTTTTATGAAAAAATTAATACCCCCTTATGAACTGCGATTTTTTGTTGGTACCAAAAGTAACTTTTTTTTAAATTTTTACTCTTCAAAGTAATTTCTTTTAGGGTTTAAAGAAAGTTATGGTGTATTTTTTCAAAACACACTTTATTTATCATAATTTATTGCGAAAAAAATAGAGCGAATACGACGGATACAAATGATTATAGTTATCTTCGTATTGAGGTTAATTGAGTATATTTTTGTATATAACATACTAAAAATGCAGTTTTTTAAGACCCGCCGATCATAAGGTACGTTTAGTATTCTTGTTTATATTTTAAAAGTGTAACCATTTCGCAAAATAGCCAACTAGAATGTTAATGGGAATTGACAGTTGCGGCGCAGCGGTAGTAGCCTGCCTTAAGCGCAACAGGTCACGGGTTTGATTCCTCCTCGGCCTTTGTGTATGTTTCCGGACATTATGATATTTATATCCTGTGTCGGGCACAGGATATAAATATCGTAATGGAGGCCGTTGAGTGTGTAGCCTTTTTTTTATTTTATACGTTTTTGTGAAGGTGTTTAATTCATACAGGTGCTAGGACAGAGAATTCAGTTTTTCATAAAAATGTATGGTGTAAAGATTCTTATAAATTTTTCATTTATTTTTTTAATAATAAAAGTTTCGCCATGCTAGTCCACTATTTTATAAGAGGTCGTCCTTTACTTCTCCAAGGATAAAAAGTATATTTTATTCAAACGTTATTCTTATAGTAAAAATTGTTATTTACTACAAAAATAAATAAAATTGACTAAATCTTTTCTCGCTTTCGTGCCACAGAACGTGTGCTTTACTTCGTTAATACTTATTGTTAGGTCATTGTATGAGTCTATTGAGCTAGGTTAAGATTACAGCCTAGTGCTTGTGGCACTAGAATTGTAGATCACTGTAGTACGTCATCGGTATTTATCTTGTATTGTGAAGAACCTTTTACTGACCTGACTCAACGCGTCGTGTTGTCGCTTTCCACCATTGTCTTACCTACTCCGGATTGCTGACTTTTCGATACTGGTATTCCCCGATCACGTCAATAAATCCGTCACAAATAAAAAATACTGTAAAAGAGACATGCTTCTCCCAGCACAAATGGCCGGCTCGCTTTAAGTACTTCTACTCTCATAGAAAATCGGCGGAAAGCAAGTGTTCTGTTGCGTTTCGTGCCATGAGTGACAGCGCCGGAGGCCCAATCTCCCACCCCTCTATTAGCTTATCATCTGTCATGACATAAAAAAACTCGCTGTCGCATTAAGGCCACACAATACCCATTCATAAAATAAAACAACCCTATATTGAATTGTGTACTTGGTTAAAAGTAGTTTTAATTTTTAATAGTAAAGTTTAATTATATTCTTTGTTTTTAACCAAAGCTCAGTAAATGGTTGGTTTATATAATCAAATCTTTTAAAAACCGTAATGCTTTGTTATTTTTATTGGCTATGATAGTTTAAAAACAAATTATTTGGTTGCATAAAACCACAAAAATAGACTATAAATCGTAAAGAAATAAACGTACATACATACATACTTGCATGCGATGCAAACGCTCTAAAGAGTTACTCCTCTTTCGTCATTTAGAACGTGGATGTGGTAACCATGCGTGTATGGAAAATGTCATGATGATCGGTGGAGTGTTAAAGGCCTGAAAATGTAACAAACAAACTCACATTCATATATATCAGAATGCTTTTTCATTATTAATATTCCTTGCCCCTCCAAATAACCATGATGCTTTCGCTAGGAGTGTGGTACGACAATATCCCGAGAGGGTCAGGATCGAATCTGAATCGCTCGCATTAACAGAGTCGGCCTTTTACCATCGAGCTATTGAGGCGTAATTATAATATTAGTTAGAATGTTTTATTTTTTTTTTTTATGTCAGGGGTCAAACGGTCAGGAGGCTCACCTGATGTTAAGCGATTACCGCCGCCCATGAACACCTGCAACACCAGAAGGCATGCAGATGCGTTTCCGACCTTTTTTAGGATACAACTGGTTATAAGCTGGCTGACCTCGAAACGCTACTGACGCGCAGTCACTTCACTAGTTTTTCACCAACGTACGGTCGAAGCTAACCAGGCGGACCTTTTTTTTAAGCCCTACCAAGAGCATATACATGTCTTAGCATTTCTTCCTTGATATGCAGGTTTCCTCACGATGTTTTCCTTCACCGTTAAGGACAAGATAAATTTTAAACACAAATTAAGCACTTGAAAACTCAGAGGTGGTTGCCCGGATTTGAACCTGCGACCTTCGGTTAACGTTTTCGATCCATCGGACCATCTCGTCTTATTTAAACGTAACAAGTAACTTGAACATTTTTTTCAGGTTTCAAAATGGTTTGGCAGCCGCTAAACCTAACCGAAGTTTGTCCCGCCTCCACTCAGATAACAGCCTGCTCTTCGTTCGCCTACGTTTATCTAAACCTCCTAGTACAGTTATATGGGGGCTCTAGGGATGAACGAAAGCAAGAGCCAGAGAAGCCGGATGTGCTGCGCAAGCTGTATGATTTCATTATAGTTGGCGCTGGTTCCGCAGGTTGCGTGGTTGCTAATAGATTGTCTGAAAACCCCATGAATAATGTGAGTAGCTTTAATTGGTTCTCTTCATAAGAAATTGAATATTGATAGCAGTAGATTTATTGTGATAATATTCTAAACTAACTGTTAGAGTTTTTGTTAAAGAATAAAAGAATTGTGTACATTTTTTTAAATATTTAAAGTACCTATTTTTGTTTGGGTATCTCGATATATCTATAAGTCTATAATGATCCCAGCTTAAGTGATTAATTATTATTTTTTTGGTTCCGACGGTTACGCGTTCAATTCCCGCTCATCTACCCGAGCGGGCATTTGCATTGATCTTATAAATATCTGGTCCAGTCTGGGTGTTTGTTCTTGAGGGTTTCCCCACAGTGCCTCGGAGAGCACATTAAGCTGTCGGTCCTGGTTGTTATCACTTAACATCTGGATAATAATTGTTAAATCTTGATAAGTAAATTTCTCTTATCCAATAAGTTACTGCTTCGCCCTTAGGGTCCTGTCAAATCCAGACAAGAGTAATTAGCAGAGCTTGGCCAAAATACTCGTATAATACCGGGAATAATGTTAGGAAGAAGAACTGTATAACCCGGTTATTGGAAATGAGAAAAAGAGCTTTTTAAGGGATGATACAAATATGCTGCATGGTAAGAATTATCATCATGAAATAAATTAATTTAATACCAACTTTTCCAGGTGCTCCTCTTAGAAGCGGGTCCAGAACAACCAGATATGACGTACCCACCAGGTCTATCACCAGTACTAATAGGATCTAGTATAGATTGGGGCTACACTACAGAACCCGATGGTAAGACCTGCCTCGTTCGTCCAGGAGGAAAATGTCCTTGGCCAAGGTACTTTGTTTTATATATTGGCTTCGCTCGCTTGGCGTACCGGCATTTAGCTCTGGCATTTAGTGTCTGGCAAAATTAAAAAAAATTAATGTTCTGGAACGCAATTTTATTTGTTTACAAGGCTAAATCCAATTTTGTGGAGTTGCCACCTTTGTGGGTCGGCCGCCATCTTAAAAAAGGGACGCAAATTGTTTTACGATCAATGCAGAGAAATATTATATGCTGTAACTGTTTTAGTTTGGTTGTAGTTTCGGGTGTCAATGGCAATAGCTTTTAAATCTTAACTATACAGGGTACGATTAATAATTAATCAGTTTTACTAAAACTGTTGTCAAACAAGCATACGGTCAGCCTCGTGGTAAGCAGTCACTGCAACCACGCGCGATACTTGAAGTAGCACATAAGCGTTGCCAATTCTAGGGATAGGTGGGAAGGGTTGAGAAGGGAAAGGGAGGGAACAGACGGTGTGGGAGATTGGGCCTCCGGCAGTGTGACTCTTTGCACAAAATGCAACTCTGTTACTTTTTGCCGATTTTCTGTGAGAGAATAGAGGATTTCTTCCCCGGTCGGTCACTTGTGCTGGGAGGAGCATGTTGCCATTATATATGTATATACTATAAATAATAATCGTTTCAGAGGTAAAACGATGGGAGGCTCAAGCACAATAAACTCTATGTCCTATATCAGAGGTAATGAAGTCGATTTTGACGGGTGGGCTGCGCTAGGTAACAGGGGATGGAGTTATAAAGAAGTTAGTATACATGTTAATTTAATATATTTATTAATATACGTATAAATAATCTTTATCACTTTCAATTTTTTTTATGTGATTAAGTTGGCAACCATACAAGCATATGACCCACCTGATGGTAAGCGGTTGTCATAGCCCATGAACTCTTGCAACGCCATTCATTTGTAGGTGTCACTCACGCGTTGCCAACGAGAGATATTGGTTCTTAAGTCTCCTTTGCCCAGTAGTTTCACTAACTACAGTTTACTTCAAACCGAAACACATTATACTGTCTTACGGTAGACTAACTGCCACTGTGTTGGTATCTTCCTAGTCGGCATCTTCCAAAAAAGGTCTACCGCAAGTGAATTACAAAACTTTTTTACGACTATAAACCATTTGATAACTAATTTGATAAAACGGTAATTATTTAACAGGTACTACCGTTCTTCAAGAAATCAGAAAGAAACATGAATATCTCTATGTTTTCGTGTGCAGATAGAAAATATCACGGTACCGAAGGTGAGCAATATGTCTCTAGTTATCCTTATGTAGACAAACCTTCGCAAATGATAACCGACGCTATGGTTGAAAGAGGACTTCCTCTAGTTGATTATAACGGAGCGTGCCAAGAAGGTGCTATGCAGGCTCAAGCGTGCGTCTTCCAAGGGGAAAGAGTTTCTACAAATACAGCATTCATTGCACCAATTAGAAATAAGAGAAAAAATCTTACTATCAAAACCAATTCCGAAGCAAAAAAGATACTTATTGGTGGTAATAAAAAGGCATATGGAGTAATTTATTCCGAAAATGGGAAGCTTGTAACTGTATATGCCAGAAAAGAGGTAATCATCTGTGCTGGAGCTATCAATTCACCGCAATTATTAATGTTATCTGGCATTGGACCTAAATATCATTTGGAAAATTTGGGCATACCCGTGATACAAGATTTATATGTTGGAAAAAATCTACATGATCATGTAACTTTTAATGGGCTTATAGTAGGATTGTCTAATAAAACATCAACGACAGTCAGCGAAGAAAAAGTTTTAGATTCTGTTAAAGAGTACGCTGAAATGAAAGCCAATCGTGGCCCTCTAGCCTATAACGGACCGACAAATTCTATATCATTTATAAAAACAGATCCAAATTTAATCGCTCCAGATATACAATATCAAGTGGGCCATATTCCTAATTGGAAAGAATTAGTAGATGAACCAATAGCAGGCGAATCAGTAACAATATTTCCAACACCATTTTACGATGCTTTATTATTTAGGGCAATGAATATAGCACCTAAAAGTCGAGGTGAGCTTTTGCTTAACGGATCGAATCCAACTGGACCGCCTTTAATTTATCCAAAATACTTCGACGACGAAAGTGATATAATACCTATATTAAAGGGAGTTCAATTTGTACGATCATTAGAAGACACGGAAGCATTTAAGTCGAATGGTGCGTTTTTGATCAGGGATGCGTTAGCACCATGTCAAGATTATGAATGGGGTACAGATGACTACTACATTTGTTTAGCTAAGGCATACACAGATACTACTTATCATCCTGTGGGCACATGCAAAATGGGTCCGAAATCGGATAAAAAAGCTGTCGTAGATAATGAACTGAGAGTATATGGTATTTGTGGTCTGAGAGTCATAGACGCATCTATTATGCCCGACATCGTTCGTGGAAATACTAATGCTGCCACTATTATGATTGGTGAGAGAGGTGTTGATTTTGTTATTAAGTACTGGAGTACACATAGTAATTTTGAATGCTACTATCCTTAATAATTGTCATGAAAACATTGACATGATGCTGAATCATCTTCAAATATGGACACTTCGGATCACAAAAATTGTTTGACTATCCGATCTTCCAGACAAACGACGTGCATCGAATTTTATTTAAAAAAAGCTGTTAATGTAATATTAACAATTATGGTCTCGAAAATTGGTTGCAAAAAAGCTGTTTCGGTTTGATACAATTTAGATGATTTTTATTTATCTATTAGCGTATTGTAAATAAAACAATCACATAAATTACAAGATTTTTATTCTCAAGTTATAAAGTAGAAACACGATAAAAATACAGCATCAGATATTTTCAGATATTATTCTCTATACAACTTGTCTTCTTAGAAATGTAAAAATACAAGCCATTTTATGGCGAAATCCTTATAAAAGTACAATTTCATTAAACTCCTAATCAACGTCTCATCATACAGAAAATCTAGCGTTTATCGCAATCATTAAAATATAACATTTTTACAACAATTTGCTAAGTCCTTAGGACAAAATACAACACTAGATAGATGGCTTTCTCGCCGAAGCAATAACAATGGCCGATGTTTGACCAAAATAAATCAACAATTCTCCACAATGTCCTTGGGATGTATTCACTTTTCTGGCAATTTGATAACCGGCATCAGTGAGCCCCAATTAGTTTCGCAGTGATCAATCAAATCTTTCTCAGATTCTGATAGAACACTGAGATCAATTTCCTGGCTGTCGGTAAATGGGTCTGTATATGGATAGTGGATAAGGATGCAACTGAAATCCAATGGAGTCTTGCAGAAGCCAAGCAATTTCTTCAATTTTTTCTCGCAATCGACCTATAAAGAAAAAAAAGTAGATAAGTATATTGTCATTTTTAAAATAAAGATGTTTATTGTTGTAATTTGAAGTATTTGTGTTTACTTGTAATATTTACTTTCACAGCAAGATTAACGAGATTTTTAAATTTACTAATATTAGTTTTAGAAATAGAGTATAGCCTGGAATATTAGTTAGATAGTTTTACCTTAATAACATAGATGTCGTTTTCGACGCAAAACGCTTGCAGCAAGACTTCTTGCATGTGCGTAGCGCTGTCGCCAGGAGGAGCCGCCGTTGTCAGACAGAAGAGGGCGCCATTTGTATTTTTAGATAGATATTGGATAGCTGGTAGAAGACCGATGGTCAGTCTCTTTTCCACGCAGGCTCTTCTGAGTACAGTCCTAATGCACTGGCTGATTGGACTGAAAAAAAAATAACTAAATTAGTTTATAAAAAAAGTTCCCAAGAATGATTAACATACGCAAATTGTGAGTTAATCTAAAAGTTAACACTATTAATTGCCGCTATGCGATGAGGTTTTATTGTTTCTAAGAATATAAGCTAATTTAAAGTAAGAATTTCCATTTTATCTATTTTCGTTGGTGCGATTTGCTTTGCTATTGTGATAGTTTTAAAAAATTTAACTTTATAAAATTATTCAAATCGAATTTCATTACAATACTTAATAATTAATACACAGTTTAGCATTCAACTAAGTTCAAAACTTAACGAGAATTAAATTAACTTGCATTGGAAAGTTTTTAAATTGTGCAATCAACATTGGAAATCTATAATAATAAGCTAAAAGTCTATTTACCTTTTAGCGGCAACTCCGCTGAAAGACTCGCTTTTGACAGGAACAACTGAATTGTCGCACATTTTTCTGGTTAATTTTATACTTTTCAAATCTTCACAAATTTTCGAAACAGATACCGAACCGAAAGTCGGAATTTTAACTATAATTTCACACAATATCGCAAAACTCCTTCTAATGTTTATCAGCACTTGTTATATTATCACAGGGCAATCCTCTCGAAAGTGTGTCACAACAATTTCACAACTTCACGAATTGAACGAGCGTAGTGTCACTTTGGTAGATTGTAACAGAATGAGGAGCTCATGACGTATTTTGGCTTTATATAGCGTGTTTGACGCAGGCGCCCAATGTTTGTATGTGTGCGTTGTGTCCAGTTCAGTGTAGTAAGAGATTCCACGAAATCAACTTGTCGAGAATCAATGTGTTGTATATTTATGCTATTCACGTGAGTTTGTAGTGATTACAGTTGTATAAGTGTGTGTAAAATGCTTCGGCTTGAACTTCATTCTACAGGCAACAACGTGTTCGGTAAGTGTCCAATTTATCGTAGGTTTTCCCTTCCCCTCTCTGCTCTTAATACGATAGGCGTCCACGGGGGAACTGTACGTCGAGTGATAATGAACGCTATCTATCTGTGCGTGTGTGGGTGCGTTTCGTACGTCCGACATTGGCCGAACGGAATTCCCAAGTTTGTTTTGTTAGGGAAAGGAATTGGTTTTTTATTAGCAAACTGGGTATTTAGACGGAAACTGCGTTGATAGTTTTTATAGAATTATTTTGATTGCAAACACTATTGCATTTTGTTTTGATGTGAGTGAAGAATGTGTGGCACTGTTATAAAATGTTATGTAATCATTTTATCATAATCTTTATGTGTATTAGATATCAGCTTTTCACGTGATAGTTATACTTTTAATTATTTAATCAGGCAAAGGGGTCTCACAGGGTACAATTTTTTGTCCTCTTTATTATATTAATTATAAGTTTGATAATAGCATTTATTCGTATTGAGTGGAATACATACTTGGCTTCAGGATTATATTTATACATAAATTTCAGCCAGCGCCTTCGTCCGCTTGAATAACAATTTCAATACAAACTTTGAATTTCCATTACAACTCTTTGGGGTGGAATTTTAAAAAGTTAGAGCACGTGTTTATTTATTTAAAAAAATTTAAGCTTCTAATTTAAAAAGTGATGGAAGTCACTGGTGGTAGGTCTTTTGTTGCAAGAGGCCGGCTAGGTAGGTACCACCGCAGTGTCCAATATTCTGCCGCCAAATAGTAGTGTTTAGGCACTACTGTGTTCCGGTTTGAAGGGCATTGTACGCTAGTGAAATTACTGGGCGAACGAGATTTAAGAACTAATATCACGAGGTTGGCAACGCGTGAGTGGCACCTACTAATGGTGCTGCAAGCGCTCATAGGCTGCGGCAGCCATTTACCATCAGGTGGGCTGTATGCTTGTTTGCCAACTTCTAACATAAAAAAAAAAAAAGTCCTTCACTTTTACAAACTTTCAACACCTTTTTCATCCCCTTAAAGGTTAAATTTCAAAAAATCCTTTCTTAGTTAGTGCACATTTACGTTTTAAAAACAGTACCTGTGACAAAAAACACCTTTCTAAATCCAATGTTTTATGATGGGCGTTTATAAGTCAGTCAGGTCTTTTCACTTTATATGGGTATTTATATAATAATACATAAATTAATAAATTAATACGATAGCAACGTAAAATAATAACAGTTATCAATTAATAAACCCAAATCGTTTTGAACTTGTCAATTGGGTTTTACGGATTGATAGCACGCGTCAAAAGAATTAAACGTTCCTTACCTTGTTTATCGTACTTAATAATATTATTAAAATGCGGGAAACTGTGGGTTATAATGTTGATAACTGTTTTGTTTTGTAAATATTGATAACTTCTTACGTAATATATTAGTACTTCTAATAAATTTACTTATTTGGCATTTTTGTGAAAATTTAATTATGATAAACACTTTTTTAATGTTAAATATTAACAATTTTTAAAAGGATTGATTTTTTTGATTTTTTTGTGTACAATAAAGTATTAAAATAAAATAAATAAATAAAATAAAAGGTTCGGTGCATCGCATATAAGTCTATGTATCAGATCAATTTAAGTGCGATCACCGTGGAAACATACACTATTCAACAAAACACTGATCATAAACACTTAACAAAAACTCAAAAAGACCAAATCGTAAAATAGTGCAATCGCTTTTCGAGAAGGTTAAAAAGTGATTCTCAATAATGAGTAAGGTCCCTGAATTTGAAATATTAGAAAAAAAAGTTAGGACGATTTTATTGTTTGCGTGAAATGTGCTTTATTTGCTTACAAGCATTCCTCAGTGCGCTTGTTGCTGCGACAGGTTTCTACAAGTTCACTGATGGAAGCTTTTACGCATTGGGGTTTTCACACGAGACAGGTCCGTGCGTACGGATACTGGGATAACTTATCTGGTACTTTCACTATTATTAAACGAGGGTTTTACCAATTTAGATTTATGTAGCCATAGGGGTAAGTTAATTGAGAGTTTCTTTTTACAATTATTCTTTCTACATCACTTGCATTCATAAGCTTTAAAGAGGAATTTAAACTATCTCATATCTTTTCAGAATTATAAGTCGCACCTTTAGAACAAAAACGTCACAATTCCAAAAAAATCAAAATTTAGTTATCAGCGTAAAATAACTTAAAACGAAATTCTCAATGTAAAATAGTCCAAATATAGCCTTAATCGAGCGTAAATAACTGACGTAAATAACCAAAAAATATAATAAACAAAAATTGTGCATTGTCTATATTTTAAAACTTATTTATTACTATTTATTTTTGAGTTACTTACGTCTTTTGCGTTTTAAAGATGCGAAATATTAATTTCCATATGAAGCTCCCGGTATGAAAAAAAAACCGAGTAAAATTTAGTGATCAAAAGCGCTACCAAAGAGATGAACTCCAATTTTATTATTTTTTTATTATTTTACTTTAGTGTTTTTGTGTATGTATATTTGTTTTTATTTATTTTTATTTTTTAACCTCTTTGCCCACTGCATTTTATGCAAATACAACCGTACTAAAAGTTAAGGAGTAAACTCCAGCTATACGTAAGAGCTGATACACAATTTTTTAATTCAAAATGTAGGTATGCTGAATTCACATTGACTAACTATATAAGTATAGACATGGACTTTCCATACTAACAAAATGTCCGCAGATGCGCTGGTGCTCCTTTGAAAGTTTGCAAAATTTATACTTTTGGGATCGTTGTGGCACAGTTTTGAATCTGTCCTAAACGTTCGTAGGTTTGATTCCGCTCGGAGCAGACTTTTGCGCAGGTTTTTGATTCGACGATAATGTATTCACAATTGACCCACTCACGGAACTAGTACTATAAACTATGCAATAAACTGTTTTAATGTTTGATATGAAACTTTGCTACGTCATCGTATTAATATGAAATTATGTAAGCAACGAATGTCAACAATGAGCAATGAGGGGCAATGATCGGCAAGTAAACAATAACAATCATATCATATCGTTTAATTGCTTGTAATTATGCAATTAGTATCTTTATCTCCGTATTTGATTGGGTTTCAATCTTTGATTGTGATCGGATTAAAGTCAATTAATCATAGTATTTTTTTTATGTCATGACGTCCGCGTGACGGTAAGCAGCCACTGCAACCTATGAACGTGCGTGATACTTGAAGTATCACATGCGCGTTGCGGACTCAAGGGATAGGAGGGAAAGGATGATAATGGAAAATGAAAGGAAGCAGAGAGGGTAGGAGATTAGGCCTCCGGAGCTCCCACAGCTTATACATATTATAATGATTAATGGCCCATGATTATTGTGTCCCAGTTTATAAAAGTTTAAATTAAAACTTTAGTAAAGAAAGCATAATCGGGAATCATAATCTGAATGACATCTTTTATGGAAAATTTCATGCTCCCTCATTTAGATAACTTAAGATTCAGCTAGCCGAAATTATTACAATTTTTATGCTTAAATTTTATGAAAATTTCAATTTTGGTTTGTATTTTTCGATTCGTTATACCTACTGAAAACAGTGGAAGCGACTTCAACGTTATCAACACTAAATTCATTATGTATTTTTATAGCTTTTTCTTGATGCAGCTGTCGCATTTGGAATTAGTTGTCTTTGTAATGCTTTGACGAACTTTATGGAGTGCTGGTAGCGAGTCTGCTTTGCGCTTCTGAGATTGCGGGTTAGATTCCTGCTTTGAGCAGATGTTGGTTATAATTATCTATTTCGGTCTGGGCGTCTACCATGCCAAGCAGATCATGTTAAAGATAAAAATCGTTAACTCTTGAAAAATAATTTGCTCTTATCCAATCTTAACCCAGTTACTGGTTACTGGTTTGCCCTTTGTTTTACTGAGGTCAGATGGCAATAGCTCTTTGTAAAAACTAGTAACCCGTCAAATCGGATAAGAGTATAAGCAGACCCTGGGTAGATACCGGGAGTAGTGCTAGGAAGAAGAAGAAAATATTTATTCATAGGAATTTGACATAATTCTTTTGAATGTAAATAAATTACTATGAATCCCTTGTTTACACGGAAAGATAACAATAACTCGCAATATGTTAAATGGATATTCCCAATTAATACACAGATGGAGTTATAATAACATATAAATTGTCATAAACAATAATAATTAATTATAATTATTGTTTATTATTATTGTTTGATTTTCCGACATTATTTCCTCAAACTCTGGAAATGGACATTTAAGTAGGAATTAATATTTAATATGTTGTGACGTTGTAGCGCAGCGGGAGCGAACCTTCCTTAACACTACAGGCCGCGGGTCAGTTTCCGCTCAAGGCATGTGTTTATATTGACCATACAGGCGTGTTTTCCGGTCTGGATATATTCGGTCCGGTCTGATCCTTGTCATTGTGTATGTACCCGGATCCCTGACACAGGATATAACTATCCTAATAGGGGCTGTCGAGTGTGTTGTATTTATTTATTTATTTATACACGAAACTTGATATTTTTTATTACGGAACCCTTTATATGCGAGTTCAATATGCACTTGGCCGGTTTTTTATGTATGCCTTAGTAATGTAAATTCAACGAACATAAATTAATTTTTCAAACTCCAAACAATGATGACCTCTGATATCGATCACACGCGACCTCAAGGACGACCGCAGACCTTCACCTCGTAATCGGTTCAAAGAACTCCGTACAAATTCCTCACGATATCAAATTATAGTGTAATGCATAAGCTTTCCATGAAAAACCAGATTTGTGAAACTGATTTCTGCATTTATTAAAGCCATGATACATGGTAAAATGGCTGGTTGTGAGAAAATTACGAATTCTATCCTGGTCATAGGATAACCTCGATGTCTGGAAAATCACAACGCGATTTAGAAGACATTTTATTACTCCCACAATCACTCTGTGGAACCAACTTCCACCGGCGGTCTTTCCTAACCGATACGACTTGGGAACCTTCAAGAGAAGAGCGTATTCTTTCCTTAAAGGTCGGCAACGCGCTTGCATGCCTTCTGGTGTTGCGGATGTTTATGGGCGGCGGTGATCGCTTAACATCAGGTGTGCCTCCTGCTCGTTTGCCCCCTCTCACATAAAAAAAAATTATACCTAATAAAAATAATGGTATTGTATAAAACTATCTTTGTAGATTATGTATTAAAATTTTATTTTAACACGTTAATATTATAGTTTCTAAACGCTAAATGAGTAGTGGATGAGTATCCAATAAAAGAAAATTTGCTACATAGGTACAAATCTAGTTATCGTGTTTATTTATTATTTTACTGGCGTCAGGACGAGACAGCCCCATCGCCCACTGTTGGGATAACCTCTGTCACAGCAGAGATTATTACACCAGAGCAATCAGTCACACTGGTGGTAGGTCTTTTGTTGCAAGGAAGATACCACCATAGTGTCAAATATTCTGCCGCCAAATACTTGTGCTTAGGCATTACTGTGTTTCGGTTTGAAGACCACTGAAGGCAAGTGAAATTACTGGGCAGAGGAGATTTAAGAACCAATATCTCGAAGTTGGCAACGCGTGAGTGGCACCTACTAATGGTGCTGCAAGCGCTCATAGACTACGGTAACAACTTACCATCAGATGGACCGTATGCTTGTTTGCCAACTTGTAAGATAAAAAAACATAATTGTGGTTTAGGAATATTATGATTAATAACATTAAATGTCGTTTCCTTTGTTCCAGTTTTGTTACATAACCCTTTAATTATACAAATCAGACGTATAAATATTTTCTCCAGAGCTTAAGTTTTGATTGACTATGTAGTCTAAATAACTAGAAAACAACCTATCTGTTACGAAACGAAACGCACCTTCGTGCAGTCCTGATTATCCCCTATGTTAGTCCGAGCGGGGGTTTTCTAAAAACTTAAAACATCGATGAGAAACACGAGTTCCACACTTTATAAGTCCCTATCAATTCAGCGGGTAAAATTCCCGATATCGTATTGTTCCGATGATTCAAAGTTGCTTGTCGACCCATTTTTATGTATATGTAAGTAAATTATGTAAAGTCCACGTCGGTATTCCATAATTTTTTCGATGCGCTCTGTAGCCTAGTTCTTACCAATATGATAAATTTGTTGACATGAATATATTATATGTAAATAGGTCTTCTTATTTTTAGCATCTCACGGTCTGCTTATTACTCTAGCCGGATCTGACGGGTTGCTAGTTTTTTACACAGAGCGGTTGCCATCTGACCTCTGCAACCCCAAGGGTGAACCAGAAACTCATTGGATAGGAGCAAATTACTTTTCAAGAGTTAACGATTTTTATCAGATGTTATGATAACAACCGGGACCGTCAGCTTAACCCCCAGACTGAGACAGATATTTTTGTAAGATAAATCCAAATATCCGCCTCGTGCGGGAATCGAACTCGCGACCGTCGAGACTAAAGGCAGGCTTTCTACCAACACGTAACAACGGTCGTCAAAATATAATTAATATTGTAAATAAATGTAACAATACTTAGCTACTATTACAAGTCGTCACAGTATGTTATTAACATCTGCCAATACCAAACTTATGATTAGTCATCATTACGAGCAGAAAAAATATTCGAATGACGATGACTGTGACGATTTTTATGTAGACAAGTGATAACGGTTATCAGTATCGAAACTAACTGGTTAACGACAACTATAAATACACCATCGGAATACAAAAACCTAATTCCGTTGCGTAATAAAACATTACAAACATTTTTGCGTTCATCATAGATAAACAATTAAAAACTAATTGTTTTTAATTGTTTATCTATGATGAACGCAAAATTGACATCTTTACATTAGATTTTTTTTTTGATTTGCTATCAATTTTTACAGAAATACTGAATATATTATTATCTTCAATGCTTAACGGCAGAAGGGTCGACTCCGCTCCGTTAACGCGAGAGTCGCGAGTTCGTTCTTAACCTTTTTAGGCATACCTTGACGCATTGCTAGTATTCGTTAAAAACTACGTACACAAAGTATGTAGAATCAGTTTTTTTATGTGACTAAGTTACAAGCAATTTAGCAAGTATACCCACCTTATGGTAAAGGGCTGTGGAGTAAGTTTGAGCCTAGGGCGGCAGATTTGGGGATCAAATTTCTTTCTTTTGCTACTTCGTAGAGAAGTAAAAAGATTTCTGCATAGCGGCCTTCTGATGTTTTACAGTTAGAATTTTGCCATAAATTTGCCAACCCAACCAGTAATCGGCTGTTTGTGGGATTGTAAAAATGATCTAGGACTTGACAGTTATAGAGGCAAGGGTGGCAAAAATCTTATAGCATATACCTTGAAAATTTGTAAATCCCATACTGCCATGAGCGCGCGCGACTACATGGTATATCTACTACTACTACACATATTACACATGTGAATTAATCCTTGTTTGAAGGAAGTAAAAAAGCCCCTATAGCTTACGTTAATCTCTTACTATCTGACTAATTTACCCATTATAAAATAATGAATATAAAAATAAGACTTGTCTTTAAATATTGTTGTATTTTGTTAAAAGGAAAGAGTGAATGAACCATAAATAGAAAAGGTCATTGACCATGACGCATAACAACATACTACGACTGCACTTGAGCTAATCACTACTAATCTAATGCATAAAAGCATCACTATGGTGATAACTATGTTTACTTATTGTAATCATACACTTTAAAATAATTAAAAATATGTTGCAACTTATGTTATGATTTAAAACTAGAATTTCATTCAAAATCCTTACTAATATGTAATATTATAAATGCGAAAGTATGTCTGTCTCTCTATCTGTCTGTCGCGCTTTCACACTAAAAATATTTAACCGATTTAAATGAAATTAAATTGGTATACAGATAGTCTAGAGCCTGGGAAAAAACATAGGCTATTTTTGAATGCGAAATAAAGTTGTAAAGAGAAACTTATTTTTAGACTGTTGATTCGATATAAATAAATATGACATTCAAAGTTTGTAAAGATTTTGCCCTAAAGGGTGTAAAATAACAATAGGGAATAGGAGATGAAAGTATGTATAGAAATAGGTAAGGTTTATGTGAATGTTTTACACGCGGGTGAAGCTAGTAAATTATAAATATTTCATTTGATAAAACCAGAAAAGGCAATTTAAGTATTGAAATAAAATGTAAATAGAATGATTGTCAAAACAATAACGCGATTGTCGAGTTGTTACTATGCGCTTTCTGCTATCAGTAGCAATGTTGTATTGCACAATAATACTCTTACATTTCGTAATTCTCTGTACATACATAGATTATAATCATTTATCAACATTTTGCATATACATCAGCCACGATATTTATTCGATACCGTAAGTACCTTTTCAAAAGTGCCGGTTACCATGTATCCGGTGCCGATTGTCCGGTAACTCATTTCGCTTTTACATGACTTCATTTTGAATGTAGTAGTCCCTACCCACAGTGGTGATACCGGCGTGCACCCGACAACCGCTGGCTGAATATAATTACGCCCATACACTTCGCTACCGAATACCCAGTGCCAGTTAACTGGCAACCGGAACGTGTGAAAAGGCACTAACGGGACATTCATGTGACCAAAAAGCCTGTATAAAGTACTAGTCGCCTATGAAAATAATAAGAACAGCGACATTATGCGTTACTCAAACTCAAAAGGCCTAAATGTAATATTTGTTGCTCTCTGAGGAGAGGAGAGAGAAAGAAAGGGGGTTTCCAGTACTCTCACTCTTAGGAAATTGCATTGATAATAAAAGCGAAGATCATAATTATACTGACAGAAGCGTCGCAATTCTTTAACTGTTTCACATAACTCTAAGACAGGAATAATAAGGGCAACTTCGGTCCAGGGAGATTCATTGACAATATTTGTATTGTATTGAGGTAACAAGCATGTGAATTCATTATTCTAAGCTCTAAAGCGTAGTTACACAATACAATAATTTTTTGACGGTTTTATATCGACAGTCATTGGATCATTACTATTTACATGGTACTACAGTTTACACCTAACACAGATTGCTGTTCAACCTAACAAGTGTCATGATTTTCAAATATTAATTATGTTGAAATTTTATAGCAGAATAATGATTGGAAGTATGTAATTTGACTAAAATAATTTATTTAATACGAAAATGATTTGACTTTAATAATAATGTTGCTGATTTGATTTAAATACGATGTAAGAGGGGACTGCCCTTTTAGTCAGTTCTCATCGGACGTTGGAATAAGAACGTTGTGTATGTATGTGGTTTAGTGTATACGTGTTTTGTGAACTCAAAAATTAATGAAATATATTGTTGCTGAAGAAGGTGTTACCATTTCACATGGAAAACAGAAACTCAATTTTTTATTTAAACTTTGTTATAATGATAAATAAAGATTATTTTTATTATTGTACTACCACAGAAGCATGTTCTATTCGAAAAAAAAGTCAACACACGTTACACGCACAAAAAAATCAAACGAATTTATAAAGGTTTTTCTACTCGTCTACCAACGAAATCACAACCATGCAATAGTATATTTTAACTTCCAACAAATAATCTACATAGTATTTTCCCGAGAAACATTTGAAAGGTTTCAACGTTAAAATTTCCCTTTACTTAAGCGTAAGCAGATTACCGCTTTCTTAAAATAAGTATCCCTTATAAAGAACTCAATATTCCGAAATGTTGCGAAACTTAGAAAAAAATATACATAATTCTAGTAGGAGTAGAGCCATTTTTTACGGTAGTAGAACCATGCTTCTCTCAGCTCAAAAGGGCCGGCTCGACCGGGCAAGTACCTTCTCACAGAAAATCGGCTTAAAATAGAGAATGTTAAGTAATCCACCCGTTGACGCTGTAAAGGCCAGTAGAGCCAACAGCAATACATATTAAAAAAAAAGAGGGAATCCTGAAGGGCCAATCTCCCACCCTCTCTGTTCCCTTCCTTTTATCCCTTTATACGATTCGATTCTCTAAATTAATAATAACTAAAAATATTTCATTTAATACAAAGTACAAAATCCTCGCACCAGCAAGTACCACATCCTGTGTGTAATGCCCCAGAACTATCAAAGTAGATTAATAAAGAGGTTTTAAAATCAACGCGCGGTATTCCCCTTCATATATAGAACTGTCTTTTATTTTGTTCGATGCGAGTACATTTAATTGTTTTATTATTCAAAACATTACGAGCCATTATATCAATATGTGTTACATGCCACCGGTGGCCTTTTTTGATGGATGGCACGTATAGAAAAATAATTACCAGTCAAGTGCGTTGTGGACCACGCACAGTTGAATCTAAAGGGTTCCGCAGCATTGTTATATAATAATAACTTTATTTCGACCAACAATGGATCATATGTTGTTAGTAATACAAGTATCTTACGCCTATTTGTTAGTAATTTCTAAAACTTATTTAACCTAAGACAGGATTAATTTGCCAGCACGTGAATCCATCCGATAGCAGTGATTCACATACAAACAACTTCTATTAACAAATGCTCTCAGGACGCCACTTGAGCTGGAAAGAATCCTGCGCAACAACGATGTGCACCGCTTTCGCATAATGGTATAAAAACCGTCCACATACGCCTCGGCAAACATCCCCGATGCACTCAAAAAACGAGGCATACTCATTAGCATCCTGAAAGCATTGTTATATTGTACACGCAGGGCGTTGTAATGTTTCCGCGTATAGTCTGCCCACAGGCTGCTAGGGTAAAATGTGGTGCAATAAGCTCTGAAAAGCGTTATTTTGACTGGCATTGAGCAACGAGCAAACCTGCGAACAATCATATTTGCCCTAACAGACAAAGCCCTGCGTTCTCTCTCAATATCTGCATTGTCTTTCAAGTCATAGAATACTACATGGCCAAGATATTTAAAGCATTCAACTCTCTTTAGTGGAACCCCGTGTAACTTGATAGCAGGTACAATAGATGGAATCGATTTTCCCCTGGCCTGAAAGACCATGCATTCGCTTTTCTTACAGTTATAGACTAAGCCATGACGTTTGAAATAGTTCTCACAAAGACTTAGCAGTTTTGCTAACCCACAGACAGATGCACTCAGCAGAACCATGTCGTTTGCGTAACTAATGTTATTAAGGCAGACTCCGTCAATATGACATCCGACACGAGTGCTACTGAGCGTCTGTATTAGGGCATTCACATACAGATTAAACAACTTGGGTGAGGTCAGGCCACCCTGCCTCACCCCACATTCCAACCTGTAAGACCTTGAGTAGCTCTCTGACCATCGCACAACAGTAATCTGATTTTTATACCAAAACTTAAAAATCCTGTTGATCTCTTCAGGCATGCCAGTGAGTTTTAATTTCTGTCATAAGATATCGTAATTCACCAGGTCATATAAATAAATAAATAAATAAATAAACGCTACACACTCAACGGCCCCCATTAGGATAGTAATATCCTGTGTCGGGGTCCGGAAACATTCACAATGACAAGGAAAAATACACCCAGACCGGAAAATATGCTTGCATGGACAATACAAACATATTATGCTCCGAGCGGGAATCGAACCCGCGACCTGTGGCGTTTAAGGCAGGTTCGCTACCGCTGCGCCACAACGTCGTCAAATGCCTTGGATTAATCGAGAAAACAGGCGTAAATGGGTGATGGTAAGGTTATGAAGAATCTTAACGGTTTTAAAAATAATAACGAATTAAAACCGACCGCAAAAATAAGTTGGTAATTTCATAGTAATTATTAAAAGTAATATGAAAAACAAAGTTATGGGAATAACTTATATATCTCTTAAATTTATAGACCTATCTTCTTCAAACTAAATGTGGATGAAAGTTCATGTGGTACTCTACAAGCTCAAATTTTTCCAGAATTTTAAATCCCATAGTTCAAAAGTTAGAGGGGGACACGATTTTTACGACTTTAGGAGCTAATATCTCAACAACTACTGGCTTAATGAAAAAACTCAAAATCAAACCTCCTTATCATTTTAAAAGAACTATCCAAAGATATCTCACACGTTGCCATACGTTGAATTTTTTTTTTTCAGTCGTCAGTTACATGTATGGACTGCTACCCTTAATTCATATATATATTAAGATTTTATTACAAAATCCTTGTGCGGTTCATGGAATACACCTAATTAGTAAATTTCGTATAGATAGAGTCAATGGTCTCCGAGTAAAATGACTGTGACATACCGACGGACAGACGGACAGACGGACGGACGGACAGACGGACATGACGAAACTATAAGGGTTCCGTTTTAGCCATTTGGCTACGGAACCCTAATACTAAGAAACTTAGGAGACGATTTTAAGGATAATTAAATTGAATAATTATCAGTCAAGTGCGTTGTGGACTTGTGGACCACGCACTGTCAAAGTTCCGCAGCTTGATGAGGAAAAATATTAAGGACATTTATAAATAATAACGAATTTGAATCGACCGCAAAAATAAGTTGATATCTTCATAGTAATAATTAAGAGTACTTAATATGAAAAACAAAAATATGAGAAAAACTTATAAAACTTGAAAAAATATCAGCGTACGGCAACGTATGAGGTATCTGTTAATAGGTCTTTCAAAATAATAACAAGATTTCATTTTGACTTTTTTGATTAAGTCAGTAGTTGTTGAGATATTAGCTCGTAAAGTCATAAAAATTGTGTCCTCTCTCTCAACTTTTGAACTAAAGGGTTTAGAATTCATGAAAAAATTGAGGTTGTAGAACTGATGTTCAATAGAACTTTATTTTTATAATATTAATAGCATCAATTTTAATTACTATAGTAATTTTATCGTGTTTCAAGGGTCCGCTTAAAGTGGATGCTATTGAGGGGCGTCTGGGAGATCTGGTAGGCTAAGGCCGTCTACAAGATAGGAATTTCGTAATGGGTATACCAAGCGTAGTTTACTTTCAACGAAAGTGAATGACCTTCTACGTCATTGGCGAAACGGATGCGGACCTCAAGCGGTATCAGCAGACGTTGCGAAATATAGGATAAATGTTCGCATTTAACATTTACTTCTTCAAGTTTAGAAATATTATTGGTAACAGATAATAAATGAAAAAACCCATTTGCATCAATACTATCATGTAGCAATATAGTCCATGGTCATTTATTAATAAAAGCCTCAAAAACTGAATAGAAGACGCAATGGCTCAACCGTAGAAAGGCCGACTCCGCTCCGTTAACGAGAGAGTCGCGGGTTCGAGTCGTATTTGGAGGGACAATAGGAATATTAATAATGCCTACAAAAAGCATTGCTAATAGGTGTGATCCTGAACCCTTGGGCCATTGTCGTACCCACTCCTAGTGCAACCTGCAAGATTTTTTTTTTTATTTTTTTTTATTTTTTTTTTTATGTTAGAAGTTGGCAAACAAGGTAAGTGATGGTAAGTGGCTGCCGCAGCCTATGAGCGCTTGCAGCACCATTAGTAGGTGCCACTCACGTGTTGCCAACCTCGAGATATTAGTTCTTAAATCTCGTTCGCCCAGTAATTTCACTAGCGTACAATGCCCTTCAAACCGAAACACAGTAGTGCCTAAACACTACTATTTGGCGGCAGAATATTGGACACTGCGGTGGTACCTACCTAGCCGGCCTCTAGCAACAAAAGACCTACCACCAGTGTGACTGATTGCACTGGTGGAATAATCTCTGTTGTGACAGAGGTTATCCCAACAGCGGGCTATGGGGTCGTCACATCCCGACGCCTTTAAATATTATTTAAATATTATTATTTTTAGAAAGATTAGAAATGACTTGAAAAGGCATTGCTAATTTACGTTAAAAAAATGTAAGAGCTAAAATAGTTCACTGTCTAACTACTGAACTGATTTAAATGAAATTTGGTGCACAGATAGTCTAGAGCCTGAGAAAGTTCATACTTTTAATTATGAGAAATAAAGGTTGTAAGGAGTTGAAAGGGGGATTGAAAAGTTGTATGGAAGTATCGTCATTTAAGAGCTTGAAGCTTGAAACTTATATTTTAGGCTGTAGATTCGATATAAATAAATAGCCATTCAAAGTTTGTGAAAAGGGAGGTTAAGTTTTTATATTAAAATCGTTACTCACGCTGGCGAAGCCGCTGGCTGTTTAAAATAATAATAAAAAATATCTGATAATTTAACAAACAATAAAAACTCCTTCGTAATCATAATCGCTAACCCGATTAACATAATCTGTGTAAATATAAAGCGCGCCAAAATTGACAGAACATGTCCGAGCTCACATAGGTGAAATTAAAAAGCTATTACCATGCAATACATACAATATTATCGTAATGATGTCTAAAGGAGGTCACTATTGTACGCACGTGTCTCTTGTGCGTGCTGTTATGTAGTGTATTCTAACTTTGAGGTAGAGTACGTATTCATTTTGTTCAATTGAACTTGATTTTAGTATTAATAAGTTAACTCACTAGTGCTCCTTTGTAATTTTAACATCAAAGCTACAAAATGAAGTTAGTTACAAGCTTCTTCATTTTCCACAACAACACCAATTTTTATTTTTATTTTATGACGGTTGGCAAACTGGCACACGGTTCGCCTGATGGTAAGCAGTCACCACATGAACGCTTGCGATACTCAAGTATCATATGGGCGTTGCCAACCCAAGGAACAAGAAGAAAGGGAGAAGGCAATAGAGAGGTGATAGATTGGGCCTCCGACACTCTCACTCATCGAACGGAACGCAACAGTACAGTTACTTTATACCGATTTTCTGTGAGAGGGTAGTAGGTACAAATGATGTTTTATTACCGACCTTGACATTTTGCCAGTATGGAAGAGCCTGTTTATAGTATATATAGTAAGTCAATAGTATTATACTACTCTTATTTATATGTAATGCTGTTGGCCCCATTGGCCTTATCTGAGTTACTAAGCTTGCTTTCGTCTGAATTGAACCATTGAAGTCTGAATGAAATTATCAGCATCCCAAGCGCATTCTAGTCTAATATTTTAGTTCATTGACTATAAATTTGTATCTTACATAAACACCTTAGATAAACACTTTCGTTTTTACTTGGATGTTTTAAAAAACTGTTATAGTTATAAGGTTATAGACTTCTTTTTGTCGTGAATGGGTGAAATAGAGGGTGAAAGTTTGTATGTTGAACCAATTATTCTTATATTGCACAAAAGGGGCATCATTAAAAATCGTTTATAACGCGGCTGAAGCGGCGGGACGAAGCTAGTATGATAGAAAGAGACCAGCAATATCGTTAAGTGTTGTGTTACTATGTAGATTTTGCAGTTCTATTTTAATTATTCAAAAACATATATAAAACCCGAGATAAAACAGTAATACGCAAACAGAAATACTAGAGGAAAAATTCAAGTAATATAAAAAAAGCATTAAAATTTAAGAAATCATATACGTCACATCTATTCAAAACAAAATTTGCATTTTTATCTGTACCCTGCCGCTAAGAAACCGTATTTTAAATTTAAAACATGGCGCTTCTGTGACGTAGACGGCGAGCAGGTTTTTAACTTGATTCTTTTTTTATTATTTTATGAGTACGTTATTGTTTACCTCATTCGGAAACTACACATAATTATGTACATATAATAAAAATGTAACTGATCGACTCGATGTCCATAAATATGTAAAAGATAATTTAGAAAACTCTATGTTTATATATTATATAGAGTTGCACTTATAACACGATCTCATACATAATACACTACGGGTTACATTGACACATTGTCGTTATGTTACATGGCCGTACATTCTACCTTTCACCTCTAATCAATCGTTAATCTTTTCCTGTATCAGTATCATTGATACTGTCAATTGACAATTTTATTAATTACTATTATTTATTTATTAATTACTAGCTTCTGCCAGCGACTCCGCTCACGTGTAAAACATTCACATAAACCTTACATATTTTGCATTAAAATCTTTCATCCCTTATTCCCTATTGTAATTTTTGACCTTTGGGGGTGCAACTTTTTTATTTCATTTTGAATGACATGTTTATTTAAATCGAATCAACAGCCTTAAAAATAAGTTTCAAGCTTTTAGCTCTAAAAATGTCGATACTTTCATACTACTTTTCATCCCCCTTTCAACCCCTTGCAAACCTTTTTTGCATTAAAAATATTAAATTATATTAAATTAGCCTATGTCCTTATTCATGCTCTAGACTATCTGTGTACGAAATTTCATTTTAAATGGTTCAGTAGTTTTGGCGTGAAAAAATAATAATACATAAAAAAGACATAACCCCTGAGTTTGTTTCGCCGGCTCTTCTCGGGTAGAGGTTAAACTTTGGAGCCCGTGGTAGAATCTATCTTTCAACTAATAAGTGTAATGCTTTTTACGTTAAATAAAAATATTTGAATTTAAATTTAATTATTTACATCATAATCAATTTTAAAGCTAAATTCACGGAAAAATAAAACAGTATACTTTCTCGTTTTTCAAGTATAAACAAACAAAAAGCTGCCTGAGCATTAGCACGTAATTATGTAAGTAATTACGAAAATTATCGTGTTAATGACCTGCACCCGAGTTCTATTCCTATAATTTAAAAATTGTATTTAATTTTTAGAATTGTTAATGCAATTCACTGAGATTTATTATGAAGTCTGATTGACAGACAAATGTCCAAGTCTTCTTGAATTCGAGAAAAAGTTTAGACGGTCTACTTTTCGTATTTTTATAAGCATGTGAGTTATAAATACCTCTACATTGTACATAGGTAAATCTCGGGACGAGGTTTTATGTTTTAGTATAAATTGGTCGGTTAATTCAATTACAAATTTTTTTGTTGTAGCATTTAAATAAAAGTTGGTTTTAAAATGATTTTAACTATTAATTTATATGCAATACTTGACACACACAATCAAAGAAATAATACACCCAAAGGTCACCACTAAGATAGTTCCAGTGTGCCAGGTTTAGAAATCAAAAACAAATAACCAATACCATAGGAAATAATTGTTAATATGGACACACAACCACCAGACCAGAGCGAATATCGGATCTTAAACCGCCGGCGCTTAATACAGGCTGTCATAATACATCAAGCAGTGTTAAAGAAAGCACATTGGTGCTAGGTACGATTATATTGTTCAATACATAAGTCATACTAACTATAAGACCACCAAAACATCCGGTTTTTCATTCAATATTTAAGGCCACATGTTTCATACTAACTGTCTGTGATGATGTTAACTGCGATGCTCTAAAAATAGCATATATCTATATCTATATTTACACGATAAAAATTTGAATTCACGACAAGTGATTATCACTGACTATACCACTCCTGTCTGTCTGTACTGTCAAGACCATGACTAACAGCAATAAACATATAGAAAAAAAAACAAGGTGTATAAAAATTTAAAACCGTGTTTCGTATTTGACGACGTTGTGGCGCAGCGGTAGCGAACCTGCCTTAAACGCCACAGGTCGCGGGTTCGATTCCCGCTCGGAGCATAATATGTTTGTATTGACCATGCAAGCATATTTTCCGGTCTGGGTGTATTTGTCCTTGTCATTGTGAATGTTTCCGGACCCCCGACACAGATATTACTATCCTAATGGGGGCCGTTGAGTGTGTAGCGTTTATTTATATTTATTCATTTATTTATTTATTTAGAGTAAACACAGGAGGGATGAAATGCAACCTTTTACAGTATATCAGTGTGAAGTTCGCCCGCTTATGCTGAACAGATTGGTTCTACGCAAAATCTGAAATCGAACAAAATCATGATATACAACTTTCTTATGATATAACGATCATTTTTCTCGTCCGTCGTAATCTATAGTTATTTATAGTTGACGATCACTTGTCCGCTTTACAACTTATCTTACTTTCTTGGAACCTAATTTTCCTTTACGCTAAAATCACACGTAGCCAAAATAATACAATAACGTGACTCAAGACACGTCTACACATTTGGAAAAAATTCGCACATTTGGGTCCAAATACATTTGTCAATAATAATTCGCAGAATACTCAAAATACTAAGTTTAAAAATTAAGCAGATATAATTAGAATGTTTCGAATGACAAAATTACTAAAGAAAAGCAATACTGTAGCATTGGATTACTACCCGAAGTTTAGTAATATACTTTATTTTAATTACCGCTCCCCATTACGATAGTGATATCCTGTGACGAGGGTCTGGAAACATACATAAGAAGAAACACATCCAGACCGGAAAACATTGTGATGGTCAATACAAACATCTGCCCCGAGCGGGAATCGAACTTGTGACCTGTGGCGCTTAAGGCAGGTTCACTAAAGAACTAATCTGATGGCAGGTTAACGCTTGTGACTAAAATAAAAACCTGAGTAAAATTCAATGTTTTGAAAATCGGTAAAAAACAGCTACGAATGATTGATGACAAGTGTGATGAGTATCAGCTGACTACTAAATTGGCTAGTTTACACAATTCAAGTAGCAAGGCCGTTGCGCTATATTCGAAGACGTCACGGTTCACTGATTGGTTGATTTTAAAGGCGTGGAATAATACGTTTAAGCGTAATGTAAACAAAAAAATTACGAAAAGTCATTCACCCAAACGAAACTAGAAAAATTCTCCTTTCATACTAGATCTTGCCATTGCAATAACTATCTTGATAATAAGTCCTCAAAATTCATTTTTGAAAAAAAAAATATACATAGCTTAGAATCTGCTTATTGCTCTTATCGGGATTTTATATGTTACTAGTTTTTACATAGCGATTGCGATGTGAGCTACGGCACCTTAAGGACGAACCAGTTACTCATTGGATAAGAGCAAATAACCTATCCAGGCACCCCCAAAAAGGGCAAACGCTGAGACCAAAACAGATGTTAGTAAGATGAATACAAACATCGACCGTTGTGGCTACCAACACGCTACAACGGTTTTTATATATGGACTCTCTGAGGTCTACAATAAACTCCATTGCAATCCAATTTAATTCAGGCAATAATTACAGTCAACGAATCAAGAGCAATATTAACACTTCTACTACTACTACTGTTACAATACTACTTTACGTGTATATAACTGTCTGCGGGACTGAGTAGTGGACTACCCCGGCCAGCTGATCCAAAAACAAAAAGCTCTTCTACTACTATTTTAAGCGATTATTTAAATAAGATGAAGAATAAGATTTTCGTAGTACTATAGTAGTCACTCTGACAAAAGCGGCCACTAATTAAAGGATCTATATTTAGATCAGTGCGCACTTACTTGTATCATGTGACGTGTCGTCGTTTTTATCGTGTCAGATGTTTGTACTGAAAGGAGACGTGCTGATAAAGGTATTAGGTTGAAATTCTTTATTAATAACAAAGGAACGACTGAAAATTATTAATAAAATGACATTGATAAGAAGGAAAAGACATACAAAGTAATGTTACTTACCAATGTCGGGTCAAAGAACATATTGTGGCGATGGCGGATACTTAGTTTTTATGATTTGAGAAGTTTCGTTTTATGACTCCAAATTCCTTTATAAGATTATAAAGAAATGTTTATGCAAACACTTCACAAGCATATCAAAATCGATTCATAGACGCGGAATTTACGGTGTAACATATTCTACATTGAACAGATGAACAGCGAGAAATTACACGACAAGTATGTAGAGCTTAAGATACGATAGATAGATAGCTGTACGGTGGTAAAACTCGTGATGTAACAGCTCGTCAGACGAGAACATCCAGCGCTCTTGCATGCCCCCTGTAACCGCTTAACACCAGGTTAGCCTCCTTTCCGTTTGTCCCCTCTAACAGTAAAAAAAACAACAAAATTATCTTCATATTTACATTAAGATCTACTAGCCATCTGCAACCTGTAATCATGCTTTCCTAGAATTCTCAATATAAAAAAGCCAGTCTGATAACACTAGAATTACTATCGCAAACGCCCATTCAGTACCACAGCACGATGTCGCGTTACTTATCAATGGATTTACTGTCATGCGCATTTCAAGACAAAACAGACTTTCATTGATATTGTTTTTATTTTGATTTATAATTTTTTGCGTTACAAAGTTTCTGTAACGCGTGTTATATTGCGTCAATTGTTATCATAATGCGGAATAGCGAAATATTATACAGATCACAATTATATATAATTACATAGAGACTAAAGTTATCAAATTAAAAGTAACTAATAACATGTCCCACAGCTGCGCTCGCGTCAGCTAAGAACTGATTATTGTTTTTTTTGAAGAACTTCAATTATTTATTATTCTTTTCGCGCCTAATTAAATGTAGAGTTTTAAGAAAGCGCTTTCCACTGCCTATGACACAGTGATACAAAAACAGTCTATATTATTGTTCTATTATAAAAGGAGAAAATTTGGCTGACATATGACAATACCCAGCCTAAGGCCTTGGAGTTTGAAAGCTAATTTTTTTCACAGGTGTTGTCTTTAAACCAACCTTTAGGGGGTGAAATAGGGAGTTTTTGAAAATAGAAAATGAAACTTTGTTTTTAGCGAATAATTAAAGAAAAAGAAAAAGATAAAGCTTTTAACACTTTCTAAAAGGGGTGAAATTGCGACTTCAAAGTTTGTATTAAAATCGTCACGCGGGCGAAGCGGTTGGCAGAAGCTAGTTTAGATATAATTATCGCGGGTTTATTAGCTATGGTACTATGCAGAGTTTTATTGTTCACATTAAATATTGTAAAAAAAAAACGAAAAAGTTAAATTTAGAGCCAATTATTTCATTTCCCTCATATTTTGTTAGTGGAATACGAAGCATAATTATTAATTATATTATTAGACACTTGTTTCGATACACAGGCCATGTGGTTAAAACAGTTTGCGTATTTTTTGTATTTAATTTGCGTCATAATCTTTATTATGTTCTAAAATAAAATTTTATCAAACCTCTGGTCGGCCGTTAATTTTTTTTCAATCATACGCGCGTTGCCAAACGAAGCTATAGTTAAGGGATGATAAGTAAAAAAGGAAGGGAACAGAGGGGATGGCAGACTGGGCCTCCTGCGCTCTCACTCATCGCACAACACGCAGTACCTACTCTGTTACTTGACGCCGATTTCCCCGGTCGAGCTGTCCCATTTGAGCTAGGAAAAAAGCATAGCTCCACTATTACTAAATACTACTATTAAAATTACTGATATATTGTTTTACTGCAACAAAAAATTACAAATTATTATATAGGGCTGTGATGTGTCTCGAGAACGTTTTAACTTCTTTAAGCTCGGATACGCACATTTTATCAAAACCCGTCAAAAGTTGTTTTACTTCTTAGCTTCAAGATCAGAGCTAGATTTGTGCTGATTTATATAAATGTGCCGACAGGAGAAGTACCTATATACAAGCATTTTTTTTTGTTAGAGCGGGCAAATACGAGGAATTGATGGTAAGCGATTACCATCGTCCATGAACATCTGAAACACTAGAGAGCATACAGGTACTGTAGGGTGCAACTGGTTATACGCTGACTGACCTCAAAACACGGTTGACCAGCAGTCACTTCTCGAGTTTTTCATCAGAGTACGGTGGTAGGGCTAGCCTAGATTGGCGAATATAAATGCCTCAGAACTTCTTCTACAACATGCAAGTTTAATCACGATATTTCCTTCTCTGTTTAGCAGATTAATTTTAAACACAAATGAAGCACTGAAAACTAGATTTCCTTGCCCAGATTTGTACCGCAAACTTCGGTTAAAGTGTGCGTTTTCTATCTATTGGACCATTTCGGCTTTTTAATCAACTTCAAAAAAGGAGGAGGTTTCTAAATTCGACCGTAGATGAATAGTAACGCATAGTATTTCCTTTCATTTCAGATAATGCTCAAAGATTTCCTTGCTCTGTTCCTAAAGCACACGTCGGCGAGTCGTCACCACCTGACTCCTGAACTGGTGCTTCGGCTCATAACTCCTGCCTGTCCTCTTTGGTCCGCAAGGGTCGAGGAGTCGCCGTTCTGCGATCCATTTTGGGGGTTCTACTGGCCCGGAGGTCAAGCTACAGCTAGGTATTCTGATTTATTTTAAAAATACAAAAGTTAGTGACCAGATACATCCTGTTCATGCAGTTTTATACATAAGTATATATGTAAATATATATTACATTCTTTTTTATGTCACTGCATTGGTAGGCAAGTATATGATTTCAAGCGGTTGTCGTAACCTATGAGCGCTTGAAACACCATTCAGCCTCGAGACATTGGTTCTTAAACCTCCTATCCCCAGTAATTTCCCTAGCTACACTGTCCTCCAAACCAAAGCACTGTAATGCAAAATGCACTGCAGCTTTGCGGTAGAATCTGACACTGTGGCATGAGTAAGCTCGCTCCACCATCTATGCCTTCACGCTCGATGGAGGTCAAGAGCTTAACCATTTAAAAAAAAATCTCGTTGAATTATTATTTAATCCTAAAATCGATTAACCGACAAAATTAACCGCGTTACAAAATTTATAGATAATTATTATTATATAAGCATAATGATGTACTCGTATGTTAAGGAAAACTATACATTGTTCTGTTAACACATTAGTAGAGCCTTGTGTCAATGAATCCCATTTGCATTGCAAATACCTGTTAACAGGAAAAATTCTTGACAACTTGTACAGTACTGTGAATATATTAAATAATCCACTTATTCGAAATTCGTTTTGTAAGTCAGAGCCTTCATTTATGTACTTTTTACTCAAATTAATAAACGCTATATGCATAACGGGACCCATTATAGTTTAGGTACTTAGACCAAAAGATAGGTCTATAATTTTTTTCTAGCTACACCCACGGCTCTGCTTGCGTGGAGTATCGATTGTTATAGATTACACGAAAACTTACCTCTTTTTCTAAAATAAATGTAGCCTAAGTTACTCCTTGTAATATCATACATGTATACTTATATAAATATGCATTTAGTGAGAAAATGTTGATTTGGCATTATAAATGGACACTGAATTTTAAATTTTTAACGAAATTACAAACTTATTTTGCGGTCGATTTTAATTCCTAGGCTTCGAGGGCTATCGCGAATGACTAGTAGCGGCTACTCTGGCGATACACACACACACACAAAGGAAACGTCAATATATAAATCAACAATAAACGCTGCACACTCAACAGCCCCCATTAGGATAGTGATATCCTGTGTCGGGGGTCCGGAAACATATACAAGGACAAGGACAAATACACCCAGACCGGAAAATATGCTTGCATGGTCAATACAAACACATGCTCCGAGCGGGAATCGAACCCGCGACCTGTGTCGTTTAAGGCAGGTTCGCTACCGCTGCGCCACAACGTCGTCATATTGTATTTATAATGATAATGAACCTATCTTTATTTACGTTGCACGCACAACATAGTTAATATTACGAACAAATGCTGTTATCATTTGGATAGTTTCGTTTTAATGTGTTCCTGATTTTATACCTTTTAATTAAAAAATAATTACAAAATTGTTTTGTTTTGTTTGCCACTTGAACTAAAATACCGGAAAATACATTCGAATCCTTTGCCTTGAGGTAGCTTAAAATTATGCAAATAAAATTTCCTTAAAACTAAATATATTATTTTGACCGGAGAATTGTTTTCTTACAATGCAGGAAAAGTATAGAATTTCCTCATAGCAACGACGATTTTAATATTTATATAAAGATGAAGAGGCAAATGGCGTAGCAATAGGGTGTCATTTGGACCCTATAGTCTACATATGGACGCATATAAACAATACCATGTTAACCCACAAAATTGATAAAATGGAGGTATATATGCAGAAGTGTTGGTAAATGGCTGACGAACATTTTTCTTTGTAGGGTTTTAGTTTTAAGCTTTAAAACTTCCAAAAAGCAATTTTTAATCATGCAGTTTATGTATTATTTTAAACGTTTTGGGTTATATTATATACGAAATATGCAGTTTGTATACTTATTTTTTGTGAAAATAAGTAAAATAACTAACATTAATCTCAAATTGCCAAAAACTTGACCAATACATAAAAAAATCATATAAAGCAAGTTGTTCAAAATTTTCAAACGCGTTTTTCTCAAAATGACATTCGTGTGGGTTGACATGGCATTGCTTATTTGCATCCATATAGCCTTATAAAAGTAATCCAGTTTTCAAAGGAACTTTGTAAAGAAAATCTAAATAATAGTATATACCGAGAGTGTACAGGGAAAAGGGAATCACAAACAGAATATCAAAGTTATGTAGCAGTAATCGTACTGCTGCATGTTGTTAAATGCCTCACCATATCTATCTTCCTTTCCCTTTTACCCATACATCTCAAATATACCGCCTGAAACCCCAGGTCTCAACGGAGCCTTCTTTCGCTCCCCGGGACTCGGTTTGACGCTTAGAGACAAAGGCGGCGGTTGCCTGGTTGCGCGCTAGCTCGTTCTGCGAGAGACTACGTAACCTGTATAACATACACTGAAGTCAGCCACAGAGAAGGTTTTAGTGGGTCTTCATTACTCGTCATAAGATCCCACATAACCCGGTTCCCCTCCGCAGGGAACCTGCTTTCTGGTAACAGATTTCCTCCTCGATAGTAAAAAAGCGGTAATTACTAGGTACTAGGTACTTATTTTTATTTGATAATTTTAAAATTTGCTTAACTTAACCGTGGTTATCATAGTTATTTTACTTTCGGCGTCGGGACGTGACGACCCCATCGCCCGCTGTTGGGATAATCTTTGTCACAGTAGAGATTATTCCACCAGTGCAATTAGTCACACTGGTGGTAGGTCTTTTGTTGTAAGAGGTCAGCTAGGGAGGTACCATCAAATATTCTACCGCAAAACAGGCTTTGCTATTACTGTGTTTCGGTTTGAAGGTCACTGTAGGCTAGTGAAACTACTAGGCAAAGAAGATTTAAGAACCAATAACTCAAGGTTGGCTACCCGTGAGTGACACCTACTAATGATGTTGCAAGTACTCATAGACTACAAACAGGTGGGCCGTATGCGTACACCTTTTGTCACAAAATACCCTTGAAAAATTCCAAACAACTCTAAAGACCGAAGCCAACGTAATTCTACGAACATCAAAAGTCTATTTTATTTATCAATGAAACATTTTATCTTGAACCAAAAGGTTTTGTGTGCATTCCTTATCATACAAAATTGAACTTTATGTCATAGTTATAAGACTTGTTTTATAAAATTGTGAAATATGATTCTAGAGCTCCTAAATATTTTTATTTATCGTATCAGAACAAAATCAACTTTCAACTAGATAATTTAAGATTCATTTTTCTCTATAGGTTGAATGAGTACAATATGTTGAACTATTAACATAATAAGAAATTCGACCTTATTTTGTAGTAGATAAGACTCATGAAAAATATTATTGTGACTCATGTTTTGCGGGTTTTCACATCTATAGTAGAGGTCGGTATTTGATCTTGTTTATATTACATATATATTTTATTTTATGCGATTTTGTGAAGCGTCAATAATTATAATTATGCTAAAGTATTTTTTTAGAAAGAATATCATGATTTTTCAAGTCATTTCTAATATTCTTATTTCTCCTCCAACCAAGCGTGTAGCTTGTGCTAGGAGTGAGTACGACAATAGCCCAAGGTCAGAATCCAACCTGAAATACTAGCGTGGAGCTATTGAGGCTTCTATTAGATTTCTTTATAACAATTTTAAAACAAATCTACACGAGAAAAAAACTGTAATCTGTTATTATTACAAATTATTTTATTGCAATGCTTAGAACATAGAATCAGACTAAGAAATCAGTCCTTAGTTTCTCAGCTAGTTTTAGCTCTCAATGAATAATTCCATCACTTGGCTTGATAGGCTTTAATATATTTAAGTTATGTACCTAGGATTAAAACACAATGAAAAACCACGTGAGAAGGGGCCGCAGAGGCAGGTAGTCTTTAAGGGCCCGTTTACGTATTTGACGAAAAATAGATGTATTTCGATCTAATTTCCGACAAAATCAAAGTAAATTAAATGGAACTTTTAATTACTATGAATAGATCAGGCCTTTATCTTTAATAACGCTGTAAAAAATATGAAATTTTCTTATTATTTTTTATAGTAAAACCGGTTTTCCGGAGCCTCTTCACACCAAATTAACGATATCGAGCTGAGTTTAGGTAGCCTTTTAAACTATTTATTACTTATCATACTTATCTTAACTTATCACTTACTCACCGTACCTAACAAATAGATTCCAAACACGGCGCACATAACCCTACTCATGCTGCAGATCCTGTATCAGTCATCAAAGTAGACCTTCAGATCACTCCAATAATTCGGATGGTAAGGTCTCATTGTAACTTCCTAAACGATCACAAGCACGGCACACATAGCCCTACTCATCTTGCAGTTACAGTAGCAGTCGTCGATAAACATCATCAGGTAACTCCATCATGCTCAGGGGTAGTATCTTATTAATTTTTTTTTATTGACGACATTAAAAAAAATATTCATATAAAACATTTTTAATAATATAACCTTATACCAATTATACCAATAACCTTTAAATAAAAATAATACAAATAAGGAAAAAAAATAGTTTTCACAATATTTATGTACACAAAGTATACAAAACAAATATGACTATTTATTACTTACTAACATTACAACGTATAAAATATACCCACAAAAAAATTAAACATTTAAAGTCTCAAAATTAGTTTACCGTTCATTATTCCCGCCGATCACAGTCGTGCGCTTGTGTGATCGTTTCGTGTGAATGTAGTGGTGCGATTCGCTACCTATCTATTTTGCAAACGCGTCCTTAAATATTTTAAAACTCCTCTTAGTTATATAGGGGTAAAAACCGAGGCTTTTGGCGTTAAAATCAGTTTCCTTGCGATGTGCCCACGTGATATCCAACCATGTGTATTTCCTCTTGACAACGTTTACGGAAAATGTTAGTTGCTATGTAATTAGTTTTTTCCCCGAGCCCGCACCTGTCGTGTGTGAACGACGTAAATAAAACATTAATATATATGAATTTATAGTAAATAAGTTGCACTTACGTTAGTAGATCATAATATTAGCTTGACGACACGATGTTTGGAAATTCCTGTTTGAGTAAATGTAGGGACTCCGAACAAGATTAAATTCCTTAAAAAGAAAATAGCAAAAACTATGTATAATGTATGCGTTGAGATGCATTTTAATCTAATTCGTTAAAACTACAAATTGGAGTTGATCTTGTTATGTATGTTACACCATTATACACAATATTTTCTGTTTGAGGTATGCTTCTGATGTAGTGTAGGCAGGTTGTTGGAAATCAAGCATACGGTCCGCCTGATGGTAAGCTGTCACCGCAACCTTTGAACGCGCGCAATTCTTGGAAGGGATAAGAGGGAGGGATGAGAAGGGTACAGAGGGGGGTACTCTACATTTCTGTGAAAGGATTCCCGGTCGAGCCGGCCCATTTATGCTAGAAGAAGCATTGCTCTATAGTCTGTTAAATGTAAGTTGAACCATGCGCAGTAACACGTTTTTCGGTCTCAACGATGTGCGATATGAAGGGGGCCGCGTTTAGTACACTCGCTCACGGTTGTTTTAGTTCTTTAAAAATAAATTATTAAAAATGAAATTAAAATATAAACTATTTTTGTCAAGTGTGTGAACATTTATTTAAAGATAATGCCTCGACTACAACCAATTTTAAGGAGACGGGAGAGAAGGATGGTATTTGACGTTTATAGTTATTTTTTTTTATACTATTTATTTGTTTTATTCTATTTAAGTAATAAATAACGAAAATGAATAAATAATTAAATGAATTTAGAAGAAATAATAAGTATATTATATACTTAATTCCGTCTTCCCACTTTATAAAAATCTATTGAAATAAGACGAAATCAATATTTTTGTCTAACATTTTTGTCCGTCATTGTACCTGCGCAGAAGCGGCCATTTTGGTTCAACTTAAATTTAAGGAACTATACTACATACATACATGTGTTACATACATATAAATTGTGATTATAAAGGGTTATAGAACAAAAATCCTCAAACTGTTTAGAATTACCTATGTTTTAGCGAGCCCTTGCACATTAACTCACTAAAACTCGCAATCGGATGAATGTAAGAGTCACATAGAAGTCCAACAAACAAACGAATACATTTTAAATTTTATGTCAATTTACATTTCATTATTAATTATAGAAAGACGTTTATTATAATCTTCTTATTTAATTCTACGCCTGCAGTACTCATTTTCCTCAATAATTTCATAATGTTATTTAATATAACTTAAACATTTGACATAAACACGTGGAGTATACTTTGTCAGACTTTCAATAATATTGCACAATAATATTAAGCGTTCGGGGTTACATTTGAAATATCGTGCAATGATTAATTGAATGCAATCTTAACTTCAAGCTTGTATTTAGCTTGATCAAGTTTCTAAATTGTATTCTGGTTTATCTACATAATCTCGCGACAAGCTTTTATCTTTAAGTAATAAATTGATGGATTGATTCAATTTCAAATTTATTTTTCTTTTAGAACATTTAAATAGAAGCTTGTTTTTAAAAATATTTTTTAACTATTAATTTATTTAACGTCAATTTAGTCATGACTTGTCAAAATTTAAATTTTCCAAAAGAAAGTTCCTTAGTATGAATACGGAACAATTAAATCCTCAAGGGAAAGACGTAAGGTAACCTGCATTCCGAAAGCAAGACAAGGATAGTAGTTTCGTTCATACGTTAGAATGTGATAGCGTATCCAAATAGTTAATGAAACAGCGTGTAAGACTTTTTATCGGTTAAAAGGAGATAGAAAACAGTGAGTCACTAGGAATGTGAAGAATTTATTAGGATGACTCATAAACATAACATGAACTCAAAACCTCCTTTTATTTTTGTCGCCTTATCGATAATAATAATATTTTATAAAAACATTTTTGCTTGAATTTGTTTGCCCAAAAATTTGTTACGTTTTTTTTTTTTCTTATTGTATTTAATATTATTGGCCCAAATAACAGAAAGATTTTTTATTATTATTTTATTTACTACTAAGGTCTTACAGAAGTCTCTACGCATAATTTATTTTATTTCGAAAGCAAGATACTCAAAAATTAAAAAGTTTCCGTTCTTGCCGTTTGGATGCGGAACCCTAAAAGGCTACGATAATATTACCTACGTGTCAGGTGTCAGAGTCGTGGTGCAACTAGTTCAGATGCTAATGACCGCAGTTCTGTGCCAAATATTTCTTATTAAAACACATAAGTACATACAGTACACCTATGCTAAACACACACATAATTCTATGTCTAGAACCTAATCACAATTTTGAGACCTCGCAATACCTTTTTCACAGCTCTGTATCACTACTTAACCTCCCTGGTCGAAAATAATTAAAAATAAAAATAATGTAAAACGCATTGTTGCTTTACGATATAATAGCCTGACACTGTGAATACTGAATAACTAATTGTAATACATTGATTTAAATAAAATAAATAAATAAATAAGACGACCAAACAGAAAAGGCAAAGGTTAAAATATTATTCACTATGTATCGAAGGCTATCCGTTAACCCCGAACTTGACCTCGGCCGTGACCTCGTCAGCAGAGAATCGATTATATAAATTGTAATTGTTTTATAATCATTAAGCATTACGGTTATTAATAAGCATCTGTTCTTGCACAGAAATAAAACAAGTTTTAAATTGATCGTGGGTTCGACCACCGCTCGCGCGTTTCCTTTTAGTAAAATTGGAAATCAAAAATTTCCATATAAAATAAAAACATTATTAAAAGTTAAAAGAAAAATTTAAAAAAAAAAGTGAAAAAGTTAAAAAACTTAATCCACCCATAATTCAGAAAAATCAGAATGAGAGATGACGTCATCACATGAGAATAAGTGACGTCGTCACAAATGCAAAATGGCGTTTCGCAGACGGGAAGGTAATAAAGGCTTGTTTGTTAGGGGTAGAACGGGGTGATATTCTGAGAACTGTAGCTCCCGGCGGAAAACTTTTGCTACGAGCCTATGAGTCACTCACTATTATTGTTAGTTAGAAAATTAACTAGATCCAGATCTTACAAGATGATTCATATTTAAGATAAAATTAGTTAGGTATTAGTTCCAAAATTTATACCAATAAATAAAATCGAAGTGCCTGTTTGTAATGTAAAAAACGAAAATGAAAAAATAAAAATAATATTTGCTACAGACTATTTTCTTCAAGAATCGGTACTAAGTAAAATATCACAGGGCTCCGACTTCTGAAAAAAATATTCTATAGGTATAAAATATATTTTTTATGTTTTGCATTTTAGTTTTAAAGCCGGGTTTTTTTCTAAAAATTATTTTATTCCATACTTTTTAGTTTTAAATTTAACAAATGCACAAGTCGCCACTACGATTTTTGATGGTTCTCCTCTATTTCTCTGGGATGCCATCATCAGATCCTGGTTTCCTTGTCAATGTATTGGAATATCTCATTTCCAAAAAAAAAAAAAAAGAATCATTAAACTCGGTTCATAAAAATCAATTTTTAAAATCTTTATATATCATATGATTGTTCCGGCTCATCTCTGAAGCGGTTGGACCGATTGTGACGGGACATTTACTAGGAGATAACTGATAATATAAGGAGTAGCGTAGACTTTGCTACTATGTATTAAAAAAAAACTGCATCGTTCACAGTATTAAAAAGTAAACAACAATTATGTAGAGTTGCTGGCACATCTTGTACAAATTATAGTCGACCGTTACCCCATATTTAAATATTAAAAATTAAATACCATCATCTTGACGACGTACTGGCGCAGCATTAGCGAACCTGCCTTATACGCATCAGGTCACGGGTTCGATTCCCGCTCGGAGCAGATGTTTGTATTGACCATACAGGCATGTTTTCCGGTCTGGATGTGTTTGTCCTTGTCATTTTGTTGAGGGTGTAGTGTTTATTTTTATTTATTATTTACTGATGGTACGACCTAAAAGGCTGGCCAGGTTTGGTAATACTTGTAAAGTGAATGCTCGACAGCCGCGTTTCGAATTCAGCCAGCGTATAACAAATTGTATTCTAAAAGGGCGGCAACGCACCTGCATATGATATTGCAGATTTTCATAAGCAGTGATAATCGCTCTACATCAGCCTCCTACCCAAACGCCCCTTCTGACATAAAAATATTATCACTTAGATTACAAAGTTTGCCAATGAATTAGACATAATGATAATTATAATATCTTAAACAAACATTTTAAAAGTAACTCAATGTTACATCAGCCCGCACGCGACGCGACGCATCGCCATCACGCGACGCCACGCTAAAATCTCCACGCGTAGCTTATTACGTTCGACTTTATGTTGCAATTCTACGCAAAAATAAACACGAAATCCAATAGATTCTGGGATGTATTAACGGACTTTCTAGTGACCGTCAAGGGTATAGAGTATTAGTATATTTTCTGTAATCAACCATCTTTTTTTTTTTAAGAATAATCGCAATGTTTTTCCAAGGCATTACTAATACTCCTATTGCCTTCCAAATAAGCTTTCGCTATGAGTGGCTACGAAATGAATGAATTGCTTCTAAATTATTTCAGGGTTACTAAAAATTCTTACAATATAATTGTACTTGTAGTCCCGCCATGTATACAAAAGTTGGTTTGTTTAGAGTTGTAGTAATCTCAAGCAATGGACGTGAAATAATAGCATCAGTACTGTTGATGAGTTCACCGAAGACCCAAACCACCCCCTGGTTCTTCCTTTATCACAATTCTCTCACACTTTGGCAGAAGAGTGTTCTTTAGCTGCAATATTATAAGCGTCTTTTATGACTGTTTATCATCAGGTGGATCGTACGATTGTTTGCCACCTGTGTGGAATTGAATTAAGTGAATGTATGATACATGCGTGGGCTATTTTTATGTTAGAGGGGGCAAGTAGGTAGGAGGCTCACCTGATGTTAAGCGATGACCGCCGCCCATGAACATCTGCAACACCGGAGGGCACAGGTGCGTTGCCAACCTTTAAAGAAAAATAATAGGCTCTTCTATTGAAGGGTCCCAAGTCACCGCCGGCGGAAGTTAGTTCCCCAGAGTGATTGTGCGAGTAAGAAAATGTCTTCCACGTCGCGTTGTTTTTGACGATTTCTTTGTCACATTGTCTTTCGTAAGAAAAAAATGTCCCTAAGCATATACGATAAATTGAATCTCGTGTATGATTATCCACACTGATATTATTCTTAATTTTTTCTCAGAACATTGAAAATATTGGAAAGACAGTTTTAGATGTGTACGAATATGTCTACTACAAGCTAAAATGGCCGTTATTTGGAGCGAAATAAAGTTTATTTTTCTTTACATATTCCGTCACATTGTTATGTCTTCGAAGAAGTCTGATTCGGCGAAATTTGCGATAAAATATTCCGATGTGCACAAGATGTTCTGGTGTCAACAATATTTTTAAATTTTTATATTTTACGGTAGTAGAGCAATGCTTCTCTCAGCACAAAAGGGCCGGCTCGACCGGGAAAGTACTATCCTCTCACAGAAAAACAGCGTCAAGTAACAGTATCATTAGGTACTGTTGCGTTTCGTGCGATGAGTGAGAGCGCCGGAGGCCTAATCTCCCAACCCCTCTGTTCCCTTCCTTTGAATTCCTTTCCCATCCCGTCCCTCTTGTTCTTTGGGTTGGCAACGCGCTTGTGATACTTCAAGTATCGCCAGCGTTCACAGGTTGCGGTGACTGCTTACCATCTGACGGAACGTAGGCTTGTTTGCCAACCGTCATGACATAAAAAAAAATGTATATTTATAATGCAATTTACATAACTGTCAAATTTTCCCAATTCTTAATTCGTGTGTTTCTTGGCATAATAATTTTTATTTTTTCCTATGAAAATACCAACAAAAAAGCCAACGTCACGCGGTATTCCCTTTTGATCGGTCTTACCTATTTGCATGAAGGTAACTCTAAGGTTCACACCTTGAATAGAGTTCTACTCCAAATCTGTGGACAAGGTTAATAAACTCACAAAGAGAATAAACTTATCAATTAGTATGTAAAATTCATGTGAAAGTTTTTCATATGATTAATAATTTTAGATCCGTAATCGCCAACGTCCATACCATGTTGAATACACCGGTTCTCGTCCGATCACCGAAGTTAAGCAACATCGGGCGCGGTTAGTACTTGGATGGGTGACCGCCTGGGAATACCGCGTGCCGTTGGCCCTTTTTGCGTCTTCAAGGAACCCTATATGTGTTATTTAAAATCAGATCTACATTTTTATAAATTTTAAATATCACATTGTTATTTGAAAATAGATCTATATAATAATTATATATTTCAATACACAATTATCTCGAAGACTCGCGCGTTCTGGAAAGTTGATGCGAGTGAACTTTACCGATGCGCAGTCAGTTTTATTAAAAATAATATAATGATATTAGCGATACATAACTAACAAACATAATTTATATATTTAATTTTGATTTACCTACGTAGTTATAAATGTATGATTATTTTATTAAAATATTTATATATTGGGTAATAATAAGCATTTAGGACAAACCTTTGTGGATTTTTAATGCTTTTTTATAATATTTCCACTTTAACCAAAATATTGTACTTAGTTAAATAAATAAATATCTTATCATAAATTTATGTACAAAAGGGCCAACGGCACGCGGTATTCCCAGGCGGTCACCCATCCAAGTACTAACCGCGCCCGATGTTGCTTAACTTCGGTGATCGGACGAGAACCGGTGTATTCAACATGGTATGGACGTTGGCGATGCTGTATTCGAATTAATGAAACAAAAATAATGTAAATAGTAGTTATTGTTCGATAAAAAGCAAAAAGGTACATTGAATACACAAAAAGAGCCAACGGCACGCGGTATTCCCAGGCGGTCACCCATCCAAGTACTAACCGCGCCCGATGTTGCTTAACTTCGGTGATCGGACGAGAACCGGTGTATTCAACATGGTATGGACGTTGGCGAATATTGATGCAAAATTATGAATCTTAAACTACAAATCATTAAGAAACAAACAAAATTAAAATCGATCAAAATGAATCGTTTTAATTATAATGTTCGTCACTAATAATACTCATACTTGTCTAATTTTGACTTAAAATACCCAATAGAATAAAGCAATACCTAAGCAATAATCTTTCGATAATATTATTGAATATTTGTTAATAATAATAAAACATTTATATTAATATTTATTGGCTATAATTGATCATTCAAGGATTTTAAAATAAAAGCATACTTTTATTTCTTTTAAATTTTAAAACATTAAAAATTTTGTTTTTATGAGTTTATGCTATTCCTGTCGAAACTAAACCTTGTCTTTGATTTGATTTAATATACAAAGTAATTTTTCACACAGTGTGACTTTGTCACACTTACAAAGAAATGAAGTGAGGTGGTATAACAATTTATTGAAAAACAAAACTACTAAATTGTATCGCCATCTATTGGCAACAAATATGTACTATTAATAAAATTAGTTATGTGTGCGACTGCAGCGCTACTATGTTAAATTATAATGAATTCCTTAACAATCGGTCGTCAATTTTTTTTAAATTTCATTTTTATTTTATAAAATTTAACAAAAATACCTTCATATATTTAGTCCATAACCCATTTTGTTGTATTCATTGATATAAATATGAATATTAAGAGCGACATCTTTGTCCTATTAGTAATTTAGTGATTTAGTGTATCTATCATAGATGGCGATGTGATATCTTTATTTATAGGACTTTATTATTATTATTATTAGTTCTAGTACTTTAAATGCTGAAATGTGTATGTAAATATCTACCTATTTTTTTCTTTTTCAACCAAAACGAAGATTGCAACATGATGATAATCATGTGGAATGGTGATCTTAAAGATACCTAATCATCTTCCGTTTTGTTTTTTCAACGATCGAAATATTAGATTTATGACATGAAATAAATCTATCAGTATTAAAAGACACATCACATCTGTAGGTACGTAGTGTAGGCATAGGTAGGTATTCAATGGCTGCAATTTCAATTAATTTTTTAGATTTTTTTTCGAATGAAAGACCCTAATGTAAATACACCTACAATCATATAAAAATACATGAGAAACTCTTTTTTATGATTTGTAGTTTTACAATTTTAATTGCCAACGTCCATACCATGTTGAATACACCGGTTCTCGTCCGATCACCGAAGTTAAGCAACATCGGGCGCGGTTAGTACTTGGATGGGTGACCGCCTGGGAATACCGCGTGCCGTTGGCCCTTTTTGTGTATTCAAGAAACGCCTTGCTTTTTATTGAACAATAATTACTATTTACATTATTTTTCTTTCATTAATTCGAATCCAGCATCGCCAACGTCCATACCATGTTGAATACACCGGTTCTCGTCCGATCACCGAAGTTAAGCAACATCGGGCGCGGTTAGTACTTGGATGGGTGACCGCCTGGGAATACCGCGTGCCGTTGGCCCTTTTTGTACATAAATTTATGATAAGATATTTATTTATTTAACTAAGTACAATATTTTGGTTAAAGTGGAAATATTATAAAAAAGCATTAAAAATCCACAAAGGTTTGTCCTAAATGCTTATTATTACCCAATATATAAATATTTTAATAAAATAATCATACATTTATAACTACGTAGGTAAATCAAAATTAAATATATAAATTATGTTTGTTAGTTATGTATCGCTAATATCATTATATTATTTTTAATAAAACTGACTGCGCATCGGTAAAGTTCACTCGCATCAACTTTCCAGAACGCGCGAGTCTTCGAGATAATTGTGTATTGAAATATATAATTATTATATAGATCTATTTTCAAATAACAATGTGATATTTAAAATTTATAAAAATGTAGATCTGATTTTAAATAACACATATAGGGTTCCTTGAAGACGCAAAAGGGCCAACGGCACGCGGTATTCCCAGGCGGTCACCCATCCAAGTACTAACCGCGCCCGATGTTGCTTAACTTCGGTGATCGGACGAGAACCGGTGTATTCAACATGGTATGGACGTTGGCGATTACGGATCTAAAATTATTAATCATATGAAAAACTTTCACATGAATTTTACATACTAATTGATAAGTTTATTCTCTTTGTGAGTTTATTAACCTTGTCCACAGATTTGGAGTAGAATCCTTGTCCTTATACATGGTTAGACTTACTTTTGTAGAAATAGATCAGATAAGTGAGGAAAATGAGTGTAATCTATGCTACTATCTATATATACTTCTGTACCTACTGTTACTCTAAATGTTTTAGTTTGGATGGATGGATGTTTGTTACTCTTTCACGCAAAAACTACTGCACGGATTTGCGGATGAAATTTGCTACACACATAGCTTATTACCTGGATTAACATATAGGGTACAGTTTATTCCGAAACAATGCTATGTTTCTGTGAGATTATCAATAACCTATATTAAGGCGAGCGGAGTCGCGAGTACTCCCAGTATTAAAATAAATAATTAATTTTTATATATATATATTTTTTAATTTTAGGGAGGACAACGTCTGCCGGCCCCTAAATATAAAAACTTACAGTTGACCCCATAAGCACAAAAAACAAATTTTGAAGCATGTTATATGTAAAGTTTTCATAATGCTAAAATGTAATAAAAATACTCTTGAAAAATGTCTGACATTATAATTATTATTTATTGCTATTCATAATTACAGATATATTTTAGATAATCCAATGATAATAAAAGATCGTCGTGTTTTGGATGTCGGTTGCGGGTGCGGTGCCGGCGCCATCGTCGCCGCCATGATGAAGGCAAAGAGGGTTGTCGCCAACGATATTGATCCTTGTAAGTTAAAATTATAGTAATAAAAAAAATGTGGATACAAAAAGTTGGAGATGCCGGGGATCGAACCCGGGGCCTTTCACATGCAAAGCGAACGCTCTACCACTGAGCTACATCCCCTGATGAACTAATTGTCAAAAATATGGTTTAATATCCAAATCTTTTTTTTTACAAATAAATTATAACTTCCATTAAAATTCCATAATTTTATCTTAATTTAAATTAAAAGCAATTGAATTTTCATTTTATCCAACTTCTGTTTATCAAATCTGTCTATTTTTATATAATTATGTAAGTATTACGATTTCTTGGATGTTTTATGAGCTGATTTTGAATTTTGATGATTATTTTTTTTTAGATAAATTTCGTTTTTAGGGCGGTAAAAGAATTATTGTTGCCTTTTTCTATTGCTTAGTTATATAAGCAATAGTTTTATTATTTATATTATAAACATATGGTTAAAAAAATAAATTATGCTGGATACTGACAATGCCTTTTCTTCAATGACGCATTAAATTAAATACATTGCTTTTCTTTTTAATTAAGTAATTTAATTTTATTGTAGTCTAATATTATATATATAATATTTCAGATGCTGTGCTTGCATCAAAAATAAACGCTGAATTGAACGGCGTCCATATTGAAACGGATCAAAATAACTTCATAGGTTCAAATTGTAGTAACTTCGACGCCATTTTGATAGGAGATATGTTTTACGATGAACAGTTTGGGAGTATCCTGTTTACTTGGTTAACTGAACTTGTCAAGGATGGTAAAATGGTAAGATTATTAATTCCAGCCATTCCTTTCCGTTGTCAAGATTAGAGCAAGTTATATACCTACTTGTATGAAAAAGTATGAACTTTATGTAAAGTGAAAAGCACAAAGATTTAAGTACACATTATACATGTAGTGCGATTTTCCCTATTGGCGTAAGAGCAAGGGGGCGCTTCCCAGACCTTCCTAAATACGGAGAAATACAATATTATAAATTATAATGCCATTTGAATTATTCAAGTAATAACTATTGAAGGATATAGTCACTTTACATCCCTCTGCAACCTAAATTAAGATTTTGCCTTCCCCTTGGGCAAATGCTGGCTACGCCCATGGGTCATGGTGGTATAATATGCCTACCTGTGCTTACTAAGAAAAAATCCCTAGACATCGCTTTTGAAACCACTTTGAAACTAATTTGAACCGTTATTTAATTTCAAAATTGGGATTGCATGAGGTGCCCTAAGTCTTAGATAATAAGTAATAACTGTTTGTTATAAAAAAAAAGTTTTTCCAGATATTAATAGGAGACCCAGGACGTCACGGTTTAACTGAGAGCAGGCGGAGTCAGATGACATTACTAGCTAAATACGACCTACCTAAAGAGACTCGTGATGAAAATAATGGTTACACTCAGACGTCAGTTTGGACTTTAAATAAAATATGATATATTATTATATTAATAAATAACTTTATAAAAACCTAGTTTTATTAGTGAAGTGTGTGATTTTTTGGGATTTGAAGAAAAAATGCTTTTTGATAAAATAAACTAAATTTATTGAACATTTTCTTATCAAAATTAATAAATTCAAGGCACAAGTAACATCGTTGTACATTGGTTTTAAATCTAAAACTACAAAATACATTTAATTATATAAATCATTATTTACATTACAATTACTAACTATGTTACAATTTAAATATATTTTATTTTTTAAGTATAATAATCTTATAAAATCTGAATGGAAATTTATTTTCAAATACAGTTTTATATCATATTTATTTTTACGGCGCTGTGCATTTTGGCAAGACAAGAACAGCGCCATCAAGCGGTAGCTTGTTGAACTACTTCAAAATATATTTCTAGACTTTTATAATTTGTACGAAAATCTTGTTGGCGCCAATGTTTTAAAATAAAATATTTTAGCAAATTATGATATATCGCTCTTTAAATATTTCTTCGGGATCCATCATTGTAATAATTTCGAATATTCAGGTTTATTTCTAATCATCTCAGTAAATATATTTTTTAATTGTTTTGTTTTGTACTTAATTAATTTCATGTTGGGATTCGCTGTTGGGATAACCTCTGTCACAACAGAGATTATTCCACCAGTGCAATCAGTCACACTGGTGGTAGGTCTTTTGTTGCAAGAGGCCGGCTAGGTAGGTACCACCGCAGTGTCCAATATTCTGCCGCCAAATAGTAGTGCTTAGGCACTACTGTGTTCCAGTTTGAAGGGCATTGTACGCTAGTGAAATTACTGGGCGGACGAGATTTAAGAACTAATATCTCGAGGTTGGCAACGCGTGAGTGGCACCTACTAATGGTGCTGCAAACGCTCATAGGCTGCGGCAGCCACTTACCATCAGGTGGGCCGTATGCTTGTTTGCCAACTTCTAACATAAAAAAAAAAAAAAAAAATATTTTTAAGAATGTCGCCAACTAGCCGATATTTTACACTAATTGCGTAATCAAGAAAAATAGAAGAGTTAAAAAGCGACACCTATATAAAGTTTTGTGAAGTTCTAACTTCAAGTAACAGCGCCATCTATCGAATTAAGTATTCTAGTTATCATTTTTATTACTGTAATTTGGCGCAAAATTAAATGAAATAAAGATTGTCGTTTTCTGCTCATTGGTTATAATTATTGTCTTTATTTTAGGTAGGTTTTGCCCAACACTGAATCTTATTATAAAAAATAAAATCGAAATTAAAAATTAATATTCAAATTTGAGTTGTCGGGGATATTTCCGGATAATTCAGCGAGTTTCTGTAGACTTAGTTCTATTAATATGTGGTGTAAGATGCGCGTTAAAGCGGGTAGTTGTGCGCGCTGTTGGCGTAGAGCGCGTGCTTGGGGCGCGCGCGGCCAGAGTAGTGTGAGTAGGCGTCGTCCATCGCGTGCGCGTGCGAGTGAGGGAGAGAGTGCGTGTGCGAGTGCGGGTGCATGAGCAGGACGGGCTGCAGGGCCAGCGACTTGCGTGACCCCGACATCGACGTCGCGTCCGTCACGTAAGCGTTGTTCACCTCGCCTGCGAAAAATAAAAAAAAATATTACCATTCTATTCAATCCCAAGAAGCTCAATTGAGGATCTCATCGCCTTATAAATGGGCAAATCGTGATCTGTGACTATGTCAGGATTGAGCGTGTAGTTAACTGTATTAGATGTTGGAACATTATAGCTGGGCGTTATCGACCTCCTTTTCTATTGTGGAGAAGGATTGTTAGCTTAATATACAACGCTGTTCGACAAGAGATTAGTGGATAAACATATCTTAATAATATTTCTACAAAACTTTTAACTTTACTAGAACACAGGAGACACATTTAGACATAAGTAACATAAAAAGTTACACAAATATACACTTTTGAACATATTTTGCGTGACAATTATGTTTGGACTAAATTACACTTAGGGATCGATGTAAAAATATATTGAAGTCATAAAACAAAAACAAAAATATTTTTAATTTATTACAGTTAACATATTTTCTCATCAACCTGTCGGCATCTATCGGGAAACATGTGAACTAAACTGACAGCACGCGAATTAAAAAGTCGACGCAACTACCATCTTTAAAACCACAACATACAAATAATAATATTTAAATCCCACAATTCTCATGAACAAAGCGAAGAATAAGCAGAATGCAATGTAAACTGATATATTGTGATATTTGACACTTAGGAACTTGTAAGAATTCTCTGGAAAGAAAATTATAACCTATATATCTTATTATAAAGTCTACTTTCGCATGTCTGTTATAAATAAACGCAAAACGCAGTCAGTGGACGAAGTTCTTGACACGGATTGTCGCATTTTCTTTCAAGGCACCGTCTTGCATTCTAATTATTGTTTTATCTGCCTTAACTTGATTTGTAACACCTGTGTTCTAAATACAAATAAGTTTTGTAAATTCTTTACTGAAACTCGATGTTTGCATGTACTTTATCTCAATTCGTTCTTAGGGTTCCGTACACAAAGGGTGGCAATGCTATCACTATCCGTCTGTGCGGGCTGTATCTCACGAACCATTCGTAAAGAAATACAAAATAAATTAAAATAAAATAAATCAATGCTAGCTTTACTTAAATTTCTAACTATAACAAACAGTAGTATAAACTTTCGTTCATAATATTAGTAAGTATGACAAAATACGACATAAGTATTATATCTATATAAGGGGAGGATGTTTCCGGTCTGGTACTCTCACGACACACAGACACGCGGTTTGATCATGAAAATAAGAGTACAATATCTATACCATCCGTCGTTGTCTGCGTCAATTATAATTACTTAATTATACATTAAAAGTTAACACATAATTTTTAGAAAAATGTGCCATATATGTGTTTTACTTAGCACCGACTTCTGTTGTAGAAAATATTTATTATCTGTTCCAGTTTTGAAGTCGGTATTTTTTTAAAATTATTTTATTATAAAGATTATATATAGTACATGCCATACTTCAAGTATCGCGCGCGTTCATAGATTGCGGTAACTACTTACCATCAGGAGGACCTTATGCTTGTTTGCCAGCCGTCATGAAATAGAATAATAATAATTTACCTTTATAAAGTGACGATGATGGATATGCGGTATCCGGCTGTAACCGGACGTGTCGCGTGGCGAGAATGAACGCAAGGGCAGCGAGGACGACACCGTCCAGACAACCAATGACCGCTAGGAGGTACGCCCATCTGACGTGACAGCGACCTGGAGAGTAAGAACAAGTTGTTAGAAGAATTATATAGCTAGTTCCAATTCAAATATTTTTATTCCTTAGGGTGCCTCCTGCGAAGCCAAACCACGGCAACGGACGTCATCGGAGATGGAGGCAGTTGCTCCGAGCGCATTCTATACGATAGACTCACCCGACAGTGTGAGCGCGACGCGAGATTCACCGGCTCCAAAATTAAACCTCTACCCTAGAAGAGCCGGCGAAACAAACTCGGGGATTATATATTTTTTCTTAATGTATTATTTTTTTTAATGTCAAAGTAATTTACATATTATGTTCATTGAAAAGCCTAGTTGATGTTGAAGTTCTTGATGCGTTTTACAGGTGAACGATTACCTACAGAGGTTTTAAGGATATTAGCAACGCTTTCTTATTCCTATTGCTCTTTCAAATTAGCTTTTTTGTCACTGTCAGGTGTCCGACAAGTCAATAATTAATAATATAAGCTCAGATCATAGTGGCCTCAAATTCATTATCAATGATAATATTATTAAAAATAAACAAAAAAAAATCATATATAGGCCTATAACAAGTAATAAGGTCAGTTGCTTTAAGGGTACTGTGGCTCAAGGACTGTCTGGGTTAAACTTGACGGTGCATGATCCAGATGTTCTTTATACTTCCTTTTTTAAATTAATTGTAAATGAATTTGAAAAGTCTTTTAAAACTAAAAGTACATTTAAGGACATAAAAATAAAATTTTCTGATTGGGCAACGGATGGTATATATAAAAGCAGAAATAGATTATATGAATTATATAGTATGAGGCAATGGAATCAGAGCTCAAGTTTTTTGGAATATGTTAAGAAATATTCAAGGGTTTTTAAGGCAGTGTGTGTCTGTGCTAAATCCAAATTTATTAAATATAAGATCATGAAGTCAGAAAATAAGGTTAAGGCAACATGGGACATTATCAATGGTGTATGTGGAAGAACAAAACAAAAAGAGACAATTGAATTAAATATAAATAACGCTATTGTGAATACGGAACTAGAAATAGCAAATGAATTTGAATTATTTTTCTCCAAAATACCATCACAGATAACTTGTAATTTAAGATCAACTCCTTCTGAGGCCTTGAAAATATTACAAAATAATGTCTCTGAATGCCATGCAAAATTTTCCTTTGAACGTATTAATGCAATAGATATTATTAAAACATTTAAAACATTAAATATTAAAAAACTCATGACCTTTGGGGTATCTCAGTTCACTTAATAAACAATATAATATACAGCATTGCTCCATATTTAGCTTTTATATTTAATAAATGTATAGATGCGGGCTGTTTTCCTGACCTTATGAAATGCAGTAAAATCTTACCACTTTATAAAAATGGCGATAAAACTAATCCCGGTAACTATAGGCCAATTTCCATACTCCCGTCATTAAGTAAAATATTTGAAAAAATTTTACTTAACCAACTTCTATCTCATTTCAATTTAAATAGCCTTTTTCACAACCAACAATATGGCTTTAGCAAGGGACGCTCTACATTGGATGCTGGAGTGACGCTCATAAACATGTCTATGACGCTTGGGAGAAGTCACAGAATGCGATTGGTGTGTTTTGTGACTTGTCTAAGGCTTTTGACTGTGTTGTACACGAGACGCTTTTAAATAAATTGAACCATTACGGTGCCACTGATAAAGCTCTTAAAATCATTGCCTCATACTTATCTAATAGATTACAACAGGTATCAATTAATGGAATAAAGTCTTCTGGATCTGTACTAAAAATGGGCGTTCCACAAGGTTCAATTCTAGGCCCTTTTCTATTTTTGATTTACATTAATGATTTGCCTTTCTATGTAAACAGTATATGTGATATCGTATTGTTTGCTGATGATACTTCCCTAATATTTAAGGTTGACAGGAATAAGCATAATTATGACGATGTAAACAATTCTTTATCGCTTGTACAACAATGTTTTACTGTAAATAACCTAGTTTTGAATGCGGCGAAGACAAAATGTGTAGAATTTTCAATGCCAAATGTTAAGAAACAAGATTTTATTTTAAGTATGAATAATACAAATCTTGATATAATTGATAATACAGTATTTTTAGGAATAACACTGGATTCAAAACTTCAGTGGAACTCTCATTTAACATCCCTTGCAGGAAGACTCAGCTCTGCTGCTTACGCGGTTAGGAAAGTTAGACAATTGAGTGATATCGATACTGCTCGATTAGTTTACTTTAGTTATTTTCACAGTATTATGTCTTATGGCCTATTACTTTGGGGTAATGCTACAGACATTGAGACTGTATTTATTCTTCAAAAATGGGCTGTTCGGGCGATTTATAATTTGCAAGCTAGAGACTCTCTTCGGGATGTGTTTACTAAGGCAGGCATACTGACGGTTGCTTCGCAGTATATATCCTTAGCAATATCCTTTATATTCATAAAAATGTTGATTTGTTTGACACAAACAGTGACAAACACTGCTTTAATACAAGAAGAAAAGATAAACTTGTTACACCAAGTTTTCGGCTTCACAAAGTGAGTATGTCTTTTTGGGGCAAGGTGTTCGCTTCTATAATAAAATTCCGCAGACAATTTTGAATCTACCACTTATGAAATTTAAATCTTATATCAAGCGGTGTTTACTAAATAAAGCTTATTATTCCGTTAATGAATATATTGCAGATAATGTGGCATGGAATTAATATATGTTGAGTTTCATGCGGGATATATATCTTAATTGTACATTTGACAAATGTAATGTGATTATTTTTGAAAAGAGTAACTGTAGAGTTTCTTGCCGTTTCTTCTCTGCAGAATCTACCTTCCGAATCGGCAGTAGCTTCACTTAGGCGGACATAACAGACTGTATATTTGACGATTCAAAAGCGCTTAAAAGCCTATTTGAATAAAGAATATTTTGAGTTTTTTGAGTTTGAGTTTAAAGCTTGCTTCAGGAGTGCCGGCAATAGCCCCAAAGGAGTCAGGATGGAACCTGCATATATCGCGTTAAACATTGAGCTATTAAGGCTTTCTAAATGACAGGAGTGAAAGTAATTTATAAATAAATTGTCAAATGAATGCAATTTTTGAATTTGAAACCTCGTTGGGATAGCCGTTAATATAGTGCTGCTGAAATGGACCAGAATATTGGAGGTCAGGAATTACGAAGAGCTAACAATTTCATTTACTTTTGAAATGTCACCTGTGTAAGTAGCCTAACATGGCTTTCGCCTTGACATAGCAGTCAACATGCATCCCGCGAGCTACTCTTTTTATTAAATTCTTGGGCGATTAGCTCAAGCTCATGCTATTAGTTTTTAGAACAAATAATTTAAAATTTGTCAATAGCTTCTAATCCATTATACTCAATAATTGTATATATATGTAAATAATAATATTACCTATATTATATTGGTCCGCGGTGGGCCCGCACGTCTCCTGAACAGCTGTCTCATTCCAACCCGCCGGATACACCGCCACACCGGCTATCATACATATAGCTGAAACAATACAATATGCTTTATTATTATCTGAAGTCATTTGCCACACAAATTAAAATGAAAAAAAAAAATGTGCGGTCGAGGGACCTCCGTCAGGAACGAAGGAATGAAATTCATTACATCTTTTCTTTAACCCCGAATGTAATTCGAAATGAAATCTTCAATATATATATATATAATATAGCCTATATTATAAATAGAGAGAGAGACAGAAAGAGAGAAAGTGAGAGAGAGAGAGAGTTGCACACGCCACTGCGCACTTAATTGCTTGTGTGGGCATTTGGTTGTAGTAAGCTCGAAACACACACACACACGGCATACGGTGCTTCGTTACGTGACGATCTCTACTAAATCGCACTACCATTAACGTTCCAAGAAGTTTTATTAATTTATACAATAAAATACAAGCAGTGGCTAGGACACCTGTACTAGGTTGGGAACCTGTGTCACTGGGTGCCACGATCATCCACCAGACAGACCAGACCGGACACGCGGAATTATTTAATTTTGACATTTATGTTATCTCAAAACGTGTTAGTGACAATCCTTGTCATTCGCTAGCGATAGAGTACCGCAAACTAGATCATTTGACGTTAGGTTCACAGACCCAGCGTTTTCCTACATAAGCTGAGACCATTTTGATGAATGGTCTAAGGACATAAGATACCTATGTATTAAAAAACTGTGATACTGATTGATATATTTAAAGCTATAAGTTCCATTGCTTGTCATTTTCTAATTCAAGAACTTGACTATTTTTATATTGTCGGCATTGAAAATTTCAAAACAAAAGAAACAAAATTATTCATAAAACAAAAGTTTCATTGAAAAGAGAAACTCTAATAGAGCAATTACGTAAAGGTTCCAAGATGATATTTAACGCCTATTCCGAATGAAAGTGACACGAAATAATCCTCCACGCTCCGACAGATCGAGATTAGTTTCACCGAGATGTAATGAAGGGAAAATACATTGAAATTTATTATACCTATACATATATACCTAGAGCTAGCTTCAGTCAAGCTACTGGTATAAACCTGACGTGGAGTAGCCTGGTAATTCTGACACTTAGGTTTTATTTATGCCTCTATGTTTGTGAATCAGATAAAGTTTAGTGTTTTGTTTATTTAACAATCGTTTTTGATTTCGTTTGTGTTTTAAAATAACGGTTAGGTTTCAACATAAAAATAACACACATTATTAGGTTTCAACATAAAAATAACCTACATTTTAAAAGAAAGAAAGAAAGAAAGAATTGAATTGAATTTTTGCTAGATTAAATCCCATAATTATTTTATTCGCTTCCGCTTCAAAAGGTCGAAGCGTTATATTCTATGTGACCTACCACCTCTATTATTAACCAGCCTATCTACAGCCAAATGGTTTGATGAATAAAGAGTTCCGGATAGCCTTCTACATGCAAGCATACGAAATATATGTTTATAATTTTACTAAAAATCTAACCACTATTGTGGCAAACGAGCATACGGCCCGCCTGATGGTAAGCGGTCACCGCAGCCTATGAACGCCGGCAATCCCAGAAGTATCGTATGCGTGTTGCAGACCCTTTAAAAACATTTCCAACCTTCCCTTGAAGAAGCACTGTAGCGTGTTGGTGAAACCTCAGCAGTGGAGCTCATTCCACAACCGGAAGACATTATAATCATTAACAATTCGATTAGAGGCTTAATACTCTTTTTTAAATGTCTGGCTCCAAATATTTGGGCTATTTCTCATGCATAACACATTCGAAGGTAAAAAAGCGTGTCATTACAAATATCACTGATGAAGTTGAGTCATCAGCACGAGTTAACCGGTTTGTCGCCTTTATTGCAGCTGTGTAAAATTTGCGAATAACATATTTCGCATTAATCGCTTAGTCATATTTATTTTACATAATGTACTTTTAAAAATCCAAAATAAAAAAAATATACTTTGAGTTTGAGTTTGAACTCTGTAACACCACCAACACCATAACTACTGAACACAATTAAATGAAATTCGGTACACAGTTAGTCTAAGTCTTTGTAGGCTGTTGATTCGATATAAATAAATATAACATTCAAAGTTAGTAAAAGTTGTACCTTCGAGGGTATAAAATAACAATAGGGATAAAAGTTTGTATGGAAATATATAAGGTTTATGTGAATGTTTAAGCTTGATGCAGATCATGAGATCCAGAAGAAAACGCCAAATTTAATTTTAAAAAGAAAGAGCTCCCTAGTTTGATAGTTTACGATGGAACCAAACCCTTCATGTGCAAGTCCGAAACGCAATTGACCGTTTTTAAGGTATTAATCATATTATTATTAAAAATAATCCGGCCAAACTGGGTATATTAACAAGAAAAAGTTTTGACAGATGAATCTATAAATAACTTATTACTAAAGGTTTACAGTATATACAATTCGCGTTATATAATTGTGAGGTCATTGTTAGGTTGTTATCGCAAAATACACGAGATTCACATCCTGGCATTAATCTTAAGACAATGCGAGGTACCTGTTAACGCTTGTAGAACAATAATGCACAGTTCTCAGGTGTTTTTGTTTAGTTTTAAATGTTTAATAGCTACTCATTTTTGTACGGAAACTGTTTTTGTACATGTAATTGCTATAAAACATCTTAAATTTTAAATGTTCATGGTTATAAGTATAAAAGTTAAATATAAGTGCCTGGATGACTAAGCTTTTCTCGGTATATTTTTCGATTTTTGATAAATCGTGTTTGCTAGTAAAATTATTGGGCAAAGGAGATTCAAGAACCAATGTCTCGAGGTTGGCAACGCGTGAGCGGCACCTATTAAGAACAGAACCAAGCTAATAGCTGTTATAAGAATAAACAATAAAAATAATAAATTCAAAATTAAAAAGCTCGGGGAGCTTTTACAAGAGACTTGATACATTCATTGAGGAGGTTTCCTTACATGTGCGAGGTCCTGCCACACATTACTAAGTCCTATCTACAGTATTACGATCTTCTCTAATTGTTGAATTTGGTAAAAATAAATAAAATAAATTAGGTATATTTTATTCAAGGAGCGCTTATTTTGGAAACCAACTCCTTTGGACTTGTTACGTTCCCACGTGCCGATTCCGTGAAATAGCTGACCACTGGGCGTTCGCCATAATTCTCAAAAACTAAAAATTGTTGAGTCAAAATTTTTCGTATCAATTTAAAAATATTAAATTAATATAATTTAATTTCGACTCTTGCTTCTCAGATCGAGCAAGTAGTAGGTACATACTTTTAGTTTTAAGTTTAGTCATGTAATTTCCTTTTTAATTAATTAAATTAAATTTAAAAATATAAAGTAAATTTGTTTTTCTTGGACCCTCCACTGCCGTCGTACTTAATTCACTGATATTATTGTAGACGTTCGCCGTCATAGCAGATGTTTTAAGCGGAAACGTAGACGGAAGGGGGGGAACGGTGACAGCTTGAGCGCTATTTGTATGGCTTATACAGATACTTGTCAAAGTTCATTGAACCCGTTATTATGTAAGACAAAGGTTAATATTAGAATGTTCGTCTGTTTACATAATTATTACAAACTTGGAATGTGCACGCACTTTAACAACAGTTGCGCGTTACATCGATAACGGAAATTAACTAAAAAATCGCTTGGAATGAAAACACTATTGCGTATAATAATTAGTTACTTAAGGTAATAGCAGACATGCTATTTTTAGCATCAGCGATTGGCGATTCAGACGCTTTTCAGTAGCATAATGAAGTAGCCAAATAGTTATTCAGCATCGATGCAGTCGCGATTTCGTCGATAGCCAATGCTACAATTAGCATATCTGCTAGAGCCTTTATATAATGCTTACTTAATACCTTTGTCGGAGATGATATTAGAAATGGTTCCGGAGATAAATGAAACTTTAGGCCTGAAAGCGTGACTGACACAAAAACGAACCAAAATATTTTCGTATAGTATTTAGTATTGAAAAGGTAAACATAGTGGCTTAAATATTTGTCCTTACGGAATTCCGAACTTTTATTGTTTCTAGACGTCCTTAGCCGTGGCTCGAACTCGCAGGAGGCACCGTAAGGACAGAATCAAATTTGAGCCCCCGCGAGGGCTGTCACTTTTTCATGGCTGGGTCTCATTCCGCGGCTCTCCAACCCTTTAACGGTGATTAGGCCAGTAAGGCCAACAACAATACATAAAAAAATCGGCCAATTGCGAGTCAGTAATTATAAAAACGGCAAATAATCACGTTTGTTGTATGTTAAATATTGTTATTTTATTCTGTTTTATAGTATTTATCGTTATAGCGGCAACAAAAATACATCATGTGGGATAGTATTAACTGTAATTACTATCACGATTCATGAGATACAGCCGCGTAACAGACGGACAGCGTTGTCTTAGTAATACGTACGGAAAGCTCAATATAAGAGCTATTATTTCACGTTTATATTCTGTGCAAGGCGAGAACTCTCCCAGTCGCTTAAAGCACTAATTTAAGAGTAAGTTACTGCTTAGTACTCGCAACTAGGGTTGCCACTTTTTTTTCTTGAAATAAAATTAAATTGGTGATTAAAAGGAAAAGGACAGGTAAGGAATAAAAAGTACATAGTGTCAAAATAAAGTATCATTGGTTTTTCTTTAATATTATATTAAAAACATAATTTTTACTACTTTTAGTAATATTTATTCCAGTAATTATTTTTTATAAGATTCCGCGAAGCTTTGTTTCTCTCGGCTCGCCATTTCATCACAGAAGAAGCTGTCTGAGAATGCTGATGTCGCAGGGAGAGACATTATACATGATATTAATTTATACAAGTATCGTTAGTCTTATGAAGCAATAATTTTGTATAGTTAATAACTCTGAAAAATGAAAACAAACGAATCAAACGAAATATAGTATTTTCGTGTACAATACTTTATTTTTTAGTACGGGTGGCAACGCTACTCGCATCACACACATCAGTATTCATTACAGCATGTTCTTAATTAATTAAAATACTGTAATAAGGCATTAAAAACAATTCACACTGTGTATTCTCATTCTCCCACGGAAATAAGTAGTGCGTATGCAATTGCAATTGTTCTACTACATGATTACTTTGAATCTTTGATAATAATAATTATAATAAAGATATTAATAATTGTTTTTGTGATGGATAAAATTCGTATTCCATAAATATTTCGAGTAAAAATATTTATCAATGAAATAATTTTCATGAATTCAGTCTTCTTGTCCACCCTTTGTCTAATTTTTATTTTTATCGTAATATTATATTAATACTAGCAGGCCTCGCAGACGTTGTCTTGCCCCAAAAATATACGACCTGATAGCAGCGCCCCCTGCGTCTAAATGTGAAAAGAAGTGACACCGGTGAAAATTATTGATTTCTTATCTCTATTAAAAATTGATTGGGTTGATGGTAGAGGGGTGAAAATTTAAGGTTGGATGTATTTTTAATGCCACATCATAGAGAAATAAAAAAAATTGAGGTGGACCATCCTTAATATTTAGGGGTATAAAAATTAATGTTGACAGATTCTCAGACCAACTCGATATGCACACAAAATTTCAAAAAATTTGTCGAGCCGTTTCGGAGGAGTTTGGTAACAAACACCGCGACACGAGAATTATATGTATTAGAATGTGTTTTGAAAGATAATGTATTAATGGCATTTGAATAATAACTCGTCTTCTAAGAACTCTGCTCAATAACTCAAATAGTGTATTTGAGTAGAGTATTACTTCTAATAGGTTCCGATTTAATCTCGAAGAATCTGCATTTACACTGTTACAAATTATGAAATTACATTTACATATTGTGAAGAACTACAGGTCCGATATTTTTAAAGGTAAATTAAAGCCCAACTTTTAAATCGGGAAAGCCGTAGGTTGTAATAAATCATCTATAAAAACAAAGTAACCATAAATGACAATTTGAATAACTAGACAAGTTCGCAAAACGTGGTTCATGGTAAGAAAAACCCATGTTTAATCCTAATTTAACATGAAACAGTGTATCTTTTTGAGAGTCGCGTTAGGAAACTCAATCCAATACTTAATAGACATGTAAAACACTCACGAACGAGACATTTATAACATTTCTCGTAACAGTCTAACAGATAATAGCACGGAGTCACGTAGACAGATTAGTTACACACCAGTTAAACGAATAGACATTTAGTAATATATATATCGTTTAGCTATTCACCACATAATTAAAAACTTACAAATATTAGGATAGGATTTTTATTTTTTTTATGTTAGAAGTTGGCAAACCAGCATACGGCCCACCTGATGGTAAGTGGCTGCCGCAGCCTATGAGCGCTTGCAGCACCATTAGTAGGTGCCACTCACGCGTTGCCAACCTCGAGATATTAGTTCTTATATCTCGTTCGCCCAGTAATTTCACTAGCGTACAATGCCCTTCAAACCGGAACACAGTAGTGCCTAAACACTACTATTTGGCGGCAGAATATTGGACACTACGGTGGTACCTATCTAGCCGGCTTCTTGCAACAAAAGACCTACCACCAGTGTGACTGATTGCACTGGTGGAATAATCTCTGTTGTGACAGAGGTTATCGCAACAGCGGGCGATGGGGTCGTCACATCCCGACGCCTTTAAAGAAAAGAGCAAATAGGAAGAAACAGAGGGGGTGGTAGATAGGTCCTCCGGCGCCAAAGATATTAAATTTATATCTTTAAATTTCTTTGTCCGGCGCTAACACAACAGTACCGATACTGATACTTTACGAAGATTTTCAGTGAGAGGGTAGTATACCCTATCGGGCCGGCCCATTTGTGCTGAAAGGAGAATGGCCCTAATGAATTCAAATCACTCCTATTAACACCTATTAATATAATTCTTTGCTATACCTAATATAATTATTATAACCGCTAGATAATTCAATAAATTGAACATAATAATCATTAAGCATCCAAAGATACTTTTGAAGAATTGCCTCACCCGTCACTCGTTATTCAACTCCATGTTACATCCGGTACAGCACGTTTTTAGCACTTAAAACTAAGTAGCTCATAAGCCAGCTATTATCCAATGAATTACATAAATACATTCACCGATGCGTCTATTTTTCGACAGATCTGTCAAAAAGTGTAGTCATTTCATTCGACGATACGATAATTGATGTTATGCAATAGTAGGTATTTGGCATTTTAATTTAATGCAAACGTTTCAGGCGATACAAGAAAATTATAAAGCATTTGAGGATAGCTTATTACCTGGATAAATACAGGACACTTTTATCTCAGAAAAATGATAAGATTCCCATAGGATTATCAAAATGCTTCATTAACACGAGCGGAGCCACGGGCACAGCTAGAGCTTTAATAAGTCATAATCTTTATTTTTAATTCGAAAGTTAACTTTTAACTAGAAAATATTAGAAGTTTCTGTAAAATACTCGAAAGTAAATATCGCATCGTCAAACACAATCGTGTCGTATGGTATATATTGCTCCACTGAATAAGTGAGTGGTCACATACTAGTTTTTCTCATCACCAGCCGTTATCTTTAAAATCAGTATTGTCTTATTGTAAGTAATACGTATTGGCTCACTCGGCCCACTTTTTAGAATGTCGAAACACTAAACTATTGCTAAAAATAAAATAAAACCGTTATTACATGTGAAACAGTTATTTTTTTTAAAGAGTATGACACATTTTCTGTGTAGTTGGTTAGAGGCAATCCAAGATGCACCCCAAGGACGGATTAAATGAGCCTTTCCACGACCGGGTCTCAGTACAAGGCAGGTGACGTTGTCAAGGCCAATGGTAATACAAGTGCGTGTCCATAGAATAAAAATATTAAGTTTGTTTTACAAGGCCTTGAAAGTCTGAAACTAAGGTTTTTTAATTTTATTATATTTTTAGTATTTGTAATGTGAAAATTTATCTTTCTTCCTGTTACGGTTCGTGAGACACTAGACAGAGTAGCTGATAGATGAACGGAATGACAGAAGGACGACTGAGACTTAGCAATAGGGTTCCGTTGGCGTCTTTTGGGTACTGAACACCAAAAATCAGGTCACAAGCGATAACATTTTCGCGCAACGTGCATAGAAAAAAAAAATTGACAATTTTTGATGTCAGAAAACATACCACAGTTTCTTTATTGGTTTTTTTACATCAGAGGGGGCAAGCAGGCAGGAGGCTCACGTGATGCCGCCGCCCATGAACATCTGCAACACCAGAAGGCATGCATGTGCGTTGCCGCCCTTTTAAACTAAACTAAACGCTGCACACTCAAATTTTAAGATAGGCTGATCTCGAAAGGCGGCTGACGAGCAGTCACTACACGAGTATTTCAACAACGTCCGATGGTAGCCAACCAGGCAGGCCTTTTAAGCCCTACCGCCAGTATCGCTATCTAATAGAATGTGTCTGGTAGTTGGTTACGAAATCATCAATCGGCAGAATATTATAGAATTATTTCTAATTGAATATCAAATATACTCAATAATGTGATGACGAAACAATTTAAGTGTTAGACAGGTCTCAAATATTTCTATGATTAGATTTTCAAGCATCCTTATAAAAGGTTAAGTGTCTTTACAGTTTTATACTACTTTAAGTAGATATATTTTACATGTACATATATAAATAAACTGTATGTTAGTTTGTCTGATCTAATCTACAAGACATTGCTGCTTCCAAAAATTAGCATGTTATTATTTTGTAGTCTAGCCTTTAAGGAATATTTGAAATTTTATACTAAATACCACCAGGCCATGTCTAATAATTCCAATTAATTTTATAAATATTTTATTACATTTCTTTAACACAATTTAGCCACCAGCGAATTCTTCAGGTGTCGGCATATGGGCTCGAACTCTGGCGCATCTATCCTTGTCTATGTTTAGGCTTTTACGCTTGCAGGCTATATCTTTCTCTAAATCGCCTCTATACTTCATTAACTCTGACCTGACAGTCTCCGCTTCCCTCAGCTTATTCTGTAGGGATTCTGAAGTCTCTCGTATAAATTTTGCTTCAGCTATCAATGCGTACTGAGCCTCATCACGACAGTTCTCAACGCTAGGTCGTTCATAATTCCTTGCGTGTATTCTTGTAATGACACATTTGTTCTTTTCATCAACTTTTCGTAATGATTCTTTTAGATAATCTATTAGGTTTTCTATGTCAGCTATTTTTTTTAGATTTTCTTTTAAATTCTCTTCTAATTTATCACATAACGCCTCTGTAGTTTCAACTGTTTCAGCTAAAGCACAGTTGGTTCTGTCTGCTTGTAGTTTCATGTCTTGACTGCCTTTTATTATGGCTGTCATAAGATCACCACGTAATTTTTCAGATTCTTTTCTTACGTCTTCACAATTTCTTATGCTCTCCGCGCAGTAATGTTCCCAATATTCCAACGTAGTCGCATTTTCTGGCCATCTTGCACCACCAGGGTGCTTTAATATTAAATTCGAGTCAGGCGATAAAGCAGCATTTTGTTTATCCAGTTTTAAAGTCACCATTTTATCACTCCAATCAAATTCAATCCATGATTTCGCAGATTTGTTTTTCACCATTTGCTCTTCAACCTTTGCTAATGTATTCAGAAAAACTCTTCTTATTTCACCAACAATTGCTACTTCTTTGATTAACTCCTGCTCAGCATCATCTCTGACTAAGTCTGGTTCATATCGACCAGTGCGTAGCTCTAAACATTCTCTCGATATAGCTTCTGGCATCATTAATATTCTACACGCTCCTTTTAAACGTGCTCTATCATTATCTAAAGTACTTATTTCATCTGTTATAGCCTCGAGAGTCTTTTGAACTTCTTTTTTCCAATAAGACAAATCTTTAACTCTTTTATCTAACTTTTGATTGGTATCTTTCAGTTTGTTGTCTAAATTCCTAAAGGCTGTTTCGATGTCTTTTTTAGTTTGAATTTCTAAAGCTATAGCTTTATCGGTTGCGCGAGGAGTCAGAGTGAACTCATTATTTTTACGCCACTCACCAGTAGAATATCTGGTTATAGAATATTTATCAACAACCGGTCTGACTCCCGTTGTACCAGCTTGTGGCGTCCAATCTATGTGACCTGCTGCCCATGGACCGATAGGTCCCATCCCTAGAATGTCCCCGCTGGTACTATCTGTTGGTTGTGGTAGATACCTTGGCGGTGCTCCCGGGGGGTAAACTTTGGGCTCTGGTGGCTGGATCATTCCAGGAACATATGGTGAAGCGTGGATATTCTGAGGCGCACTTGACGGCCCACTTTCTTGGGCCTTTCTGTTTTCCGACTCATGTTTCCCTGAAGTTGGGCAAATGTTTGGACAAGTATGCGGACTTGTAGACATTTTTGTTCAAATTTAAAACATGTAAAGCTAATAAAATAAATAAATAAAAATCAATATAAAAAACAACTATCCTAAGCTGACATTTAAATGTCAATAATATTTTTCATAACGTTTTATATATATAGGCCAGTGATAATCAAAAAATAAATATGTATATACTTTTATTAGAGTGTACTACTGTTTCATTACTAAGAATTTCCTCGAAATACTAATTTGACGCAGACAATGTATTGGGCAGAAGTCAGTATTAAAAAACTTTTGTATTCAATAAATCAAATGAGAAATATGAATATACAAATGCCTCGGAATGACTGTATAAGCTTATAATTGATAACTTAACAGACAATATTTCGAAATTTATTGTAGATTGTTGCAATATATTCGTTAATTTGATTTCGAAAATATTTTGTTATTTAAATGAATTTTTAATCTTATTAAAGTAATAGAATAAAACTAGTATTACTATTTAAGTTTCCAAAAACTTTTCGTAGTGCATTAATAACGACTTTAAATAGAAAGTCGTTGTTAAATATTAATATTTGTGATAATGATTATTTTGTGTCTTATGAATTTTGTGATGACTCAATATAGGGCTTTAGAGATATAGAAATTGTCATAGTATAGAAGTAGTAAAGCCATTCTCTACCCAGTACAAATGGGTCGGCTGCACTGGGGAAGTACTACCCTCTCACAGAAAATCGGCGCCAAGTAACAGCGTTTAGTGCCATGAGTGAGGATCACCGGAGGCCCAATCTCCCATGCCTTCCTGTACCCTTATTATCCCCTATCATTCCTCCCTTCTTCATTTATGTGATACATCAAGTATCGTGCGCATTCATATGTTACGGTGACCGATTACCATTAGGCGGACCGCCGTATGCTCGTTTGCCAACCGTCCACCAACCAATGAAATAAGAAAATAGAGCATTAGAGCGCTGCACCATCTTTGTGTACTCGTATATATTAGATGTTTGGCGGTTGGACATGGTTATTTATATTGAATGCAACAAAATTTACCCCATTAATGGAAATAATCTTAAAACAGAAAAAAACCCAACAGCTAAAGCGATATGATAACAGTATTTTAATAAACAAAGAATATTTACCGTACCGAGTACATCATCTCATGGAAAGGTCCTAATTCTCATTCGTTCCCACTGGCGTGGGACAGATAGTGATGTTATTGTTTCTGCTTGAAAGCAATTTTTGCTGTTCTTGAGCGTAATGATTCCGTGTTCCGTAATTACCGAACGGTTCATTCGTCAGTTATAATTATTGTCATTATACATAGCAAAATGATTATAATCATAGAAATAAGTTTCTCATGTTCTTCATGTCACTGACTGACTTTGAAGTAAGAAAGTATTAAGTACTTGTTGTACCGAGTACTTGATACTTCCTTAAAGTAAGCGATTGTTACATTTTTTGCTTCTAATGAAACTTTATGTTCGTCTCTCGTGATCGAGCATTTTATTGCATTTCGTACATGATGATTGATTAAACTTTGCAAAATACTGTCGTTTTGTTATATCATGACGGTTGGCAAACAAGCTTACGGTCCGCCTAATGGTACGCAGTCACCGTAAACTATGAACGCGCGCGATACTTGAAGTATCACATGCGCGTTGCCTACCGCCGAGAAGAGAAAGGAGGAGGGGGGCAGAGGGAGATTTGTCCTCCGACGCTCTCACTTATCGCACCAAACACAACAGTACCTATCGATAATGTTACTTTACGCCGATTTACTTTGAGAGGGTAGTACATCCCCGGTCGAGCCGGTCCATTTTACTGGGAGTAAGGAATATTACTTTCTTTCATATTGCTTTTTTTATTTTGTCAATGTTTGTTTTATTTAAGAACTAGCGGCCCGCTCCGGCTTGTCATTATGTCATTATAATTATACATATAAACATTCCTCTTCAATCACTCTATCTATTAAAAACCGCATCAAAATCCGTTGCGTAGTTTTAAAGATTTAAGCATACATATGGACAGAGAAAGCGACTTTGTTTTATACTATGTAGTGATAATATCTTATACCTTAACGCAATTTTTTTTAGTAGGTGCCTATCATTACTTCTAAGATTTTTTAAGAGAGTGTGAATGTGTGGTTTAAGCTTTGAGGAAAACGGATAGCACTCGTGATGAAACTTAATAGTTTTGTTAAAGGTATCGTAATGCTTGCTAAAGTTAAAATTATCATGTGAGATGTAGTATTTTAAAAGCTTGTCGATATCCCACAGTTGGGTAAAGGCATCCTCCTCATCCTCTTCTATTAAAGACGCTTCTGCCAGCGGCTTCACCCGCGTGAATAAAGATTTCAATTCAAACTTTAAACCTCCTTGTCATCAATTTTAATACAAACATGGAACCCCGATTTCACCGCTTCGATAATGGAGGTTTAGAAAATGTTAAAACACTTGTTTCTTTATGCCTGACTGGAAGCCAAAAAACACAGTTAAATTCTTCTAGTTAAAACAAATCATGGACTTTTTTACAAACTTTTAACTCCTTGTTCACCACCAAGGGTCAAATTTCGAAAAATCTTATTTTAGGTGCTCGTTTACCGTTTAAAAATATATAAATAAATCAACATTGTAACAAAATTAAATTCAACATTAAATGTATGAATATTGTTCAAAGAATTTTGAGTATTTGTTTTATACGTATAAAACAAAAACATCTACTACGTCCCTGGCATTTACTACGCGCAGGTAACCTTATACACTTATATAGTGTATCGCATATTTACTCCAACTTACCAGTTACCCTTCACATCGGAACAAAACATGATGATAATATGTTCAATTTCATTCATATATCGCTATATAGGAGCTTGAGCGTTTTTATGTGACTAAGTTGGCTAGCAAGTATACGACCCACCTGATGGTAAGCGGTTGTCGTAGGCCATGAGCGCTTGCAACACCATCCTTTGAGCACAACAACAAGAGATTTTGGTTCTCAAAACTACTTTGCCCGGTAATTTGACTAGCTATAGTGTCCTTCAAACTGAAACACAGTATTCTGCTTTATGGTAAAATACACTGACATTGCGGTGCTACCTTATTACCTTCAAAAAGAATATTTTAGCTATACGGTTAAACCCAGATGCGGTCACTGGTCGACAGCGTTCAGACATTAAATTTAGGCGCGGTCGGTGAGTTGATGAGTGATAGTGCTATTTAAACTGAACATCTCCGTGCTTCGCGTAAAAAAGTCGATTCAAATTGTTATCAGGATTCATGCTAGTTATATATAGTATAAGTCGTATTATAGGCGCGAATGGGACCTGCGGGCTTGCCATTAACTTTTAGTGAAAATTCTATTTGGATCCAATTCAATTCTGACAGTAAGTCGATTCAGATATGCCTTATATGAACATATCATAGTATAAAATAGCGCTGTAGCTCAGTTTAGGTCCTCATTAGAATCGCAATAAGAGTTAATTTTTTTTTTTTTATATTAGAAGTTGGCAAACAAGCATACGGCCCACCTGATGGTAAGTGGTTGCCGTAGCCTATGAGCGTTTGCAGCACCATTAGTAGGTGCCACTCAAGCGTTGCCAACCGAGATATTAGTTCTTAAATCTCGTTCGCCCAGTAATTTCACTAGCGTACAATGCCCTTCAAACTGGAACACAGTAGTGCCTAAGCACTACTATTTGGCGGCAGAATATTGGACACTGCGGTGGTACCTACCTAGCCGGCCTCTTGCAACAAAAGACCTACCACCAGTGTGACTGATTGCACTGGTGGAATAATCTCTGTTGTGACAGAGGTTATCCCAACAGCGGGCGATGGGGTCGTCACATCCCGACGCCTTTAAATGTAATAATGGTAAGCCTGAAAAACTCTGACACAATAAGAAGAAGAACAAAGAATATGATCATAGTAGCACTATTCGAGCTGATAAGTTTCTTTCAGTGCTCTTAAATCCTAAATATCAATATAAATAATGTTCATACAATATATCAGAATACCATCAAACAATAGTTCTTTTTAAGCTTGCGCAATGGGCACCTGTTTAGAAGACGATAAATAGTGAAAGGTGCTATTACAGTAACAATAAGTTTCTCTCAGACGAAGCGAATAATTTTATATTTTGGTTATCTTTATCTACTATTAGAATTTTAAGCGTTTCATGTTTTTCATGATATTTTTTGGTTCATAATTGGTTTAATTTGCAAATATATTAGAATATAAATAAAAATGGTTAGTACTAAAATGTCAATTTGATTTTTTATTGAAAATATTTTAATGAATAGTTCACATCATTAAATTGAATTAAAGCTACAAAGTTCGTAACTTAATTAATGTGTTGCTTAGTTTTAAATACTAGGTTCTGCCAGCGGCTTCGCCCGCGGTGAATAACGATTTTACTACAAACTGAACTGATCCCTCCCCCCTTTTACAAACTTTGAATGTCATATTTATTTTGAATCAATAGCCTAAAACATAAGTTTCAAGCTTAGAAGCTAAAGTTGACGATTCTTCGATACAACTTTTCATTCCCTCTCCTTTAACCCCTTACAACCCCTTTTTTCGCATTAAAAAGTAGCCAATGTTCTTTCTCAGGCTTTAGACTATCTATGTACCAAATTTCATTTAAATCGGTCAAACAGACAGACAGAGAGACATTACTTTCGCATTTATAATATTAGAAAGGATTTACAACATGCAAGAAAAGCCAGTATTATATTTATTTATTTACGTTAATATAATTACGATGTAATTTATCATAAAAAGTTAAGGGAATACAAATAGCTATAAAAACCAAAGGAAACCATCTGATTTAATGGAGCAAGGTATTGATAATATCTCTAATATCCAGCTAATTCTGAAGCGGATGGATAGTGTGAACGAACCATGCCACATCTTTCACGGTCAATATTTAACGTCTTCCTCTTCGATGCAATGTCTCTTTCTAATACTATTCTCTTCTCCAATAAATCCTTTCTCACTCTTTCCGCATTCTTTAGCTGACCGAGGAGAGATGTAACTGTCTCGTGTATCTTCTTCACTTCTTCAATCAAACCCAAATGAGGTTGATCTCTAACGCCTTCACCGTGTGGTCTCCAATTATTCCTATTGTCAAGTCTTGTTTGAGCCAATTTCATAGCTGCGTCCATTTTCCTAACGGATGCTTGTAAATTATCTATTAAAGCTTCCATATCTGCTATTCTTTGGAGAGTATCTCTTAAAGTCTCTTCTAGTTTTGTACAAAGTTCCTGTGTTATTGCGACTGTTTCAGCCAGAGCCATGTCAGTTTTATCGGCTTGGTTACGCAATTTTCTGCCTCCGTTAACTAAAATAGCATTTAAACTTCCACGTAAGTCAGCTGATTTCTGGCGAGCCGCTTCACAATTTTGAACAGTTTCTCTGCAAAAAAACTCCCAGTATTCTAGAGGTGCTGTGTATTCACCAAAGCGTGTCGATCCTGGTTTGAACATGATTATATTAGATTTTGTACTGAGACCTAGATTAGTACTCTCAGTGTTATACGCCATAGTTTTATCACACCAGTCGTATTCTATTCTATGTTTTGCTGCCTTATTTATTGCCATTTGTTCCTCAATCTGATCAAGTGTATTCTTCAAGGTGGCCCGAACTTCGCTCACTAAATTCATTTCTTTAATTAGCTCCTGTTCTGCTAAATCTGAAACTAAATCGGGTTGAAATCTATTGGAACGAAGTTCGAGGCATTCTTTGGATATGGATTCTGGTAACATGAGCACCCTTGACGCACCTTTTAACCGTTGTCGTTCAATTTCGAGAAGTTCAACTTCTTCGGTTATCGCTTTACAAGCTCGTTCTACTTCAACTTTCCACCTAAAAATATCCTTAGCTTTCTGTCTCAATCTTTTAAAATTTTCATTTTGTTGTTTATCGATATTACCAAATGCTTGCATCATAGATGTTTTAGCATTATATTCTACAATATTTGACTCGTTAATTATTTCTGGATCAAGAACATTTTGATTATGTTTTCTCCATTCACTTAAGGAATAACGGCTTATGCTGTACTTGTTTACAGGTGGTCTGGTACCAGTCATTCCTCCGAGTGGCGTCCAATCCACCTTCCCATCAGGTCCTGGTTTTAAATTAGGAAGATATTCTTCACTTGCAACTGGTCTAGCCACCGGTTCTGTTTCTTCAGGGGCATTGATCTCAGCTTCAGGTTCTTTCGTTTTTTGCTCTTCTAAAGCTTTTACTTCTTCTAGAGCCTGTTCTGGTGTTTTGGCAGCTTTTTTGAAAGCACCAATATTTGTACACACTTTTGGGCATTTATCTTTTTCGGGAAAAGAAGTCATTTTAATAACGATTTACTTGGTAAAAAATAAATAAAATAAATTATTAAATGTTTACATAATATTAAAAATGTAAACACAAATGTCAAATTTAATAGAGCTGAAAATTATTTAAGTCAAGGAGTATATAAGTACTTACGACTATTTACAGGCAGTATAGGATCTCTTTTGTGTCCATTACAAAATAATATTACTATCTACTACTATCGGAGCAGCTATCTTAGTTTTGGATACACGTTGTCAGGGGTAAATTGATACAGAAAAAAGTATCTATTTGCAAGGTACTGAATTTTTGTTTTGTAAGAAAAACAATGCATCTTTCTATAGTTTTGTTCTTGAGTGTGAAATCTTAACAAATATAGGATGTTTGATACATATTTACTCATAGATATACCGATTGTTGATCAACTGATTTTTTGATACACCTTATATAAATAGACTGTTCATTACAAGACTAAGACTTCATTTTTGTGATAATCAATAGCGAGAGAAAAAGAACGGAACAAATTAACAATGATCATTGTGTCCAAAATAGTTTTTAACCAATGCCACTGCCACTGGCAAATGCCGACTACATTAGATTGTAGGTTCCAGTAGGTTGTAACAGCTGTAGGTTTTTTAAATCAGTCCAACGTATATAATTATCTTGTTACCGACATTTATACTAATTAATATTCTCTATTCCGCCGCCGGTGAAAACTTGCAATTTATAATATCCGCCATTTATGTTGTCTTGTTGTAGTTCTGCAGTTGGTTTAAACGTTTGACTACTTTCTACTCGATTATAGATTCTACTCTCGTTTTCCATATTTATGCGATTCATTGACCGTATCTTAGACCTAAGTTATGAGTTTCTGACTAATTCACTGGCACCAATCTTTTCTAGGCTATATTTTTTTGGGCTAAAGTCTTCGATTGACTCACCAGATGCCATCAGAATTATCAGTACTGTGAATCACAAGTTTGATTAGCTAATAAGCTATGTAGTTTTTTTTTTTATAACTCTACTTCACCTGATGGTAACTGGAAGTGAAGTCCACAATCGAATGTGGCTAATATGGTTGCAGAAGCCGAAATGCAGTAGCCGCCCTCGCCTTGCCTACCCGCAAGATCCCTCTTCACCCCTCGTTTGAAGGACCCCAGGAGTCCAAATCATGGCTTCTTGCTTTTTCGCTCTTCTTTCGCCTTTTCTTATAGCATGTGATGCTTCAGGCGTTGCAATTTGTTTACATCGTGGTATAAAATACTCGTTATAAGGAGGAGCAGGATCATATCCTATGTGATCAACTTCACGTAATCTATTTGTGTAATTATTCGGCGCTCCGTTTAACTGTTTTAGAGATAAGCTGACAGTTAATTAGCGCGATATGTGTAAGTTTTTTGTTAATTAAATATTCCATTCAAGTTGGTGATTACTTATAAATGGTTAAGTCATAATATCGGAATTGTTAAATCGAATTTTATTATGAACTCCGTTTGAAAAAATATGCGTGTTATACACACATCGTACATAATATTAAATAGATAGAGATAGAGATAGACTGACAAAGAGAAAGAGGGAGATTTCAATTGCATTTTAAAAATACAGTTTTTACATTTTTATTAATTTGACAAAATATTTAAAATCATCATCTGATTTTAAATATTTTGTCAAATTTTTTTAGTAAGATTAGTATTATCAATACACACACAGTTAATACTTTAGCCTGTATATAATGTTGCTTAGAGACAATCTAGGAACAAAGAACTTCTAGTATCAAATTACATTATATCACATTGATATATATTAAGTTACAGCCATTATAATATTACTGGTAAGGTCAAATAGCATTTGATAGTAATATATGTAAATATCACAAGCAATCTACGCACGTTCTGTATCTCACGAACCGAAATATGTAGAGAATTGTAATTATCACAAAATGGGTATTCCTGTTGCCGTTTTATTTAATATAGTTGTTATTTAATTTAAAATAAAGGGGTACAAGAGGCTTTATTATTCTGCGATGGAATGGAACCATTTAATATGCGAATCCGTCACGCACTTGGTTGATAAGCAAAACGGAGATATAGTATGAATATCTGTATGTTAGAAAGGCTGAAATCATCTGCCAAAAACTCGCCAATTTATGTGTTACGTTATGCGAACAAGATCAAGTTGATGCTGCAATACACAGTAACAGTTATTTATACTGTAAAATCGTTTTCCGTAAAAATCGATTTTCTGGGTCGTAAGTCATTTACCTATTAGACCTTGACGTCTTCATAAACGACAGCGTTTTGTCTCGAAAATAGCAATATACCAAGATTTTGGCACATTTCCCAATAGAGGAAATAGTAGAATGTTTCCCAGCAAAAAATAGGCCGGCTTGGGGAAGATCAAAGTACAGTTAGTAGTATTGGGTTTCGTGCGATGAGTAAGAATGTCGGAGACACAATCTCCCATGCCCTCTGTTCCTTACCTTTTTTCCCTTCTCATTTTTTCCCTCCTGTTTTTTGGGTTGGCAAATAGGTTACGGTGACTGCTTACCGTCAGAGGAATCGTATGCTTGTTTGCCAACCGTCATGAAAAAAAAAACTAGTAACATTACAAGCCCTCAATCTCAAAAACAAACAAATCAATGTTTACTCGTTTGTATGTGGGTTACATGCGTGTGCGCATTTTTTCCGGTCGCCTAGCGGTCCGTGAACGATGAGGTCAGACAACCGGCTTTACAATTATTAATGTCAGTTTAACCGGTTACAATCTGTAAATTTTCCTTTTAATTTTATCATTAAAAACAAGAAATATAGATTTGTTAGAAATAAAAGTTTGTGTTGCGCAAGAGTGGTTCTAAACGTTATTGGTGATATATTAGATCATTAATTAATGTTTCATCCTCTCTTAATTAATGTAATTGATTTTTCGTGATGTAATTCTTTAATCTTTAGTCTCGGAAACGAGATTTTGTATTCTGCTCCACAGACCGGCGACGCTAGCTAGGCTAGTAGGGCTGCAATACATATATAAAAAACTTAATATATCTAGACCTCTGCCCATGGGATTAGTCTATCAATAAAACTAGTAATAGGTCCCATTACGTAAAAATATACTATAAATTCCTATCTACCAGGCGCCAACCCTTGACACAAGACTCATACAGTAAGTATTACCCTCGCATAGGATATCGAAGCGAGGTAACACTAACCGTTTTTTTCGACGTTTAGGAGCACTGAATGCTCAAACTTCCATCATCTGTTTTCATTTTATTTTATAAACAATATCACTGCTCTTCTTCTTATGGCAACATGCTCGTGATGCCAATTATTGGCTTGTTTTACATATGAATGTAAATAAGTTGCGATGATAAATGGCCATGATCGTTAAATGACTTATAATATAAGAATCATTAATAATTAAAAATGATTACATAATAGACTCTTCGTTAATATATTTATTTATTATTGCATTAGATAAGTCATATTACAGTAACTAATGAATTATTCTGATGTTGACGTCATCATCATATAGTGCCCAATGGCGGATTTACAAATTTTCTAGGTATAGGCTGTAAGGTTTTTGCTGGCCTCGGGTTGATGGTGGGAAGAAGGTCATACATTTTCTACAATTTCGCTCTTTTCACTCATACCTTGTAGGTAGGTGTGTACTGGTAGGACGGGGGCTAGCTGTTTTACTCTAAAATATGGAAGTTTGCTACTCGGAATGTAAAGTGAGAAGTTAGAGCGGAAATCATCGGCATTTTTTTGGAGATTTCGTTCCGTCATGTAGAAATATTTTCGTTTTCTATGCGGTAGCAAAAAAAAATTCGGTCTCCAAATTTGCCGCCCTAGGCTCAAGCCTACTCAGCCTGCTGGTACATCCGCCACTGATAGTGCCATCTTCGAACTGAAGCTCGGCAGTCAACCGGCGAAAACGTTTTAGATCTTGCGCTATTGTTTTATATAAGTATATAGACAAAAAACCTCTTCGTTTTTTTTTTGGAACAACAAATTGTACGTATTTCTATATTGTAGATTCTTCACAACGTTAGTCTTAACATTGTCATGTTAATGAGTATGAATACATAATGAAATACGAATTACTGAATTCCAATGTTCTTATTCATATAAAGAGAAACTGTTTGAAATACTGACATTTTGCTTTACGGAATTATTTCGCAAGCTGAGTTACGCTGCACTCGTAACAGGGTTGGGAGTGAAATAAAGACATAAATATATTATTGACAGAAATATTATATTTAGACGACGTTGTGGCGCAGCGGTAGCGAACCTGTCTTAAACGCCTCAGGTCGCGGGTTCGATTCGCGCTCGGAGCATAATGTGTTTATATAGACCATGCAATAATATTTTCCGGTCTGGGTGTATTTTTCCTTGTCCGGATGTGTTTCCGGACCCCCGACACAGGATATCACTATCCTAATGGGGACCGTTGAGTGTGCAGCGTTTTTTATTTATTATTATTATTACTTAATCACAAGGGAACCTAAAATTAATCATAATCATATCATAATACCATCAATAAATAGTGATAATAAGTTGTGTGCTAAATTTCATCTAAATCCATTCAGCAAAATTTGCGTGATTGAGTAACAAACATTGAAACTACAAACTTTCATATTTATTATATTATCAAAATGTAGGCAAGTTCATTATTTTATGTAAAACCTTTGTTATTATTTTGGCATCCCTACTTGCCGGATGTTGGCAACACCTGCCCGGTGCCCAGCGCGGAATGAACTACCGGCCACACATATTTCTTCACTTCATCATTAAAAATCGACATATAAAGAACCAAATATTTATGAAAATGAAAGCATATTTAATAGTTTCCGACTAAACTTGCTTAATATGTAAAATATTTAAAGTGTTAATTGCATTATGTTCTTGTAAATAGGAAGAGGCTTTCCTCGTAAGACAAGGAATCATTTTACTAAAAGAGATATGTAATTTGGAAGACGTTTTGTAAGCCCCCGACACAAAAAGAAAGGCTTTATAAGTTCAAAGTTTGTGCATGTGCATGTAGCATTGTAGCAGTAATTTTGATCTAGTTTTTTATGATGACCTGGTCGAGATTGTTTTAGCCAGGATGTAGTTTATTTTCGTGTTGATAATTGATGTTTGGGGTTTTCAAAACACTTAAATTATTTACGAAAGAATCATAAGACATTGTGAGCTAGCTTGTTTTATTTCTTCTACCTTGATCGTGGGTCAAAAGTCGTAAACCTGACTGCATTATTTAAATTTTTATACAAATATACATTATTAATAACATTGATCTTCAAGGCTATTGCAAAAATTCCTATTTAAAGATTTTGAATCAAAGATTTACATCCTATTTGGACTATTCATCGGCAAAATTCATTAATAAATATTTCCTTTATTCCATTGGTCATTAATACGAATTAAAAGCTGGAGTCCTGTAATTTAAAATTATCAAAAAATATATCTACGACAATCTTTGTAGCACAGCAGTAGCGAACCTGCCTAAAACGCCGCAGGTCGCGGGTACTATTCTCGTTCGGAGCAGTCAGACCTAAACAACTCGATCGGGTTGTCACTAATCGGTGGTTTCTGTGGATTTTTCTTTTGTGTTTGCCACAAATAGCATGTGAGAAATTATTATGAGATTTAAAAACAAAAACGATAGTAGCTTTCGAGTGATTACCATTTTCCCAATATGTATTGAAATGATCTATTTACTATATTCATTCTACAGATGCAAATTAATATACTTATTATTTTATCACTACATAGTATAAAACAAAGTCGCTTTCTCTGTCCCTATGTATACTTAAATCTTTAAAACTACGCAACGAATTTTGATGCGGTTTTTTTGAATAGATAGACTGATTGAAGAGGAAGGTTTATATGTATGAAAAAATTTTTTTGAGGTTTCTAATGTGATGTCGTGTATAATTACATTTAAAGCGTGCGGGCCACGGACAGTAATGAATAAATCAAAACTACTGGAACTCAGTAAATGACATAAACTATATATTTTATACCCGTGCGAAGCCGGAGCGGGCCGCTAGTATATAATATATTATAAATTATAATATCGATAAAACATATCTCTATATAGGATCGACAATGCAATAGAAGGTCATTTACAATCAACTTTCACTTTTGTCACGTAAAAATTTATATTAATCACGGTCAGTTAAAATATATCACGTTTCTTGTTGATCGCGGATTCGATTCCCGACCAACATTTAACTTTAATTATTTTAAATACCGGTAATTTTTGGATTCAGATGTGTTAACATTTTCACTACGGTTATCAAATATTAACTATTTTATGCATGAATGTAGACCATAACATTTGATTTTTCGAAGCAAATATATGTATCAAAACATAACTTAAACAGACTTACCACTGAACAATTGAAGCCAACCGCATATGTGGAATACTGTTGTTGACTGGCAGAAGAAGAATAACAGCATGGCACATATCGTAAACAAGGCCAGAGCGACCGCCGCTCCCACTAAAACCGTAGCAACTTTGAAAACGAATCCGTTTATCGACATAAAATCATCCAAATGCCCTTTACAATCCTCCACGGAATCATCAGCTCTACACATCTGCCACAAACCGAACTTCCTTGGATATTCAGTCTCCAAATCGCCTATCCATTCAGGGGTCACGAATGCAACAACGCTTATAATCGCGTAGCAAATCGTGAAAATGGCCCAAAGTACACCAATCGCTTTCGAATTACGGACGTAATTTGTGGCGTACAGATGTGACGAATCCACGTATTCGATTTTCGAACCCATTTCGATAATTTAATTTTAACAAACTAATGACACATTTTTTAAAGTAAAATATTTATAGTATTGTTATTACACTGAACACAGAACACTCATAACTAGAAACGGAACTACGTGTAATTCGAGGACGCGAGAAATAGTACTAAAAGCGAACACAAAGTCGTACCCGCACAACCTCTCGCTTCGCCATTCAACTAAGTTAGCTTAGGTGGGGATAAGTTATCAAGCTTACTTTCCGTGTTTACCTGAACCGTAGAAAAAAAGAAACTTTGACAATATTGTAGACTTACGTTTTATTGTACAGAATACTTACGTATGCATAACCACTAATAGCAAGCCAACAATAAATTAGAAAAATAAAACTTGAGGACTTAAATACTATTCATAGTTGGCGTCAGAAATGCAGTTATGTTGAAATAAGTTTTTCAAGTACGTCAGCGCCATCTTTCAACGAAATGGTAAACATAATGTTTGATGATAGATTCAAAACGAGATAAATTATTATTATTTATCAAAGATGAAGGAACATCATTAGAATAAACATTATTTTTTATGATAAAAAAGATATATATGATAACTCTATATACAAATATTTATACACAAGTCAAAGTAAACTAATGCGTGCAAAGAAATGAACTAATACGATTAAATAAAGAAGTGGGTTTGAAAAGAATATTTTTTTTTAAATTGTCTTCTCAATTCAAACGCATATTCAATATTTATGTCACACATGACAACTGCTTTGCTGTCAAAGTCATGCCCGGCTGCGGGCTGACGGTGCACGGCTGTCGGCTATGCAAATTGCAAAGTCAAAACTTATATGCAGTTTTCAAATTTCAAGTCAAGCACATAAGTTGTATCTCTTAAAAAAATCAAAATATATTAAATTTTTAACACGTCTCAGTGTATAATTTGGCTTTCATAGTGAAAGGGTTTCGAATTATATGTAAATAATGTAAAGTGATAAACTTTCTGACGAATACGTTTTCATCAATAAGGATTGTTTTCAAGTAAATAAATATGTCGGTGAGGGACAAATGGGTTCGCCGGTTTTCTATAGACGAAACGGCGAAACATAAAAATGGTTTTACAATATACAAGATTACATCTGTCGTAAGTATTCCAAAGGATTATAATTAATTTTATTTTACTTAAAAAAATCAAGTTTCTTTTATACAGATAAATGAATGTTCACCATTATTATTAGTAGCGAATTTTATTGGATATAATAATATTTATACAACTCTTTAAAGATAAATATTCCATTGCATGGTTTTACGTTTCATTTAGAAGTGACAAAATATTGTGAAAGTCTGAGTACTTTCACAGTGATTTCATGTGAGGCCTGAAAAATTATATGAGATAACTAAAATGACAAAAGAAAAAGTAACTACAGATAACAAATAATTTAAAAGATAATAAAAAAAATGATTTAAGTTTTAGTAGTGAATCTAAACCATACAATATAAATATTAGTTTTCTATTAAATATTTAGTTGTCATGAAGTTTAGATTGTAAAACTAAACTGGCTACAATATAAATCATAGTTTTTAATCAAATATTTAATGATTAAGTTATTTAATTATGTTATAATTTTTTGTAAATCTAAGCTATTATAATGTTTTTAATGACTTTTAATAATCACACATAACACTACAATAATAATAAAATGTAGTTATATTGTCACTATAAATATATATCCTATACAAATATCTGTCTCAAGTATTTCACAATTGTGGCTATAATAGGCCCTTTTTGCAACCTCTATGCTGAAACAGTTATAAACAAAAAGTATTGTATAATTATTGGGGTCACTTTCACATTGAAGATGGACTCTTGGTTCAAAGATTAGAATGTTTGCGTTATTAGAATTCAACATTTATGATGGTGCGGGTAAAGTAGTGGATGCCTTTTACTCTGATTAAATGATATGCTAGGATAACTAAACACTAACAAGTGTTACTATTGTGTGCATGGGTCGGCTCGTGTTTTATACTAATATTTCTTTGCCACTGAAAGTCCAGTCTAAATCAATCCACCCCTTTCAGAAATTAACCAAAACAAACAGACAGACAGACAAAAATAGTATTATTGTCATACAAATTTTTCACTTTAATAAAATTTTTTGTTAAGTAATGTCGAGTCAAGTATTATCGTGCATATATTCTGGACAATTTTACATACTCAACTTGTGTTGAATGAGTCGACAGCCTTGGAGCGTCTAACATTTGATATTTACTTATATTTTGTCTGGCTTTTATCATCAAACATAAAAAACTAATCATTATTAAGTGTTAGAGATCATAATCTAAACGAACCCTTCAAGGTGAACTAAAAACTGTAAGAGTTACAATATAATAGGCATTTTCCTCTTAGCATTTATCATTTGATTTTGTAAACTTTAATATAGTCTACAGTGATCTCTAGGGTGTTATTGGGGTCCCATTACAAACTCTAAGGCATATTTAATTTATATTCATATATATTTTTATAACCAAAACCAGCATACACAAAAGAAAAAGAAAGAAAGAATGTCTATAATAATTATAAAACTATTTTTAAACTTATTTAATCTCATTATACTATCTGTTGATAGTTTGTATGATATAAGAGTTCTCACAAGCTGAGTTAAGGAATTGTTTGTAATATTTTAAATGTCTCTGACAAAAACATAATCAAAGTTATTTTTATTCAAGTCTTTTAAATTGAAATTACTTTTGAATTGTTAAACGCTACCGTTACGTTATATTTTATGTAGATTTGAAACTTGTTTATTGGATATAATAACCAGGAATCCTGGAATTTTGATAAAGATGTAAATACCTTTGATTATTTATGCCCTAAAGTTAAGTTTTTAAAAGGAAAAAGATGTACAACAAATAAAAACAGCCATCAAAGAGATTTGAAGGATGCATACTGTTACAGACATGTCTCCAGTAACAGTATGCATGCTAACAGATGCTGAAACATGCTTGCGCATGCTTACGGATGCTTAAGCATACGATGCTCATAAGTGTGTCTAAAACCATCCAGATAAATGCAGCATACGATGCTCATAAGTGTGTCCAAAACCAAAAACCATCCAGATAAATGCTGGTCAATGCTGATAAATGTAATTCAGCCCTAAATCAACCTTTCAGCTGTTTCCACTGGAATCTCCAGAAGCAGTGACAGTAGTGTCGGTCTGGAAGAGGTATAGTGATGTGCAACAGTTGCACAAATCTATGAAATCGTTACATGCCGGCTTGTACCTTCGAGGGACGTTCCCTCAATTAGCGAAGAGTAGCTTCTTCAAAAGGTTCCAGCCGGAGGTATGTACCCCTTTTACAATAGGTCAGTAATATATTAGAATTGGCGTCTGTCCGTGACTCTGCCTGCATTGACCTTAGGATAGGTTCCAGAGAGAAGTGAATCATTTGTAAGTAAATAATGTTCTGAACTCACACACACACTAACATCTATGCTGAACTCCAAGTAGATAATTTTTTTTATAATCCCAGAGTATCATAATATTTTCCGGGATAAAAAGTAATTTAATGTGTTAATCCAGAAAATCCTTATCCTTACTAATATTATAAATGCGAAAGTAACTCTGTCTGTCTGTCGCGCTTTCTTGCCTAAACTACTGAACCAATTTAAATTAAATTTGGTACACACATCGTGTAGAGCCTGAGAAAAGATATAGGCTACTTCTTTAATGCGAAGAAAGGGTTGTAAGGGGTTGAAAAGGGGTCATTTATAGTGCTAGAAGCGTGACAATTTTTTTGGTTGTTGATTCGATATTAATAAATATGACCTTCAAAGTTAATAAAAGGGTGGGGGACTCATTCAGAGTTTCTAATAAAATCGTTATTCACGTAGACGAAGCCGCTGGGAGAAGCTAGTAAGCTATATGTGCTGAAGTTTAATTATATCCGTTAAGCCGTTTATGCGTGATTGAGTAAAAACATTTAAAGATAATTTCAGTACGTTTTTCGATAATCCCATAAGAACCTACCATTTTTTCGGTATGAAAGATTTCCTATATCCTAATCTAGTTAAAAATCTGTATCTTTGTCAAAGCTCATCCAAATGTTTTCATTTAATTGTTTTTATATTATTTTCAGGTGATTGAAGAGAGGGCAAAGACAATAAAGGCGTTATTAGAATTTGTGGCTGAGCACAGACTGCTATTTACAAGCACGGATTTCGTTAATTTCCTTCAGGTAAATATCTATATTAATATGTATCATATAGCTATAGAGGTGAATTTTGTATTTCGGTTTATTTGTTTGTTAGAGGAAATCTGATGAAGAATTAATGGAATTTAATAAACGGACATGTGACATTTTTATTTTAAATATAACACATCTCTTTGAACCCAGGCAAAGCCATAGGTAAAATCTAGTAGCGAATTATTCACTATGCAAAAAACCCTATTTGATTATCATTTGAAACAAGGAAATTGTATACTAAAAATAATATCGGTTTTTCCTTAATATATTTTAGGAGCATTTTTATTATATAAATTCCCTGTCGGAGGAAATAGTTCCGGAGATTAGATGATAAGGGTTTTGGTCATAAAACAATTATAGCAAGCATACGGCCCACGTGATGGTAAGAGTTTTTCGTAGCCTATGAATGCCTGCCACACTATTAGTGGATGCCACTTACCCGTTGCCAGCCTACAACAGCCTTCAAACCGAAACACATTAATAGTGTTATGCGGTAGAATATTTGACAATGCACAGGTACCCACCTAGCTTGCCCCTTGCAACAAAACCACCAGTGTCACTGATTGTACTGGTGCAATAATTTCTGCTGTGACAGAGATTATCCCAACAGCGGGCGAGGGGGTCGTCAGGCCTACAAAGCTGATTCCACCAATTTAAAAGTTATACCGGGTTTTTAAGTACTCCAAACGAAGAGATGCAAATTTTTTTTTTTTTTTTTATGTTAGGAGTTGGCAAACAAGCATACGGCCCACCTGATGGTAAGTGGCTGCCGCAGCCTATGAGTGCTTGCAGCACCATTAGCAGGTGCCACTCGCGCGTTGCCAACCTCGAGATATTAGTTCTTAAATCTCGTTCGCCCAGTAATTTCACTAGCGTACAATGCCCTTCAAACCGGAACACAGTAGTGCCTAAACACTAATATTTGGCGGTAGAATATTGGACACTGCGGTGGTACCTACCTAGCCGGCCTCTTGCAACAAGAGACCTACCACCAGTATGACTGATTGCACTGGTGGAATAATCTCTGTTGTGACAGAGGTTATCCCAACAACGGGCGATGGGGTCGTCACATCCCGACGCCTATAAAAATCTTAATACCTTGCAAATCTTGCAAATCTTAATACCAGGGACTATATGGGACTTTTTCGGTTTAATTCTTCTTTAAGCACCTATATTGTAACGCTCATAGCTGAATGCGCTCGCTGATTGGTAAACGACCGGTGGGTTAAGCAACTGTAGGTTCAGCCAGTCACTAGATGGGTGATCGTATAGTGGTATTTCAACTCCGTGCTTTGGAGGTCACGTAAATACCGGTTGTTATCACTATAAGTCAAGTCAGAGGCCTATACGGGCGACCTGTAAAACTCTGACACTAGGTTTGCCACTAGCCACTAGATAAGAAGTAGAAGAAGAAGACGCACCTATATTTAAATGAGGCATTTCAAAATTTAAAAGTTTTTTAAAAGCTTACATTTAAAAAATAAAACGGGTAAAGAATGCCTACTTTAATACAACAGCCGTTTCTAGAAGATATTTTCCAGAAGCATTCATCTATCATTAAAACAGAATTTAGAAGTCGTCTCTATGGGTGTCGCGCTGCACAGATTGAGAACCCATGCTTTATACATTAAATACTCTCATCATCAGACAGGTTACCCTGAACCGGAATCAAAGCCGTCAGGTGTTATCAATGCGATCAGATCATCACTACACCTCCCCATAGAGGAGATACCGCCTCTGGAGTACCAGACGTCTGATGATGAAACGAGGACTCCAGTCGGTAAGTTATGATATTTAAAAAACTGTTTTTGAATAATAATTTATGTTATTTATCTATACCTACCATTATAAACTTTAAATAGAATTGTTGTTGTTTTATAGAATTGTGGGGCAGTTGTAGCGAACCTGCCTTAAGTGCCATAGGTTGTGGGTTTGATTCCCGTTTGGATCGGATTTTCGTATTATCCATACAGGCATGTGTACCGGTCTGGATGTGTTTGTCTTCGTCCTATGTATAGAATGTCTTCGACTAGATATGAAAAGCAACATAAAATATATAATACCATATGTTTGATTTATTCTTCTTCTTATACTCTTATTCTGATTTGACAGGTTGCTAGTTTTTATACCTCGCTATTGCCATCTGACCTCTGCAACCCTAAGGGCGAACTTGTAACTCCTTGGATAAAAGCAATTTACTTATCAAGAGTTAGCGATTATTATCTGATGTTATGTTAACAACCGGGACCGATAGCTTAACGTGTTCTCTGAGACACGGTGGGGAGACCCACAAGGACAAACACCCAGACAAAAAATATATATAGAGATTATTATTGTTGAAATAACAATATTTATTTTTGACAAAGTTCATTTATTGTATCCACTCAAGCGTTATCATTTAATTGCTCATGAATATAAAAATATATTTATCGAAAACAGGTTTTTAATAATCGAATATTTATTTCTAGTTACAAATCCAACAACAGACAACGTCAATCCGATACAAATGGAAATAGACGTTTCACATATACCAATATACGTAGCGGCCGACGTCGAGATCCGAGACTCGCCTAAAACTAGTCAGAAACTATCAGAATCTAATAGTTTCGAATCGATAAACTCCATAGACAGTCTCGATAGCGATCTCTTCGACGAACTAAACAAAGTTGCCATAGACAAAAATGTTCCAAGCGTGAAAAAGAATGTTTTACCGGATTTAATAAACTTTGACGCACCATCGACTTCCAAATTCGAAGATTACCATACAATGCCTAGAAATACGGATATAGAAACGGCATCTATCAGTTCTACCCTTTACGATGACAGAGATAGACTAAGTAGAAGCATGCTATCTCTGTCCAACACGGAGCTCGGATCGAGGACGAGTGTTCCCTCTTTATCTAACACGGATCTCGGGCGTTCTAGCGTCGCCTCTCTTTCTAATGTGGATAGTTTGTCGCGTATAAGTGTTCCGTCTCTGTCTAACGTGGACTGTGCGACAAGGACGGAAGATAGTTATGTGTTCGAGGCGGGATACTCGCTCAGTATGGCGGCGCGTTGTGAAGAACGAGGCGAGTACAAGAGAGCCTTCGAATGCTATAAGGCCGGTATTGAGAAGATGCTGATCGGTGTGCAGAGTAAGTACTCTTTTCAATTTGAGCTTTATTGGAATTGGGGTTGTGGCGTGTTGGTAGCGAGTCTGTCTTTAGCCTCGATGGTCTCGGGCTCCATCCATCTGACCTTAAGAGTGAACTCATTGGGTAAGAGCAATTTACTTATCAAAGGCTAACGATTATTATCAGATATTATGTGATAACAACCGGGACCGACAGCTTAACGTGCTCTCCGAGGCATTGTGGGGAGACCCACAAGGACAAACGCCTAGACCGAAACAGATAATTGTAAGATCAATACAAACATCTGTCCGACCGATCGAACCCACAACCGTCGAGTCTAAAAGTAGACTCGCCACAATGGTGTCCATAATTAATTATATATTATAAACTATTTGGTACATTTTTCGAATTTTAATTATAAATTAGTTAATCGTTTTGATAAACTAACGATGTGCTAATTAACTAAGTGTCAATTAGATAACTTTGTTAGCCTTAATGATTATATGAATCAACATATTCTAGAATTAGTTCAGAAGCATTTTTTTTTTTTTTCATGTTAGAAGTTGGCAAACAAGCATACGGCCCACCTGATGGTAAGTGGCTGCCGCAGCCTATGAGCGCTTGCAGCACCATTAGTAGGTGCCACTCGCGCGTTGCCAACGAGAGATATTAGTTCTTAAATCTCGTCCGCCCAGTAATTTCACTAGCGTACAGTGCCCTTCAAACCGGAACACAGTAGTGCCTAAGCACTACTATTTGGCGGCAGAATATTGGACACTGCGGTGGTACCTACCTAGCCGGCCTCTTGCAACAAAAGACAAAGCATTCGAGAATTGTTGTAAATACTCAGAATATAGACGTAAAGTGACAGTATTTTAACTATTGCATTTTGATGAGTGTGAGCAACAGTCTGTACCACCCAGTCTTGCCCCCCTCCTTCACCCCTCACCCCTTTATTTCAAGTGGCAATTCACAGTGATACTTTTGGTGAAAATATTAATTATGGTAATTGTTTCCCATCAGGAAAACTGTATGCTTGTTTGTCACTTTCAAAAGTACTTTGAAAGTAATCTGCTCTCTTACAAGAAGGATAATTATTATTTTAGCTTTACTTTTCCACCATTATCACATTACATCCTAAATATTTTTCTAAATAGGGTTCATCAGAGACATCTCTTATCATACATACAAGGGTCTATACTTTTTGATGCTGGTCAAATCTAGGGTTTTACAGTTTAAAATCATTACAAAAAAATAATTAATTTATTAAATGAAATAAAAAACCCGACAGCATAAAAAAATACTTTAAAGAAAAAACTTTGGAATGGAAAAAAGTCTAACTTTAAACATCGATTTTTAGAAAACCAAGCAATATATCGAAAAATTGTATTCTTATTTTCCGTCTTATTTTGTGGAGTTCTAGAAGGAACCATCATCATATTTTGGCGCTATACGAACTGTGATGTTCCGCTTTGGAAATATGTTTTTCTGCGGAACACCATATTAAAATAATGTATCCCACTCTCACAACTGGGACGAATCTAATGATACCTCATATTTTGAAATTTGTCAAAAGGCCTAGTCTGTAGAGCGTCACAAAGAAATAGACTGACATACATACATACGCTCAAAAACATTACCCTCCTCCGGCAGTCGGTTAAATACATTCACAGACAATGTTATACTTTATATACATTTGTTATAACTATGACCTAGTATACTATTAAGATAGTGCTATCAAAATCAGTTTATCCTTATCATAACAAACCAAATCACCGCCGCGTCGTGTCGTGTTTATAATTAATAAAATGGATTTTCTTTATATATCTGCTTATTTACACGAATATAATAGCATATTTTGTAAGTATTTTTTTATTTGTTTGTGTAAAACTAGCTTCTGCCAGCGGCTTCGCCCGCGTGAATAATGATTTTACTACAAACTTCGAACCCCTCTTTGAAAAAAAAATACATAAAAAAGATAAAACCCTCAGTTTGTTTCGCCGGTTCTTCTCAGGTAGAGGTTTAATTTTGGAGCCGGTGGTAGAATCTGACTTTCAACAAATAAGTATAATGCTTTTTATGTTGAATAAAAATATTTGATTTGAACCTTTTAGGGGTAGATAGGGTGTGGGGGGAGGGGTGTGGTTGGATGATTTTAGATATTCTTAAAAATATTCGCCTAAAAATAAGTTTCATGCTTCTATAGTTTCCGCCATTGTAGGACATTTTAGCTTGTGAAATTACTGGGCAAAGGAGTTTAAGAACAATGTGTCTTGTTGGCAACGTACGAGTGACACCTACTAATAGTGTTGCGCGCGCTCATAGGCTACGGCAACCGCTTACCATCAGGTGCGCCGTATGCTTGCTTGCCAACTTAGTCACATAAAAAAGTTGTGCGATCAGGGAACCTCCATCAGAAACGAAGTTCCTTACGTTTATTCTTCAACTCAGAATGTAATTCGAAATGAAATCTGTATAATTATATTAATAGGTTATATCATAAAAAGAGACAAGGACAGAGAGAATTGCGCACTCGGCTGCGCTGAATGCGCATTGTTCGTGTGCTCATTTGCTTGTAGTAGGCTCGATACTCACACGCACATACATAAGATATGCATACGGTATTTCGTGACGATTTCTACTAAATCGCACTACCCGTAAGCCGCGTTAAGGAACTTCGTTCCAAAAAATAAGTACTATTTTTTTTCCTTACATTCGATTTTCATTCAACAACATAATTTTATTGATTTCTATTTTCAGCGGACTCAGACCCACAAAGACGGGCTTTGATCAAGCAGAAGACTAATAAATACCTTGCGTATGCTGAGAATATATATAAGAATCATTTATGTAACGCGGATCAGAGTGTGAGTATCCTTACATATTATCAAACACAACATTTGTGTCGGTCCGTTTGTAAGCCTATAACTCAAGAACCATGAAATAAAGAAATTCTTGTTTTTAGTTTAGAGTTAGCTTGAAATATAATTGAATAAATTAGCGTGTTGACTAGCCACATTTCTTTGCGTTGATATTGAATTTAGAAAGGAGCACCAGAGTTTGTTTGGACATTCTGTATGTTTGGAAGGGGCTGTATGTAGTATATAGTTCTTCTTCTTATCGAGTGATTAGTGGACAACCTAGTGTCAGAGTTGTTCAGGTCGCCCGTAGGCCTCTGACTTCACTTATCTATTATTATCAAATTGATAACAGCCGGGACCGACTTTTTACGTGCCCACCGAAGCACGGAGACGCTCGGTTGATATACCACTATGCAATCACCCATCTAGTGACTGACCGCGCCTAAAGTTGCTTAACCCATCGATCCGTCTCTATTATATATTAAGTCTATTATATTATCGAATAAAGTTGTGATATGAATCACTGTTAATTACTTTATCTATGGCAACTTATCTACATTATATCTGTAACAAACATTTAGTAATTACTAGTCATGTTAAACGATTTTGCAATCGTGTAATTGTTTCTCGAAATTGTCGACTTTTTCTTTTTTATTACTAATAATGATTAATTGCTTTAATACAGATCCATTGTTTGAGCTTGGTTAATATGAGTAGCTTTTATATTATGATGTGTCTCGTTCTTTATATCCAAAACTATTGATCAGGAAGGCTACCTTGAACTTTTAGTACATAGTTCTATTGCAATGCAATTCAATTCAAGTTCTTTTCAGGTAGTAAATGCGTGACGTAATGTTCTTATATAAATTGAACTTATTACTTAATTGTCTGTAACTTCCTATAAACTTAAAATAATGAATGGCTAGTAGGATTTTATGGTAGGGACTACGAAAATCTGCGCAGTTTATTATTTGAATCGCAATGAGAGGTCATCAAAAATGAATTCGTAACGAAGGCAATCCAATAATAAATGAAGGAATGAAGGAATCAATTCAAACGCTTCGACTTCATCTTACACTGATTAGAAAGAGATTAATTGTTAATCTCCCCTTTTAAAGGATGTTAAAAAGGTGATCGTTGGAAAGAAGTATACCTATAATTTGTACTTCAGTAGGAAAAATCTTTGGTTTTTCATCATTAGTCCATTAAATCAGATCGGTTGAATGTTCAAGCGAATATATGGAGTGAACATCTTCTGGTCGTTGGTTGACTATTGTATGGAAAAATTTGTTTTGTATATGTAGTTTTCACTATAGCCTTCGATATTGTATCGTTCACAATATATTTTTCAATAATTTAAACAATAATGATCTGATGACATTTATTAAATCGATTCCTTCATCGTAATATAGTATTTGTTCACCCGGAGCCTCCTATCAATATCTTATAGATAAAATTGCCAGTATGACCCTTGACAGCAACACAACTGTCCTATTTATGTACGGGGACAGTCTGTCTGTTAAAAAACATGAAATTGTTAAAAGTTTTGACATTTTATTAAATTTGCATCATAAAACTAAATGTAAATTTATGATAACTGCTTTTCCATATTCGCAATGTTTGAATTATGATCAAAATAGGTATATATTTAATTTGAATATGGTACTTTACAATTTGACACACCGTCATAGTGACGTATTCTTTTATTTTGACATTAATAAATTTATTTCTAATTTTAAGTTGACAAGGGATACGTTGTATCTACCTCTTAGATATAAAAAACAATTAGCTACTTTAGTAGCTTATAATATAAATAATTCCGTTGTACATAGTATAACGACGAATAAACTCAACAATAGCCTTGAAAAGCAAGGAGAGTAATTTTGTTAATGACATGGCCATACCTAGTGTAGGTTTAAACTAAGTAAGAAGACAAAGCCTAAGCCTCATGACTTAGTTATTGTTCATCAAAATATTCAAGGCTTAGGTGGCAAAAGAATTGAAATTGAATTATTTATTAATAAATTTAATGTTGACATTTTATGCTTAACTGAGCATTGGTTAGCTACACATGACTGTTGTGTAAATATAGAAAATTTTTATTTGTCAAGTTCGTTCGTAAGAGCGTCAGCTATCCGGGGAGGTTCATTAATTTTGGTTCGTAAAGATATAACGTGTAAAATTCGAGATGATATTGTATGTCTCTCTATCGAACGCACTGTGGAACTTTCTTGCATTGAGTTCCAGCAATATATCATAATTTGCGTATACCGGCCCCCCATAGGTAGTTTTGATGTCTTTGAAATTACTATGGAAGATGTATTAAAGAAAGTTTGCTCACATAACAAGTCTCTTATAGTGTGTGGGGACTTTAATGTCGACCTTTTACAATCATCATCGTATAGTACTAGATTATTAGGTTTATTTAAATCTTTTGGATTAGTTAATTTGTTTTGTGAGCCTACTCGGATTACTGATAAGTCTGCAACATGTATAGATAATGTTTTTAGTCAGTGTGAGGTTTTAGATAAAATAATTATAAACAATCTTAGTTCAGACCACTGCGGACAAAAGTTTTCTTTAGTGAGGAAAGAAATAAATAAACCAAATAAAGTGACATGTAGACCAATTACTTTAAATAAAATCAATAATTTCAAAAGCCTAATTAGTCAAAATATCCAAAAATTAAACATGAATCAGGATGATCCGGATAGACTTTACAATTCACTCTTTTCTTTGATAACAAATGAATTCAATAAAGTATTTAAGCTGAAAACTTTTGAATCTACCAATACATTAAAATTTAGTGACTGGGCTACAAAAGGCTTGTACAAAAGTAGAGATAAATTGTATGAATTGTATGAAATGAAACAATACAACCATGATTTATCTTTCATAAATTATGTTAGGAAATATTCTAAAACTTTCAAAAATGCTTGTATTTACGCGAAGGCAATGCATATTAAAAACAAAATTATGAACTCAAGAGATCCAGTTAAAAGTACTTGGAATGTAATCTCTAGCATTTCAGGCAAAATAAAAAAAATGAAATGCCAAATGAATTAATAATTAACAATGTGAAAATAATTTCGAATTCAGACATTGCAAATACCTTCGATAAATTTTTTTCTAATATCCCAGTAGAAATAACTAGTGCTCTATCTTCCTCACCTGCTAATGCTTTGACTTTGCTTCGGGATAGTGTTTCAGAGTGCAATGTCCTATTTAAATTCAACCGCATATTTCCCAATGATATAATTAAAACTTTTAAATCCCTTAATAATAAAAGAACCGGTGATTTATGGGATGTTTCGGTGAATTTGATTGGCAATGTCATTTATGATATTGCACCTGCCTTAGCTTTTATTTTTAATAAATGTTTAGAATGTGGCACCTTTCCGGATTTAATGAAACATGGAAAAGTTCTACCTCTATTTAAGTCTGGCAATAGAAATGACCTCAGTAATTATAGACCAGTCTCAATTTTACCTTCTTTAAGTAAAATCTATGAAAGAATTATATTAAATCAATTATTGAAATTTTTCAATGACAACAATATCTTACATAACCAACAATACGGTTTCACCAAAGGAAAGTCAACGACTGATGCAGGTGTAGCGCTTTTAAAACATATTTACGATGCCTGGGAGGGGTCACAGAATGCAATAGGCGTTTTTTGTGACCTTTCTAAGGCTTTCGATTGTGTGGAACACAGAAGCCTTCTCAGTAAACTTAACTTTTATGGTGTCAGGGGTAAATCTCTAGAAATTCTAAAATCATATTTGACTGGCAGAATTCAAAAGGTTTCAGTTAACGGAGTGATGTCAACCGGCTCTTCCGTGCAAATGGGTGTTCCACAGGGTTCCATCTTGGGCCCTTTTTGTTTTTTTAATATATATTAATGACCTTCCATATTTTTTAAAAGAGCTGTGTGATATTGTGTTATTTGCCGATGACACTTCGTTAATTTTTAAGGTTGACAGAAATTTAAAAAATTATGACGAGGTAAATAATACGTTGTCACGTGCTCAACATTGGTTTACCATGAATAATTTAGTTCTTAACGCAAAGAAGACTAAATGTGTAAACTTTTCGATGCCTAATGTTCAACAAATTAGTCCAAATTTGAAAATGAACTGTGAAAGCTTAACTCTAGTTGACACAACTAAATTTCTAGGCATAACTTTGGATTCCAAGCTCCAGTGGAACGCTCATTTGTCATCTCTAGCGGGTAGGCTCAGCTCCGCTGCGTATGCTATAAGGAAGGTCAGACAACTAACTGACGTAGAAACAGCGAGAATCGTATATTTCAGTTATTTTCATAGTATTATGTCATACGGTATCCTTCTTTGGGGAAAGGCGGCTGACATTAATACTATTTTTATTCTTCAAAAAGGGTAATTCGGGCAATTTATAATTTAGGAGCGCGGGCCTTCCTAAGAGATGTTTTTAAGGATATAGGTATAATGACTGTGGTGTCACAATTTATTTATTCTAACCTCTTATATATTAGGAATAATTTAAAGTCTTTTAGCAAAAATAGTGATATACATTCAGTTAACACTAGAAACAAAAATAAATTTTGTAATCCTAGCTTTCGTCTGCGTAAAGTCAGTAATTCTTTTAAGGGGCTAGGTATTCGCATTTTTAACAAAATTCCGGATTGCTTATTGGAACTGCCAGTAAGCAAGTTCCAAATGTACATAAAAATAAACTTATCAATAAAGCCTATTACTCGTTAGAAGAATATTTTTCTGATAAAAATGCTAGGGACTCTTAATATTGCTGGATCTCATTCAAGAACCAAATTTTATATTAAAAATACAATTGTAAAAACATATATTTGAAAAGAGTAACTGTCGAGTTTCTTGTCGGTTCTTCTCGATAGAATCTACCTTCCGAACCGTCGGTAGCGCTTGACTATTCAAAAGTACTTTTTAAAAGTCTACTTGAATAAAAATAATTTTGATTTTGATTTTTGATTTTGAATAGTATTTATAAATTTATACAATTCAATATATATTTATTATTGCGATGTCATGTTTTAGACCTGGTTTAAAGATGGGTGTCTCGCAAGGATCTATTGTAGGTCCTTATTTGTTTGTAATATGTAAATGTTAATAGGAAGTTTTTCGTTAATGTTTAGAGGATATTATATTGATTCCAAATAATCATACATTTTAATAAATAAGTATAAAAATGATTACGACCATGACGTGAAGGAAAGCTTTG